>BPTQ01000002.1:47657175-47887175 GCA_019973895.1 Chrysanthemum seticuspe
TTACGATACAAGTATTTTAGTAGCTGTAACGTCCCTGTTGAGGACTGTTTTTAACGAGGTTGTGAAACTTTTTGGAACGAAATGTTCTCTAGAAAAATTTAGATCACCGGCCATATTTTTCAAAACGACAAGCCGTTTGTATAGCGGAGTTGTAGTAAATTTATTACGGATGTTCAAACTTGGCTGAAACTCACTTTTTACATAACAACTAGCCAAAATCACTATCTTTAACCCTTATTATCTTTATGTTCGAGACCTTTTGGACGAAAACTCCTGAACTGAAACTTCTAGATATCGATACAAACTTTCCAAAACAGTCGAGTTCGTTCTCTAACGATCGACGTACACTGTTTTACGACTAGTTTTTCAAAGCCATTTTTGTTAATTTCAAGAAATTCCGACGACATTGTTTTGCGACGAAAAGTGAAAATTTCACCATAAATCATTATAAAACCATTGTAGGATGACATTTTGACGTAAATACTTGTAAAGTCATTTTTGAAGAGTCAAGACGTCAAAAGTGTATTTTTCGACGATAAGTTATATTATTTTCAAAACTCGCAAGTGGTATAAATAGCATACGAAATGCATGCATAACATTACATTGCAACTTATTGCACATCATATCATTCATAATAGGTCAGTTTCGGGATTCACACTACATTTCGGTGTAACCACTTTTGTCATCGCATCTACTCATCAAGTGAGTATTCACAGACTCCCCTTTTTTTACCGTTTTACTACATTTTGGGGCTGAATGCATGAACTATACTTGAATTAAATTGAATCTTACTTTTGTGAACTCGAATCAAATCCTTGAACTTAATTACGAAATTATGACTTGTTGGAACTTATTGAACCGTACATGTTATGACCTTGTCCTAAAGTCTCCCATGTTCGGAGCATCACTATAAAGTCTCCCATGTTCGGAGCATCACTATAAAGTCTCCCATGTTCGGAGCATCACTATAAAGTCTCCCGTGTTCGGAGCGTATCTTTGGGAAGAGGCACCTAGTATATCTTTGGGAAGAGGCACCCAGTATATCTTTGGGAAGAGGCACCCAGTATATCTTTGGGAAGAGGCACCCAACATAACTTTGGGTAGTGGCACCCAGCATATTTTGGTTTCATCAGGAGTATCCCTGAATTATTATATTCGTTGTGCTATATTGTGAACTATTATGACCGCTTATACTTGACTACTTCGTTCGCTATATTCTGTGCAATGGGTTGTGAACACACAGGTTGCAAGTTTTGTATGGGCGGAACTTGGAACTGAGTGGATTTACAATGCCTTTGCTTTGTGGACCATTTTCGTGACCGAAAGCTTTGAATATTTCTTATGAGTTTTCTTATTTTTGCTAAACGTGTTTACTCACCAACTATTTTCATAGTTGACCCGTTTTTCTCTCATGCATTTCAGGTGATCGTTAGTAAGCTTTTTCTACCAGGTCTTGCATAATGAAGTTTTCACTTGTCACTACAAATCATTATGTAATAGAATGCAATATTTTGGAAATTAAACTTGTAATATATTTGCCGTTGACGGCTAAACTGGTATTGTAATGGTGTACTCTTTCTTTTAAAAATAAATGTTGGTATGTTCTATTATCTTGTGCTTATGTTCCCTTCCGTTACACCTCGTGTTTCCGCCTCCGGCGAGGGTGTGACAGATTGGTATCAGAGCCAAAGGTTATAGAGAATGCCGATTTTTCAAAAATAAAAATCACAGCTATAACCGGAATAAATTTTTTTTTATATTATTTTATTAAACATTGAACACCATTCGAGTCAACTAGTCCTATCGTTGCATCGTTACTCATAAATTATACATAGCCTGATCAACTATGTCTAATTTATGAAGAACCATGCAATGATAAGACTAGTAGTTTTAAATCATGTTTAGTCGAGTCTTTTGAGTCTGGTCACCTGAAGTTGCATTGGTCGGGTGGGTATGCATAGCATGAGGTGGTAAGTCCTTAAGTTCGACCTCGGGAGGATCATTAGATTTTTCAATCGTTTTGATTTCCTCTTTATGAAGTCTTTGAGGAGAGAGTGATGAAGGATCTTCATTGAGCATCTTCTCGATGAGAAGTATATCTCCCTCAATGTCGATGGGAGCGTGATCAATTTCCCATGGAACAGAATCACTAGCCAAGTATGCTTCAATCTCTTCCAAAATGAAGTCACTTCCCTCAAACGGAGTGAGGGGAGGGGAAGAGAGAGCAATGATGGGATCAACCGAAGTGGGATTGCCACTCGAGAATCCAAGAATTTCTTGAGAATACTCCTCCGACACAATGTCAAGGACATCAATTTTGTTGACAGAATTGTCTCCATAATTGGGGGAGTATTTCGTAACTTGATTGAGATTGAAGGTAACGGCTTCCTTGTTTACTCTCAAAGTAATTTCCCCTTCATCAACATCGATCAATGCCCGACCCGTTTTTAAGAAGCACCTCCCAAGGATGAGGGGTACTCGGGGATCGGCATCAAATTCGACAACAACAAAGTCGGCGGGGAAATGAAACTTGCCCACTTTCACAAATACATCCTCGGCTATTCCTAGCGGACGAGAACTTGTACGGTCCGCAAGCTCGAGGATCATACATGTAGGTGTAAGCGGAGGTAATGAAAGCTTTTTCCACATGGAGTGTGGCATCAAGTTAATGCTAGCGCCAAGATCGGCCAAGGCGGAGCATTGAACTATGCCTTGAAAATCACATGGGATGAGAAATTTTCCGGGATCTCCTAGCTTTTCGGGAAGCTTTTTAAGGATAACCGCCGAACAATTTTCGTTCAAAGAAGTTTTAGCCATTTCGGAAATCTTTTCTTTGTTATTCAACAAATTTTTGATTGTAGGACCGAACTTTGGCATTAGAAGAAGAGCGTCCGCGAAACTAATCTCGAAGTGCAAATCTTGAAAGATTTGGACAAGCTTCTCCATTTGTTGACTAGTTTTATCACGGAGCTTTTGGTCATTAAGCCTTGAAGGATAAGGAAGTGAAGGCTTAGGAGTGGTCATCGGAACAACGGGTTCCGGAATTGGAGGTAATTCCTCCGGAGGTTGGACTTGTGCGGTACTTCGTGGGCTTGAGTTTTGCACCTTGTCCTTTGTATCCTTGGTAACCTGACTTATTGCTCCTGGTGGAGGAGGCATTGGAGTCGAAGGTCCATCATAAGATTTACCACTTCGGGTAGCAATAGCATTCAATTCACCTTTTGGGTTGGGAATGATATTACTTGGAAGGGCACCCGAAGTTGAAGGTTGATCCTTTTGACTCATGAGACTAGCAATCATGCTTTCAATCTTGTTATGAGATTGATCAATCTTGTTACTAGTAGCTCTAAGCTTGGAAGTGAAATCATTCTTCAAAGTGGTAATTTGATTTTGCATGGACACCATCTTAGCTTCATTGCTTTTGATGTAATTAGCTATGTCAATGGAAGGTTGAGGAGGTTGGGCATGCATGTTTTGTTGAGGAGCTTGGAATCGGTTTTGATTGAAATTTCCTTGATTTTGAAAACCTTGATTTTGATTTTGAAAATTCCGATTCTGACTCTGATTTTGATTGAACTGATTATTTCTATTTTGCACATTTTGATTGTTCTGATTTTGATTAAACCCGGGTGGTCCAAGGAAATTGTTAGAACGATAGCTGAGAAGGTTTCGGTCCCCTTGCGGTTGGTAGGAATTACCTCCCGTATTGTAGGAACCAGAAGCGGCATAAACGCTCTCTTGAGTGAAGCCACCGGAGGCTGGACACTCAAAATAAGGATGTGGACCACCACAAGTTTCACAACTCTTGTTTACGACATTCACTTGTTGATTGTTATTATTTTGACTCAATTTAAGCACGGCAGTGGATATTTCTTCAATCTTTTTGGTTAGAGTCGTGAATTCCGAAGATGGAAGGGTGGTAGATCTCCTTGACTCACTCCTCTCGGCTGAGGAATCCCAATAATTGTGGTGGGCAGTCATGTTTTCAATGAGATCATAACACTCTTCGGGTCGCCTTTTCATAAAGGTACCACCGGCAGCAGCATTGATTGTGTCACGATGTCTCAATGTTAACCCGTTATAGAAGGTATCTATTTGGGTGACAAGCAACATGTTGTGGTTTGGACATCGATCAATCGAAAGCTTATAGCGTTCCCATGCCTCAAATAAGGACTCATCGGGATGCTGCCGAAAATTACTGATTTCATTCCGTAGTTTCGTCACCATCGACGGTGGAAAATATTTCGCCAAGAATTTGGAGACCATTTCATCGAAACTATGGATTGAGTTCTTGGGAAGACGATCAAACCATGCGGTGGCATGAAGCGTCAAGGAATATGGAAAGAGGTATAAGCGAAGGGCGTCATCGGTGACCCCATTTTGCTTCATACTTTGGGTGACGGTGAGAAATTTGTCGAGATGCTTGTTGGCATCGTCACCCGGTGATCCGTGAAATTGGCAAAAACTTTGGACTTGTTGAATCATGTGATGCTTAAGTCCAAAATCCGTGGCCTCGATGTTGACCGGGGCAATTGGACCGCCCCGTCCATCCATCGTGGGTTGACAAAGCTCCTCCATCGTTCGGAGATCGGGAGCTTGATTTTGTGGACCAGGTACTTGGACTTGAGGTCCGTTTCCTAGGTTATGTGTCATGGTGATTTGTTCAACGGTACGTATCTCGGGTACGTTTGCTTGGTTACGGTTACGTCTACGAGCTTGAGAGCGAGTGCGCATGCACTTCCAAAAACAACACTTTCAATTAAAACAAGACCGAGGCAAAACAACAGTGAACTTAAACCAATAATCCCACGTGAAATGATCACTTCTATAAGTAAAACGCACAAAGGAGCGGAGAGACTTTGTAGGTCAGCGCGAAGCTTATTAAAAACCCGTCTCTTTTCAGCCGCAATTTAATGTCAGGCCGTCCTTATACCCCTCACACAGTTTGTTAAACCGATAAAAGTAAACCAAAACACGAGCGACACAAAGGCAAGTTTTAAATCTTTGGTTCGGGAACTTATAATGATAACACCTCAGTTAAGAATGTTATATTGATTGTGTCTTCTATTTATTTAAAACAACAAGGAAAATCTTTTTGTATTTTTAATCTTTTACATATATATACAAAGAAAAGAAAAATATTTTTGTATTTTTGTATTTTTATAAAAACAATAACTTCACGAGGAAGGTTCTTCAAGTCACTAATCGCAAAAACTTCACGATATTGTCGCAACACACCTCCCCGGCAGCGGCGCCAAAATTTGATTCGTTGTGAAGTGAGTGGTGAAAAACACAATATCAACGTATATCAAAATAACCGTAAAATCCGACAAATCAACCCTTTAGGAAAAAGGTCAACGTGCCAAACCTCACGGGTGTGATAAAAGTGATACCGGGAAGTGATTTCCCCGGGTCGTGTCCCAACGAGGTGTGAATGGAAGGATTCGTTGAGTTTAGTGATTTGAACTTGAATTGGTTTTTAATGATTTTGGATTTGATTACGAATTCTACAATTTAATGAACGGGAAGGTAATTAAGGCAAGGGAACCCTAATAAACTACAAACTAACTACTACTAAGCCTAAGAAATGATAAAACGAAGCTACACTAAGTCCTAGGGTGCTAAAACGTAAAAACGTAAAAACCGGGAAACAACCCGAGCCATAAACGTAAAAATTTTGCAATTTAAGGGCTACGGGTATGAAATCAATTTTCCTACGATCTATTTGACTAAAAATGATTTTAGGAAAAAGCGGAATATTTTTTCGACTTTTAAATTAATTTCTATGAATTAAAAACCATTAAACACTAATTAAATTATTAAAAATACTAAACTAATCAAGAAAAATCTGAAAATTTCACTAAAAGTACTTGAGATGTTACTGATTCTAAAAAAAAAATTAAAAACTTGGGTGTTGCTTTAGAAAATAAGCTAGAAATAAGCTAAAAACAACTTATAAGCAAAACTGCCTAAGGTACCTTAAGTATTTGATTGTGTAAGATTCAACAAGAAAGTCCCAAGGGCCCTTATGGTTCCAGGTACACAAGCTATCACCCTTATCCAAGGGAGAGGTCTCAGGTTCGACCCCTGCCTCTCCCTTTTTGCAAAATATTTTTTTTTCAAATTTTCTTTTTGCACTTTGTTTATAAGACTAAGATAAGACTTTTTTGTGAAAACACTTTGTGAAAAACCTTGGAATAAGCAGTTTTACAACTGCTTATTTCCAACAGTGGGCAAAAATCAAACAAGCACCCCTTTAGCAGCTTTGAGCACAAAATAAGCAACCTTTGGATCAAATAAGCACACCATGGCAGAAATTTTAAGCTCACTAAATGAAATAAGCTAAAACAAGCAAAAAGCTAACTTACTGAAGGGAAAAAAAAAGCAGTTGGTATAAGACTTATACTAAGAGAGTCCTAAACTTCAAAAAGTGGAAATAAGCTAATCTAGATGGTATAATCAGCACTAAGGGAGTTCTAAGCAACTGAGAATGACCAAGCTGAGCTAAGCTAACTATCTTCACCACAGTATGCCTAATAAGCAGTGAAAAAGACTTGAAAAGCTAAAATGGAAACAAGCAATTAGTGACCTGTGCTTGGACTGCAGTTGCAGGCTCAAAACAGCCAAGGGACCTGTTATAGCCTATTTATAAGCTGAAAGAAAGCTTCCAAGACCAAGTCAAGCTTACAGAAATAAAGTTAGTGTGGCAAATATTGATAAGAAAATAATTGGATGGTGAAAAAGGTCTGCTAACAGCTTAAAAATAAGCCACTATCAGATACTTTTGGTGTACTGGTTGCTGAAAATGCAGCAAATCAGTTGGCAAAACAGGTTTCTATGACCACTTTTAGCCACCCACAGTGATTTTTCAAAGCATGTAAAGTAGAATGAGATACACTAGGGCATGTAGAGTGTTGAGAAAAACAATTACTAGAAAGATTAGACTCGAATCCACCCTTCAAATTAAGCTCTGAACAGCAGCTCAAGCTGCTGTTCTTGGACTTTTTTTTTCTTTCTTTTTCAAACCAACTTCTTCAAAAACTTTTAGAACATGATACAAACTTCTTGAACTAACTAATGATCTTAAAAATAGTTTGACCCTGAAGGTCAAACGGGTAAAAAATGATCCTTGACCTGTTTATAAGCATAAACCAAACAGCTCTTTTAGAAAAGTTTGTGACCCCTGTTGATTTTTTTTTTTCTTTTCTGACAATAAGAAACAATCACAAACAACTTAAGTAAGTTTAAACAATAACTAGAATTGCAAAAGATTAGATTCAAGGAAACTTTTCATTAACTAAACATACATTACAAAACATAAGTTAAACTAAATTTTTTGAAGCTGAAAAACTAGGGGTGCCTCATAACAATGGCTACATTCCTATTTATACTAAACTAAGGTCTTCAATCTTCAACATCTTGTGCTTTCTTCAAACTGAATCCAAGCCATTGATTTAGTAGGTACCAAATAGATATAATCAGAGCCATTGGTTTGGTCTTTTTGAACATGGATTGCCAGCTTGGCAGTTGGAATGAGGGGGGGGGGGAAATATGTGAGTGGGTTTGGGATTTGGGTGTATCCGGTTAAAGAAGATTAAGGTGGGTTTGGGTAAAGGTGAAGCTGGGTAAAAGGGGCAATGGAGGTTGGAGTGTTTGGGGAGGAGAGAAAGAAGAGGTTTGGGGTACTGGGAAAGCTAGGGTTCTTGGTATTTGGTTTGGGCGGGAAGTGGAGAAGACGAGGGTGTAATGGTTGACTGGGTGGGTTTTATCAATTGACCGGGTATGGTTGGATAAAATGGGTCGGGGTGTTATATAATGGACTGGACCAGGGTATTATTGGGCCAAAGGTTTGAGTTAGTGTTTATATTGGACTTTGGATAGATTATGAAACCCATTTAACTTTTAGGGACCATAGTTGCACATTTTGAAATTCCAGGGACCACGAATGTAAATTCTGAAAATGCTATCCAAGGGTCAAACATGTGCAACTCAAATATTCAAGGGACCAAATCTGTCATATTGTGAAACCTGAGGACTAAACTTGACAAATTTAAAAATCCAGGGATTAAACTGTAATTTCTCAAACTTTTGAAATTTTTCACCAAAGGACTAATTATGACAACTTATGATTTCAAAAGGACCTTTGGTGACTTTTCTTTTTACAATACGTGCTCAGAGACTATTTCTGTCAATTTTTGAAAGACGGGGGACTGAAACTGCCAATTATGCAAACTTTGTTCGTTTTTCAATAATTTTGCATCTGAAACATATAAAACACAATTTTGAGATATTTTCAGAATTTTGATGCATTTCGGAGTGTTTTTAGATGTTTTGCAGTTCAGTTTTTACCTAAAATGATGAGTGAATACGCACTCATCAATTTTTCAAAACCTCAACCGTTTATATCACTAGTTGAGGGGGAGTATTTGTATTAAAACTTTGCTCACAAATTGTTCATAGTGGTCGTCTTCCCGTAACACTCGAAATGGTCGTATTTATTGTCAACCGTTCAAAAATAACATTTTATATGCCATTTTTGAGGGGGAGAAAATTGTGTGATAAGAAATATGTTGTACAAAATGCAAATGAATATGTGTACCTCAGACTTAACCAACGAATTGACGGTACTAAACTGTTAGTAACTCGAAAAGACTTGTCCTGGACGGGTAATAATTTCAAGCTAGTTCGCTAGTAATGTAAACGTGTCTCGCAAAGGACTTGTCCAAGTAGAAAGTACCATTCGAGAAACTCTTGATAGACATGAACTCTGACGGGTATGACAACCTTTCGAGGTTTGTCTAAACTTTCAAGGTAGTTATTAGAGCTAGTTGTCACCTAAAAGCTGACAATGTAACTCTTTAACTATGCAACGTAACCGTGTCTCGCGGGGGATTGTCTATCTTCAGTGGATCAATTCAAAAAGTGCGCGCTCTTTCCTCACTGTGCAGTTAACCATTAAAACTATTAAGCACATGTGGAGGGGGAGTATTTATGCAAAACATCATCTCTCACAGTGGTTCAAACATGTTTTTCATTAACAAACCCTTTGAGAGATATTTTCACATACAGTGGTTTTAATGGCAAACATAGGTTAGTCATGGAGTTATAAGGTGACTAAGGTTAGGAATAACCATCCTATGATCCGCCAGAGCCGGAGGGATCTACCCAAGGACACTACCATTAGTTAGTGTTAGAAGTCCTTAGGAATGATTGTAAAAAGGAGAAAATGAGAATCGGAGAAAGAAGGAGTTGAAGAATCAAAAAGAAATGTAAAGTAAAGGGTGAAAAGAAACAGCCCTCCAGATTATTCAACTTAGGGCAGACACCGGGTTCAATTCATATGCTACTGGTTGTCACTTAGTGACACCGGTATTGAAGACTAAAAGTCGTCATGGACCCAGTGATGCATGCACTAAACCTTCTTAGCCACTCAAGTTTTTCTCAACAGAAGCTTGTTTCATTCTCACAGGGAACCCTACGCAAACTATTGGCTTTCTCTTAGAGATCGCTGGTATTGAAGAAGGAGACCCTCTCCCTAGTCTCCGCTCAGGAAAACCAAAACACACTATTGAGTCTAGAGCCATGAGATTCATCAAAAGATCTCTTAGGAACACTTGACATTTAATCACTTGATGATCAACAAATAAGATCATCAGTGGTTCATATCGAGTCCTTCACAGATCTTAGCAATCTGTCGAGAACATTTATAAGAGGTTCACATCTGTGATCCTCAGTGATTGAATGGAAACTCCTGCCAGGGTCAACATCAAACAGCCCTGACAGCAGGTTACTTCGGTAACTCCCCGTGGATTACGCGGAGTGTGTCTCAAACGGTCTACAGTCATGAGGTGATGCTTCGGTGTACCTCAGCGACTCATCTGAACTGTAGATGTACTTCGGTACATCGCGTTATCTCACTTGTGGGACTCCAGTTCAGGAACGGCCTTTGTAAGAATTAGAGTTGTGTCTTCACACTATGCTGTTGACACTCTCGAAGTTCAAACTTGTAAGTGCCGGAAACCGCTTATTACTAACCGTTTGAAATGTTTTCTTCTTATGGAAGCTCCGGAGCGGGATGATCGTGCTTATTCTTCTCATGCTCATGCCAACATCATCACTAATGGAAGTTCTATTCCAATGCAACACAACAGTCAGAATGATTCTTCATCAATCAAAGAATCTACAAATTCAAAGACTTACAAAACTTCATCAGTATTGATTTCCAACGTCAAAGAGCGTGTGAGCATGTTGAAGAATGATGTGGAGACCCTGGAGCAGCGAAGCAGACCTGAGGCAGACTGATGCAGACAACAACATACTATCACTTTCACCACAAAGAACAATGATCAAAGAACAAAGTTAAAGATGACGTCAAAGCATAACTGTTCAAAGATAACTATCTCTCTACACTGGGGAGATTGTTCGAATCAAGGCAATTCCTCTCACAAGAAAGAAGAATGTCAAAAGACGTCACTGCTACTATTACATCAACGCCTTCACCGTTTACATTCATATATACTTGAGGGGGAGATTTTTGGAATCACACCTAAACAGTATTTCAAGTATTTATATTTCATATGTAATAGGTAGCTTTATTATGGCCTTTATGTTTGTTTAAGGTCAAGCTTATGTAGAAGGCCCATAAGCTTAGTCCCAAGCCCACATAAGAAAGGATGGGAACTAGGAGTGTTGCCCTAGCTTCCCTCCTATAAATAATCTTGTAAACCCTCATTCGAGGGTTGGGTTGTTCAAGTTATTCTCTTCACATACACTCTTTCTTAAACCGTATTATTGTTAAGGTGTGTTTGTGTGTGTAGCTTGTTCATCCGCCTTCATCTCTTTCTTTATAACTTGTGTTTGTAAAACTAGTGACCTAACACTCACCTTGAAGTTGTTGAAACGTTAAGATATCTCGCCTAAGTTTAGTGGTTCTCCCCGGTGGGAAAAATTGAGCAAGGAAGCGAGAGGTGAGATCATCCCAACTTGAGATGGAGCCGGCGGGAAGTCGCTCAAGCCAATTACTAGCTTGGTCCCGTAGAGAAAATTGGAAGAGACGCACATCAAGGTCGATGGAATCGACAATTACTAGCCAATTACTAGCGTGGTCTCCCGAGTAGTAGCATCAAGGTCGATGGAATCGACAATTTTAAAGAAATCCCTTAGATGCTGATTTGGATCTTCGGAGCAAAGTCCATGGAATGCACATCCGTTTTGCACCAACCGGATGGTGTCGGATCGCAGGGCCGTAGTTTGGGCTTGGTCGGGAAGCTCAATGGTGTTCCTATAGCCTAGGTGGCTTGGTCTCGAGTATTCACCAAGACTACGGGCTCTTGGCGGGTCAATTGGTGGTGGGTTGATGAATGGTGGGTGGTTATCACCTTCCATGATGAAAAGTGATGGGGTTACGAACAAAGATCACGAAGAAGGGGGATAGACTACGAGAAGGCTAAAAAATGAGAAAAAATTTACTTGATAGGAATCAAGCAAAGAAACCTAAACGAGGTGGACTACTAACTAGCTATTCTATTCCCCGGCAGCGGCGCTAAAAACTTGATAACGCTACACGCGTCGTTCAGGGTCAAAGGAACTTCCTTTTCTTCGAGCAAGTTTTATAACACCCTAGGCAGTGAATCTAATCATTGTAGTGTAGTATTAGGGTAAGCCACGGGTATTGATATCATTCTCTAGGGGAATAGGAATGCTAGTGAGAAGTTACTACGCTAAGGTTGGGGTTGAGGAATATTATTTTTTTATCATTTTATGTTTTTTAGGAAATGGAAAGGTACGAATCTCGGGGTTTGAATTTGGGGGTTTGGTATTTCTACCGATTACTCTACTTATCTAATTATCTAATCTAAGTCGATGGTAGTTGATTCGTCCCAAACCGTCAAGTTTAGTCACGCGAGCTAGCCACTTGTGAATGGCTAACTGTAACAAACTTAAAACAGTATGGAAACAAATGCAATGAAGTCCAGGAGAGTATAGTGTTTCCCCGGGTCGTTATTTCCCAACGAGCCGTGCGAGAATAATCAGACGTGTAGTGATCGAGAAGATTTGAACGGATACAGAGATTTGATTTATTATAACTAAGGAAAAAGTAAATAAATTACAGAGGCTTAAATGCAAATTAAAGGAAATTAAAAAGATAAAAAATATTAAATAAACGCTATCACTATTTGTAAAATGATGTTTTTGATTTTATGTTTTTTATAAAACTTAATTTAAAACTACGTGACGTACAAAACAAAATGTGAAACTGGAACAATATTAATCCTAAAAATATGAAAATTATATTTTTACAAACCTAATGATATGAGAAAATTTTAAGAAAAAGAAAATTAATTTTATAACTATTTATCTAATTATTTTTAATTAAAAACTATTTCTAACCATTAAATATTAACCTAAAATACAAGAAAATATGAAATAAAGCTAGAAAAATAAAATTTTGACTTGGAAAAATCTAAAATAACAAAAGAGAATTTTCAAAACTATTTTTGTATTTTTCTGATTATTTTTCTATTTTCTAGGAATTAAAAACTATTTAAAACTACTTAAATTGCTAAAAATTACAAAATAAACTATGAAAAATCTGGAAAATTAATTTTTTTACTTTTTATATTTATCTTAACCTAAGAAAAATGAAAAATTATTTTTTTGAACTTTTTCTGATTTAATTGTATTAAAAGCTATTTAAAATGACTTAAAAACTGTTTTTAATTAAGAAAAATAGCAAACTAACCTAGAAAAATGTGAAAAATTCAAAAAAAGTCTAAACTAATATTTAGAATCTAGGAAAAATAGAAAAACAGTAGCTTATGTGGAGGAAATTGAAACTGCAGTTATAAGTACTTATTTATAAGCACTTGAATAAGCACAAGTGTACCAAATGGGCACCAAACTGTTACACAAGCTCTAATAAGCTAAAAGCACTCAACTGCAACTAGTTACAACAAGCTTAAACTTCTGGATTGCAAAATACAAAGATTTGGCTGTTTGAGATTAAGAACCAAAACAGGTTTAAGGTGCTCACTTGGAGCTTTAAGCAAATGCTTATTAATAAGCTGTAACAGAAAATCAATGGTTGGAATCTCAAATAGACCTGGCTAGCTACCTTCAAACCAAAAATGAGACCAAGGCAAGCTCTATTGAGCTTGGGACAAGGACTGCAAGAACTGGAGAAAACTCAGCTTTGACTGAGTTGTGAACAGGGCACATAAGCCCTGTTTGATAAGCTCTTTTGAAGGCTTTAGAAAATTTCTAAAAATCAATGAAAATCATAACAAGTAATTTGACCAGTTGAAGTTTTAAAAACAAAAAGTTTCACTGATTTTGACCCAGAGATGAATCCATGAAAAATCAATTCAGTTGGGTGAAAACAGGTTTTTTCAGTTTTGACTTTTGACAATAGTTTTGACAAGTTGACTTTAATGAACTTTGCAGCTGATTTTAAAGATTGAGATTGATGTTAAGTGATGAAATGAAGATACTGCAAGCTACACCTATGATTTCCAAACACAAAACAAACTTTTGATTTGTCAAAATCACAACAGTAAGCAAGTTAAGACAGATTACATGAGAATTTGACTTTGAGAGTTTGCAAGTGCAGTATTAAGACAGAAATGAGTCAATATAAACTAAACAAACATAAACCAACAAATGTTATCCACTGCATACACCTCTAAGACAGATTGAGTCATAAATCCAAACACACCTTTATAAACTGTTTTATAATCAAAACTAAGCTAAACACTGATTTAACTCATTCCACCCATTATACTAACTCTAACATCCTAATTACCATTAATTAAACATGTTTAAACTATTTGATGACCACAAATTCAAGTTATGCAGTGAACTTTGAAAATCACTTACAAAGGGTCCCAGCCACAATGGCTTGAAAACAGTGATCCAATGAACCTCTAACCTATTCCAACCCCTAACCTAGCTCTGATTCAACCCAAATTCAGCTCTGCTTCTCTCATAAATCATTTCCAAACTTGCTTAACCAAGATCTTCTTCACAGTTGACTTTTATTGACTTTAGACCAAATATGTTTGAAACTAACTTCCAAGCTTACAAAAAGCTATACTAAGCTTATGTAAACCTGTTTGACCTTAATAATAAGCTAGTTGAAGCTTTGATGTAAGAAACTGAGATTGAAATTTTCAACAGTAACACACAAATATGAAACTAGATAAAACTTTGGAATTGATGATTAAAACTTGATTATACTGAATATGTAACTTAAGTTTAATACATTCAAACAAAAGATAACAGCTTTGAACTTGAATTAATACATTTGAACTAAAAACGACATGAAAGAAATTTTAAAAACTAACTACTGCCTCTTCTCTCCTCCTTCTTCCTCTTTTATACTTCAAAATGGCTTACACGTGTCCTCTGATCAAATCCCATCAATATTTGGAGCCATTGGATGTCTAGAGCCCATATTGGCCATTTGATTGGTTTTGGCAGGAAATGCAATTTGTCCTGTGGGCTCTGATTTTAGCTACTAGGGGGGGTGGCATTTATTGTGGTGGGAAAAGTGGGTGAATATGATGATGAGGGGGAGGGATAAGGTGAAAAGGTGAGGTGATGGTGGCTGGATTTGCAGAGCAACTTGGGAGAGATAAACAGTGTGGGGGCGGGTAAAACTGTTTGTTTGACTTGGTTTGACCAGTCAGTTCAAAATGGGAGGTCAAGGGGTCAAAGGTTTAAAGTGGCAGGGGTCCAAATCTGTTTTGACAAGGCTATGTTTTAAATACAAGGACTAAACTTGTATTTTCTGAAAGACCAAGGACCAAAACTGTAATTTCTCCAAAGTTGTTACAAGGGACCAATATTGACAAGTTCCAATAGTACAAGGACCAGTTTTGACATTTTCAAATTTCCAGGGACAAAACTTGACATTTTTGAAACTTGAGGGACCTTTTCTGCCATTTGACAAAAGATTTATTCAAGGACCATTTTTGACAACTTAGAATATTTCAGGGACCTTGAATAACATTTTTCTTTATTTTGTTTTACCAGGGACTGTTTTTGACAACTTTTGAAACTTGGGGGACTAAAACTGCCAATTATGCAAACTTGATACGTTTTTCACCAGATTTTGATATTTTTGCATTTAAAACACATAAAACACTTATTTGTGATATTTTTATCATTTTGATGTATTTCTGAGTGTTTTTCAGATGTTTTTGCAGTTTAATTGGTACAAAAATGATGAGTATTTAGACACTCATCAGTAGTCTATGTCTAATTATTGTGTGCTCGTATGATAGTTTAAAAATGTGTTTACAAAGGTTTTATTACTCCTTAATTATCTCCTATTGATGGTTGAATTGTCACGTCCTTATTCATAATCGCGTTGTGTGTCTAAAGTCGTAGGGTATGCGTTTATCCCTAGCTCTTTGAACTTACCAAAGGGTCTCGTCTACAAAATCTCTAGGATTTATACACTCTAACTCTAAGGCACTCTTTGTATGGTTTAGCCTACAACTACTCTAGGTGTCATAGTCTAAGGTTCACAAAGATTAATCAAGCATTAACTACACAACGAATGACCTATCGCATCACTAGATCATTAACATTTAAGATAAGAGACAACCAATCAATATTCAATAATTAAGTTTCATAATCCCTAAGCAAACACACAAGTAAATTAGCCGGACATGGAGAACATGCAAGCATACACACAAATAATCAAAGACATAATTGTATTAATGAAGTAAAACACTTATCTTGATGTAAGATAGGGTTTGGAACCCTAAAATACTGTACAAGACAGCCTTGGTTCGGTTTTGGTTTTTACTCCAAAAAGACTACTCTTCATACTGAAAAATTCAGATTCTATATATAAGATTACATATGCGACGGCGTCACCTTATGATTTGTGACGCCGTCGAGTCGCCGTCATTAGGGTTTCGTCTTGGCCACATTAGTCTTGCGACGACGTCACCTTGTTCTTGTGACGTCGTCCCCTTCAGTCTCTGACGCCGTCTGGATCAAATCTAGGTCGTCTGAGTTGCGACGGCCTACTCTTTTAAAGCTTGACACCGTCACTTGAAAATAAGAAATTTGACTTCTGTCCCGTCACGAAATGCTCCGACGGCGTCGCAGTTAAGCAGTGACGCCGTCACCTTGTGTTTCAGCAGCTTGAGTGTCTTGATTTCTTGACTTTGGCCATTTTCTTCGTATATCCACGCCTTTTCGTCCAAATAAGTGCTATTACAGCAATTTGCCTTCAAGAGACCTAAAAAGTGAAAAGGAACGATATTAAGTAATAACGGATACAAAAGTGATCAAATAAGGGCTTAAATGACCCCTCAAAAAGGTACATTTTAAAACCATATCATAGCACCTCCTTCATCACCAACGAGTACACCAACTTCATCACCAAATCACTCACCACCTAAAATCACTCTTTTGGAACTCCTTACGACTCCAACAAGATCTCAACAACCAAAGCAAAAAGAAATAGCCTTTTTGACACCTCCAACTTCTCCAAACACAATATTCAATGATCTTGAAACATCACCACCTTTAGCTCCCATTAAACTACAAGAACATCTAGGTTCTTTTCCACCACCACTTCCAGTCATTCCGGACTTTGATCCATATTTTCCTATTTTTCCACCACAACTTCCGCAACTCACAAATAAAAATAACCCGGAAGATTTCCGTACTCATTACCCACATCACTTACATTGTGAACATTGTCAATCCACTATGGAAATTGCAATAGAAGTTTGGGAAGAAATGCGATTCATACTCAACGTTATCCTTGATCGCATCAATACCATTACTCATCCAAACCTCCATCCATAACCTTATGCAATCATGGAAGGAATCATTACTACTATTTTCTATTTTTAGTATTTTTTTTAAGTCATTTTAAAGAACAAGTCTTGTTCTTACTTTTACATACTTGTAGGTGGCATAAATATCACTACACTTTGTTGTTTTATTAGAAGGCCTTGTTTACATACCTTGGCTCCCAACCTTGATTCTCATCAATCACAAGATTACATAAGCATGTTACTAACCCTTCTCTTTGTAGGATTTTTTTTTTCTTCACTTGACGCCCCAAACTAGGGGGAGCTACCATCAAGGGGGAGTAAGCGATACGTGGACTAATTTTTCCATACTTTTATTTCTTCGAAGGGTTAACTTTTTGTTTCGACAAAAAGGGGGAGAAGAAGTAAAACTTAGTGTTAGGTATAAGATTTCACAAACACATTAAACCATAATTCTATGGGGCGTTAACTTGAGTTTAGAGAGAGAAAGTTCTAGTGAGAGAAAGGAAGAGAGTTGGGAACTATGTGAAACAAAGAAAAATGATATTAAAGCTCCAACCCTCTACCTTGGGAGGTAGAGGGTATTTATAGTTTCTTACAAACAAACGCCACCTACGGGCTGTGGATCAGGCATACAGTGGGTAAAGACCCGTCCGTCCTCCACGGTGTTACTTAACTAAATACTACTTAACATAAAATAACTACGACTACGAGCTTTCTAACGATTACATATACTTGAGGTAACCGACTCTTTAATACCTGGAATTTCTAATTCCTAACAGTCTCCCCCTAAGGGAGGTCACCTCAAACACACATTAAAATTACATTGAATACAAACAGACATTTCATTGAGATTGTTCTTGGATTCTTGTCCATGTTATTTGTTCTGTAGCTCGTAGTCTTTGATTCTTCATAATTGCATGTTGGATAATCTGAGTGGAGGTCTTTAACTGATCCACGTGATACTGAGTTTTGAGCCAGCTTTGAGATCATCAGCCACATTAAATCTCTGACTCAACCTTTGTGGTGTTGGTAATTAGTGATGTTGTGACTTTTGGACCGACATGCTCACATTCTGGATCATGATTTATTCTTATCAGAGTAGCGGAAGCTTTCGTTGATTCATGATATTGGCAGCAGCGTAGCAGAAGCATGGAGTGAAAATATCAGAGTCATTGATGCACCAATCATGATTTCTTTATATATGAATGTGTTGTGTGAGCATGCGGCTATGGATTGACCGCTCCATTCTGATCAGCTGCAAATGTCGGGGTGTACCTGCATACGACAGTTAGCAATAAAGCGCACGAAAGTATCTTTGATCACTTTCGATGAATTGAGGTACACGGCCCACGGTTCCCCGTTGATCAGTACAAGTACTGCCTGTGATCAGGTATAATTCTGAAGAATTTCCTTGACAGGGTTTCGCAGCTGCTCTAGCCGTTCTCAAACCGGAGCATCTCAAAGAAGACAACACGGAGTGAGTGAACCAGCGAATAGAGATTCACTGATTGATGAAAAGAGATTTGAAAAACAATCGTGTATCGCTCAATAGAAATTGTTTTTGCAATACAACGAAGTTTTAGTGAAAAAATCATTTATCAATCATAAACACCTTTTGATTTGAAATAATTATACACAGTCGATGTGCTTAGAGAAAAGAGTTTTTAAACACAACAACTGGGTTTTCAAAGGCGTCCGTCAATCCATTTACTTGGACCTGGATTGATTCAATTTTGAATCGCTCCACTGATGAGGTCCATATGACACAATCAAGTCGTGGCAATACCACAAGGATAGTGCGTAGGACTCTTAAGATATAATCTCACATTGCACATTGTGTGAAATAGTGAGTCTTCAAGAAATAAGTGTCCTAAAGAGATTAATTGATGATCTCGTGGCTCTAGACTCAATTAGTGCATATTTGGTTCTATATCGGAGACTAGGGAGAGGGTCTCTTTCTTCAATATCAACAATCTCTAAGAGAAAATCGATAGATTATGTAGGTTCCCCGTGAGAATGAAACAAGCCCTTTTAAGAGGAACTTGAGTGGCTTGGGAAGTTAGTGTAGTGCGTCACTGGGTCCATGACGTCTTGTCTTCAATACCAGCATTACCTTAGTAACCACCAGTAGCATATGAATTGAACCCGGTTTCTGCCCTAAGGTTGAATTATTGAAGGGCTATTTCTTTTCACCCTTTTCACATTAATATCTTTTTCATTCTTCAACCCCTTCAGTGCTTACCGAGACTTCATAACTAGAACCTTGTTGGGTTTGTTTTAGTACTAGCTCAATCTCAGTCCGCACTCTTCCCATTTCTCACTTTTCTCCTTTTTTCAACATACCTAAGGACTCTACACTATCTAGTGGATTGTCCCTGGGTAGATCCCTCCGGTTCTGGCGGATCGTGGGAACAAATACCTAACCTTATCATCCTTATATCACCATACATAAATTAAAGTTGGTCGGTCTATTTGGTATTGTTTGTCTGCCATTGGAACCAATTGAAAACCATTTGAAAATCAATCAAGATACTTGTGATATAGAATCAAAGCATTTTGTATCTTAATTGTTTTGATGTTTTAGAAATGCTCCCCCTCAACATATGCATAAAAATTTAGAACTTGTTAGGCACATGGAGGCAAGAGATCTTTGAAATCGTTAGATTGAGAATGAAAGGTCCAATCTTTTGATTAACATTTTCTAAAATGATCATCATCACTTCCTTATCAATTTGAGTAGATAAAACATTTTAAGGAAGGATGAGGTTTTCACAAGTTTGCTCCCCCTCAATATGTGCATAGATGTTTTGCACATATTAGGAAAAGACTGCACATTGAGATAAATTGATCACGTTTCAAATATTTGTGGTTTAAGATAGATGCTCCCCCTCAACATGTGCATGGAAAATTTGAAATCGTTTGTCACTTGGGGGGAGGCAAACATACTAATCACTTATGAAACCATTTATCGAATTATCAGTTTAAATCCAATTTAAATCACAAATTCTCCCCCGATCACAATTATCAAATCATTTGAGAATCGTGATCTCAGTAGATTTAAATTGTTTTTGAAAGCTTTTTAAGGAGAATTGTGACTTGATTTTGAAAACGTTTTAACTGATAAGGATCGAATTTTGAGACTTTAGACTCCAAAGATTTAAACATGCTTGAATATCTTTTGAAAACAAACCATTGTTTGAAAAAATATACTTTTTAATTAAAAATCATTCTCCCCCTCAATCAATGACATAAGTTGTTGATTGAGAGATAGATAGTTTTAGCAACCGTTTAGTACAAATGATTTTCAGAAATTGAGCCCGAGTAATTTTTCAAAGCAATTCGTTTTCATGGGATAGTGAGAATTTTTTTTTTTTTTTTTTTTTTTTTTTTTTTTTTTTTTTTTTTTTAATAGAAACAGAGCATGAGATTCGAAAAACAAGATAAAGTATGGCTCTGTTCTTTCTTTTCAACACGGGTTACTGCCTGAAATGACAATAAACCACCATTTTTCTTCGCCTCATTTTTTTTTTTTTTTAATGAAAAACTATGTACATTCGATGAACATCTAAAGACCCGTGATATTCTTTGAATATCAACACAAAGTCCGTAGATGATATCGAATCGAGAAAATCATGACAAAATGACAATATTTTTTGAGGATTTTTCGAATTTTTTCACATTTTTATGGATTTTGAAAGTTTTATAATTTTCTATTTGATTTTTGAAGGTTTTGTAATTTTGTATTTTGCTTTTTGAAAAATATATACAAAGAGATAGATGAAGAAAGACCTTCACTCCTCGTCTTCCTCCTGAAGACGTTTGAGTGTTTCTGGTTGAAGGCTTTTCATGCCAAGTCGTGGAAGAATAAACTCAAAACGTTCTCTTGGAAGAGCTTTGGTGAAGATGTCTGCTAACTGGTATTCAGTCCTCACAAAATAGAGTTCCACCACACCTCTTCCCACTTGTTCCCTGATGAAATGATGTCGAATGTCGATATGCTTTGCTCTTGAGTGTTGAACGTTGTTGCATGAGAGAGCAATAGCACTTTTATTATCACAGTACAGAGGGATTTTGTTGAATACAAAGCCATAGTCAGTTAATTGAGATCTCATCCATAGGATTTGAGCGCAACAAGATGACATGGCTATGTATTCAGCCTCTGTAGAGGAAATAGAAGTACTCATTTGCTTCTTTGATGACCAGCTCATAAGGTTATCACCCAAAAACTGAGCACCTCCAGATGTACTTCGACGAGTATCTTGAATCCCTGCATGATCTGCATTTGCATATGCTGTTAGTGACATACCGGTGTCCTTCGGGTACCAAAGTCCCATGTTGATGGTTCCTTGGAGGTACCGAAAGACCCGTTTAACCGCTTCAAGGTGCTTTTTGGTAGGCTTAGCCTGGTATCTAGCACACATGCATACAGCGAACAGAATATCAGGTCTACTGGCTGTGAGGTACATCAGGGATCCGATCATGCTACGATATTTCGTTTGGTCTACCATGATCCCTGATTGGTCCTCATCCAGTTTTGTACGCTCAATCATGGGAGTGTCAACAGGGTCACTAGAGTCAAATCTAAATTTCTTTAAAATCTCGTTTGCATATTTAGATTGATTTATAAAAATGCCTCTGGGACTCTGTGAAATTTGTAATCCCAAGAAAAATGACATTTGTCCCATCATAGACATTTGAAATTTGGAACCCATTTCTTTTGAAAAACGATCACATTCATTGGGGTCAGTTGAGGCAAAGATAATATCATCAACATATATTTGAACGTGAATTAAATGTTTGCCTGACTTCCTGGTGAACAGATTAGGATTAACTGCTCCTTTGCTAAAGCCTGTAGACAGAAGAAACTTTGATAGCGTATCATACCATGCCCTTGGAGCTTGCTTTAAACCATAAAGAGCCTTCTTCAAACGATAAACGTGAGTAGGATACTCTGGATTCACAAAGCCTTCAGGTTGGCTGACGTAGACGACTTCTTTAAGATCTCCGTTCAAAAACACTGTCTTTACATCCATCTGATAGACTACCATGTTCTTACTTGCAGCATTAGCCAAGAATATTCTGATTGCCTCAATTCGAGTAACTGGAGCAAAAGATTCTTCAAAGTCAATACCCTCCTCTTGACGGTATCCTTTAGCAACCAATCGAGCCTTGTTCTTTAATACATCACCATGCTCATCAAGTTTCACTTTGAAGATCCATTTTAGAGCAATGATCAGAGCATAATCTGGAGCAGGTACTAATTCCCATACATCAAGTCGATCAAACTCATGAATTTCTTCTTGCATGGCATTGAACCAGCTGTCTTCATTCATGGCGGATTTAACATCTTTTGGTTCGATCTTAGAGAGTACGGAGTTGAAGAAGCACCATAAGGCATCTGTTGCAAGTTGTTTCCGTGTGGATACTAGACGAGAGGGATTTCCAATGATGCTGTCTAGTGGATGATCGTGAGTCCATTTTCTGAGGTATTCATGTGGCTGTTGATGAGGGACTGAAGTAGCAGAATTGATGTCTCCTGAAGTAGATGGTTCTGATGATAATTCAGGAGCAAATATGTTTTCAAATGGAGCATCTTCGGGAGTAGCAAAGGGATTGACTTCATCCTGTGAATCAGAAGCATTTCCATGATGTATATTTGATGATTGAAGATTTGTTGATGAAACAGATTGGTCAGCAGCAGGCGCTTCTTGGCTTAATGATATAGAAGTTGAGGGGTTACTTTCATTGACAGGGATAGAAGCAGCCTCTGTTGATTGAATTGTCATATCATTGTTGCTTGCCTCAAACTGTTCATCAAACATTGGATCATATAGTTTCTTTAAATCATCTTCAGAGGGAGGTACATATGGAGTTGCTGATGAGGAGTTTGGTACAAGATATGAACCAATGGGACTGCTTTGAAGTGATGGTCCTGAACTGGATTGTCCTGGAGCCATTTGACCGGTCAGCTAATCAAACGTGACGTGAATTGTTTCCATGATATTTCGGGTTCTCTTGTTGTAGATTCTGTAACCTTTACTATTAGGTGCATAGCCTACAAAAACTCCAATGTCCGCTTTAGCTCTCAGTTTTCCTAAATCTTGACCATCATTAGTTGGATAACATAAAGCACCGAACACACGAAGGAATGAAAGATCAGGTTTTCTGTTGTGGACAAGTTCATATGCAGTTTTTCCATGAGCAGTGTGAATCAGGGATCGATTTTGGGTGTAGCATGCAGTGGCGATAGCTTCACCCCAGAGAAACATTGGAACTTTTGAGTAAATCAGTATAGTCCTTGCGGCTTCCACAAGAGTTCGATTTCGTCTTTCAACTACAACGTTCTGTTGAGGAGTTCGAGGAACACTTCTTTGATGACTGATTCCCAAACTTTCATAAAACTCACCAAGTTGTTTGTTAACAAACTCAGTTCCATTGTCTGTTCGGATGATTCTGACCGTTTTGTTAAGACGAACCTGCAGCTGTTTGATGAGTTTGATGATGATATCTGGAGTTTCATCCTTTGTCTTTAAGAATTTTACCCAGGTGAATCTAGAGAAATCATCAACCACAACTAACACATATTTCTTCCCAAAGATATTCTGCACTCTCATGGGTCCACATAGGTCCATGTGAATTGTATGGAGAACTTCTGTGACTGAGTTTGTAGGTTTGGGTTTATGGGCATACTTCTTGCTTTTTCCCAACTGGCATGCTGAACAAAGATGATCCTTTTCATATTTAAGTCTAGGTAGACCTATAACTAAGTCCTTTCTGGAGAGATCATTGATGGTGCCGAAGTTCAAGTGATTGAGACGACGATGCCATAACCATGACTTTGTTTTAGAAGCCTTTGACAACAAGCAAATTGGAGAAGACTTCATCATATCTTCGATAGAGATGGTGTATAGATTTGAGCCACGTGAACCTCTTAAAAGTTCCTTACCATCAAGTTCTCTAACGAAACAAGTATGTTTTCTGAAGGCTACTTCTAGATCAGAATCGCAGAATTGACCAACAGAGAACAGGTTATGACCAAGACCTTCCACATAATATACCCTGGAGATAACACTTTTTCCAACAATATAATCTCCATAACCCTTAATTGCACCGAAATGATCATTCCCGAATCTAACTATCCCGATGAATTTGCTCACGAAGTTCATGAGCCACGACCGGTCTCCAGTCATATGCTTGGAACAGCCTGAGTCCAGGTACCACAGAACGATTTGAACAATCTACAGTTGAACACAGACAAGAATGGATAACTGGATAATTGGGATCCCCATGCAAGAATGGGTTCCACTTGGTTAGTAACAGTAATTGGAACACCCACATCAGAAATAGAAACATCCATATCAGAAATAGAAGGAATGGAATCATTGGGAATAGATGCAATGCTAGTGTCTGTATTTGACCTATTCAAAGTATGTTCACTTCTTAAGGGGATAGTTCTACCAGTAGGCATCCATTTTCTAGTGGGCATAGTCTTAGAAGTTTGAGGGCAAAACTGATTATTCTTATGGCCAAAAGGTATCCAATAATAACCTATCTTTATAAATGTTCTTCCTGTGGGTTTCCACTGTTTTCTAACAATCTTACGTTTTTGCCTTTTTGCCTTCTTTGCATGATTATTAGCATTAACAACTTTAACTGGGCATTTGACAGCATTAGACAAAGCATTCACACCACATTCATGATTAGCAACAGAATTCAAGCAGACATCATTACAAGGTTTGCAAATAGTATCAGAATTCGAATTAATTACAGTACGCCTAAGGCAAATACTAGAATCAACACGATTCGTTTTATTCAACTCAAGCTTAAAGTTCCTAGATTGGTCTTCTACTCTCTTCCAATGCACATTCTTAGCTTCCAAGGTCCTATCATTCCTTGTATTGTCTTGAGACTTTGACCTGCTCGCTTTAATGTCACTGATTACTCCTGTAGAGGGAATGGGAACATTAGTTGGTTGATCTAATTTTTGCATTCCTGAACTTGATGTGCAAGGATTTGAACTACTGGTAGGCACATTAGTGTTTACTTTCTTAAGACTGTGATTTGAGCTATTTGCAGGCACACTAAAGTTCACTTTCTTAGCACTGACATTCATAACATTGGGCATAGAACGGATTTCATGCTTGGCACTAGGCATAGAGCAAGGCATCACGGCTTTGCCTTTTGCACCTAAGGATTTTGGACATGTTGCAATTACACATTCAAGCAGCTCTTGAGATCGTTTGGCCTGGAGGCAAGCAAACCTAGTTTCTCTATCAAGAGGTTTATTAATGAAATCCTCTTCAACAATCTCACGGAGACATTCTAGACTATCCTTAAGGTGAGAACAATAGTCATGAAACGCAGGTTCATTATTCCTAAGATGAGGAGGAATATATTTAACCATCACACTGTATTTGCAGTCTTAGGGTGACTTTGAAACAACATTCTTATTAAAAACAAGTGGCAGTTTCCCATTTCTTGACTTCTCAGATTCTCAATTTCCTTTTGTAAAGAAGTTATTTTTTCGTTGTTTTGGTCACGAGTGACTTTCATTGAATCATATAACTCTTTAAAGTATCGTTTAACTTTTTCATTTTCTTCTAGAATGCTCTCGTTTTCCTTTTGTAAGGCATTAACCAAGTTTTGAAGATGAAAAGTTTGAGAGTACTGAGAATCTAAAGGAGGAGGCATTTGGGATCCAGTCACATTGTTCTTTTCACCCTTCAATTGAGAGATTTTTACTTTCAACTTTTTGATCGTGTTACAATGAGCTCGAATCTGTTCATCACGTTTGCTAATTTCAAAAACTGCATCAAATTCAGGAGCATCCAAGGAAGTCTTGAAATTTGAGGTTTTAACATTTTCTTTTAGATGTTGATATTTTAGTTGTAAATCAAAATGTTCAACTTCTAGTTTAGAAAGATGATTTACCAAATTATCGTAATCATCCTGATCAATTTTCTCATTAAGTTTCGAATTAATCTTTTCAAGCTCAATGACACGATCATGGGAGACTTTCAGAGCAACAGATAATTCATGAAATTTAGAAGCATTAATGGAGCAATTCGTAGCAGTGTAAAATACATCTTGAGCAATACATTCAAAAATAAGATTCTCATTCAAGGTATGCAAGTTTTTCCTCTCAATCTCATTATATTTTAATGCTCGCTCATAGTCACTAACCTCAACTACCATTGCATCAAATTCCTTTTCCATTCCTTTAATATCTGAACTTATCCCTTTTTTAAGACTCTCAAAATGATCTTTAAGTAGTTTGAAGAAAGGCATGACCTCAGTTAGATAGCATTCTTTTGTTTGCTAAAAACCCCTTTCCCCTTAAGTTATCCCAGTGGGTGTGATCCTTTTCTTACAAGTTTTCTCAAAATCGACAAATAGTTGAAGAATAACATATTCACTGATTAAGGTCTTGCTTTTAGTGGCAATAGTCCTAGGAACTAAATGCATCGGTGTATTTGGAGGATACACAGTCGCAATAGGCATTTTCCTAAGGGAAGGGTTTGTTTCAACAAGATTCTCTGCTTTTTGCTTATCTAAATCCTTTTTCCAGAACACTTGTTCGGGTGTTAACAACGTCTGAGGCTTAAATTTTTTAAGGAAATCCAATTCTCCTTCTTGTAATCATGGGGTGTGATAATTATTTTATTCTCTTTACATTTAGGATCATCTAACTTCTTGTTCATCCTTTCCCTAGTAACTTCATCAGATTTATTATCTTTCTTAGTGCACTCAGCGCAACTAGGTTTCTGTCTAGGTTTAAGGATTTCATTGCCATCATAGAGTACCTTATGAGCATTTCTAGCCTTTTTAATGACCTCTGGATTTGGTTCCTCAACCAGGGGAATGCTATGCTTATCGCTTAAGACTCTATGCTTAGTGATCATGTGGGCAGTCTGAATGGTGTTCTCTTGTACGTACAACTTATTTTCAAGCTTGTTCTTCAAAGTTTTTAGATTAGAAAAATCATTCAAAAATTTTGATTCCTTGGCATGAAATTCCTACTTAAGCACTTTAACATTTTCTTGAAGTTCTTGTTTTTGCTTAGCAGTTTTTGAAAGCTTTTCTTGTAAGGAATTTAACTCTTGTTTTAACACTTCTTCTCTAAAATTACTTTTTCTAATAATTGTACGCATTTGGTTATCCAACTCCTGCTCACGAGTATTTAGCTCAAACTTAGCACGTTGTTCATAAATGGCAACTCGTTCTTTATAGGCATTAAGTTCAGAGATAACAGAATCATCAGGGGCACATGCAGTGTATTCATCACATACATAATCATCATTGACTGCAGGAGATACATCACTTGATACAATCACACTTTCACTTTGTTTCACATATTGATCATATGGGACAACATTGATATTACCCATATTTTCAATATCTGACTCAATGATTTCAGATGATTGTATTTCATTATGTATCTTTTGCACATCAACTTCATCATATAATTTTAATACCTCTGAGATGATTTTGTCTTTGGATAGTCCAGCTTGTGGTGAAGAAGAGACCATTGGAGAAATGCTAGCCATGAAAATTGTTTGTGCAGTAGGTCCATCATCAACATCAGAGTCGTATGCATCACAGTCAGCTACTTGAAAGGTATTCTGATGATTGTGACCTATCTCTTGAATAAGCTGCTCATCCACATCTGCATCATATGTCTTAGCATTCCTTTCAGCAAGAAACAGCAGCTCCTCTTCATCCAAGGTTGCTCCATTGTCCTGAGCTTGCACTAGCAACATCTTATCCCTGAAGTATTCAGCATTCTGAGGACGTTTTGGAGATGTGCAATTCCTTGCAATGTGTCCCTCACCACCACAGTTGTAACATTTGACTGGCTTTGCTTGTCCTTGATTTCCAGTCCTTCCTCGGTTCTGATTTCCTACATAGCCTCCACCTGCTCCACCCCTTCTCTGATCGTACTGCCTTTCTTGGACTGGCTGCACCATAACCTTCCCATCTCTGACAGTGGCCTGATTGTGTGGATTGGATGTTGTTCTGAGGTTGTTGTTGGTGTGTGGGAGAGTGTTCAAGTTTTGACTGATCATGAGAGCTAGTTGACTAATGAAGTTTCCAACAGATGCATCAGCATCAGCTTGTTTGAACATTGGATCGGGAATGAGTTTGTGAGTTCCATCACCCATGGGTATAACTTGTGAAGCTCTAGTGGTAACCCCAATGTTTGAGTAGAAGGCAGTTGAATCATTTGATGAGCTTGTCTCTCCTGGATTTGTTTTGAATTGTTCAAGAATCCTTTTTTCAAACATGGCATGTCTCTCATTCTGAAGAAGGAAGGCATACAGTTGCTCATAATTCGTATTCTTCAATCCTTTAGTGAGCTTCACCGAAGTGACAAACTTGTGCCATTCGGGGATTCATGTTGTTTACAAACTTTGAGTTCAGCTGAATGTTAGGCATGGTCATTCTGATGTGCCTCATGTCATTAACAAGCTTGTGGAATCTCACGTAATACTCATAGACACTCTCATCTGGTTTCATCTTGAAGTGCTCAAATTCATCATAAAGTTGTGATTCTCTGTCTTCCATGGTTAATTCAGAACCAGAAAGAAGCATCTTGACATTATCCCATACGGCCTTTGCTTCAGTATTGTGATTGATAAGCTTGTAGATGTCTTTTGGAAGGCCTTGCAATATGATGTTAGAAGCCCTGATATCCGCATCGAATCTTTTCTTCTCCTTATCATTGAGCTCATCATACGTCTTTGGTCTGTCTATTCCATAGATCATCGTTCCATCTTCAGCTGTATCAATTATGTCCCTAGTGGTCTCAACTCGATACAGTCCTTCATCAATCGATTTGAGAATGTTGACCCCATTTTCCTTTCCAAGACAGTACAATCTGATTCTTTGAGCCCAAGAGTCGTAGTCAGTTCTGTCAAGCATAGGTGGACGAGTATCTGACCCTGCTGCTTGAACGTCCTCAGCTACGGAAGAAACAATAGTAGGAACGATGTTTGCCATGATTACAAGTTCTACGGGATTTTACAATTCTTTGATTAAATCGGGAAATTGATTCTTTCACGGGATTTTACTAAACCAAAAGAACAACTGTAAGAATGTATCACGAAGAAGTAACAAGCCTAAATTTAGACAAGTAGTAAAACACACAACTCGCTTAGTTATCAACTCGCTAAACACCCAACTCGCTCAAGGCGACAACTCGCTTAAGGAATCAACTCGCTAAATAGCCAAGTCGCATTAGCATCAACTCGCAACACTGTCAACACGCTTAATGAATCAAGTCGCTAAATAGCCAACTCGATTTAGTATCAACTCGCAACACAATCAACTCGCTTGAACACCAAGTCGCTTAAATTAACTCACTAGCTTTACAACTCGCTTAATAGCTAAGTCGCTTTAGATCTCAAGTCGCTTAAAGAAACAACTCGCTTAGAACCCAAGTCGCATAAAAATCAACTCGCTAAACAGCCAAGTTGCATGTACCAACTCGCATCCAATAACAAAGCAACTCGCTTTGAAGAACAAACTTACCGAGACTCAACTCGCTTCGTACAAACTTAACAAATAACCACTTAATCAATCAAAAACAACCAAACCACAATGATTTAAGCCTTCTAATTCAAAACATAAACACATATGATGATCCTAAACACAAAAGTACAAGCAAAATTCAAACTTTAACACTAGAATTTGTCCAAATGAATCAAACTCTCCTAAACCTTTAATACCCCAAAAACCTTATGAAATCCACCAAAACAAGAAGCATGAAAGATGAGTGATCAAACCATGGCTCTTGATACCAATTGTTAGATATAAGATTTCACAAACACATTAAACCATAATCCTATGGGGCGTTAACTTGAGTTTAGAGAGAGAAAGTTCTAGTGAGAGAAAGGAAGAGAGTTGGGAACTATGTGAAACAAAGAAAAATGGTATTGAAGCTCCAACCCTCTACCTTGAGAGGTAGAGGGTATTTATAGTTTCTTACAAACAAACGCCACCTACGGGCTGTGGATCAGGCATACAGTGGGTAAAGACCCGTCCGTCCTCCACGGTGTTACTTAACTAAATACTACTTAACATAAAATAACTACGACTACGAGCTTTCTAACGATTACATATACTTGAGGTGACCGACTCTTTAATACCTGGAATTTCTAATTCCTAACACTTAGGAGCTTTCAAAACATACATCTATTCTTAAGTTTTACTCATCATAACATTATGTTTTGTCATCAACAAAAAGGGGGAGATTGTTAATACAAATAAACCGTAAAAACGTTTATTAATATTTTGCGATCTCTTTGTGTTTTGTTGATAACAAATATAATGTTATCTTAAGTACAATTATAAGGATACATGTTATTTTTGTAAAGCATTTACATATAGCCATTTAATACAAAAATGTTGTAATTAATCATTTGTTGTAATAGTTTATAAGGATGGGTAAAAACCACAACCCATGGACCATAACCCATGGATCATAACCAATACCCAAGTTGGCTAGATACAATGTATACTTTAGATACATTGAATCTAAGGAAAACCCATAGACCAACCCATAACCCATGACCCATAACCAAAAAACCCATGGGCAAAGAGGAGCGTCCCACGGATCCCTAGGATTACACTAGACGGATCCCAAGTGGGAGGGATCCGTGGGATCCGGGGAATAGTGGAAGAAATTGCCTATAAATAGAGAGCCATTTCTTCATTCAATCTTACCCCTCTTCTTACTAAATCTCTCAAACACTCTCATTCTCTTCTAACATATAGATCACTTGATCCAGAGAGTTTTCTTTCTATTGTGATTCTCATATAGGCCCTTCTCTAAGGCGAGATCACGAACATTCTACAAGTCATCCAAGCAAGGGGTCCTTGATTGATTTGTCACTCCACAAGATTTCTGTAGCAAAGATCTTGTATTTGATATTTCACATATTTGTTGTGTAATAGTCGTGTTGGTTTGGTCCACCGTGTTACGGACTCGGTATTTAGCTTCGTACCAGAAAAAGGTGTAAGCAACGTTGTGAAGGCTTCTCCGCCAAGTGAAGGAGTTTGTTGACATAGTGCTTCAACTCTCGACTAGGTGACTCGGGTAGTGGAGTAGGGCAAGGAAGGTGTCCTTGTAGCCGAACCACTATAAATCGGTTGTGTCATTTCTATCCATTTGCTTTACTTTATTTACTTACTTTATCATTAGATTTATACTTTCTATACATCCATAAGATCTCACATATTAACGAATCTAAAGTTTTTGAAACTAACTTAAAATCGGCTAAACTATTCAACCCCCCCTTCTAGTTTTCCACATGTTCTACAGAATTACAATGGCAAACACAACTTCTTCTGAGAATCTTGCTACCACCGCTCCACCCTCTGTGCTTACCGACGAGGAAATTCTTCCACATAATGAATGGGTAGACATTGCTAAAAGCAACTGCTTCGTAGATGTGGACAGAAACCAGCCGAACCCAATCTACCGAATTGTTGTTGATATTCTGAAGAACACCAACTTCTTTGGTGCCTTAACCATGCGGTGCACGATTCCTGCCATTTACCTGAAACAATTCTGGAACACTGTTACATGGGACAAGATCACTGCCACATACACTTGTAAACTTGATGACAAGTGGTATGAAAACAACATTGAGACTCTCAGGGAGACCCTTGGAATCACTCCACGAGACCCTGCAAATCCATTTGTTACTCCACCTACTGCTGATGAACTAATGCACTTTGTCGAAGAATTGGAATATCCCGTGAAATTAACAAAGGTTTCAGCAATCATAACCAACGATATGTATCAACCATGGAGAGTCATTGCCACAATTCTCAACATGTGTTTAATCGGTAAAACTTCAGGGTTTGACAGAGTAAGGGCTCCAATTCTATAAATCATGTGGGGGATTGTTGAAAAGGTAAATATCGATTTCGCTGAACGCATTTTGGAAGAATTCTCCTTGGCTATGGATACATTCATCACTGACAGACAAAACTTTTTGAATCAAGTCAATGGAAAGAAATCCAAAGACAAGAGGGTGATTCCTAGCATAAGGTTCTCAAAGCTAATCATCCAGCACCTGCAGCAGAAACATTAGTTTACTCCAAGAAGTGAGTCTGTTCTACATGAGGCTGGTGATGAATTTGTGCTTGGTAACCTGAAATTTGTTGCCAAAGGAATGAACAAAGAGGTCTATGGAATGCCAATTCCTGAAGCTCTTCTCACTGAAAGAATCAAGAAGGCAAATTACTTCAAGAAATACATAAAGAAAGCCTCTGGCACAACCACTGATGACACACCCAATCCTACTCCCACACAACCCAAATCCACATCCTCAGTGTCTACTTACGCAAGCCTCCCAATGAAGAGACAAGATAGATCAGTGTCTGCTGATTCTCTAACTCAAAAGCAAAAAAGGAGAAAGAGAGACGCTGGAAAGGGAAAAGGAAAATGGTCTGAGGTACCTAAGAAAGAAATGAATTTAATGGACGAAGAAGAGGTTGCACTCCAACAAGGCATCCAACAGAGCCTGGAAAGTCTTGATGTGTCTCAAAGACAGCCATTGAAGGGGGTTATGATACAAGAACCTGATTCAGTACAACGCCAAACCACTCCCGTCTCTCAAAGCAAAGGTAAAGGAATAGCTAGAGAAGAAGCGGAGCAAACGGCTCAGATGTTGTTAACCATTTCCACTCCAACTCCAAAAACAACAACGCAATTTGAGCTCAAGAAAAGAAGCGTTGAATCATCCTCAGCTCAAGAACAAATTGGAGTGGAAAAGGATGTGTCTGATACACAGGAGGACACTCTTGCCTCCAGTGGCACCCAGTCAGAAAGTCAGGAATCTGTACCTTCTACGAAAACAGTACCAGTACAGGAAACAGAAAATGTACATATGTTTTAATACAAATAAACCGTAAAAACGTTAATTAATATTTTGCGATCTCTTTGTGTTTTGTTGGTAACAAATATAATGTTATCTTAAGTACAATTATAAGGATACATGTTATTTTTGTAAAGCATTTACATATAGCCATTTAATACAAATTGTTGTAATAAATCATTTGTTGTAATAGTTTATAAGGATGGGTAAAAATCACAACCCATGGATCATATCCATAACCCATGGTATTAACCCATACCCACTTGACTAGATACATTGTACTCATTAGATACATTGTATCTAAAAGAATACCCATGGACCAACCCATAACCCATGACCCATGACCCATAACCAAAAAACCCATGGGCAAAGAGGAGCGTCCTACGGATCCCTAGGACTACACTAGACGGATCCCTTGTGGGAGGGATCCGTGGGATCTGGGGAACAGTGGCAAGTTTTGCCTATAAATAGAGAGCCATTTCTTCATTCTAACTCACCCCTCTTCTTACTAATTCTCTCATATACTCTCATTCTCTTCTAACAAAAGATCACTTGATCTAGAGAGTACTTCTTTCTTTCTTTCTTTAGTGATTCTCATACAGATCCTTCTCTAAGGCGAGATCAAGAGCATTCTACAAGTCATCCAAGCAAGGGGTCCTTGATTGATTTGTTCCTCCACAATATTTCTGTAGCAAAGATCTTGTATTTGACATTTCACATATTTGTTGTGGAATAGTCGTGTTGGTTTGGTCCACCGTGTTACGGACTCGGTATTTAGCTTTGTACCGGAAAAAGGTGTAAGCAACGTTGTGAACGCTTCTCCGCCAAGTTGAAGGAGTTTGTTGACATAGTGCTTGAACTCTCAAGTAGGTGACTCGGGGAGTGGAGTAGGGCAAGGAAGGTGTCCTTGTAGCCGAACCACTATAAATCGGTTGTGTCATTTCTATCCCTTGCTTTACTTTATTTTCTTGCTTTATCATTAGATCTATAATTTCTCTACATCCATACGATTTCACATAATATTGAATCTAAAGTTTTTGAAACTAAATTAAAATCGGCAAAACTATTCAACCCCCCCCCCCCCCCTTCTAGTTTTCCACAATTGGCATCAAGAGCGAAGTTTATAAAAGTTTTAAAGTAAACAGTATTTTAAAAACTTTTCGATCACTATGGGTTCTGAAAATTACAAGGAAGGGCAATCTATGCAACGACCACCACTACTTGAAACTAATGGTTTTATATATTGGAAAAATAGATTCGAAACGTATGTGAAATCTAAAGATATTGATCTTTGGTATATTATTGTTGAAGGCGATTTTGAGGCTACCTCAAAAGATGATAAAGGAAATTTAGTTAACATACCTCATGATAAACTAAACGATGAAATGAAGAAAAAGCTTTCTAAAAATAGTGAAGCTAAAATGGTTTTGTATAATGCTTTACCCAAAAAGGAATTCGAAAGAATTTCTATGCTTAAAACCTCTAAAGAAATTTGGAATTCTTTAGTTGTAACTCATCAAGGTAATCAACAAGTTAAAAATAATAAAATTGATTTATTTGTTCAACAATATGAACAATTTTCAATATCGGATGAGGAAACTATAGATCATTCATTTGCTAATTTTAATACTATTATTACATCTTTGCAAGAACTTGATGAATCTTTTTCTAGCCATAACCATGTTAGGAGATATCTAAGGGCACTTCCATCCAAGTGGAGATCCAAGGTAACGGCGATCGAAGAGTCAAAAGATTTGACAATCCTCACCCTTGATGAACTCATAGGCAACTTAAAAGTCTACGAGCTTGTCCTTGCTAAAGATTCTGAAGCCTTAAAGGTGAAAGAGAAACACAAATCTCTTGCCCTTAAAGCCAAAAAGGCGTCAAGCGATGAAGAGAACTCCTCTTCGGATAGTGACGACGAGGAGTATGCTATGGCGGTAAGGGACTTTAAAAAGTTCTTTAGAAGGAAGGGAAGATACGTCAAACAACCGTATGACAACAAGAAAGGATTCCGGAAAAGCAAAGAGGACGAGAAGCCAAGGGATGATCCTGCTTGCTTTAAATGTGGGGACCCAAACCACTTTATTAGTAAGTGTCCCAAACGGGATGATCGAAAGGCGTTCGTGAGCGGCACGTGGGGAATGAGCGACGAGGAGGACGAAGAAATTTGTCTCATGGCAAATGACGAGGTATGTGACGAATACTATAGTAGCTCATCACTAGATGACGACTCATTGCATAATGAATATGACAAACTTTGCAATATTAGCTTAAAACTAATTAACAAAAACAAGCTTTTAAAAAGTCAAAACCAACGTTTAGATAAAGAAGTCATAGAATTAAAAGCAAAATTGAAACGTCTAGAAAAGGGTAAAATAACAAGTGGTGAATGTGAACTTTGCGTTCAACTTCAAACACTAGTTGATCAACTAGATTCTAAAATTGCTAGAATGAGTACGAATACTTTAGATATGATATTAGATAGTGTTAAAAGCGGAAACAACCAAAAAGGTTTAGGTATTCAACAACTTGATCCATCAACTAGTGAAAACAAAAAAACACAATTTGTTAAGGCACTAGAAAAACAAGCCACTGTTGTGGCGGATCCCACGGATCCCATAAAAAGGGAACCGGATAGTGTTCAGCCAGGGATCCGTGGGTCTGCTGTAGCAAACAGTGGTAATAACATAGCTTCTTCATCTAGAACAGATTTTGTTATTGTTAATAAGAAGAAACCAACTCATTTTACCACTAGACAACCACCTCTAAAATATAATCCCATTTTTGCAAGAAACAAGGCTCCATCTTTTTCAAAACCTAACCCATCTAGGAGACCTAATAATGTTTACCCGTGAAGTAACCATCAAATGAGATGGAACCCAACTATGCAAAATGGATTTCCTTTTCAAAACTTTGCACCATGGAATGCATATTCACCTTATCCATACATGTCTAACATGAATGGGATGTTTAGCACTAATGGACCCATGAACAAATAGGGACCAAACTTTTGAGTTAATTGTTTTCTTAGGTGTGCTTAAAGGTCGACCTAGACCCGGATGAATGGGTCAAGGATAGCGGGTGCACGAGTCACATGACCGGAAATAAAGATCTATTCTCCACATATGAATCCTTCAATGGAGGTAATGTGGTGTTTGGAAATAGCAAAAGTAAAATCATCGGTAAAGGTACGATTACTAACAAATCTCTAACCATTAACGATGTGTGTCACATAGAAAACCTAAACTACTTTTTAGCGAAACCGGTAGTAAGATATTAAAAAATGACATAACCATAGGAAGAGGAATTAGGAAACATAGAGTCTATGTCATTAAAATTGGTAATGAACCTAAAGACAAAATTTGTCTTACCTCTATGGATGATACTTCGACCTTATGGCATCGAAGATTGGGTCATGCCAATATGCGACTTCTTCAATCGCTATCATCCAAAGATCCAGTAAGAGATCTACCTAAGTTAAAATATGAACATCACTTTTGTGATGCTCGTAATGTAGGAAAACAAGTTCATTCTAGTCATAAAGCTAAAAACATGGTGTCTACAACTAAGTGTCTAGAATTACTACACATGGATTTATTTGGTCCATCCGCTATCCAAGTTATGGAGGCAACTACTACACTTTGGTCATAGTGGATGCTTACTCTAGGTACACATGGACAAAATTCTTAAAGAACAAAACGGAAACGTTTAATTATTTTGAAATATTAAGCAAGAAAATCCAAAGACAACTAGGAATTCCTATAGTGTCTATTAGAACGGATCATGGTAGGGAATTCGATAATGAAGTGCAATTTGGAGCCTTTTGTGATGCTAATGGTATTACTCACAACTTCTCGGCTCCGCGCACTCCACAATCGAATGGGGTAGTTGAAAGAAAGAATAGAACCCTACAAGAAATGAGTCGCACCATGCTTAATGAGCAATCCATACCTCAAAATTTTTGGTGCAATGCCGTTGATACTTCTACATACATACTCAATCGAGTCTTAATTAGACCAATCTTAGGTAAAACTCCATACAAGTTACTCCGAGGCAAAAAGCCTAAGTTAGATCACTTTAGAGTCTTTGGTAGCAAATGTTTTCTTCTTAACACTAAAGATTACCTTACAAAATTTGATCCTAAATCAACCGAAAGTATCTTTCTAGGTTACTCTCCAAATAGCAAAGCTTAAGTCATATTAAATAAAGAAACAATGAAGGTAGAAGAGTCATTAAATGTAAAATTTGATGAAAGTCCACCCAATCCTTCTCCACCTCTTGTCGATGACGAGATTATAGAAAGTGAAGCTATAGTAATAAAGAAAAAGATAAATGAAGAAGAAGAACCTTTAAATGATGAAGTCATAAATATTAAAGAGTCCAAAGATCACCCCGTAGATAAGGTCATAGGAAAGTTAAATGAAAGAACATTAAGGTCTCAAGTTCAAAACCAAAGTAGCTTATTTTGTTTTGTTTCAACCATAGAACCTAAGAATACACAAGAAGCCATAAAGGATGAAAGTTGGGTAATGGCTATGCAAGAAGAATTAAATCAATTTGTTTCTAATGATGTTTGGACACTTGTCCCTCCACCTAGTAATCAAACCATAATAGGAACCAAATGGGTTTATAAAAACAAATTAGATGCAAACGGAGTAGTGTCTAGAAATAAGGCTAGACTCGTTGCCCAAGGGTATAACCAACAAGAAGGAATAGACTTTGATGAGACCTATGCCCCCGTAGCTAGATTAGAGTCTATAAGAATACTTCTTGCGTATTCTTGTGCTAATGATCTAAAGCTTTATCAAATGGATGTCAAAAGTGCTTTTCTAAATGGTTTTATTAACGAAGAAGTATATGTAGCTCAACCTCCGGGCTTCATCGATTTTGAAAAACCTAAACATGTGTATAAGTTAAAGAAAGCCCTTTATGGTCTTAAACAAGCTCCAAAAGCTTGGTATGATAGACTCAAGTCATTGTTAATCAAACACAACTATACCATGGGGTTAGTTGACAACACACTTTTTAATAAGAAAAGAGAGTCACATATAATCATAGTTTAAATATATGTAGATGATATTATATTTGGATCCACTTGTCAAGACATGTGTGATGATTTCTCTAAAATCAAGCATGACGAGTTCGAGATGAGTATGATGGGAGAACTTAGTTTCTTTCTTGGTCTACAAATCAAACAAGTAGAAGATGGTAGCTTCCTTAACCAATCTAAATACATAAAAGAGATGTTAAAGAAATTCGGTTTAGAAGAGTCAAAACCAATTAGGACACCAATGTCATCCGACACCAAACTTACTAAAGATGAAGACGGCGAATCTGTTGATAATACTAAATATCGTGGCATGATTGGTAGTCTTCTCTACCTCACGGCAAGTAGGCCGGATATCATGTTTAGTGTTTGTTTATGTGCTAGGTTTCAAGAAGAACCTAAAACATCACACCTAGAAGCCGTAAAAAGAATATTTAGAAACATTAAGGGTACAACACAATTAGGATTATGGTATCCTAAGGGCACGGGAGTAGAAACAATTGTATATGCAGATTCTGACCATACAGGTGATTATGTTGACCGAAAAAGTACAAGTGGGTTATGTACTTTTATGGGATGTTGTTTAACATCTTGGTTTTCAAAGAAAAAACGGCATTAGCAATATCAACAACCGAAGCCGAATACGTCTCCGCCGGCAAAGCATGCCACAAGCACTATGGATGAAACAAGCGTTAGTTGACTACGACATTCATCTAAGTGACATAGCCATTCTATGTGACAACAAGGGTGCCATAGATCTAAGAAAGAATCCGGTATTACATTATCGCACAAAGCATATAGAGATTCGTCATCACTTCTTAAGAGACAATGTTCAAAAGGGGAACATCTCTATTGAGAAGGTAGCATCCGAAGACAACATAGCCGACGTCCTCACCAAACCGTTAAAGCGGGAACAATTCAACCTACTTCGTCTTGGTCTTGGTCTCATGGAACAAACGTCGTAATCTATTTTTTTTTTACTCTACAAGGTATGTAAACACTAGCCTTCTTCTTTCTGAGTCTAGGATCTCTATTTTACGCACAACTCACAAACAATACGGGAATTTTCAAAACCCAAGATAAGTTTTTCACTTATAACTCATAGTTTTTCTTATTTTCTTCCAAAAATAAGTACAAGTTGCAAACACACAATTACATACACATCTTCTTTTCAAAGGATAAAACGATTTTTATTCGCTAATAGAAACCTCTTTTTGAAACGTTTTCTAAAAATGATACCTCTTCCCATATCAATTTCACAAAAGCAATTTCTCACGTCTCGGACAAATCAATTTTTCATTATTAATACAAAGTAAAAACCCATTTTCATTGCATCTCATGTCTTTTGAATGCTAAAGAGAACACATAACTAATATGTGTTTTCGGGTACGTTCATTTAAGCAACAATGAATTAGGAGCACTCGGGTTATGTCACATAATAGTATGCTTTTTCACTTCTAGTTTATTTTTCTTTTCTTACTTAGGAGTCGAGATAACCGCAACTCCAAATAGTTTTCATATAGGCACACACTAGGCAAAAATGTTTCCAAAAGGAAAATTTTGTGCTGCCTGAATCACCAGTCCCACGGATCCCAGCGTTAATGCTGGACGGATCCCTCAAGGAAAGGATCTGTGGGATCCGTGAGACAGAAGCTAGTTTTATCTTCTATTTTTCTCACTTTGAATGAAAACTCCAATATCTTTTCATTTTTTTTGGAGTATGTTTTTTAATGCTTGTGTTCTCATGATCACAGGCCTTAAATTCATATCTAATCATTAGATTTTAATCCACATTTTGGGTCAAGCATTCATTACAATGCATTGTTTTTCTATATATAGGACTCCCAAAATGCTTGCATATTCATCTCATCTTCACAAACAAACAACACCATGTCATCCAAAATATCTTACAACTTAGATGAATCACCTAGTACAAACAATCCTCTTCAATAAATCCAAACCTTTGTACTCCCACCTTCCAAAGTACCACAATCAAAATCTAGGATATCCGCACGGATTAGCATCCGGCCTTGTTGCTTAGCAAAACCATCATCAAATGGCTCATCACCATCAAATAACTCACCACAAGATGCTTCCATTATAGCACCTCCTTCATCACCAACAAGTACACCAACTTCACCTAAATTCACTCTTTTGGAACTCCTTACGACTCCAACAAGATCTCAACAACCAAAACAAAAAGAAATAACCTTTTTGACACCTCCCACTTCTCCAAACACAATATTCAATGACCTTGAAATATCACCACCCTTAGCTCCCATTAAGCTACAAGAACATCTAGGTTCGTTTCCACCACCACTTCCAAACATTCCGGACTTTGATTCGTATTTTCCTATTTTTCCACCACATCTTCCGCAACTCAAAAATCAAAACAACCCGGAAAACTTCCGCACTCATTACCCACATCACTTACATTTTGAACATTGCCAATCCACTAGGGAAATTGCAATAGAAGTTAGGGAAGAAATGCGATTCATACTCAACATCATCCTTGATCGCATCAATACCATTACTCATCAAAACCTCCATCCATAACCTTATGCAAGCACGGACATCATCACTACTATTTTCTATTTTTAGTATTTTTTTTGAGTCATTCTCAAGAACAAGTCTTATTCTTATTTTTACATGCTTGTAGGTGGCATAAATACCACTACACTTTGTTGTTTTGTTACAAGGCCTTGTTTACATACCTTGGCTCCCACTCTTGATTCTCGTCAATCACAAGATTATTTAAGCATGTTACTAACCTTTCTCTTTGTAGGATTTTTTTTTTCTTCACTTGACACCCCAAACTAGGGGGAGCTACCGTCAAGGGGGAGTAAGCGATACTGTAACCACTGGAAAATTTCCACTTGTATGATATTCTAACTAAAGGATACTTATCCATTTTTCACGTCTAAATTTTTTTTTAAATGTTATCAGTTATCTGATCACGAATACCCACTAATGTGATATAACTCACATCCTGAATAAACATGCTCACACGTGAACCAACACTGACTTGTTCCATGTTTATTCCGCATAAACATTTAGATATGTTAAGTATAAAACTCTACGACATTATTTTTGCTACTTTACGTTAATACATTAATATACGATAATTAAACGTTCAGCCTAAACGTTTTCTATCTATAAAGAGTTTTCACGAAACCCTAACTTATTATGACTACGTTTTTACATAAACCCCAAAGTACAACACTCCCAAACCAATGTACAAATCTTTTAAACCTATGTACAAGTCAATAATGCATTAAAATATAAATCTCATTATAAAACCTAATGTACAGCTCTCTAATGCTTGTGATACAAGTATCCTATGCATAAAGGTTACCTATGTAATATACATAAGCTACATTAACCTAAGATTAAATTTAAATACATAAACTAACTTCACCTAAGCCCTAAACCCAAGAGTACCACTAAACATAAGCAAGGTACAATACCATGAAGCCTAAACGAGCCCTAGTTCATGAGCCTTGTCCAAAATCGAACCATAGTTAAACCAAATGAGATCCTTATTATGCCACATCTTGAACACATCATCACCCTTCTAGATCTTCAATCTTCAAGACCTAATTCATGGCTAGGGCAAGAACACATCATAACCTTCTTAAGATCCCACATGCATCCTTACAAAAATCAAAGAGACACATCACCATGTCTCAAATCCCTAAACCAAGTGATCTAGCATTTTCAAAACACTCCTAAACCATCTCTTATATAAACCGACTTACTCCCCTTCATTTTCTTCACGCCCATTCGAAACTCATCAAACAACACCCAAACTCAAAACTCTCTGATTTTGAGGTCTTAGTAGCAGCCAAGGAAGAGCATAGGAAAACCTAGAAGGAAGGAAGAAGTCTTGTTCAACTTAGAAATCCATTTGGTCTCATTCTTGTTCTTGTCAACTCCCAAGCATATAAGTCTTTTAAACTTATTCCATTTCGTTATAACTTTTAATATTAAGTGCATACTGTTAAAAAGGATTTTATAAGGAAAACATAGCAATTTGAATCACCTAAAACGAGTACACGAGTCAAAAGATACGGTCTAACGAAGTTCACAAAAATCTGTCAAAACCTTCTGTGGACAGAAGGGTCGGGCACGCAATTCGAGGTATTTCTGGTCCGTTTCATCAAAAAGTTAAAACACGAAAGTTGTCCGGAACGACGTTTTCTTCTAAACCTCTAGAGCACGGGTCCAGAAAACGCATAACGAAGTCATATTTTAATAAAAATCCCAACAGCTGTATTGATTTTGTAAAAACCAAACTCCCCTACTTGCGCCCCATTTTTCTACATTGGGTTGAAGGTATTAGGGCCAACCAAAGGACCTTTGTAATCACCACCTAGGACACTCTAAAATGCCCTCATAAGCTGGTTGAAAAGCCTTAGTGTCTTGCATAAAAACGACACTCCTTTAGGGCCATATGTCCTAAAAACCAAAAGTCCTATACATCAGGTCTTTGGGAAAAACTTGGGATTTTTGATAAATTCGATTTTGAACTACCTTAGAAACATTGAAAATGAGTTAAACAACATGTCACAAGGTTGTATGCAAAAGATATAAAGTTTTAGGGTTTGAAAACGAGAATTTCAATTTGTCAAAACTAGCCTAAGTAGCCCTTTTCAATAATTGATATCTCGCTAATTAAAGAGTTCTTAAGTATGAGAGTTACACCATTTTAAAGAGCTCGCTGCAAGGATTTTAAAGCCCCAATAACGTCTTTAAAAACTATTATGGTCTCTTTTATAATCAACCAAAAAGAAGGTGACTCGTGAAGATTTTCATAAAAAGACCTTGCATGCACTTTTCAAAATTTGAGTCATAGGAGTTATAGAATGTTAGATAATGACTTAAAAAGAGTTAATTAACATATTACAATGTCCCTAGATGACACCGTAAAAGTTAATGGGTCAAAAATGAAATTTCCTTAAAACGCGGCGTGGCGAAGTGGCCATGTTCACGGGCTTGTTTCTCTCGAACCAAAGATGACTAGAATATGATACCTATACCATTTTGAAGAGCTTACAGCAAAGTATTTAAAGGATCAATTGCGTTGTAAAAACATTGGCTTGCCTCGTGTAAAATTTGTCCTCATTTGGACCTGTTATCGCCAAAACCGACACTTTTCACTTAAGGCACCTAACCCCCTACTTTGAGAAATTATTGCGACCAAACCGTAAAGCTTAAGACTTCTAGTTTGAACCATTAGAAGGACCACCCAACAAACTCTTGAAGGGATCAAGAACGTAATAAAAACCTCTTAAGGTCTCGCTTATATTTACCCTCACTTTTGTCAATTTAGGCATAAAACAAGTGAACTTTTCTTATAAAACTACAAGTATAAAAATTGTAATTTTTGAAAGATAAAGTTTTCTTGGGCTAAAAATGTAAATTCTTCAAAGTTAATTATACAAGGGCTGATTTTGTCAATAACCCATAGTTGAGGGCTTAAAGTGTCATTTTTTAAAGTGTAAGGGTAAAAACCGTAAATACTTAAAATTGTAAATTATAACATTTTGGAAACATATCATATTTAACAACTTGGGTTTCGATAAAATTTATTAACAATCATCCGAGCCATAAAAATAAGTATGATAAGTATTACTAATTTTTTAAAAGACTTCATGTTTACCCAATTACCAATAAAGCATTATCATCGCATAAACTTGAATTCGAATACTAAAAATATGACATACTAACTCAGGTCACGAGTCGGAGTCGTTTATTCACATTACTTAATTTGTTTTCCATACAGACTACTGTAACATCAAGGTGAGTCATAGGCCCTCTTTTCCTTATTTTGAACGTTTTGGGGGAGATACATGCTCAAATATTGCATTATATTTTTGCATTTATTTTAAGCTCTTATGAATTACAGTGAGTTCGTAGCCCCATTTTCTATCATTTATTAGTTTTGTAAACTCTTTTAGGGGAGATACATGCTCAACTACTTTCTTTTATTATCACAAATACTCTAAACTTTTACATACTGTTGTGAGTTCATAGTCCCACTTTTTACTTGTTTTTCAAACTCGTGGGGAGATACATGCTACAAACCCGATGATGAGTGCTTATTCACTCATCATTTTTACCCATCTAAGCCCACAAAAATGTCTAAAAACACTGAAATATAACCAATTATGCTACAGATATCCTTGGAGTGTGTTTTATGTGTTTCAGGTACAAAGGATCGAAAACAGGACCAAAACAGACAGAAATAAGCTTGGATTGGAATACGTGCTTTGAAGACGGAGCCGGAAGATGATTTTCTACATTTTCAGAGCCCGGGATACCATTTGGGAGTGAGCTTGGGGAATCAGACTTAAAACCTATCCCTAAATCCAAATTACCATTTTACCCTTCACCCGAACCCAAAATTACCATTTTAACCTTTTCACAAAAAAATCCAAAATACAATTTCTTTCTCAAACCCTTCTTTTTATTTAAAAACAATTATTTTTAAACCAATTAATCTTCTTTTCCTATTTTTATTAAAAACTTTATACTAAAAAAAAAAAAAAAAAAAAAAAAAAAAAAAAAAAAGTTTTATAACAAAAACCGAAAAATACAAAGTTTTAGTTTTAAAACCTTTTAACCTTTTCTAAAACCTTTTATTTAAACCCATCTACCCATTTAAAACCTTAAACCCATTTGACCCTTCTTCCTCTTATTTACCCAAAACAGAAACACAAACCTCCCCTGCTCCATTTGGCGCCCAAACCCAAACCCCACACACCTCTTGTCTTCTTCTTCTCCCCATCACTCTCAACACCACTGGTCCCCAGCTCATACCCTCCCCCACAAGCACATGGTATCACTGCCATGTTGGCAATCCTCAACTATCACATTGGATACCAAAGTGGACGGCTCAGATTAAAGCCTTTGTGCCCAAGATGAATGGATGGTGGAGATTGAACAAAAGAAACACATATGCTGTCTAAAGCTCATTCTCTCTCTGTGAAGAAACACAAGCTCTCATTTGAAGACCTAGCTTTCTTAGTATAAATAGATAGCTATGTAAGCCTTTGAGAGGCATTAGGATTTGTAGCTTTAATTTAGTTTTCTGTAGTTTAAAAGTTAGTGTAATGTTTTCTTTTTATGAATGAAAGATATTTCTTACTTACCTTTTTTTTTTTTTTACTTTCTGCTTATTGGTCAAATAAGCACTTTTGTGCTTATTAGCTTATTGTCATTTACCATTTGTCCTAAAGTTCCATTTTTAACTATTCAGTAAGTTTTGCAAACAAAAAGTCCTAGTCTCAGTTCACAAAATCAGTTTTAAGCTTTTCACCCCATTAAAGGGTGTTTGGCATCAGCTTATTTAAAGACCCAAAACAGTTTTTTACCCATTTAACTTTTACAGTCAAAGTCTAATTAAGGTTCTCAAGTTAGTTTTAAGCTCTTAATCTGTTTTATCAAGTTTGAACAAGTTTGGTTAACAAAATTTTTTGTCTCAACCATTTTCTACACGACCCAAACAGCAGCTAAGCTGCTGTTTGCAGCCTTCTTTTACAGCTTATTTTTAAGCAAAATCTTTTCCAAAACTGTTTTTATTACACCCTCACATACCACTCTCAACATAGTATTAGTCTAGTTGCACTTAGATTAGCATTAGCTTAGTTTAAATTTGCATTCAAAAACTGTCCATAACCCACATCAGTATCTGTTTTAACAGCAGCCCTGCAGTCCCACTGAGCCTGTTCATGGCTTATTTATAAGCTGTCCAAAGCTTTTTATAGGATCCCAAATAGTGTTTTAGGAACCCCACTATCCCTAGTTGCATGTTTAGGTCTCCTTGTAGGTGTAGGTGCTCAGTAGTTAGCTTATTTATAAGTCCAAAAAGCCCCTCCAGGCCTGTTTTTATGTGCATATCAGTAGGTTCAAGATTCACTTTTAGCTTATTAGTGGTATGTTTAGCTTATTCTAGTGTCCTTAGTTGCTTATTAAGTCCCATAGGTTAGGTTAGTCTATAAGTCTTTAGCTTATTTAGTGCTTATTCACTCTTTTCTATTGTTGCTTAAAACCTGTCAAGACAAGTGGCCCATTCTTTTCTTAACTGTTGGGAATAAGCAGTCTCCAACTGCTTATTTCCAAGGCTTGGTAAAAAGTGTTTTTACAAAAAAGCTTCACTTTCATCTTATTTACAAGTTTCAAAAGAAAAAGTTAAAAAAAAATTTGTTTTGCAAAAAGGTTCCACAGGATTCGAACCTGGGACCTTTTGCTCAAACACCCAACACAACCACCATCTGCCCTAGGGTCTTATTTCATTTAAATCTTGCACACTTAGTTATTTATATACAAACTCAGTTTTTAAGTTATTAGCTTATTTAGCTTTTTAGTAGCTTATTTCCAAAAGCAGTGCCCATCTTTTTTATTTTTCTTACAATCAGTTTAGCTTAAGGTATTTTCTGTGAAAATTTCAGATTTTTCTAAAATAGTTTAGTATTTTTTATAATTAAATTAGACTAAATTAGTTTTTAAATCATAATAAATAATTTAAAAGTCGAAAAAATACCCGGCTTTTTCCTAAAATTATTTTTAGTCGTTTAGAACGTAGGAAAATTAGTTTCACATCCTTAGGCCTTAAATTGCATCATTTTCACTTTTTGAGGCTCGGGATTAGCCTGGGTTTTCACGTTTTTGCATATTATCACTCTAGGACTTAGTGTAACTTAATTTTATTGTTCCGTATGCTTACTAGTAGTTAGATAATCATTTACTTTGTTCCCGTAGCCTTAATTACTTTCCCTTTAGTTAATTTGCAGAAAACGTAATCAAAAACAAAAACCCGTAACATCGAGCATTTTAATAACAAACCTCAAACGAAATTCTCAATTCACACCTCGTTGGGAAACGACCCGGATATCCTTATCCGGTATCACATATCACACTCACGGGATTTGATTGACTAACCTTTTTCCTAAAAGGTTTTCGATTCGATTCTCGTGTTTATTTTGATATTGATATTATTATACTATTTCATCCATACACACCACCCTTAAACCTTCATTATCAGAGAATCAGTGTCTGAACCGTTTTAAGTTTCTTACGGTTAGTCATTCACAAGTGGCTAGCTTGTGTGAGTAAACTTGACGTGTTTTGGCATTGAATCACCCGAACACAAGTATTTTTCTATGCTACATTACACCTGATTACTATTACTTAAGTTACTTACACCTGTCACTGAAAGTCCCTCATATCATGAACCATTAATCACTTTACAAGTGAACGCGAATATAGTGAATAGATCTATTGGCAGTTGACGCCCCATTTGTGTTAGTCGGATAGGTAACCAAATGCACTTTATTTGAGAATACTATGAGAATGGAAAACTCCTACCAGAGGGCATTGTTGCTCACATCATTATTATGATGTTTGTAACTTACGTCATTATTATGACGCGTTCATGTTAAGGTTTCCGTTCATGAGACTTAAGGCAATATATACCGTGTTGCAATGATACAAATGCTGCAACTACTGAATTTATGGGTGCAACAACGTGGCCCAACCTTGAAACTTATGTTCAACTAATTACTAAACAAACGAACTATGGGTGTATAACGACGTAACCCACTACTTATTTCATCGATATTGGTATTTATTACAATAATCGCTCAAACTCGAAACTATTGAACTCAACTATTTTAATCATAAACTCTATAAACTCACCAACCTTTGTGTTGACATTTTTAGCATGTTTATCTCAGGTTCATAATTTACGAGGATGGCACGGAAGGGCACAGATACTCAAAAAGGCTATATTATCATTCGAAAACTTATTTAATAAACTGTAAAATCACTGGGACCTAATTTTGTAAACTCTGATATTTATATAAATCGAATGATAAATCTTTTAAAACGACTCAATTAGGGTTCGTTTTCTATTGATATAACTGTTGTGCCATGAAGTAACACCCAACTTGAATTCCGCTACGTATCACGAAATTGGGGGTGTTACAGATACGTGGACTCTTTTTCCACACTTTTATTTCTTCGATGGGTTAACTTTTTGTTTCGAAAAAAAGGGGGAGAAGAAGTAAAACTTAGGGGCTTTCAAAACATACATCTATTCTTAAGTTTTACTCATCATAACATTATGTTTTATCATCAACAAAAAGGGGGAAATTGTTAATACAAATAAACCGTAAAAACGTTTATTAATATTTTGCGATCTCTTTGTGTTTTGTTGATAACAAATATAATGTTATCTTAAGTACAATTATAAGGATACATGTTATTTTTGTAAAGCATTTACATATAGCCATTTAATACAAATTGTTGTAATAAATCATTTGTTGTAATAGTTTATTAGGATGGGTAAAAATCACAACCCATGGTTCATATCCATAACCCATGGTATTGACCCATACCCACTTGACTAGATACATTGTACTCATTAGATACATTGTATCTAAAATAATACCCATGGACCAACCCATAACCCATGACCCATAACCAAAAAACCCATGGGCAAAGAGGAGCGTCCCACGGATCCCTAGGATTACACTAGACGGATCCCTTGTGGGAGGGATCCGTGGGATCCGAGGAACAGTGGCAAGTTTAGCCTATAAATAGAGAGCCATTTCTTCATTCTAACTCACCCCTCTTCTTACTAATTCTCTCATATACTCTCATTCTCTTCTAACAAAAGATCACTTAATCTAGAGAGTACTTCTTTCTTTCTTTCTTTAGTGATTCTCATATAGATCCTTCTCTATGGCGAGATCACGAGCATTCTACAAGTCATCCAAGCAAGGGGTCCTTGATTGATTTGTTCCTCCACAATATTTTTGTAGCAAAGATCTTGTATTTGATATTTCACATATTTGTTGTGTAATAGTCGTGTTGGTTTGGTCCACCGTGTTACGGACTCGGTATTTAGCTTTGTACTGGAAAAAGGTGTAAGCAACGTTGTGAAGGCTTCTCCGCCAAGTTGAAGGAGTTTGTAGACATAGTGCTTGAACTCTCGAGTAGGTGACTCGGGGAGTGAAGTAGGGCAAGGAAGGTGTCCTTGTAGCCGAACCACTATAAATCGGTTGTGTCATTTCTATCCCTTGCTTTACTTTATTTACTTGCTTTATCATTAGATCTATACTTTCTCTACATCCATACGATTTCACATAATATCAAATCTAAAGTTTTTGAAACTAACTTAAAATCGGCAAAACTATTCAAACCCCCCCCCCCCTTCTAGTTTTCCACAATATGGAGACTGACAGACAAGACACAAAGGTAGGGGAAATGAACTACTGAAAGAATCACAGGAGATTCTAAAGACAAGGTCTGAGGAACACGTACGTATGGATGAAGCAAACATGTCAACGGGATCCCTATCATCCCAGAAGAATCTTGAGCCTGACTGATAAGGTTTTAAAATGTACCTTTTTGAGGGGTCATTTAAGCCCTTATTTGATTACTTTTGTATCCTTTATTACATAATATCGTTCCTTTTCACTTTTTAGGTCTCTTGAAGGCAAATTGCTGTAATTGCACTTATTTGGACGAAAAGGCGCGGATATACGAAGAAAATGGCCAAAGTCAAGAAATCGAGACACTCAAGCTGCTGAAACACAAGGTGACGGCGTCACTGCTTAACTGCGACGCCGTCAGAGCATTTTGTGATGGGACAGAAGTCAAATTTCTTATTTTCAAGTGATGGTGTCAAGCTTTAAAAGAGTAGGCCGTCGCAACTCAGACGACCTAGATTTGATCCAGACGGCGTCATAAGCTGAAGAGGATGGCATCACAAGCACAAGGTGACGCCGTCACAAGACTAACGTGGCCAAGATGAAACCCTAATGACGGCGACCCGATGGCGTCACAAATCATAAGGTGACGCCGTCGCATATGTAATCTTATATATAGAATCTGAATTTTTCAGTATTAGAGAGTAGTCTTTTTGGAGTAAAAACCTAAACCGAACCAAGGCTGTCTTGTACAGTATTTTAGGGTTCCAAACCCTATCTTACATCAAGATAAGTGTTTTACTTCATTAATACAATTATGTCTTTGATTATTTGTGTGTATGCTTGCATGTTCTCCATGTCCAGCTAATTTACTTGTGTGTTTGCTTAGGAATCATGAAACTTAATTATTGAATATTGATTGGTTGTCTCTTATCTTAATTGTTAATGATCTAGTAATGCGAGAGGTCATTCGTTGTGTAGTTAATGCTTGATTAATCTTTGTGAACCTTAGACTATGACACTTAGAGTAGTTGTAGGCTAAATCATACAAAGAGTGCCTTAGATTTAGAGTGTATAAATCCTAGAGATTTTGTAGACGAGACCCTTTGGTAAGTTCAAAGAGTTAGGGATAAACGCATACCCTACGACTTTAGACACACAACGCGATTAAGAATAAGGACGTGACAATTCAACCATCAATAGGAGATAATTAAGGAGTAATAAAACCTAAGTAAACACATTTTTAAACTATCATACGAGCACACAATAATTAGACATAGACTACCATCACCTTAGATTAGGGGTGCTCATCGGTCTAAAACCGGACCGGACCGACGAAAACCGGACCGGACCGAGACCGAATCCGGCAAAAACTCCGGACCGAGACCGAGACCGAATGAGGTCAGTCCGGTCCGATCCGGTCCGGTCGGTTTTGTCGGTCGGTCCGGTCCACAAGGCTAAATTTCGGGTTTTCGTCGGTTTTGGGTCCGGACCGGACCGAGACCGAATCCGGCAAAAATCCTAGACCGAGACCGGACCGCCGGTCCATCGGTCCGGTCCGGTCGGTTTTGTCGGTCCGTCCGGTCCGTCCGGTCCGTTTGAGCAGCCCTACCTTAGATTAGATAATTAGATAAGTAGAGTAATCGGTAGAAATACCAAACCCCCAAATTCAAACCCCGAGATTCGTACCTTTCCATTTCCTAAAAAACATAAAAAAAAATAAAAAATAATCTTCCTCAACCCCAACCTTAGCGTAGTAACTTCTCACTAGCATTCCTATTCCCCTAGAGAACGATATCAATACCCGTGGCTTACCCTAATACTACACTAAAACGATTAGGTTCACTGCCTAGGGTGTTATAAAACTTGCTCGAAGAAAAGGAAGTTCCTTTGACCCCGAACGACGCGTGTAGCGTTATCACTGACATAACTTATGGTGATCAATTCCTCAAGGACAGACCCTCAGATATCGAGTCTGACAAACAAAACGATGAAAAAGAAGAAGTCGAATCTATGTTCTCGGTCACTATCCAGCAAGACACATCAACTATTCCTCCGATGTCAGCACCCGTAGTCACTTCATCAACAACAACTCCATCAACCGCAGTTCCACCACCCGTTTCTGCTCAAGCAACCGCACTTCCACTACCTGTGTCCGCTACCATCCCTCCACCTGTCGTCACCATTAGTGACTCTGTCACACCACCAGCTTCACCACCTCCCACCAAGACTACAGAGCAACTTCTTGATGAAGCACTAAAGAGAATCGATGTCCTCGAGAAGCATCACCTGCCCGAATCTGGAAAACATCTTGATCGTCGTCTATCCAAGCTGGAGAGTTTCAATTTTGACTCCGAAGTTGCAAATGCCATTGAAGCAGAAGTTAAGGATGCAGTGGAATGGGCGATGAAAGCTCCGCTGCTTCAGAGGTTTAAGGATTTGCCCACTTCGGATATGCGATCAGTCCTCTCCGATAGAATGTATGACACAGATGAACATATGGATGAAGTTCACAAGAAACTGTATGAAGCTCTCTAGGAATCTGATGAGTGTGTAAATACTCATCATTTTTGGTTAAATCTGAACTGCAAAACGTTTAAAAATGCTCAGAAATGCATCAAAATACTGAAAATATTCCAAAATTGCATTTTATATGTTTCAGATGCAAAATGTTCAAAATCAGATGAAAAATGAGCTAAGTTTGCATAATTGGCAGTTTCAGTCCCCCAAGTTTCAAAAATTGTCAGAAATAGTCCCTGAGCCATAATTTCAAAAGAAAAATCACCAAAGGTCCTTTTAAAATCATAAGTTGTCAAATTTAGTCCTTTGGTGAAAAATATAAAAAGTTTTGAGAAATTACAAAATTGGTCCTTCAAGTTTGAAAATTGGCAAAATTGGTCCCTGGAAATTGGAAAATGTCAGCTTTGGTCCTTGTACTTTTGGAACTTGTCAATTTCAGCCCCTGAAACATCTTTGATGAATTGGCAGTTCTAGTCCCTACATTTTCAGAAATTGCATAATAGGCCCTTGATAATTAAAACCCCTTTTGCACCTTTGGACCATGTCTTAAACATTTGTGACCCCCTGCCTTAATCCCTTTTGGACCCTTAACTTTGAACCCCTCCAATATAATAAAACCAGTCAAACAACTTTGACTCTCTCCTTCCCTCCCTCACGGGTTTACACCATCATCACCCTGCAACCTTCCCTGCTAACACTCCACCCACCATCATATCCCTACTCTACCCTCCTCCAAACACAACAAGCCAAGGAAGCATTTAATGCATCTTTAAACCACACACTCAACCTCCAACTGTTAAATACAGTTTTGGCGCCAATTTCCAATTGAATAGCCAAGATTGTTTCCAGACATCCAATGGTCAAAATGAATGCTGGGATTTGAAGAGAGAGGTGAGAGAAGGAGTTTGGGTGTATAAAAGAAGAGGAAGACAGAGAAGCAAAGAGTACTTAGTTTTATTTCCAAAAATGCATGTCGTTTTTCTAATTCCTAGTCTTAATTAGATTGTTAGTGGTAATTTCAAGTCTCAGTGTATTAAGTTAACTTGTTTCATTGTATTAAAACTCTTATCAAGTTCCAATTCAAGTCTTAGTTCACATTTCATACTTCCTGTCCACTGTTGCAAATTAGAGTTTCAGTTTCTTATGATCACATCTCTAGCAGCTTATTTATAAGCTCATATAAGCTTATATTAGCTTACAATAGCTTTTTGTGAGCCTGTATTCAAGTTTCATGCACTTTTGGAATTTGGTCAATGAAAGTCAAAAATGGGCAAGAATGTTGCAGAAATGGTAATGGGTGATGCAGACATGGATTTGGGGTGATTTATAGTCAGTTGGGTTGGTTTTGATAGGTTAGCAGTTCTGGTTTCAATGTTGGCAAGCCATTGTGGCTAAGGACATTTGTAAGTGCAAATTTCAAGTTCTAGCATAATCTGTTTTTGTGGTCTTAAATAGTTAAAGCCTGTTTAAATAGTTGTGTTTAGGTTAAGTAAGTTTAGTTTGATCAATAATTTATGCTTGTTCAGTGTTTAGCTTAGTTTTAATTTGCAAATCAGTCAAATCAGGGTTGTTTGGATTTACTGTCAATACTGTCTCAGAGACCTATGCAGTGGTTAGAACCTGTGGTGTTATGTTTGTTTAGCTCAAGTATACTCATCTCTGTCACAATTTTGTGTATACATAAGTCCAAAGTCAAAATGGTCTAAAATCTGTCTCATTTACTTAACTGTCTAGAATTTGGAAAATCATAATCTTGTTTTGTGTTTATATAACTTAGATATAGTTTGCAAAAGCTTCATTTCATCACATTATATCAATATCATCTAACAAATCAGTTGCAAAGTTCACAAAAGTCAAACTTTCAAAATTGCCTTCAAAAGTCAAATTGGACAAAATCCATTTTGAGCTCAGTTAGGAAGATTTTTCATGAGCTCATCTCTGGGTCTTATCAAGTGAAATTTGTGGCTTCATAAACTTCAGCTGGTGTCCTTTCTTATCATCATTTTTGTGGGATTTTACAAATTTTCTATAAGCTGCAAACAGCTTCTCTTTTAGGTCATTTTTGCCCTGTTCATAAGCTCATTATAAACTGAGGTTTTCTCAGCTTTGTGCAAGCTTGCACAGGGCTCATTAGAGCTACCCAAGGTCTGATTTTTGGTTTGCTAACTCTTGACCAGGTCTAGTTGAGGTCTCCATCATTGGTTTGTAGTTTCCAGCTTATCTAGTAGCTTATTTATAAGCTGCAAAGTAGACCCTCTTAACTGTTTTTGCTCTTGTACTCATTTCATCAATTCTGTTCAATCAAGCTCAGTAGTGGTTAAAAACAGTTGAGATTAGTTGCATTTCAGTACTTATAGCATATTAGAGCCTCTGTGAAAAGTTGGTAGCTTATTGTGGTGTTTGGTTTATTCAAAGTGCTTATTTATAAGCACTTCCAATAGCAGTTGCATTTTCCTCCATACAACCTACTGTTTTTCCATTTTTCCTAGTTTCCTAATATTATTTTAGAGTTTTCTTGAAATTTTCAGATTTTTCCAAGTCAGTTTGCTATTTTTCTTAATTTAAATTAGTTTTTAAGCATTTTTAATTAGGATTTAATACAAATAATTAAGAAAAGTTTCAAAAAAAATAATTTTTCAATTTTCTTAAGTTTAGATAAATATAAAAAGCCAAAAAAATATTTTTCCATATTTTTCTTAGTTAAATTTGTATTTTTAAATAATTTAATTAGTTTTTAATAGTTTAAAATTCCTAGAAAATAGAAAAATAATCAGAAAATTACAAAAATAGTTTTGAAAATTCTATTTTGATATTTTAGATTTTTCTAAGTCATAATTTTATTTTTCTAGCTTTATTTCATATTATCTTGTATTTTAGGTTATTATTAAATAGTTAAAATTAGTTTTTAATTAATAATAATTAATTAAATAGTTATAAAAATAATTTTCTTTTTCTAAATATTTTCTTTTATCATTAGGTTTGTAAAAATATCACTTTCATATTTTTAGGATTAATATTGCTTTAGTTTCACATTTTTATTTGTACGTCACGTAGTTTTTAATTTCAGTTTTATATAAACATAAAAACAAAAACATCATTTTAAATATAGTGATAGCGTTTATTTAATATTTTTTATCTTTTTAACTTTCTTTAATTTGCATTTAAGCCCTTGTAGTTTATGTACTTTTTCCTTAGTTATAATAAATCAGATCCCTCTTTTCCGTTCAAATCTCTCGATCACTATTCGTTTGGTGATCCATTGCATAGCTCGCTGGGACATAACGACCCGGGGAAATACTATTCTCCTCAGATCTTCATTGAGTTCGTGTCTGAACCGTTTTAAGTTTGTTACGGTCGACCATTCACAAGTGGCCGGCTTGAGTGATAAAACTTGACGGTTTGGCACGGATCAAATTTTTGGCGCCGCTGCCGGGGAGCTGTGCTAATTGTCTTACGTTTAGCAGATTAGTTGTTTGAATACTCACTCTTTGTTCATATCATCCATATCTATCTATATATATATATATATATCCATATTTTCTTATAAAAACCCAAAAACATCCAAAAACGTATAAAATACAAAAATATTTTTCTCTTGTTTCTATATATGTATCAAATATAAAAATACAAAAAGATTTGTCGTTTTCTTTAATAATAACAACTTAAAAGATTACCACCGCAAACCAAGGCAGTGCACTACCTAACTGGGGGTGCGACCATAATAAGTTTCCGAACTAAAGATTCAAAACTTACCTTTGTGTCCTTGTGATTGGTGTACCTTTTTCAAAGAAGCCATTCATCTTGTGATTATTGGTTCAAGTTCACTGTTGTTTTGCCTCGATCTTGTTTTAATTGATTTTGTTGGTATATCTACTTGTCAGAACCAGAAAACCCATAAAGATTCTTCTCACCCCATTTTTATAAAACGTCTTCATTATTCCATTCCTCTCCTTAACTCTGAGTTCCTTAGAGTTAACTCTAGTGTATGCGCACTCGCTCTTCTAGATCTGTGAGCCCATTTCGTAAGCTTGTCAAGATTCCAAGAAGGCGTGTCCGTAGACTTTCTGCTCCATCAGTCGGATCTGAGATCCGGACTGCTCACACTACTTCCGTTATCATGGCGGAAGAACGCCCTATGTGTGAGCTTCTCCAGGCACCCATCGACGGGTATGGAGATGCTATCGTTGTACCAGCCATCGTGGCTGAAAACTTTGAACTCAAAACCGGGTTACTGAATCTTGTAACCTCAAATCAGTTCTACGGTTTTGAGCGGGATGATCCTCATGCTCATATTAGATGGTTTAACAAGATTGCATCTACCATCAAGTATAAGAACGTCCCTACTGATGCTGTTAAGCTTCTTCTGTTCCCATTTTCTCTTGAGGGGCAAGCCTGGATTTGGCTTGAAAAACAACCCCCTCAGTCTATTGAGACATGGGAAGATCTGGTGAAGAAATTTGTGAATGAATTCTATCCACCTTCCAAAACCACGAGTCTAAAAAATGAAATCATCAAGTTCACTCAGAAGTTTGATGAACCCTTCAGTGAATCGTGGGATCGTTTTAAGGAATTGCTTCGCAAATGTCCTCACCACGGTTTCTCCGAGTTGATGCAACTCGATACTTTCTACAATGGAGTGAGTCAATCTGATCAAGATTCTCTCAATTCCTCCGCGGGAGGAAATTTCCTAAGCAAAACTGTCAAAGAAGCTTTAGCGATCATCGAAAACAAGTCTAAAGTCCGCACTGCACGAAGCAAGCCTGTTGTTTCCCAAGTCAGTGTTGGTCTTTCTTCTTCTTCATCGCCCGTGAGTCAGTCTAGCACCGATGCTAAGATTGATAAACTCACGGAAGCTATCCAAGCTTTGGTTCTCTCCAACCAAAAGAAAGTCTCTTTTCCACAAACTTCACCTCCTGCTGAAGTTAAGAAAGTGGAAGTCTGTGTTACTTGTGGTGGCCCCCATGCTTATTATAACTGTATGGCCACCGATGGTAACCCTTTTGAAGCCAATGTTGTGGGCGGGATTTCTAATCAAGGAGGCAATCAATATCGTGCTCCTATAGACCCGAACCACCGTCCTAACCACTACCCTGGACCTCCCGGTTTCAATCAAAACCGTAATCAGAATCAAAATAGACCAAACCAAGGTTTTCAAAACCAAGGTAATTTCAGTCCAAACAACGGTTTTCAAAATCAGAATCAAAATTTCCAACATCAAGGAAATTTCAATAGAAACCCAGGTCAGGGAAATTTCAACCAAGGGTATTTTCATGCCAATAATCAAGGAAATTTTCAGAATCAAGGCCCTAATCCTAACAATAGAGGCCAGAATTTTCCTGTGCAAACTCAAGCCATTGTTCCAACTGGACCATCATCTGATGAGTTGTTGAAACAATTCATGAAATCCCAAGAGGAAATGAATCGTTTGTTGGTTAGCCAGATTTCTTACATCAAGAAGTCTTTAAATGATCGACCCTCGGGCTCAGGTACTCTACCTAGCAACACGATCGCTAATCCGAGGGGCGATGCAAAGGCGATCACAACCAGAAGTGGTACTTCTTATGATGGACCCGCTATTCCTACTACCTCTTCTTCTTCTCTCCCGAAGGTAGTGGAAAGTGAACCTGAGGCGACAAAGGACAAGGAACTTCCTACTAATAACGGAAGTACCAGCAATGTCCATCCTCAGGTTGTCCCGAAAACCAAACCTGGAGTTGTTTTTGAACCTCCAGTTGGTGACCCCAAATCCAAAACTTCTATTCCTTATCCCTCACGTTTACATGAGCAAGAGCTCCGCGAGAAAGCCAGTCATCAAATGGAAAAATTCTTTCAAATTTTCCAAGAGCTTCATTTTGACATAAGCTTCGCGGATGCTATCATGTTGATGCCCAAATATGCATCTACTCTGAAACACATGTTGAGCAACAAGGAAAAGCTGTTCGAAATGGCTAAGACTCCTTTGAACGAGAATTGCTCAGCAGTCTTGTTAAAGAAGCTTCCCGAGAAGCTGGGAGATCCCAGAAAATTTCTTCTCCCTTGTGTTTTTCCTGGGATGATTGAGTGCTTTGCCCTTGCCGATCTTGGTGCAAGCATCAATCTGATGCCGTATTCAATGTGGAAGAAACTTTCTCTTCCGGAACTTATTCCTACCTGCATGACTCTTGAGCTTGCAGATCGTTCTATCTCGCGTCCTCTTGGCATCGCCGAGGATGTATTTGTGAAAGTAGGAAAGTTCCATTTTCCAGCTGACTTTGTGGTCGTTGATTTCGATGTTGATCCTCGTGTTCCCCTCATTGTTGGAAGAGGATTCCTGAGAACGGGCCGTGCTCTTATTGATGTATTTGAGCAAGAGATCACTTTACGTGTGGGTAATGAAGCTGTTACTTTTAACCTCGATCAAACTTCGAGGTACTCCTCAAACTATGATACTGAATCAATTAATCGAGTTGATTTAATTGATATTGCTTCAGAGGAGTACTCTCAAGAGTTTCTTGGTTATCTTCATAATTCTGTGAGTGGGAATTCCAATTCCACCACATCTTCTCAACCTTTCATTGCCGACTCTTCCCCCTCTCTCACTCCGTTTGAGGGAGGTGACTTCCTTCTGGAAGAGATCGATGAATTTCTTGCTACTGATGAATCAATTCCACCTGGAATTGATGGTGTGTATGATTCGGAGGGGGATATTCTTTATCTTGAGCAATTGTTAAATGAAGATCCATTACCTTCACTCCCTCCGAAAGAAATCACGATTGAGGAAATCAAATCAGTACAAACTTCTACTAAAGAATTTCCCGAGGTTGAACTTAAGGACCTACCTCCTCATCTTGAGTATGCATTCTTGGAGGGTGATGATAAATTACCCGTCATAATTGCTAAAGACTTAACTGAGGAGGAGAAAACTGCTCTCATAAAGGTCTTGAAGTCACACAAGCAAGCAATTGCTTGGAAACTCTCCGATATTAAGGGTATCAACCCTGAATTTTGTACTCACAAAATCTTAATGGAGGATGACTTCAAACCAGCAGTCCAACATCAGAGAAGGGTGAATCCTAAGATTCATGAGGTTATCAAACAAGAGGTTCTCAAACTTCTTGATGCCGGTTGGATTTACCCGATCTCTGATAGTCCTTGGGTTAGCCCAATTCATTGCGTTCCAAAAAAGGGTGGCATTACTGTTGTCACGAATGAAGAAAACGAGTTAATTCCAACTCGATTGGTTACGGGATGGCGTGTGTGTATTGACTATCGTAAGTTAAACGAAGCCACCCGTAAAGACCATTTTCCTCTACCCTTCATGGACCAGATGCTTGAGAGATTAGCAGGGAACGAATACTATTGTTTCCTTGATGGTTTCTCGGGTTACTTTCAGATCCCCATTGATCCGCTGGATCAAGAAAAAACCACATTCACCTGCCCATACGGGACGTTTGCCTATAGACGTATGCCTTTTGGCCTATGTAATGCTCCTGGCACGTTCCAAAGATGTATGATGGCAATTTTCCACGACATGATCGGGGAAACTATGGAGGTGTTTATGGATGACTTCTCTGTCATTGGGGACTCATTTCATACATGTCTCTCCCACTTAGACAAAATGCTTAAAAGGTGTGAAGACACCAATCTATGTCTAAATTGGGAGAAGAGCCACTTTATGGTCAAAGAAGGCATAGTCCTTGGCCATAAGATTTCCAAGAATGGGATTGAGGTAGATAGAGCAAAAGTTGATGTTATTGCTAAACTACCTCATCCTACTACCGTCAAAGGTATTAGGAGTTTTCTAGGTCATGCCGGGTTTTATCGTAGATTCATTCAAGATTTCTCTAAAATCGCTCGGCCTATGACCCATCTTCTCAAAAAAGATGCTCCTTTTATCTTTTCTCCTGAGTGCATCGAAGCTTTTGAAACACTAAAGAAAAAGCTTATGGAAGCACCCATTCTAGTTGCCCCCGACTGGGATTTACCCTTCGAGCTCATGTGCGATGCAAGTGATTTTGCTATCGGTGCAGTCTTGGGGCAACGCAAAACCAAGCATTTTCAGCCTATCCATTACGCAAGTAAAACTATGACTGAAGCTCAGACCCATTACACCACTACAGAAAAAGAATTATTAGCTGTGGTGTATGCGTTTGAAAAGTTTCGGCCATACCTTATCTTGACCAAATGCGTGGTGTATACGGATCACTCGGCTCTCAAATATCTCTTTGCAAAACAAGATGCAAAGCCGAGATTGCTCCGTTGGGTTCTCCTCCTACAAGAATTTGATATCATTATTCGTGATAAAAAAGGAGCTGAGAACCTGGCTGCTGATCATCTGTCCCGATTAGAGAACCCTCACCAAAATGTGTTTGAGAAAAAGGAAATTAATGAAACATTTCCTCTCGAAACACTCAATGTGGTTTCTTTTCGTGGAGACTCTTCTACCCCATGGTTTGCTGACTTTGCAAATTACCATGCGGGTAACTTTGTGGTGAAAGGGATGTCGTCCCAACAGAAAAATAAATTCTTTAAAGATGTGAAACATTATTTCTGGGACGACCCCTACTTGTTCAAAATTTGCGCGGATCAAGTCATCCGGCGATGTGTATATGGTCAGGAAGCTATTGACATTCTCAAAGCTTGCCATTCTGGACCTACTGGGGGACATCATAGCCCCAACTACACCGCCAAGAAGGTGTTTGATTCCGGATTCTATTGGCCCACAATCTACAAGGATGCCCATGAATTTGTCAAAACCTGTGACGCTTGTCAGCATCACGGGAATATCTCACAAAGGAATGAAATGCCGCAAAACGCCATTCGAGTGTGTGAGATTTTTGACATCTGGGGCATTGACTTTATGGGGCCATTCCCTTCTTCCCGTGGTAACAAATACATACTCGTGGCCGTTGACTACTTGTCAAAATGGGTTGAAGCTAAGGCTTTACCCACCAACGATGCCCGAGTTGTGGTGAAATTCTTAAAAGCCTTATTTGCTAGGTTTGGAACTCCACGAGCCATAATCAGTGATCGTGGTACGCATTTCTACAATGACCAATTTGAAAGAGTCATGCAAAAGTATGGTGTAACTCACCGTTTATCTACTGCGTACCACCCACAAACAAGTGGGCAAGTGGAAGTTTCCAACCGGGGGATTAAAAGAATCTTGGAGAGGACGGTTGGCGAAAACCGTGCCTCTTGGTCGGATAAGCTAGATGACGCACTCTGGGCCTTCCGTACAGCTTATAAGACACCCATCGGGTGCACTCCATACAAGCTTGTATACGGGAAGGCATGTCATCTACCGGTTGAGCTCGAGCACAAGGCATACTGGGCCTTGAAGCATGCCAACTTTGATATTCAGACAGCTGGTGATCATCGGAAAGTTCAAATGAATGAATTAAGTGAACTCCGTGATCAAGCTTACGAGAACTCTTTGATCTACAAACAAAAGACAAAGAAGATTCATGACTCAAAAATCAAAAACCGCGTTTTCAACGTCGGTGATCGAGTCCTTCTTTTCAACTCAAGATTGAAGATTTTCTCGGGAAAATTAAAATCCCGCTGGTCTGGACCATTTACCATTGCTAAGGTTTATCCATATGGAACCATTGAGTTATCTCAACCCGATGGTCCAAACTTTAAAGTGAATGGTCATCGAGTGAAGCATTACTTTGGAGAGGACATTCCATCCATGGTTGTCCCGGACTTACAAACTTTCCCCATGAACCAATGAATGCGGGGATCGAGTCAAGCTAGCGACTCAGGAATCAAAAACAGTAGCATGCCATATGGGTCTTCACCCATATTTCTGAGCTGTCTGAAGTTTGTTACGGTTAGCCATTCACAAGTGGCTAGCTTGTGTGACAAAACTTGACAGTTTAGCTTTTTCTTTCTACTTTCTACCACCCTAGTGTGGGGGGGGGGGGGGGGGGGGTTGCCCCACATGTTGTGTATATAAGTCTTCTCAAAAAAAAAAAAAAAAAAAAAAAAAAAAAAAAAAAAAAAAAATCTTCTTTCTAAATAATGGCCGTAGTATTTCCCTTTCACGTTCTTTGTTTCGGCATAACCGCCGGTACTTTAAATATTGAGGGCAATATTCATTTCTAAGTGTGGGGGGGATTCTCACGAATTTTATCATGTAATTATACCGCCTAATTCCCCCGTTTTTGGCCAAAAATTTTTTTTGGAGTAAGTGTTTTACACTCACTCATATGGTTATCAGTCCGCCTTGTCTAATAAACAAAAGGATTGGCTAATCCAGGAGCAAACGGCTCTTGGTAAAGATATCTCAAAACCGTTGACGGCTTGCAATTTGCCCAAAATTGTATGGTATTCAACTCACCATATCCTAAAAAGTGAAGAGTTGGCTAGCCCGCAAGTTTATGGCTTGTGGTAAAGGCAGTGGAAAAACCATAATTGGTAATCGACTCACCAAAGATAATGTTGATAATTTATCTAAGAGTTGGCTAGTCCAGAAGCAAACGGCTTCTGGTAAAGACAAATCAAATCCGTTGGAAGCTGGTGATTTGCTCAAAATCACATGGTTATCGGTGTACCATGGTTCTTACTTGAACTGAAACATTTGGCTACTCCAGAAGTAATGGCTTTTGGTAAAGAGATTCAAATCCATTAAGTTTTTCTCAAAAGATTGCTAGGGACTAGCAATAGTTTAGTGTGGGGGATTGATGAGTGTGTAAATACTCATCATTTTTGGTTAAATCTGAACTGCAAAACGTTTAAAAATGCTCAGAAATGCATCAAAATACTGAAAATATTCCAAAATTGCATTTTATATGTTTCAGATGCAAAATGTTCAAAATCAGATGAAAAATGAGCTAAGTTTGCATAATTGGCAGTTTCAGTCCCCCAAGTTTCAAAAATTGTCAGAAATAGTCCCTGAGCCATAATTTCAAAAGAAAAATCACCAAAGGTCCTTTTAAAATCATAAGTTGTCAAATTTAGTCCTTTGGTGAAAAATATAAAAAGTTTTAAGAAATTACAAAATTGGTCCTTCAAGTTTGAAAATTGGCAAAATTGGTCCCTGGAAATTGGAAAATGTCAGCTTTGGTCCTTGTACTTTTGGAACTTGTCAATTTCAGCCCCTGAAACATCTTTGATGAATTGGCAGTTCTAGTCCCTACATTTTCAGAAATTGCATAATAGGCCCTTGATAATTAAAACCCCTTTTGCACCTTTGGACCATGTCTTAAACATTTGTGACCCCCTGCCTTAATCCCTTTTGGACCCTTAACTTTGAACCCCTCCAATATAATAAAACCAGTCAAACAACTTTGACTCTCTCCTTCCCTCCCTCACGGGTTTACACCATCATCACCCTGCAACCTTCCCTGCTAACACTCCACCCACCATCATATCCCTACTCTACCCTCCTCCAAACACAACAAGCCAAGGAAGCATTTAATGCATCTTTAAACCACACACTCAACCTCCAACTGTTAAATACAGTTTTGGCGCCAATTTCCAATTGAATGGCCAAGATTGTTTCCAGACATCCAATGGTCAAAATGAATGCTGGGATTTGAAGAGAGAGGTGAGAGAAGGAGTTTGGGTGTATAAAAGAAGAGGAAGACTGAGAAGCAAAGAGTACTTAGTTTTATTTCCAAAAATGCATGTCGTTTTTCTAATTCCTAGTCTTAATTAGATTGTTAGTGGTAATTTCAAGTCTCAGTGTATTAAGTTAACTTGTTTCATTGTATTAAAACTCTTATCAAGTTCCAATTCAAGTCTTAGTTCACATTTCATACTTCCTGTCCACTGTTGCAAATTAGAGTTTCAGTTTCTTATGATCACATCTCTAGCAGCTTATTTATAAGCTCATATAAGCTTATATTAGCTTACAATAGCTTTTTGTGAGCCTGTATTCAAGTTTCATGCACTTTTGGAATTTGGTCAATGAAAGTCAAAAATGGGCAAGAATGTTGCAGAAATGGTAATGGGTGATGCAGACATGGATTTGGGGTGATTTATAGTCAGTTGGGTTGGTTTTGATAGGTTAGCAGTTCTGGTTTCAATGTTGGCAAGCCATTGTGGCTAAGGACATTTGTAAGTGCAAATTTCAAGTTCTAGCATAATCTGTTTTTGCGGTCTTAAATAGTTAAAGCCTGTTTAAATAGTTGTGTTTAGGTTAAGTAAGTTTAGTTTGATCAATAATTTATGCTTGTTCAGTGTTTAGCTTAGTTTTAATTTGCAAATCAGTCAAATCAGGGTTGTTTGGATTTACTGTCAATACTGTCTCAGAGACCTATGCAGTGGTTAGAACCTGTGGTGTTATGTTTGTTTAGCTCAAGTATACTCATCTCTGTCACAATTTTGTGCATACATAAGCCCAAAGTCAAAATGGTCTAAAATCTGTCTCATTTACTTAACTGTCTAGAATTTGGAAAATCATAATCTTGTTTTGTGTTTATATAACTTAGATATAGTTTGCAAAAGCTTCATTTCATCACATTATATCAATATCATCTAACAAATCAGTTGCAAAGTTCACAAAAGTCAAACTTTCAAAATTGCCTTCAAAAGTCAAATTGGACAAAATCCATTTTGAGCTCAGTTAGGAAGATTTTTCATGAGCTCATCTCTGGGTCTTATCAAGTGAAATTTGTGGCTTCATAAACTTCAGCTGGTGTCCTTTCTTATCATCATTTTTGTGGGATTTTACAAATTTTCTATAAGCTGCAAACAGCTTCTCTTTTAGGTCATTTTTGCCCTGTTCATAAGCTCATTATAAACTGAGGTTTTCTCAGCTTTGTGCAGGCTTGCACAGGGCTCATTAGAGCTACCCAAGGTCTAATTTTTGGTTTGCTAACTCTTGACCAGGTCTAGTTGAGGTCTCCATCATTGGTTTGTAGTTTCCAGCTTATCTAGTAGCTTATTTATAAGCTGCAAAGTAGACCCTCTTAACTGTTTTTGCTCTTGTACTCATTTCATCAATTCTGTTCAATCAAGCTCAGTAGTGGTTAAAAACAGTTGAGATTAGTTGCATTTCAGTACTTATAGCATATTAGAGCCTTTGTGAAAAGTTGGTAGCTTATTGTGGTGTTTGGCTTATTCAAAGTGCTTATTTATAAGCACTTCCAATAGCAGTTGCATTTTCCTCCATACAACCTACTGTTTTTCTATTTTTCCTAGTTTCCTAATATTATTTTAGAGTTTTCTTGAAATTTTCAGATTTTTCCAAGTCAGTTTGCTATTTTTCTTAATTTAAATTAGTTTTTAAGCATTTTTAATTAGGATTTAATACAAATAATTAAGAAAAGTTTCAAAAAAAATAATTTTTCAATTTTCTTAAGTTTAGATAAATATAAAAAGCCAAAAAAATATTTTTCCATATTTTTCTTAGTTAAATTTGTATTTTTAAATAATTTAACTAGTTTTTAATAGTTTAAAATTCCTAGAAAATAGAAAAATAATCAGAAAATTACAAAAATAGTTTTGAAAATTCTATTTTGATATTTTAGATTTTTCTAAGTCATAATTTTATTTTTCTAGCTTTATTTCATATTATCTTGTATTTTAGGTTATTATTAAATAGTTAAAATTAGTTTTTAATTAATAATAATTAATTAAATAGTTATAAAAATAATTTTCTTTTTCTAAATATTTTCTTTTATCATTAGGTTTGTAAAAAGATCACTTTCATATTTTTAGGATTAATATTGCTTTAGTTTCACATTTTTATTTGTACGTCACGTAGTTTTTAATTTCAGTTTTATATAAACATAAAAACAAAAACATCATTTAAATATAGTGATAGCGTTTATTTAATATTTTTTATCTTTTTAACTTTCTTTAATTTGCATTTAAGCCCTTGTAGTTTATGTACTTTTTCCTTAGTTATAATAAATCAGATCCCTCTTTTCCGTTCAAATCTCTCGATCACTATTCGTTTGGTGATCCATTGCATAGCTCGCTGGGACATAACGACCCGAGGAAACACTATTCTCCTCAGATCTTCATTGAGTTCGTGTCTGAACCGTTTTAAGTTTGTTACGGTCGACCATTCACAAGTGGCCGGCTTGAGTGATAAAACTTGACGGTTTGGCACGGATCAGAATCTATCAAGCATGATGATCATTTGCAGTTCCTGGAAGACATTCGTGAAAGGGAGGGAAAGAAGAAGAGAAGAGTTGTTATGATGGAATCTATGTCTAGGGATCCAAAATCTCCACCACCACCTCCTCCTCCTCCTGGTGGAGCTGGGTCATCTGGAATTGGTGGATCTTCTGGTGCTGTTGAAACTCAAAAGACAAATCCACCAACACCTCCACCAAAACCTTCTAACCAAACTGGTTCATTTGGCTGTCAAGGGTCTTAGAATACTTCTACAGCATGGACCACTGTTGATTCTCGGTTTACACCCACCTTCTCCTCAGTCCCAGAAGAGCAGATGTTAAATGAAGAATCATACATCGTGCAAGAGTCAGAATCTGAAGACGATGATGCTTTCACCAAGCATATCCCTAAACTATCTAAAGTTGATGATTGGTGGGATGCATATATTGGGGGAAAACGCATTAAAACATCTAGAGCTATACCATCTAAAGATATGACTCAAAGATGGTTGACCAAGGAAAGACCTCAAACTCCTGAACCTTCATGGGCCATTCTTGAGTCTGATCTGATTGCCCCTGACAATAACTAGGCAACCACCATTGCAGCCAACCATGAAGCCCCGTCTGAAGATTCACTCTTACATATCATTGGTGACATGGGAAGTTTTATTAAATGGTTTTGTGAAAAGCAGGGAATCACGGAAATCACTCCTAAGGATCTTGAAGGCCCAGCCTTTGAAATCGTCAAAGCCTTCCATTCTGATGCAGGTCATCTTCAATACCAAATGGAAGAATGCCACAAGATATTGACTGATCAAGTTGATGAGAATATTAGTCGTTTTAATGTCAACAATCCTCTTCCTCTTGGCGGTGAACCCGGACAGAAGACTATTCAATCAAAATTCTTCTTCAACAAAGATCTGGAGTACCTACGTGCTGGAACACAAGGAAGAAGACCGGCCTTATCTATTTCCAAGATGAAGGCTGAAACTTACTTAGATCCAGGTCTTGAGCAGATGGTACCCGACCAGTTCTGGACTGACAAAGAATATGAGTATGATATTGCTGCTTCATACGGAATCTCTCACTGGTGGTTCAAAAAGAAGAAATTCTACATTGAAAGACATGGTGCAGAAAAGAAGCGCAGAGCTGTTCGATCCAAGCCGCGAATTCTAAGCGTGGTCAACGTGGAAATCTTCCCAATTTATGGTTATGATTATCTGAAGAAGATTATTCTCAGAAGATCTGACTTGAAAGACCATGTAATTGAAGAAAATGACTTCAAGCACTTGTTCCCAAGTGACTTTGAAGATCTGTACCTTTTGAACCTTCAAGGGCATCTTGACCATCTGCCAGTTCGTGAAAAGAAGTCCCTCGCTGCTGCAGTCAATCTATGGATAAGGGGGTTAGGGATTCGACAAAGAGTAGGTGATTTTCAGCTTGGAATGGAAAGCTACCAGACTCAGGTCAATCTCACTAGACCTCAATGGGAAGCTACAGGGCATGAATTCAAACGCGACTACTCAGTGATTGATTCTCCAAGAGCAGTTGTCTTTACAGAAAAATATGGTTCAAGAATGCTTCTGAGACTGTGTGAGCTGTACAAGTTCAGTGATGGCACGCTGAAGATGGTTGAAGAAGAATTAGATTCAAGGGTCAAAGAGTTTAAGCTTAAGATGAGGCAGGGGAACAACACGAGGTTCTGGACGGAACAAGATATGAAATGGTGTGAAGATTTCATTGCTGCTATAGGACGAAGAGTTAAGACAAGAAAGATTTTCCGCAGCCTTGAAAGTTTTGTGGGTAGGAGAGTACGGGAAGAACACTACAAGCTACTCCAAAGAACAGAATGAAGATATCTTCTTGTAGTAGCTATTTTGTCTTACTATATTATGTAATGTGGTGACTGTACTATGAACAACAATAACTATAATGTATATAGTAGTGATAGGTTATGGCTTGTAGTTTCCCTCTTGCTCCAAAGAGGGAACATAGTAGTGTTTCGTTTCAGATCAAATAAAACCAGACACATTTTTCTCCAACAAGATTTCTTTTACATATTTAAATCACTTGAGATCCAAAATCTCAAAGGATTTGAAATTTTTTGATCGGGGGAGAAAATGTGATATAAATATGCAATCTGATAAAATGTGATCTTCAAGACTCAATAAATTGGCTTCTCTCCCCATATGTGCTAAACCTTTTCGTATATCGAAGCACACATTGAGGGGGAGCATTTCGAAAAGTTAACAAAACTATCAAGGTACTAAAATTTAATGTTCATTTCACAAGAGTACCTTGATTGTAACTTTAAATGGTTTCATTGGCCACTATGATCATGAATTTTGCTTCATATTCCCCCTGTATGCTCTAAAATGTATTAAAAAATTCTTCACATCAAGGGGGAGTAATCTTTTGAAAACCACATCCTTTCCCAAAATATTTTCAACAAGGTATTTAAAATACTAAATTTGATCGGGAATGTGATGATGATAATTTTAGAAAATGGTGATAAAAGAATTGAATTCTTCATTCTTAGAGTTCTAAGTCCTCTTGCCTTCATGTGCTAAAACAATTTCAAATATTTGTTGCACATGTTGAGGGAGAGCTTTTCTAAAAATATCAAAAATGATTCAGGTACAAAATGCTTTGATCTTGTATCACAATTACCTGGATTGATTTTCAAATGGTTTTCAATTGGTTTCAATGGCAGAAGAACAATGTCACACCCCCAAATTACCTGTTTTGCAGCGGAATGGAATTCCTGGGGGTTGACTGTCATAGCATCACAATCACAGTTATATTGAACGACCTAAAGTGTCATTTAAAAACACATCGTTTGCTATTTATTTAAAACATTCAAAGTTACAAGATAGGTCCCAAAAGTTGATAAAGTTTGCGGAAATATGTTCATTACATGCCAAACGATGTTTTGAAAATGCCATAATTTACAATGAGACGCGTCGACGCCGCGACTCTATGAGGGTTCCTTATTCGTGCCATGATGCGAATGCCTTAGATACCTGAAAATACATTGCTAAAAGTGTCAACACAATGGTTGAGTGAGTTCATAGAGTTTATGAAAATGTTTAATACGACTACCACAAGTATAGGCCATGTATGACAAATATGTCACATAAAAATGTTACAATTGCTATAAGCACATGACACCGAAGCTGACTATTCATGACCTTCGCCCCAACAGAGTGTTTTGCCAAACAACTCAATAATGATAAAGAAATGAAATGCATCCGTTGACCAGTTGGGACTACCAACACGGATGGAGGAGTCACCCTCAATAGATCTATCCACTCACCCTCGCTTCTTCCGAAATTAACGGTTCATGATTTTATGAAATGGGGACATTAAATTGGCAATGAAGTAACTTAAGCAATGTAATGAATTTGATATAATTGGTATCGTAATAAAAATGATGTGCAATGTATTCTCCCCCGTAGGTTTGAAATAAGTATAAACTTAAATAAATCGGGGCTATGAAAACTCACCTGTTGTAGTGATTATGATGACAAAAGTGGATACACTGAAATGAGGCACAACCTCTAACCGTGACCTATTATGAATTATATGTTCTATAATAAGTTATGATGTAATGTTATGCATGCAATTCGTATGATATCTATACCACTTGAGAATTTTTGAAAATAACACTTATCGTCGAAAAATAATCTTATAACGTCTTGACAATTTATAAATTACTTTACAAGTATTTATGTTGAAATGATATCCTACGATAGTCATTTAATGGTTTATTATGAAATTATAACTTTTCGTCGTTAAATAATGTCATTTGACAATTTCATGAAAGTGACTAAACGGCCTCGGAAAGCTAGTCGTAAAATGGTGCACATCGAGTGTTAGGAAACAAACTCAACGTTTTGGAAAGCTTGTATCATTATCTCAAAGTTTTAGCTTTTAAGTTTTTATCATAGAGGTCTCGATCATGGAGAAAAATATAGGTAAAGTATGGTACTTGTATCCAAAATATTGTTTAAAGGTGGTTTTCGGCAAAGTTTAAGTGACCGTATTTTATTCGTTACAACTCCGCTTGATGAACGGTTGGACATTTTGGAAAATATGCTAGGCGAACTTACTTTTACTAGAAGACATCATTTTATAAAAAGTACTACATCAATGTTAAAAACGACCCTCAACATGGTCATTCGCGGCCGTAATGTTTGTCTATTAGAAAATATATTAGTTTTGCTTATATATAATAGTTACGGCAACTATGTATAAACGCGTGTAATTTAATCGTTACAAGTCCGTTTTCTATGTTTTATATGTCCTTAGCTTCGTATTAAAGTATACTAATATATTTTTGATAAATCGATTCATTTAATAACGCTTAAGACTCATTTTTTACTCGTAAAAGTTTGGGACAATATGCTGAATTTTCTGAAAATTATAGTTATCGTCGTTAAACTTGAAAATAGCATAACTTCTTCGTTATAACTCCGTTTTAACCCATTCAAGCGGCCACGTTTTCGTTTTAAAGTGTATTTTCTAAATATCTAGCCCAAAAATTTTTACAACCTGTCGAAATTTCCAGAATTCACAGAAATGATCAGACCCTTATATATAGTTGTCGAAATGAGTTTTTCTCGCGTAAAACTTATTCTAACCACTTCAAACCAACGCCAAAGCTATTCTAAACCTACCATACACCTTCTTAGGGTGTCATGGGTTCCTAGACATCACCAAAAGTGATATGTTTTAAGAAGTAATTATAGGATGATATATATATATATATATATATATATATATATATATATATATATATATATATATATATATAGCACTAAAAAAACATTTAAAGTGGTATAGCTATCCATATAACTTGCATGTTTTTCTCAAGCATGATAAAATGAACATAATATGAATATGAAAGATAAAAATGACCATGAAATGCTTACTAGTTACTTGATGAGGTTTAAATGAACAAGGGTTTATCCTAAATATCCTAGGTTTTTATTCCAAAACCTTGCTTAAGAGTATGCCTAGGTTGTGAAATTAACTTGACTTGGAAAAATTTTGATCCTCTTGTGCTTGGTCTCCTATGGCCGGTTGATATAGTGAGATGGAGAAGAGAGTAGTTTTTTTTTTCTTAGATAATATGTAGACTATGATATTAGTTAGTATAAAGTAATATAAGTATAAGTGTTATACTAGATATTTAGTACACAAAATGGTTGAGTCACCATACTTGGTCGACATATATAAAAAAAATAAGACTAGATGTGTTTTGTTTTAGTTAAGTAATTGTGTGTATAAGTAGAAGTGTAGTTAGTTAAGAATTATTAGTAACTTGTATATATATTTAAGCATTTAGGGTAGCGTTAACTAAAAATAAATTTTAACGGGTCAAAATAAAATATATTAAAGTCATAAAAATTATAAAAATACATTCCTTGCAAAAATTAAGTGAAATAATAATTATCGTGTAGTATTTACGAAAACCGTCGTAATTATATATATATATAACAATTTATATACAAAATAAATTTAAAACACCGGGTAAACTCATAATATTATTTTTATAATCTTAATATGAGTATAAAAATATATCGGGATAATTTTTGGAAGTATCGGATCAAATGTTCGAAATAATTAATTACGCGATAGCGTTTATTTAATAGGAAATTATGCGTTTAATGTAAAATGCAAAACCATGCATGAACTAATATGATGATAATAATGCTAATGATATGTAGACTAAACCTAGTCTATATGAAATTTCCTTGATGATATGTTCATGAATTCGCAGCTAAACCATTAAGGTTACGCGAATTTGATACTCGTAAACCTAGTTTACGATAAACGATGAATAGTGAAGCATAAATAGTAACCGATAAATAGTAAATTCCCGAGATGAATAGTAAATTTGAAAAATGACCTGAAAGTACGAGTTGTCACAAACAATACCAAAAGACCGACCAAATTTACTTTATGCATGGAGATATAAGGATGGTAAGGTTAGGTATTCGTTCCCACGATCCCGCCAGAGCCGGAGGGATCTACCGAGGGACAATCCAATATATAGTGTAGAAGTCCTTAGGTATGATGAAAAAAGGAGAAAAGTGAGAAATAGGAAGAGTGCGGACTGAGATAGAGCTAGAATTGGAATAAACCCAACAAGGTTTTAGTAATGAAATCTCGATAAGCACTGAAGGGGTTGAAGAATGAAAAAGAATTGAATGAGAAAAGGGTGAAAAGAAATAGCCCTCCATTATTTCAACCTTTGGGCAAAAACCGGGTTCAATTCATATGCTACTGGTGGTTACTAATGTAACACTGGTATTGAAGACAAGACGTCATGGACCTAGTGACGCACTGCACTACAACTTTCCAAGCTACTCAAGTTCCTCTTAAAAGGACTTGTTTCATTCTCACGGGGAACCTAAATAATCTATCGACTCTCTCTTAGAGATTGTTGATATCCCTAGTCTCCGGCATAGGAACCAAATATGCATGATTGAGTCTAGAGCCAAGAGATCATCAATAAATCTCATTAGGACACAATCAATGAAGACTCACTGTTTCACACAATATGGAAAGTAAGAATATATCTTAAGAGTCCTACGCATTATACTTGTGGTATTGCCAGAACATCTGAGTAATGTGTTAGCACATTCACAATGAAGATGGAAAACCTTCTAGAGCCAACATCAAACAAGCTCTTGGTGGGCGGCATGTGAGATCTATCCAATAGATCAAACATGTGACAACTGGACAGAAACGATGGGGCGATTCATACTTTGAATCAATCCTGGTTCAGGAATGGATTGACGGATACCTTTAAAAAACCGGTCGTTGTTCTTAAAAATTCTTTTCTGTAGCACATCGACTGTGTATTAATGTTTCAAAATTAAAAGGGTATTTATGATTGATAATTGATTTTCTAATAAAATCTTCGTTGTATTGCAAAACCCTTTATATTAAGCAATACACGATTGTTTGTCAAATCATTTTTCATCAATCAGTGAATCTCAATTCGCTGGTCCACTCACTCCGTGTTGTCTTCTTTGAGACGTTCCGGTTTGAGAATGGCTAGAGCAGCTGCGAAACCCTGTCAAGGAGATTCCTCGGAATTATACCTGATCACAGGAAGTACTTGTACTGATCAACTGGGAACCGTGGCCCGTGTACCTCAATTCAACGAAAGTGATCAAAGACACTTTCGTGCGCTTTTATTGCTAACTGTTGTCTGCAGGAATACCTGATGGTTGCAGTTGATCCAAATTGAGGCATCAATCCATAGCCGCATGCTCACACATCACGTTCATCTCAAAGAAATCATGATATATGCATATCTTCATCAAGTGATTCTGATATCTTCACTCCATGCTTCTGCTACGCTGCTGCAAATGTTACGAATCAAAAAAAACTTCTGCAACTCTGATGAGAAGATGTCATGTTCCAGAATGTGAGCATGTCGGTCCATAAGTCACAACTTCACATGTTGGCAATCCTACATCAGATAATTTTGAGATTATATATTGCTGATGACCTCAAAGAAAGCTCCTGATCACATATCAAAGAATCACTCAAAGTCAAGGAATCATTACTATTACACGTTGTTAAAGTTTTTGAAGCTACAAAGTCTACGAGCTGGAGCATCAATGATTATAGATTAATTGCTAGGATGTTTTCAATGTAATTATTGGGGTGACATCCCTTGGGGGATATTGTTAGGATTTAGAATATCCATGCAGAAGTGTCGGTCACCCCAACGTATGTTTAGCATATTATAGCTCGTATACGTAACAGTATATTAGTTAGATTATTAGTAGTATAAGTAACACCGTGAAAGAAGGACTGGTCTTTACCCACTGTATGTCTGATCCACAGCCCGTAGGAGGGCGTAGTCTTTGTGTTAGCCTTAATAGTTTTATTAGAAGTGATGGTCATTCACGATTAGGAACTTTGTAACGTGTGTTAGATATCGTGATAGAATAGCCAACGGGCTCGTGGATTGGGCTAAGCTAATTGGGCATTAGTTAAGATAAGCTAGCCTTGTATAAGTCCAAGTAACCCAATCCAAGTCCATCTCAAGGCCCATGGCCAAGCCTTAGGGCATCATCTCTCTTAACTATAAATACCCCTCAAGTATGTCATTTGAGGGGTGTGCTTGAGTGTGTGTGTGTGTGTGTTTTCCTTGAAGCAATATACAACTTATTGTTTCATCTTTCTTCTCTCTACCTCTCTAAACATACATACGAATTTATCATTCAAGTCACAAAGTTCTATTCTTTATCTTTCTATACGAATAACGTATTTGTGTTTGGTTTGTGTTGGGTTTGCTTGGTAAAGTGATAAGGTTGATATATCTAAGGTCCTACAATTGGTATCAATCGCCTAACAATGGTTTAGGAGTGTTTGTGTTTGTTTTGAAGGTTGATACGCGTAGCTTTGCTATAAACGTTGTCACGCTTAAAGCTTTAATTTTTGCACTTAAAAATTCAAGATTCTTGTGGTTTAAGGTTTATTTGGTGCTAAAGTTTCAGTTTTTTGCAAAAAGTTAGAAACTTTACGTGTTTTTCTTCACTTTTGAACTCGTTTTTGGTTCAATGGTCATTTCTACTCGTAACTTTTCTAGCAACTTTTGGTGAAAAAGGTCAACATTTTTGGGTTATTCGAGTGTTTTTAAGGCTATCTGGGTAAATGAAATCATTTGAATCGTTGGAAATTTCTTACGAGTAGAAGTCAAAAAGTCAAAACCCTAGTTTTCTACTCGTAACTTTTCTAAGCACTTTGGGTGAAAAAGGTTAACATTTTTGTGTTATTTGAGTGTTTTTAAGGATATCTGTGCAAGCGAAATTGTTTGAATCGTTGGAAATTTTTTACGAGTAGGTCAAAACCCTAGTTCTACTCGTAAGAAAGTCAACTACTCATAAGGTTCTACTCGTAACTTTTTGGTGAAGAATCTTCGTGCTATAACTGTTACTCAGTGCTTCCCTCACTTGGATAAGTGTGTGGAACACTTCGACTTTTGGATATCTCTTACACTGTGATAGTGTAAAGGATTTTTTGGATTCTACGCGTAAGCCATTCCTACGCGTAAGTCATTCCTACGCGTAAGCTATTCCTACGCGTAAGCACTCTTGCTACGCGTAAGTTGGGTTCTACGCATAAGAATTTCCTACGCCTAAGGATTCCTACGCCTAAGCATCCTACGCATAAGATCCTACGCATAAGATCCTACGCATAAGATCCTACGCCTAAGCTTCCTACGCATAAGATCCTACGCCTAAGCCTCGTCTACTCGTAACTTCGTGTTTCTACGCCTAAGCTCTTCATTTTCAAAAAAAAAAAAAAAAAAAAAAAAAAAAAAAAAATTTAAATTTGAGTAAAAATTAAATTTTTGAGGAGACTAAACGTTCAATTTTTACGCGAAATTCAAATTTTGGTTTAACTGTGAAAATTTTGGTCAAAAATTCAAATTTTTGGGCCTAAATTCAAATTTTTTGGGTCAAATTTGGCGTCAAAATTGTCATAACTCAAACTTTTCATACGACCTTAGAATTGATTTTTATAGTGAATTTCAAATTTTGGGCGAAATTTTTTTTGAGAACCGAGTTTACGAGTACGACTTTCGGAAACACCTCAACTGAGCTTAATCTTCATCAACCACAACTCCTTTATCGTTGAATCGATCCTACATCAACTTTATCAGATCATACCTTCATAAATGGCAACTCAACAAGACATTCATGCAGCCGGTGCCGAAAACCGACCTCCTATGTTGGCAAAAGGTGGTTATCTTCAATGGACAAGTCGTATGCTCCGTTACATCAAGACCAAACCTAATGGGAAACTCATGATTAAATCCATTCAGGATGGACCCTTCAAGCCTCGACAAGTCCATGTCCCTGGAAATGCTGATGCAACACCTCCCATCCCACCATCCTCTCATCTTCAAACTGAATCAGAATACACTGAAGAGGATCAGAAACAAGTCGATGCAGATGACATGGCAATTCATATTGTCCAACTGGGTTTACCAATAGACATTTTTGCTGCTGTAGACAGTTGTGAAACTGCTTTCGATATGTGGGAACGTGTTAGACGACTATGTTTTGGAACAGAAATTGGTAAACAAGACATGGAGAACAAGCTGCTAACTGAATGGGAAAAGTTTACATCTACACCAGGAGAACCCATTGAATCCTACTATGGAAGGTTTTGCACTTTGATGAATGAGCTTATCAGAAACAAGTTGGCACCCAGAACAATCGTTCAAAACATCAAGTTCCTGAATAATCTTCCAGAAGAATGGGGACGATATGTCACTATTGTTAACCAAACAAAAGACCTTCATCAGGTGAACTTTGATCAACTCAACGATTTTCTGAAACAAAACCAAGCTGAAGCGAATGAAGTCAGGCAAGAAAGATTGGCAAAGAATCATGCACTTATTGCTAAGACTCAAACTACAGTGAATACACAACAACAAGCTTCATCATCTTCCAACAACAACAACTTGCAGCAATACATTCCACAACCACAACAACAATTCTATCCAGATCAACAATACCAGGAACAAGGAATCACTGATCCTGAAACTGACCCAGAAGCGACCTTGCAACAGATATTTTCTTTATTGGATAAAGCATTTAAGAGTCGCATCGGTAATCAGGCGGTTCCGTATCAGGGTAATCAGTCGGGTCAGCATGTTGGAAATCAGATGGGACAGAATGTTGGGACTAGAGCAGTGGGTAATCAGAATGGCAATGTTGCAGCTCCAGTCGTTGGGAATTATGGAAATGTGAATCAGGGTAATCAGGTTAAGTGTTATAACTGTCAAGGAGTGGGTCACATGGCAAGAAACTGTCCAAATAAGCCGCACAAAAAGAATGGTGATTTTCTTCGAAAAGCTGCTTTGTTAGCAGATAAGCAAGAAGCGGGGTTCCAGTTGAGTGCTGAGGAACATGACTTTTTCGCTATTATGGATGATTTGGAAGACCTCGAGGAACTCAATGTGAACTGCATCTACATGGCAAATCTTCAGGAGACTAAGTACGACACTGACTCTGACGCACCTCCTGTCTATGACGCAAATGCAGTATCTGAGGTACCAATCATTGATCCATGCTATAACAATGTCATATGTGATGTGTTTACTCATGACGAACAGCATTCTGTGACGCCAACACCTACTTATGATACATACCTGGACAATCCGAGTTGTAGCAATACTAACTCAGAAACTCCAGATGTGGATCCTAGTGGAGGCTGTGTGGCACAAAATACTGAGACTGATGAGGAAACACGTGCCTATTTTGAATCATTAATCAATCAATGTGGCATTGAAGTTGAGAAAGTTAAAACGGTCAATCGCGATGTTAAGGCCGCGAATGCTAAATTGACCGCTGAGCTTGAGAGTTACAAGGAGCACGCCAGAGCCTATGAATTTCATACAAACAAAATGTCCGAATTAGAAATTGGTTATCGAGATTCTGTTTTAAGAGAAAAACAATTGCAACTCAAGTATGACACACTTGATGTGAATCTGAACTTGAAAATCAAATCTTTAAACAAGGAAATTTCTGAACTAAATGACCAACTTTCAAAACAAAAATCAACTTATTCTGATCTTGAAAAAGAGAAGAAGAAGTTGATAATTGATTTTGCAAAACGAGAAGATTCTCTTCTTGATGAAATTCTGGATAAAAATGAAACAATAAAAAAATTGGATAATTTGCTTCTTACAACGGGTCATTCCGCGAAAACAAACAAGATGCTTTCTAATCAAGCGAATCCGATTTTTCACACTTCACATAAAATGGCTCTTGGTAACAACCCTTCTTCGTTTCTCAAGAAAGCTCAGAAATCTCAGAATGTGTTGAATAATGGACAACCTTTGCATGAACCAATAATTGTTCGTGATTCTCTTGAAACGTTGGAACTAGCTGAGGAGAGTAGATCAAAAATGAAACAAAAGAATCCAGATCTTAAACCGATTGATTATAACAAATGGAACAAAATTAATGGGATTACTTTTGTTAATCAAAAAGAACAATCAACGTTTTCCACCACACCAAGTGTTTCAAACAAAGTGTCAACACCAGTTTTAAAACCAGTTTCAAAACCAGTTGTAGTTTCCAAATCTCTTTCGAAAATCGAACAAATGTCTTCAAACAATCCTTTTAACACAAGTGATACTAGAAGCATTTTAGATGACGTTAAAACTAGAATTGGGTATCTTCAAGAGACTGTCAAGTCTAAAACCAATATTACAACTAACATCTGGTTTACTCGTCATGATGACGAAACAAAAGAGTTTTTTAAAACCCAAATTGCCCCTCCGTTAACTGCCATCAGTGCGAGGGTAATTCATGTTGAACAAGCACTTTTGAAAGAAACAGCTGACTTTGTCAAGGACCATAAATCCCTGGTAAAGCAAGCTAATGAATGTTTTGAACACATCAAAGTTTTGGAAAATTTGAATGATTCTCTCTTCGAAGATGTTATGACTACCGATATCATGTCCATTATTTTGCAAACATATTCTGTTGAAGATCATGAAAGACTCCAGGATGAGACCTCCGAAATTGTTTCAAAATATGAAAAAGCTCTTATGAAACTTGAAAAAGAAAACGTGTCCTATTTTAAACAGCTTGATCGAAAAACAGAGGAATGCAAGTATGACAAACTGTCGTATGAGCGTGCCTACAAGGACATGCAAGAGCAAAATGATCTTTTGAGAGCTCAGCTGGGATGTCTAAAAGGAAAGGCTGTGGATACTAAGTTTGCAAAACCATTGACTGAGGAGAATACAAATGTTCCAAAATCGGTTTTCAAACCAAAAATGTCTATTTCTCAGTCTCCTCCAAAAGTCAATGAGAAATATGATTTGTCAAAAACAGTCACTCCACAGTCCCTGCCTATTAAAAAGAGAATTGTCAAAGGTTTTGAAAAAGAAAAAGCAGTTACTGAAAAACCAAAAGTGATTACACCTAGCCTTTCTAGGAATAGTACACGGAATGTGACCAAAAATCCAGTTAAAGAATCTGTTGGTTCTAACAACATGGTCAACAATCACTATCTAGAAGAAGCTAGGAAAAAGGCACAGACTCGAAAAGACGGAATTTTAGGTGCAACATCTAGGGTGATGAATCCTACAAGATTTCAAGGCACTGCTAGTAGTAGTAAACCATTACCTAGGAACACTCTACAAAAGACTAGGGATTGGCTTACATCTAAGAGTAGTTGCGCAAAAGAAAATGCTATGCCCTTAGAAAACAACACTAGGAATTCTAGGTCTTTTTCGAACAAGAATCAATTTCCAAAAGACTGTAGTGACAAAGTTAACGCTGCTGTTTTAAACAAGAATATTGAATTTGTCTGTACTACATGTAAGAAATGTATCTTTTCAGCTAATCATGATGCATGTGCCTTACAATATCTCAAGAAAGATAATTCTCGTGCCAAGGCACAATCCACTAAGACACCAAATAGAAATAAGCCCGTTGATAAAATGTCAAACAAAAAGAAACCTAATAGGTGGATCTCTTCAGGACGTAGTTTTTCCAAAAATGAGTCTTCCGCTGCATCTGATAAGAAAACAACTCCTAGATCTTACCTTAGGTGGATACCCACGGGCAAAGTTTTCAACAAAATAGGTCTTAGATGGATTCCCACAGGAAAGATGTTTGATAATTGCTCCAACACAGATAATAGTGAAACTCATCAAGTTAAGGAAGTCAGATCCACTACAACCGTTGATAGTGATCACCCTCGCCGTGAGGAAACATGTACTTCTAACACTGTTATTTGTGAACATTATTCTTCTGTGGATGCAGGTACTTGTAAAAGTGTTGAAGGTTCTTATACCCCGTGTGGTAAAGAAGAATTTTATGCCAATTTCGCATGTGGAAATCCTTTTCTAGTTCCACTCTTAACTCCACTTTTACTTGTCCCAACTTAATTTCTCTTTCTTCAAATCTTCTTTGTAAATATTTTTTGAAAATCAAAATACAAAATTTGAAAAACCAACAAAAGCAAAATATAAAAATAAAAAACTCTCAAAAATACAAAAACAATAGAAAATCAAAAATCCAAAAATATTCTTCTACGACATGTCTCTTGTATAATCAATATTCTGTACGTATCTAGAAATGTCATTCAACAATGATACGGGCATGTACAGATGCTTGAGCGAGAGTTCTTTAATGTTTTTTCAAAACATGTCGTTTCTTAAAATTTCTCAAATAATGGCTTTCGTATACATCAGTACGAAACCCGGACCGAAATGATGACTTTTGATTACTTTCAAATCAAAACTCGTGCTTTGATCGAAAAATGAGGTGTACGCTTCAGTGCACTACATTTTAAACTGGTGAGAAATCATCATCATCTTGAGCACCTTTACAAGATTGTTCAAAAAGATTCTCAAAATCTTTCAAAATATTTTGTGCTCAAGATAACTCCCTCTAAACCCTTTAATTGAATATGCTTTATTAAAGGGGGAGTATAAAACAAAAATGTTCCAAATTCATGCTTAAATCAAATCCGTTTGTCTCCCCAAAAGATTCTAAAATGTTTTTAATCCGTTGATATCAAAAATATCACGTATATGCTATTTTTGAGGGGGAGGAGACGTGATTAAAATGTGATCAAAAAAAGTTTTAATGATCGTGGTTTGAATCTCATAATGAGCTCGACTCAGACGGAACCAATGAATTGACGAACAATCATGTACCATCTCGAGAAACTTTCTATGGACTTGACCAGGACGGGTAATAATTTCAAGCTAGTTCTCTAGTGATGTAAACGTGTCTCGAATCGGTCTTGTTCATTTAAAGTCAATCAATTCAAAAACGTGCGAACTCTACCCTCTATGTGCAGATTTCTGTCAAAACATATTAGCACATGTGAAGGGGGAGTGTTTCTGAAAATATAAAACTCACGGAGTGTTTCAAACATGTTTTCTATCATAAACACTCTGAGAGATTTTCAAGAAAAACGGTTTTATGGCAACAATAGGACAGTCATGGAGTTATAAGGTGACTAAGGATAGGAAATCCGTCCTATGATCCGCCAGAGCCGGAGGGATCTACCCAAGGACATCACCAATAGTGTAGAACTAGAAGTCCTTAGGAATGATTGAAAAAAGGAGTAATGTGAGAAAGGAGAAAGAAGGGGTTGAAGAATTAAAAAGAAATATAATGAAAAAGGGTGAAAAGAAATAGCCCTCCATATTCAACCTTAGGGCAGAAACCGGGTTCAATACATATGCTACTGGTTGTCACTAGATGACACTGGTATTGAAGAAAAAAACGTCATGGACCCAGTGACGCACTGCACTAAACCTTCTAGCCACTCAATTCCTCTCAAAAGGAATTTGTTTCATTCTCACTGGGAACCCTACATAATCTATTGACTTTCTCTTAGAGATCGTTGGTATTGAAGAAGGAGACCCTCTCCCTAGTCTCCGCTCAGGAAAACCAAAATGCACTATTGAGTCTAGAGCCACGAGATTCATCAAAAGATCTCATAGGAACACTTGACATGACATCGCGTGTTGTTCATCAATAAGGACACAAGTGATATATTCTAGAGTCCTACGCAGATCTTAGCAATCTGCCAGAACATTTATGAGAAGTTTCACATTTGTGATCTTCAGTGATTGAATGGAAACTCCTGCCAGGGTCAACATCAAGCAGCCCTGACAGCAGGTCACTTCGGTAATTCTCCGTGGATTACGCTTAGTGTGTCTCAAACGGTCTACAGTCGTGGGGTGATGCTTCGGTGTACCTCAGCGACTCATCTGAACTGTAGGTGTATTTCGGTACATCGCGTTATCTCACTTGTGGGACTCCAGTTCAGGAACGGCCTCTGTGAGAATTAGAGACGTGTTTTTCACACTATGCTGTTAACACCCTCGAAATTCAAACTTGTAAGTGCCGGAATCCGCTTATTACTAACAATGTTTTATGTTATTCTTCTTATGGAAGCTCCGGAGCGGATGGATCGTGCAGACTCGCCACATGCTCATACCAACAACACATGAAAGTTCTCAACAAAATCAAAGGCAACTCAAAGTTAAAGATGATTCTTCATCTATGTCAAAGAATCTACAAAGTTTAAAGACTCGAGAACTACATCATTGATAACCAAAAGACAAATAGAAGTGTGAGCATGGTGGAGAAAGAAGTGGAGAATGACGTGGAGACACCTAACCAACGAAGTTGACAACGGCAGACAACCACATTATCTGATCACAAAGCATGAAGGAACAAAGAATCAAGACTATTCTATATCTACACACAAAGTCCTAGCTCAAGAAAAGTAGAGACCTAATCAAGTGGAGCATCATTTGAATGACCACCCCTTAGGGGGAGATTGTTAGCCTTAATAGTTTTATTAGAAGTGATGGTCATTCACGATTAGGAACTTTGTAACGTGTGTTAGATATCGTGATAGAATAGCCAACGGGCTCGTGGATTGGGCTAAGCTAATTGGGCATTAGTTAAGATAAGCTAGCCTTGTATAAGTCCAAGTAACCCAATCCAAGTCCATCTCAAGGCCCATGGCCAAGCCTTAGGGCATCATCTCTCTTAACTATAAATACCCCTCAAGTATGTCATTTGAGGGGTGTGCTTGAGTGTGTGTGTGTGTGTGTTTTCCTTGAAGCAATATACAACTTATTGTTTCATCTTTCTTCTCTCTACCTCTCTAAACATACATACGAATTTATCATTCAAGTCACAAAGTTCTATTCTTTATCTTTCTATACGAATAACGTATTTGTGTTTGGTTTGTGTTGGGTTTGCTTGGTAAAGTGATAAGGTTGATATATCTAAGGTCCTACACTTTGTATAAATATCCCTCTCCCCACAAGGGAGAGGGTTAGATGTTCATTTGGTAATCTAACCTTTCCTTTGTTTTGTCTCTCTAGAACATATCACTTTCTCTCTCTAGAACTCTAAATCGTACGCCCCATAATTGTGCTTAATTGTGTGTTTATGAATACCAACATTGCTCGAACCATAATATCGATATATTCTTATGATTCACTATTAGCACAATGATTCAAATTTCGATCGACTGATGACTTTTATCATTTATGACTTAAGACTATCGACAATAATATGTCTCTTTTATTGTATCACATGTAATATGATTTAAGAAAAATCTTTATAATGACAATGATAAAAAGAAATAGTCACAACAATAGAAAAATTGATATCCATAGTAGTGAAGACATCCCATGGCCAATCTCAAACTTTAAACTATGACCACGAATTTTGAGAACACTTACATGAATCATTAGATAAATAAATTACATGAATCATGAACAATTAAAGATTAAAAAATCACATGAACCATTGGACAAAACAGGTCACGTAATGATTAATAAACAGGTTGGAGCAATTGTAGATTTGTCAAATACATATTGAAGTGCTAGTGTTAACTATGGAGAAAAAACTGGATCAAAAATAAAATTCGGTAGCAGTTTCATATCGAAATTGGAGGATAAACAAGGAATAAGTATTAATGTGGCTTTAATATGAAAAAGAATATTAAATTGGACAATCATGCCCCTTAATCTAATTCAATGAGATGAATGGCATAGATTATTTCTCATTCTTCTCATCTAATACTCTTCTCAATCGATCCGGATTCTATATATATATATATATATATATATGTTAATACAAATATCGTCCAAAAACGTTATTTATATTTTATGATTTTTACCTTGTTTTGTTAACGACAAAAGTAAATTTCATTTTTGCAAAGTATAGAGCTTGTCAAGATTATTAGACATTAATACAAGCTTTTCTTAAATAAAGTCTTCATCACTTGAACATTTACATCTTATCACATTTTGATTAGCTACATATCAATTGACATTGATAACCTTCTAAACTATAATGTGCATCAACATGTTTAGATCAAGTATGTTTAGTTTCTTAAACATAACATTACATAAGTATTTACTTATATAACATATTAATTTAAAAAATGGAAAACTACATATTACATCATGGCTTGCATCACATTGAAAATCTTTAGAAGATTTTATAGAATATGTTGTTTAGATATTCACTCATCATATCTTACATAATCTTGGAGAGATTTGGATGATCTTTGAAAGATTTTTTGTGATCTCTACTGTCAGACTGGCGGAACCAAAATTTATAAAGGGCGGACCCCTTTTTTTGGTTCCGTCCAGTCTGTGATCTGTTGATCACTTGGCCTATAAATAGCAAGCCAACCCAAGTTATTTTCTCATCCCTCATTAGCATAAAACACATACATTATCTCATTCTATTACATCTAACTCAGTTTCATTTCATTTTAGTGATGATCTTTTGTAGCAAAGAAGATCAAGGCATAATCAAGCTTCAACAAATACTTGGAAGGCTTGTTTGTTTTGTTGTTGTGTGAATCATTATTGTTCATACATCATTGTTGTTCCAAATCATCTTAAACCTTTGAGTGTGAGTGGTTAGTATTTTAGTCCTCAAAATAAATAGTGTGTTGGGAGTGGTTATACCCTTGTAAAAGAACTCGACATCTAGCTTTGTGTCGAAAATATTGTGTAAGCGACGTGTAAAGGTTTTCTCCGCCGGTTAAAGGAGCTTGTTGATTAGTGAAGATAACTCTCGAGTTGGAGACTCGGGGAGTGGAGTAGGACAAAGAAAAAGAGTCCTTGTAGACCGAACCACTATAAACATCTTTGTGTTGTTTGATTGTTTCTTTCCTTACTTACATATTATCTATTGCTCACATATTATTCATTCTTCACTAACACATCATTTATCTATATTGATTGATCTCACAATAATTTTTGAAACAATTAAGATTTTAAACGGTAAAATTATTCAACCCCCTTCTAGTTTTCCACAATTGGTACCAGAGCCTCGTTGCTCAAGATTTTCTAAAATATATTGTATTTTATAAACTTGAAACGATCCTTGGATTCCAAAAACTTTAAAGAAGGGAATCTATGCAATGACTACCACTTTTTGAAACAAATGGATTTATCTATTGGAAAAACCGTTTTGAAACATATGTGAAATCAAAAGATATAGATCTTTGGTTTGTTATCATTAAAGGTGATTTTAATCCTACAACAAAAGATATTTCAGATGATGAACAAAAAAAATTAATAACTAAAAATAATGAAGCTAAAATGATGCTTTATAATGCTTTGCCTAGAAAAGAATATGAAAGAATTTTTATGTGTGAAACCTCCAACGATATTTGTGGATCTTTAATAATTACACATCAAGGGAATTCACAAGTTAAGGATAACAAAATTGATCTTCTTGTTGAACAATATGAACAATTTGTTATCCCTAAAGATAAAACCATTGATTGTCGATTTGCTCGTTTTAATATTATTGTTACTTCTCTTAAAGCACTTATGAATCTTTTCGTAGCTAGAACTTTGTCAGGAAATTTCTTAGAGCACTCCATCCGAAATGGAGAGTAAAAGTAATGGCTATTGAGGAAACAAAAGATCTCTCAATAATGCCACTTGACGAGCTAATTGGAAATCTCAAAGTACATGAAATGGTGATGGAGAAAGATTTGAAAATCATCAAATGCACAAGAGAAAAGTCAAATCCGTTGCTCTAAAGGCAAGACCGAAATCTAGTGATGATGAAGAATCTTTCTCGGATAGTGAAGACGAGGAGTATGCCATGGCCATAAGGGATTTCAAAAAGTTCTTTAGAAGAAGAGGAAAGTTTGTAAGGCAACCCCGAGATGAAAAGAAGTCATTCCGGAAAGACCGAGATGATAAAAAGAGAAAAAGGGAAAGGAAGTGCTTTAGATGCGGTGATACAAGTCATCTAATAGGAGATTGCCCCAAGCCACCTAAAAGCAAAACTCAACGAGCTTTTGTAAGCGGTGCTTGGAGTGAAAGTGATGATTACGAAGAACCTAGTAAGGAAGAGATCGCTCTCATGGCACATGAATCAAATGAGGTATGCTTAAAAGTCGGCTTGGAGCCTGATGAATGGATAAAAGATAGCGGATGCTCAAGACACATGACGGGAAACAAAAGCCTCTTCTCAAAATACCAAGAGTATGACGGAGGTAATGTTACTTTTGGTAGCAATCTCAAGAGCAAAATCATTGGCAAAGGTACGATTGCTCATGACTCTCTAACTATTAAAAATGTTGCTCATGTTGATAGACTAGGATTTAATCTACTTAGTATTAGCCAACTATGTGATAAAAAGTATAAAGTACTATTTGAAGAAAATGGTAGTAAAATACTAAAAGAAGGTATCACCATAGCAAAAGGAGTTAAGAAAAATAACATATACGTCATGAAAATAGATAGAACATCTAAAAACAAACTTTGCCTAACAACCTTAGATGATAACTCTACCCTTTGGCATAGACGTTTAGATCACGCTAATATGAGACTCATTCAATCCTTATCCTCAAAAGAGCTAGTTAGAAACTTACCCAAATTGAAATATGACCAACACTTTTGTGATGCTTGCAAAATTGGGAAACAATTTCATAGTAGCCATAAGGCTAAAAACATGGTTTCCACATCTAGGTGTCTAGAGCTTTTGCATATGGACTTGTGTTGGGTTTTAGGTTCCTTGGATAAAGAATTACTCTATGTACTGGAACCACGGACAGGCTTGATGTAACCACGGACTGAAGAGTGTAACCACAGATGAAGACAACCGCGGCTAGTAGTATTATGTAACCACTGATAGTATATTGTAAGCACTGCTAGTCTTGTATAGTCGGTTAGTTTATTGTATTTGATAATTATGGAAAAGATATTTATCTTGTAGGATACGTATTGTATAATGTATAGGACTCCTTAGCCTATAAAAGGAGGTCCTTGGTTAGGTTAGATGTACGTAAGTTTTATATCTAAGATCGATACACTTCAAGGTTGTAAAACCCTAATACTGTAAGAGTATTCGTATTAATCAATAATATTGAGGTGTTGAATGTTAACTGTTCTTCTTCTTAAGATTAAGTGTTAAATTCCGCATAATACTTAATAAGCTTTTATTCTAAGACAATTTCTATATAAGATCGTTTGCTCAACTGGGATCAACAAGTGGTATCAGAGCTTGTGATCTAGAAACTTTAACCAAGAAGAAGTCTGTTAATCTTTACTCAAGTAAGTTAAGATGTCTGAAGAAACTCACATGGTGACTGCTTCAAAAGTGCCCATGCTCAAACATGGTGAGTATCAAATCTGGAGGATGCGAATGAGGCAATACATTCGTATGATTGATTATGCTCTATGGGATGTTGTTGAAAAAGGAGACACTCTTCCTTTGAAGGGTGTGGATGGTAAGGAGGTTGCTATTATTAGTGAACCTGATAAAGCTAAGAGGAAGATGGAGATCAAAGCTCACAGTATTCTCTCCATGGGTATACCTAATGAGTTTGCATTGGACTTTGATCAATATGAGTCTGCTAAAGAATTATTGGATGCTCTTGAATTAAGGTTTGCTGGTAATGAAGCTACCAAGAAGTCAAGGATGAATATGCTCAAGCATCAGTTTGAAACCTTCACTGCTCTTAGTGTGGAAAAGATTGATGGAACATACAATAGACTTCAAAAACTTATCAGTCAACTGAAGGCAGTGGGTTACAAGTTCCTTCAAGAAGATATTAATTTAAAGTTCATTAGGAGCTTATCATCTGATTGGGCTATTCATACAATTGTGTGGAGAAACAAGACGGACTTTGCTACAATGACTCTAGACAATCTCTTCAATAACTTGAAGGTTTATGAGTCTGAGAATAACTTTTCTAACTCGTCTTCTTCTAATCAAAACATTTCTTTTGTATCCACTAATCACAAAAGCTCACAAGATGTATCCACTGCTGCTTATGGTATAACCACGGCTATTGCAAACAATACCACTGTTAGTGATAATGTTAGTGATGGTGCAATTTGTGCTTTTCTGGCTGATTTAACTACCAGTGTTACTGTGCTGAATCAAGATCTGGATCAAATTGATCCTGATGATCTTGAAGAGATTAATCTTCAATGGCAAATGGCAATGTTGACTCTCCAAGAAAGAAAGTTTTTGAGGAGGACTGGAAGACAGGTTAAGTATGATGGTCAAAGGAGAGCTGGATTCGACAAAAGCAAGATTGAGTGCTTTAACTGCAAAAAGAAAGGTCATTTTGCTAGGGAATGTCGAGCTCCTAAAAGAATTGAAGGTATTAAGAAGACAACAGAAGAGCCTGCTTCTTCTTCAGCTTTGGTTGCTCAGGATGGGATTGGTGATTTTGATTGGAGTGATCAGATTGAAGAAGGTCCAAATGCAGCTTTTCTTGCTAGTGAAGCTTCCAAAGAGCATAACTTTGCTCTAATGGCCTATGCTTCATCTTCTGGTTCAGATTCTGAGGTATCTAATGATTCTGAAACATCTACTTGTTCTTTTAAATCATGTTCTGATAACTTAGAGTCTCAAAAGGCTATCACTGAGAGTATGAGAAAAGAAGTAGAGAGATTGACTCTAGATAACTTAGGATATAGAGTTGGTTTAGAAGGTGTGGAAGAGAAGCTAAAGTTCTGTATTAAATGTGAGTTTGAGTATGTAGAAAAGATCAATATACTAGGTGGTGAAATTGATCTTAAGAACAGAGAGATTAAAATGCTTAAAGATAAACTAGCAGAGGCAGAAAGTGTAAAAATACAGGCCCTAGATGAAAAAGAAAAACATGTTGTTAGGGTTGCTAAAACACAATATGCTTCTGATCTAGTAAATAAACCAATAGGTCAAAAACTGTTCAAAGATGGTACTGGTCTTGGATACAATGATATGCCACCACCCCCTTTGATGAAACATGCACCACCTGCTAAAGAACTGTCATTTAGTAGTGAATTCAGTTTTAACAAACCTGTTGAAGAGATAAATAAGACTGAAACACCTAAGATAAGTTCTGATAAGTTATATGATGCTCCCATAATTGAAGATTGGGAATCAGATTCTGAGGATGATAGAACTGAATCAACTAAGTCTGAAAAGATAGAGACAGTTAAGAAAGTTGATTCTAAGCAAGTCAACCTTGTACCTAGATTTGGAGCTAAAGTTACCAAGAAAGTTGTAGAGTACAGGGAAATTCCTAGGGACCAGATGAAACAATACAAACCTAGGGGTAATCAAAGAAGCTTAAATGGTCTAATTTCTAACAGATTAGGTGATGAGTTTAAATGTGTTAAAAAGGCTTGTTTTGTGTGTGGTAGTTTTGAACACTTACAGAGAAATTGTCATAAAAACAAACCACAAGTTTGGAATCATTGGAGGAGGGTAAATCATCAAAACTTTTCAATGAAAACAAACCCTCATCCTAACAGTAAAATGATTCCAAGAGCAGTGCTGATGAGGAATGGGAATACAAAATCTATTGTCACTGCTTCTCCTAATTGGGTTCCAACCACTGCTAAGCAAAATGTAAACACGGCTAAGCAATGTCAAACCACTGTTAAGCAAAATATCACCACTGATTCAAAAGAAGTTTTAAAAATTCCAAAGGTGATAACTGATACAGTAGTTGGAAATCATTTTTATGCTGTTAAAGCCTCAGCAAGTTGGCAATGGAAGCCTAAGACCAAGGTTTTACCACATGTCAACTGTGCATCAATAGACCTAAAGAAATTTGAATATTTTGATGCACAGGGCAGACCCAAGTCAGTATTGGCTTGGGTCCACAAAAGGAACTAACTTGTTTAATTTCATGTGCAGGGCAATCTACAAGATGAGCTAAAAGACAAAGGTGTTTTTGATAGTGGTTGCTCTGGGCACATGACTTGGGATGGGAGCAACCTGGAAGATTTTGAAGCTTTTGATGGAGGATATGTGGCATTTGGCAATGATCCAAAGGGAGGAAAGATACTTGGAAGAGGCACAATCACAACAGGGAATTTGGACTTTGAAAAAGTCTACTTGGTACAGGGACTTAAGTACAATTTATTCAGTGTTTCTCAAATGTGTGATAAGAAAAACTGGGTACTTTTTGGTGAAACTGAATGTGTGGTGTTGTCACCTGAGTTTAAGATGCCTGATGAGAAGTTTATACAACTTAGGGTACCTAGAAAGGAAAACATATATTGTTTTGATCTTAAAGATATAATTCCTAATAGGTCCTTAACCTGTTTGTTTGCTAAAGCATCTGTGGATGAGTCTAAGTTATGGCATAGAAGACTAGGTCACCTCAATTACAAAACAATCAATAAACTGGTTAAAGAGAACTTAGTGAGAGGGTTACCTTTTAAGGTATTTGAGTGTAAGGAACTGTGTGTGGCCTGTCAAAAAGGTAAACAACATAGAGCTTCTTGTAAGACCAAAACTGTCAACACCATATCACAACCACTGTTTATGCTTCATATGGACGTATTTGGACCCACTTTTGTCAAGAGTTTGAATCATAAGCAGTATTGCCTAGTTATCACTGATGATTATAGTAGATTTTCTTGGGTTTACTTTTTGGCTGCTAAGAGTGAAACTAGTGAGATTCTCAAGAGTTTCATTACTAAGATAGAAAATCTAGTAAATCATAAGGTAAAGATAATCAGATGTGATAATGGAACTGAGTTTAAGAATGCAGTGATGAATCAGTTTTGTGTAGATAAAGGTATAGAAAGACAGTTTAGTGTTGCTAGAACACCACAACAGAATGGTGTAGCTGAAAGGAAAAACAGAACACTAATTGAGGCTGCTAGGACTATGTTGTCAGAGTCTAAGTTACCTACTACCTTTTGGGCTGAAGCTGTAGGAATTGCATGTTATGTGCAAAACAGAAGTAAGGTAGTGAAGCCTCATAACAAGACCCCCTATGAGCTGTTACATGATAGGAAGCCAATGATTGCATTCCTAAAACCTTTTGGGTGTCCTGTTACTATCTTGAATACCATAGACTACCTAGGCAAGTTTCAAGAAAAAGCTGATGATGGATACTTTTTAGGCTACTCTTCCAATAGTAAAGCCTTTAGAGTATACAATAGGAGGACTAAAATTGTTGAAGAGAATCTTCATGTTCAATTCAGTGAAAAGACTCCTAGTGTTGAGACCAAAGGACCAGACTGGCTGTTTAACATTGATATGCTAACCAAATCTATGAATTATGAGCCTATCATTGCAGGAACTTCCACTAATGCTGATGCAGGTATACAAAAGGATTCTGAAGTAGATACATCTTCAAAGGAAGCTGATTCTCCAAAGGAGTTCTATTTGGTTGAAAAGTGGAAAGCTGGTTCTGTTCCTTCTATTATACACAAGCAAGGTCCCTCTGGTGATGATGTATTGAATACTGGAGGCAATGTTGATCATCATCAAGATAAGGATGAGTTGTTAAAAGATAACTCTGTGTTGGTGGAAGAAATTGAAAAGAAGAAAAAGCAGTCTGCAAGCACTGCTAAGCCTACTGAAAGCACTGATAGGCCAACTGTAACCGCTGACAAGCCAACTTCTACCACTGATAGTTCATGTGAAATCCCGGCTACAAGTACTGGTGATAGTACTTTATTTGGACCACATCCAAAGCCACTAATTGGTGATGAGGAGTATCCACATGATCCTGATTTGCCTGCTTTGATTGAAATTGATACTCCTACTGATGATGAAGACATGGATGATTTCTTCAATGCTGACTTATCAAATTTGGAACATGTCATTCATGAAAGTCCTGTTACCTCAACAAGGATACACAAGATTCATCCCAAGGAACAAATACTTGGAAACTTGAATACTCCAGTTCAAACAAGAAGCAAGGTTAAGAACAGTGATCCATTTCCTGAACATGGGTTCTTTGCAAGATCACTTCACAAAAGAAATAGTCATAAAGATCTGCAAAATTGTCTATTTGCTTGTTTTCTGTCTCAAAAGGAGCCCAAGAGAGTTGAAGAAGCATTATCTGAAGAAGGATGGGTAGAATCAATGCAAGAGGAGCTTCTTTAGTTCAAACTTCAAGAGGTTTGGACATTGGTTGATCTTCCAAATGGGAAGAGGGCAATTGGGACTAAATGGGTGTTCAGAAACAAGAGGGATAAAAGAGGTATTATTGTGAGGAACAAGTCAAGATTGGTTGCTCAAGGATACACACAAACTGAAGGTTTGGACTATGTTGAAGTATTTGCACCAGTTGCAAGGATAGAGGCTATTAGATTGTTTTTGGCTTATGCTTTATTCAAGAATTTTGTTGTGTATCAGATGGATGTTAAAAGTGCATTTTTATATGGCACTATTGATGAGGAGGTTTATGTTTGTCAACCTCCTGGTTTTGAAGATCCTGATCATCCTGACAAGGTTTACAGAGTGAGGAAGGCTATGTATGGATTGCATCAAGCTCCTAGGGCATGGTATGAATGCCTGTCCACTTATTTGATGGACAATGGGTTTAAAAGAGGACTGATTGATAAAACCTTGTTCATAAGGAAGCACAAAGATGATATTTTATTGGTTCAGGTTTATGTAGATGACATCATCTTTGGCTCAACAAATAAGGAGCTATGCAAGGATTTTGAGAAGCTTATGCATGATAAGTTTCAGATGAGTTCTATGGGAGAACTCACTTTCTTTTTGGGGCTACAGGTTCAACAAAGGACTGATGGTATCTTCATTAGTCAAGACAAGTATGTAGCTGATGTTTTGAAGAAGTTTGGGTTTCAGGATGTGAAGAGTGCTAGTACACCAATGGAGACCCAGAAACCATTGCTACCTGATGATGGAAGTACCAGAGTTGATCAGAAGTTGTACAGGTCCATGATTGGATCTTTGATGTATCTCACTGCATCTAGGCCAGATATTATGTTCTCAGTATGTGTGTGTGCAAGATTTCAAGTCACACCTAATTTCTCACACATGAATGCTGTTAAGAGAATCTTTAGGTATCTTAAGGGTCATCCTAAATTAGGCCTTTGGTACTCAAAGGATTCTCCTTTTGATTTGGTGGCCTACACAGATAGTGACTATGCTGGTGCTAGTTTGGATAGGAAGTCTACAACTGGAGGATGTCAGTTTTTGGGAAGCAGACTTATTTCATGGCAGTGTAAAAAGCAAACCATTGTGGCTAATTCTACAACTGAAGCTGAATATGTGGCTGCTGCTAGTTGCTGTGGTCAAGTTCTTTGGATTCAGAATCAATTGCTGGATTTTGGGCACGATTTTATGCATACTAAGATTTACATTGATAATAACAGTACAATATGCATCATTAAAAATCCTGTTTTACACTCTAGAACTAAACATATTGAGATAAGGCATCATTTTATTGAGATAAACATATTGATTCAAATGGTAAAAATCCATACTGATTTCAATGTTGCTGATCTTCTCACTAAAGCTTTTGATGTGGGGAGGTTTCAGTACCTTGTTGTTAGTATTGGAATGATTAATCTTTAAATTCTCAAATTGTTTTGTACTAGTTTGTATATGTATTGGACTGTTATTATGTAATCTTAGTATTGCTATTTTTGTTTCTATCCACTGATAGTGTTGCTTCTAACCATTGATAGAGTTGATCTATCCACTGCTAGTTGTTCTGTGTTTCTACTAACCATTTTGCAGATAAAAGATAAGTCATTATAGAAGCTAAAGAAGTACTGAAGTTACATTGTTCATTCATTCATCAAAACAGTTTACAGCTTACAGCTTACAATGAAACTTCAAGTGCTAATACAAAGACTACTTCTATACATGATTTCCTACTACTATTCTCAGCTGTTGGATATACATGATTGCTGGATATGCATTTATCATATGCATGACCAGTATGACGAAACAGCTAAGGATCAAAATGGGGAGGATGGATTGATGAAAACGAAGATGATGACGATGACCACGATAGATGAAGCACAAAGGACATAGTCAAATCATACTTGCATCTATTGGTTTCACCAAAAAGCATCATTCCATTTTCCTTTTTCCCTTCCCCCTTACGATATGTGAAGAAGCACCACAACCTGATGCTGGAAGACCAAGAACCACCTCTCTGTTGTTTGGGAGTGGTGGGTTTCTTGCTCGTGGTTTTGGTTGGGGTTTGGATGATGAAGGTTTGGGGTTTGTAGTTATCTTCTTTGAGGAGTCATAAGAGTCCTCAGATGCATCACTTGGATTCACCACACTATCATCTTCAGATGATGGGAGAAATGGGGATTTTCTTGGTCTTGGTTCTTGTAGAGGAAAGTAGGTCAGCCATGGGTTTTCATCTTCACTTGATGCTGAAGATGATGAAGATGATGAGGAGGAGGTTAGATCGACCACCTCTGGATTGTTCCAACTAGGGTTCCACATTTTGATTGTTGTTAATTGAGGATTTTGGAGAAATTAGGGTTTTTAACTTTTGATTGGTGTGGGCGTTATGTGATATTTGGGTTCTTTTTATAAGCATAGCTATGCGTTATGAAAATAAATGAGGGGCAGGTTAAATGTGGTTGATAAATTAATGAGATACTTGGGCGTTGGCTTAATCCCAGTTCTAGAAAGTTGACTTTCTTGACTTTACTGTGGTAACCACGGATAGGTGTTTTGGAACTGCTTCTGGTTCTCTCTAACCACTGCTAACTCAAATCTTCAACTTTGTGTTTGTTTTGTGTTTATCTTGCAGGTAAGAAGGATTTGTGTGTAAAAGGAGCTAGTGTGTTTGCTGCTTGTGTTAAAAAAAAATAAAAAAAAAATAATAATAATTTTTCCTTATTTTGTGTAATCCTTCATATCCTGTGAGATCATTTTTCAATTGGCACAAATTTGCTTACTCTAATTTGGACAGTTGGGAGGAGTAATCATCTGTATCCACTGATGGTTCGTTACAACTGCGGCTGGTTGTTATGGAACCGCGGATAGTATGGTACTTTGTTTTGGATACTACAGGGGTTGTTTCGACACTTTGGCAAAAGTATATATCTCTCCCCAAATCACGGACGGATCATTTATTTGATTCTCAAACCACTTCCAATTGGCGCTCAACTTTAAACCCTAATCACTTTTGTTGATTTCTTCACAAACCCACTTCATATTCATCATTACTCACAATGGCTAAAACGTATTCCACTTCCCATAATCTTGTTGCTATTCTCACCAAAGATGCTCGCTCTGAAGGGTTTCATCAAATGATTGATTTCCTGATTCATAGTCCCATTCACTATGCTTTAACTGTTAAACCCACCATTCTTAAAGCTTACATTCATCAATTCTGGCGGAATGCTACAATTGAGAAGGTTGATGGCATGGAGGTGTTTCGTACTGTTGTGGATGAGAATGCTATTTCTGTTTCTGAGGAGATCTTTAGAGAAGTTTTGAGGCTTGATGATGCTGATGGTGTTGATAATCTTTCGGATGTTGAGATTGTTGCTGGTTTAGAGAGATTAGGATACACGTACAGAGGTGAAAAGGTACAATTTTTTAAGAGTTTGTTTTCACAACAATGGAAGTTTTTGATTCACACTTTGTTGATGTGTATGAGTAACAAGAACACAGGCTTTAATGACTTTCCTTCCAAAATTGCTACTGCTATTATTTGTTTGTCTGATGGGAGGAGGTTTAACTGGTCTAGAATGATTTATGAGGGGTTAGTTCAGAACATTAGGAAGAAGGGTAAATACTATTTGTATCCTAGATTTGTTCAACTGCTTGTGGCACATCAAATAAAGGACCCTATTGACCATGCTAGAGAATATGAAGTACATCATATGCTTCCTAGATTTTTGCTCATATGAGGAATCAGCCACAGAATGTTGTCATTAGAGATGTTACTTTATTTCCTCACATGATCAATTTGCCTACTGATTCTGAGTTTGATGAGGGTCTTGCATCATGGACTAGGAGAACACAGGGCATTAACCTTCCTCAGGCTAGTGTTAGTGGTATGGTTAATGAGGCTGTCACATGGAGTGGAGGTGACATGATTGGAAGGGCTTCCACTACTGATTCATGCTTGAATGCTGGTCAGGATAGTGGCAACATAAATAAGACCCAACCATTGGCAACTCCTAATGTGGAAAGTTCTTTGGAACTTAACACAGGTGGAGGAATCCCTAGCCAACTGGCTACTACAGGGTGCATAGATGATCAGGCCCGGTCTGATGCTATGTTCACTATATCCAAGGATTCACCTCTCGGAGCAGTTAACACAGCTCGAAGTGATGAGGATAGATTGGAACCTGACATAGAATTGACGGTTAATGACTTTGTACATGATGACTTTTCCAATGAACCACCTCTCGGACCAGTTCACACAGGTCGAAGTGGGGAGGATATTCTTGAACGTTTAAATGAATTGACGGTTAAGTTTGCTAAACTGGAGAGTACAATTTCAGGTTTACAGGAGTTATCTGTGCTTCAGGGTAAGGATATTCGGAGGTTGAAGCATAGGGTATTGGTTTTGGAGAAAGTGAAAAGGCCTGGAGTTGCTGTTTTGAAAGCTATGCGACGAAAGAAAAAGAAGGTGGACTTCTCTACTGCTCTGAATGTGAATGATGTATCCAAACAGGGGAGGAGTGAAGGCAATAATTCAGGGGAGGCTGGTGATATATCTGTTGATGTACCTATGGATGAAGATGTTGATAGTGGAGATAATGAATTTTTGGTCTCTGATAAAGATGGGAATGAGATTGTTCTTGAAACATTAAAGAAGGTTGAAGTAGTGCAGAACACAACAACTGATAGTATATCTGAAACCTTGGATAGTACTCTTGTAACCACTGATGCAGTTTCAGATTTGGCTATTGTTCCTACTACTGTCATACCCACTGCTATCACAACCACTTCCACTGTTGTCACAACTCTCTCTATAATACCACCTAAGCCTAAAGAAGTAGAGAAAGAAGCTGCAAGTACATTGATTAATCTGAGCAAAACATTATCTATTTCTACACCCATCATTGCACCTGCTTTATCTGTTCAATCTACTGCAAATAAACCAAAAGGAAAAAGTTTAGTTATTGGTGAACCATTGAAGAAGAAAGTGGTTAAATCTGATATTGGAAAAGGAAAACAGATTGTTGTACCAGAGCTTAAGTTTAAAAGTAGAGCAGAACAAGAAGCTTATGATGAAGAGTATGGAAGAAACTTGTTGGCTGAAGAACAAGCAGCTTTGGATAAAAGAAAGAAAGAAGAGGAGGAAGCTAGTGAGAGATGGTTAGCTATATGGTATAAATCACAAAACTATCTTCAAGCTTCTTTACAAATTCTTGATGAGTTTACTGCACAAGAATGGGCACTGTTGGATGATAAGGAGAAAGCTAGATTGATGAGTGAATGGGCAAGGAAGGTTAGCAAAACAAAGAAACAGGTTATAAGAAAGAAACCTCCTACTATGGCTCAGATGAGAAATGTATTGATGAAAATTATTAAGAATTCAGGCATTTATGTTTCTGATAATCTTAGTAGATGTTCATTTGAAAGAATTTTGGAAATTTATGAGAGATGTATGAGGATTAATGAAGATGATTTCTGTCCAATGAATTCTAAAAAGGAAGAAGAGTAGATTAAAGAGGATGAAGAATGGATTCAAAGTAAAAGGAAGAGAAAAACTGAGGTTCAGGAGTCATCTGATTCTAAAAGATTGAAAGTTGTTGAAGATGTAAATCAAATCATTTCTTATGAGTTTAAGCTTTTAGTTGGAAGTGAAGGAGTTTGGAAAATTCAAAGACTCAACAATGAAGTTTCTGAGTATAATAAATTTTCACAAATGCTTCAGTATTTTGATAGAGATGATTTGATGAATCTTTGGATACTTTACAAGAATAAATTTGGTGAAGTACATCCAAATGATAATCATGAGAGGCTAGTTTATCATAATTTGAAGATTTTATTTGAACCTACTCATGATGAACCTGAATGGCAAGAACTCTACAATGGTCAAGTTACTAGATGGTTTTTATATCAAACTTGTGGAGTTCATGTTTTGACTATTTCTGGAAAGGTTATTCATATGCTTGTAGAAGGTGATTATCCTCAACTGAATAAGTATCCAGGAATAATTGCTCAGATGTTGAAGCCTGGTTGTATCAAGATGTTATTATCTTATAATAGTCAAGCTTATGATTTGTTGCGAAAGTATGAGAAGATACTTAAAGCTAGTAAGTGTTTGGCTACATCCTCCAATTCAGATGTTTTGAGCTTAAAGAAAACTTGAAGAATTCTATTGGAATTTATCAAGTTTAGGGGAGGATTGTTGGGTTTTAGGTTCCTTGGATAAAGAATTACTCTATGTACTGGAACCACGGACAGGCTTGATGTAACCACGGACTGAAGAGTGTAACCACGGATGAAGACAACCGCGGCTAGTAGTATTATGTAACCACTGATAGTATATTATAAGCACTGCTAGTCTTGTATAGTCGGTTAGTTTATTGTATTTGATAATTATGGAAAAGATATTTATCTTGTAGGATACGTATTGTATAATGTATAGGACTCCTTAGCCTATAAAAGGAGGTCCTTGGTTAGGTTAGATGTACGTAAGTTTTATATCTAAGATCGATACACTTCAAGGTTGTAAAACCCTAATACTGTAAGAGTATTCGTATTAATCAATAATATTGAGGTGTTGAATGTTAACTGTTCTTCTTCTTAAGATTAAGTGTTAAATTCCGCATAATACTTAATAAGCTTTTATTCTAAGACAGTTTCTATATAAGATCATTTGCTCAACTGGGATCAACAACTTGTTTCGTCCATCCGCTATACAAAGCTATGGAGGCAAATTCTACACTTTGGTCATAGTAGATGATTACTCAAGGTTCACTTGGACAAAGTTTTTGAAAACTAAAAATGAAGCTTTTGATAAATTTGAAATACTTAGTAAGAAAATTCAAAATCAACTAGGTTTTAACATTGTGTCGATCCAAACGGATCATGGCCGCGAATTCGATAATGAAACACAATTTGGAAACTTTTGTGATACAAATGGTATAACACATCACATTTCGGCTCCTCAAACACCCCAATCTAACGGTGTAGTAGAACGTAAGAATAGGACTCTACAAGAAATGAGTAGAACAATGCTTAATGAACAAAACATACCCCAAAAGTTTCGGTGTAACGCCGTTGACACTTCCACTTACATTTTGAATAGAGTCTTTGATAAGGTTTTAAAAGGTACCATTTTGAGGGGTCGTTTAAGTCCTTATTTGATCACTTTTGTATCCGTTATTGCTTAATATCGTTCCTTTTCACTTTTTAGGTCTCGTGAAGGCAAAATGCTGGAATGGCACTTATTTGGACGAAAAGGCGCGAATATATGAAGAAAATGGCCAAAGTCGAAATCAGACACTCACAGTCGCTGAATGTAGAAGGCGACGGCGTCAGGAGTTACTTGCGACGCCGTCGGAGAATTATTGTGACGGGTCAGAACTCAAAACTCGTGTTTTCAAGAGACGGCGTCTAGTTGTGAAAGAGTAGGCCGTCGCTACTCAGACGGCCTAGATGCGATCCAGACGACGTCAGAAGCTGAAGAGGACGGCGTCACGGACATAAGGTGACGCCGTCGTAAGGTTAACGTGGCCAAGACGAAACCCTAATGGCGGCGACACGACGGCGTCACTAAACATAAGGTGACGCCGTCGCAATTGTAATCTTATATATAGAATCCGAATTTTTCAGTCTTTGGGTGGAGAGTCTTTGGAGTAAAAACCTAAAACCGAACCTAAGGTGTCTTGTACAGTATTTTAGGGTTTTTAACCCTATCTTACACCAAGATAAGTCTTTGCTTCATTAATTCAATTATGTCTTTGATTATTTGTGTGTATGCTTGCATGTTCTCCATGTCCGGCTAATTTATTTGTGTGTTTGCTTAGGAAGTATGAAACTTAGTTATTGAATATTGATTGGTTGTTTCTTATCTTAGTTGTTTAATGATCTAGTAATGCGATAGGTCATTCGTTGTGTACTTAATGCTTGATTCATCTTTGTGAACCTTAGAGTATGATTACCTGAGTGATTGTAGGCTAAAACATCCGAAGAGTGCCTTAGAGTAGGAGTCTATGATCTCTATGTGGATTTGTAGACAAGACCCTTTGGTAAGTTCAAAGAGTTAGGGAGAAACGCATACCCTACAACTTTAGAAACACAACGCAACTAGGAATAAGACGTGACACTCAACCATCAATAGGAGATAATTAAGGAGTAATACAAACTAAGTAAACACATCTTTAAACTATCATACGAGCACACATTAATTAGACATAGACTCCCACAACCTTAGTTTAGATAATTAGATAATAGTAGAGTAATCGGTAGAAATACCAAACCCCCAAATCCAATACCCGAGATTCGTACCTTTCCATTTTCATAAAATATAAAAAGATAAAAAATAATCTTCCTCAACCTTAACCTTAGCGTAGTAACTCCCTACTAGCATTCCTATTCCCCTAGAGAACGATATCAATACCCGTGGCTTACCCTAATTACTACACTACAACGATTAGGTTCACTGCCTAGGGTGTTATAAAACTTGCTCGAAGAAAAGGAAGTTCCTTTGACCCCGAACGACGCGTGTAGCGTTATCAAGTTTTTGGCGCCGCTGCCGGGGAATAGAATAGCTAGTTAGTAGTCCACCTCGTTTAGGTTTCTTTGCTTGATTCCTATCAAGTAAACTTTTTTCTCATTTTTAGATTTCTCTTAGTCTATCCCCCTTCTTCGTAACCCCCGTTCGTAAAAACCATCATTAACCATGATCCGTATTTTTCATCGAAGATTCTTTACTTTACCCGTTCCCAATCCCGAGAATGAGAACGCAATCCCACAAAACCCTTCACCCACCCACCATTTTGGTAATCACCTAGAGCATAATGAGATGAACTGGCAACAACAAAGTCCTTTCTATTACTCTGATTCTGATGAGGAATTTGATTATGATGCAGCACTTGATAGCGGGGAGGTCATTAATGAAGAAGTTAGTTCTGAAATTAAGGAGGACCCATCCCAATGTTTTGACCCTAGGTGCAGGATTGAGAAAGATGGCCCCTTTAATATGCAATTCCCTTGCAAAATAGGACTAGAAGGGTTCGATGCTTATTTGAATTCATTCTTACCTATAAACTTAATTTCAAGGGACCTATACAACAAAATCAAGGTCAAAGAGTTAACTTATCATGGGAACAATGTTGTTGAAGCAGTCATTTATTTGCATGTGTTTGTCGGAAGTTTTACTTATTTGGTAGAGTTCATGGTCTTAGAAGACTTAGGAGAATTTATAGATAAGGACCTCACTCAATTAATTTTTGGGAAACCTTTCAAGAAATTGACTAGGTTGAATGAACGGATGATTGATGGTCTAATTACATTCTCTGACGAAATTGAAGATTTTATCTACCAAATGCCACGCGCTCATCCTAGGTTTAAACATAAGGACATCGAGGTTTGTAATAGAATGACCCCTATTCCATTGCTTAGTGAAAGGGATAAGCAGAATGGGCTTAGGTACCCGCATGAGAAAACTAAGCGGTATTACAAAAAATGCCTTGAATTAGGAGATGATTACAAAAAGAATGAAAGAGCGTTAGAATGGCTTAAGTATGAGCAAGAGAGGGATGGTGATGCAAAAACGTAGGAGCACGACTACGAGTCTAGCTACAAGACTCTTAAATAAAGAAAAGCGCTTCGTGGGAGGCAACCCATGCTTAATTGTTTGCTTGTTAGTGTCATATATCTTTTATTAATTGTTTATCCTCATGTTTAAATTTGTAAAAATGCTTTATTTTGTTTTTAACCTCGTCTTAATTACATATAAAGGTATTTTACATAAGGGATAAGTGTAGGGAGGATTACACACGTTTTCAAAAGAAACGTAAACATGAGAATAACAATTAATTAAAAGATATATTTGTTTGTTTGTTCGAGTCAAATGCGTGTATCGAGTCATAATGAATGTTTTGCAGAAATTTTTCCAGATTCTAAAGATGTAAATTTTCCAGAAATTTTTTTTCAGAAAATCGCAGACCAGTTTTTGTCAGGATAACCTGACGGCGTCAGGATTGCAACCTGACGGCGTCAGGAAGGAGTAAAAACATCAGATTACTTTTTCTCGTTTTCTGAGCTACTTATAAATTTTTGGAATTTTCCAGGTCTTAATTTTCTTAGAAATTCTGTAAACATTCATTCCACAAGCATTATATCCTAGTTTAAATCGAGTCTTATATATATTATTACCGCCGATTTTACGCGAAGGTTTCGTTTGTTTTCTTCAAGTGTGCAGGTTTAATTTGTCAAGAAGAAGTTACATAAGATTGGAAGGAGCTTTTCACGCAATAATTCTTCTTGAAAAGAATTTAACCACCACTTTACACGGATCCTACCGAGCTAATCAGGGGAGTATTAGTTTCTTTCGTTTTTAATTACCTTCTTTTATCATAACTTTGATACTTTCGGGGAACATTGGGGACAATGTTCAGTTTAAGTGTAGGGAGGGAAAATAAAACGGGAACTTTGAAACTATGCTTATCCTTGATTATTTGCTTTGTCCAATTGCACTTTTGTAATAAACCATGAGAAAATGTCGGTTAGGGTAATTTTCGCACCAAATTTAAAATTTTTCATGACATATAGGAGTGGGCCATTAGTCTTAACAAAAGCGTCTCATGGATAGGAAGTTATATGACTAGCACAAAAACCCTTACCACCCAAATTCCACCCAAAATGTGAGGATCGCCCTTAGATTAGTAGGAATTAAAGCATTCATCTTTAATGCTTAGAGTGTGAACCGGTAGTATATTAGATTCTAGAACTTGTTTTGTGATGCATTCCGAGATCGCAAGTGAGGCTACACTTGTGTAGTTAGGAATAACTAAATGATAAGAGGCATTAGGATAACCCTTGTTTGATACCTGTAATATAGTTACTTCTTCCACTTCGGTTGAGTAATTCCCCCACACCCTTTGCGTTGTACTCATCTTTAGTACACGATACCCCTAGTTAACCCCTCAGAGCCTATCCTTTTCGCGGTTCTCGTGATGTTTCGGTTTTTCCGGAATATCAATGAAGAGCATTGTTTACACCCCACCCCCAAATTTACACCCAAATCGCCTTAGCCTACCCCTTATGCACTCACTTTTAGTGCAAATATTTGTTATCACCTTAAACCCTTAGTTCAATTATCTAGTTGCTTGCATAAGTTGCTAAGTCGAGTCATATCCTTTGTATACAGTTTTGGGATGATTGGGATTCATGGGAAAAGTTAAAGTTTATGAAATGACGGGAAGGGAACGTTAAATTCAAATTCCCTTTGTTTACGTAATAATGTACCCCAAGTGTTTTGATCTTGTCAAATCGGGTCAAACTAGTGTTAGAATAATAAAAACTCAAGTGTAGGGATATGCCTATAAATCCCTAGTATTTTGATGTTATCTTAGAGGATGGTAGAGTAAAAGTGTATGAAAAAAAAAAAAAAAAAAAAAAAAAAAAAAAAAAAAAAAAAAAAAAAAAAATAGAAAAAGAGAAAAGAAAAAAAAAAAAAAAAAAAAAAAAAAAAAAAAAAAAAAAAAAAAAAAAAAAAAAAAACATACGGGCTACCATCCTACATCTATCCTTTAAATTTATGTTTGTTTATTTCCGTTACATGGAGTTTTAGAGTGTCGAGTCTTGGCTTAGCAACGCCATTCTTCATATGCAGTAACATAGAGATTTTTGACTTGCCACCACTAAAAAGCCTATCCCACCAAACCCTTATATTCCCTACCGTAAGCCTAACATTACAACCCTTTAAAGACCTCTTTGATACTCTTTCCTAGGTGCTTACGCCAAAGCGATGGAGGTTTGATCTATTCTCAAGCCTATGGTAATCTATGTACTAGGACCGGTTAATGAGTGTTTATCTTCCATTTCCTATATTGTTATATTTCATTTATACACCTGAGAGAGATGTGAGTATCCAAACACCCCATGTGATGTGCTAGTATGTAATTTCCGTGCTTGTTATGACTTTTGCGGGGCTTATATGTGTTGTGGACCGTTTTGAATTAATGCTGAATGACCCCTAACTTATAAATTAATTGGCTAAAAGCACATTTGCTTGAGGACAAGCAAATAACAAGTGTAGGGATATTTGATAAGGTTTTAAAAGGTACCATTTTGAGGGGTCGTTTAAGTCCTTATTTGATCACTTTTGTATCCGTTATTGCTTAATATCGTTCCTTTTCACTTTTTAGGTCTCGTGAAGGCAAAATGCTGGAATGGCACTTATTTGGACGAAAAGGCGCGAATATATGAAGAAAATGGCCAAAGTCGAAATCAGACACTCACAGTCGCTGAATGTAGAAGGCGACGGCGTCAGGAGTTACTTGCGACGCCGTCGGAGAATTATTGTGACGGGTCAGAACTCAAAACTCGTGTTTTCAAGAGACGGCGTCTAGTTGTGAAAGAGTAGGCCGTCGCTACTCAGACGGCCTAGATGCGATCCAGACGACGTCAGAAGCTGAAGAGGACGGCGTCACGGACATAAGGTGACGCCGTCGTAAGGTTAACGTGGTCAAGACGAAACCCTAATGGCGGCGACACGACGGCGTCACTAAACATAAGGTGACGCCGTCGCAATTGTAATCTTATATATAGAATCCGAATTTTTCAGTCTTTGGGTGGAGAGTCTTTGGAGTAAAAACCTAAAACCGAACCTAAGGTGTCTTGTACAGTATTTTAGGGTTTTTAACCCTATCTTACACCAAGATAAGTCTTTGCTTCATTAATTCAATTATGTCTTTGATTATTTGTGTGTATGCTTGCATGTTCTCCATGTCCGGCTAATTTATTTGTGTGTTTGCTTAGGAAGTATGAAACTTAGTTATTGAATATTGATTGGTTGTTTCTTATCTTAGTTGTTTAATGATCTAGTAATGCGATAGGTCATTCGTTGTGTACTTAATGCTTGATTCATCTTTGTGAACCTTAGAGTATGATTACCTGAGTGATTGTAGGCTAAAACATCCGAAGAGTGCCTTAGAGTAGGAGTCTATGATCTCTATGTGGATTTGTAGACAAGACCCTTTGGTAAGTTCAAAGAGTTAGGGAGAAACGCATACCCTACAACTTTAGAAACACAACGCAACTAGGAATAAGACGTGACACTCAACCATCAATAGGAGATAATTAAGGAGTAATACAAACTAAGTAAACACATCTTTAAACTATCATACGAGCACACATTAATTAGACATAGACTCCCACAACCTTAGTTTAGATAATTAGATAATAGTAGAGTAATCGGTAGAAATACCAAACCCCCAAATCCAATACCCGAGATTCGTACCTTTCCATTTTCATAAAATATAAAAAGATAAAAAATAATCTTCCTCAACCTTAACCTTAGCGTAGTAACTCCCTACTAGCATTCCTATTCCCCTAGAGAACGATATCAATACCCGTGGCTTACCCTAATTACTACACTACAACGATTAGGTTCACTGCCTAGGGTGTTATAAAACTTGCTCGAAGAAAAGGAAGTTCCTTTGACCCCGAACGACGCGTGTAGCGTTATCAGTCTTAATACGTCCTTTCTTGAATAAAACACCTTATGAAATCTATAAAGGCAAAAAGCCTACTTTAGGATACTTTAGAGTATTTAGGATGTAAATGTTTCATTTTAAATACCAAAGACTATCTCGCCAAATGTGACCCAAAGTCTTATGAAGGTGTGTTTCTTGGTTACTCACAAACTAGCAAAGCATACATCGTTTTAAACAAAGAAACAATGAGAGTCAATGAATCGTTAAACATAACATGTGACGAAAGTCCGCCTCCCTCTAAGACATATTGAAATTCTAGAAAACAATGATATTAACAAGGAAGATGAACCATTAAATAAAGATATTATAAATATCAAATAATCTAAAAGTCATCCTTTAGAAAAGGTCATAGGACAAATAAATTAAAGAACATTAAGATCACAAGCCCAAAATCAAAGTAACTACTTTTGTTTTGTGTCATCCATTGAACCGAAAAACGTAAACGAATCAATAAAAGATGAATCTTGGGAAAGAGGAGCTAAACCAACTTATTAGAAATGATGTATGGAAATTAGTTCCAAAACCTAAAAATCAAACTATAATTGGAACAAAATGGGTTTTTCGAAATAAAATGGAAGAAAATGGTGTAGTGTCTAGAAACAAGGCTATAATCAACAAGAAGGAATTGATTACGATGAAACCTATGCACCGGTAGCTAGGCTTGAGTCTGTTAGAATCTTACTTGCATATGTATGTGCTCACGACTTCAAACTTTTTCAAATGGATGTTAAAAGTGCATTTTTGAACGGGTTCATTAATGAAGAAGTATATGTTGTACAACCTCCCGGATTCACCGACTTTGAAAAACCAAATCATATTTTCAAACTTAAAAAGGCATTATACGGACTTAAGCAAGCACCAAAGGCTTGGTATGATCGACTTAAGACTTTTTTAGTTGAACACAAATATGCCATGGGATTAGTATATAATACTCTCTTTACTAAGAAAAATGAATCACACATTATCATAGTTCAAATATACATAGATGACATCATATTCGGATCAACTTGTCAAGAGCTATGTGATGATTTCTCTAAAATCATGCACGACGAGTTTGAGATGAGTATGATGGGCGAGTTAATATTCTTTTTAGGACTTCAAATTAAATAACTAGAAGATGATACATTCTTTAACCAATCTAAATACATAAAAGATATGCTTAAGAAATTTGGTCTTGAAGACTCAAAACCCACCTAAAACACCCATTTCCTCGGAAACTAAACTCACCAAGGATGAGGAAGGTGAATCCGTAGATAACACTAAATATAGAGGAATGATTGGTAGCCTACTTTATCTTACGGCTAGTAGACCCGACATTATGTTTACTGTTTGTCTATGTGCTCGGTTTCAAGAAGATCCTAAAATGTCACACCTAGAAGCCTTAAAACGAATATTTAGATATATTAAAGGCACTACATATTTCGGATTATGGTATCCCAAAGGAACGAGTGTAGAAACCATAGTGTATGCCGACTCGGACCATGCCGGTGACTATGTCGATAGAAAGAGTACAAGTGGTATTTGTACTTTTGTTGGACAATGTCTCACCTCATGGTTCTCAAAGAAACAAACGACCCTTGCTATCTTAACTACCGAAGCTGAGTACGTCTCAGCCGGAAAGGCATGTCAACAAGCTCTTTGGATGAAGCAAGTTATCGTGGACTACGGAATTCAACTCAACGACATCTCTATACTTTGTGATAACAAAGGAGCCATTGATCTCAGCAAAAATCCTGTCCAACATTCCTGAACGAAACATATTGAAATTCGCCATCACTTCCTTTGCGACAATGTTCAAAAAGGAAACATCTCAATCGAGAAAGTCTCCTCCGAAGATAACATTGCCGACATCCTAACTAAACCTCTTAAACAAAAACCATTTAATCTTCTTAGACTTGGTTTAGGATTAATGGAACCAAACATATAATCAAAAACATAGCTTAAAACTTAGAATGACCAAACACAACAATTTAGCAAAATCTATTACTGTTCCCACGGAACCAAATGCTAACAAAGATGGAACCAAATTAATGGGTCCGTCTGGTCCAAGGTTCCCTTAGTACAAAAATTTTGAACTACAGAATACTTCCTTCTTCACAACCCACATAACCAAACGACTTACAAACACACATAACTTATAATTGGGGTTTCTTCTTCAACTAATCTCAGCCAAAATCAACATTGTAAGTATCATAACTACATTTATTCTCTTAATTCGGAGTCTAGGGTTCCAATTTATGCACAAAACCAAAACAAGGGGATTATGCATCTTCTTGCACAAATCATGAACTACATTTGTTAAATTACATAACTAATCATGTTTCCCTTAGTTAGGAGTTACACATCATAAGGCATTATCATAATTAACTAAAAACCCCATGTCAAAATTTTAAAAAATTTCTCACTTATAGGAAAAAAACAATTTCTCATTGTTCATACAAATACAAAACGTTATTTTCATCACTCGCATAATGTCTCTTGAATACTAAAGGTAATGCATAACTAATATGCATTCTCGGGTATATTCAAATGAAGCCACATTGAATTAGGAGCGTTTGGGTTATCTCTTGCATTTTGCCAAACACTACTAATAAAAACTATTTTATGCATAAAAAAGAGACGAGATAACCACAACTCCACATTTTTTGCATATACGCACACACTAGAACAAAATGTTAATTTAGTTTTTTTCCGGTACAAGGCTAGACACTGGGTTCTTCCACGAGGTAGAAGGCTAGACACTGGGTTCTTCCACGAGGTAGAACCAAACCTATCACAACGTCGCCTACACTTTATCCGGTACAAGGCTAGATACCGAGTTCCATTACAAAGGAGGAACTACTACCCAACACTACACCAATACACGACTACCCCAAAGGAGACACACTCCTTATTACAACATCATAAGGATATCAATATCCTTTAACCCAAACTATCTATCTTGTACATCGATGCACCATATCGAATGTACTCCCTTGGCACCTTTCACTAATGCCTTCGCCACGACCCTTTGGCACCTTTCACTAATGCCTTCGACTTGACCCTTTAATACCTTTCACTAATTCCTTCAACACAACACTTCTAAATAGGGAGGAAAGAATTATCAACAAGATAACTTTAGTAGTCTTGATGATTATGAAGCTTGGCAACTCATGGACTTGAGCTTGCTCGATTTCAAGAGGTGGTGATCTCACCTTTAAAAGGAACCTATAGAATAACATAAACACAAACTACATAGAAAGATCCTTTGGATCTGAGGTTAGAGATATTACAATACTAAGAGAGAGTATGTGTAAATGGGGTGAGTTGCAAGTGAGAAATGGCTCACTATTTATAGGCAAATTTCTCTACTGTTCCGCGGTTCCCACGGATCCCTCCCCAGTGGGATCCGGCTAGTGCAATCCAAGGGATCCGGCAGCTGGGTCAGTTTAAGTCCATATTTTGGGTTGCAAACCGGGTTATGGGTTATGGGTTATGAACCATGGGTTATAGATACCCAACAAGATGCAATGTATCTATACATTGGGTCATGGGTGTTGGGTCATGGATCATGGATAATACCCAACATGACTTCATGCATGATGTCATGCAATGGGTCATGGGTTATGGATTAAGCTCCATGGGTATGGGTCATGGACTTTGGGTTTTACCCAACAATACTCAATGTGTCTAGTCAATGGGTTAAGGACTTAAATTTTTACCCATTATAATATATACCACGTATATATATATATATATATATATATATATGTCACACCCCCAATTTACCTGTTTTGCAGCGGAATGGAATTCCTGGGGATTGACTTTCATAGCATCACAGTTACAGATATATTGAACGACTTAAAGTGTCGTTTGGAAAACACATCGTTTGATTTAATAAAACAATCAGAGTTTACAAAGTATAGGTCCCAAATGAAAATCAACTTGTGCGGAAATAAGTTTGTTACAATTCAAACGATGTTTTAAAGTGCGTAAAACCCAAGTGAGACGCGTCGTCACCGCGACTCTAAGATGTGTCCACATGCATGCCATGAAGTGTATGCCTTAGATACCTGAGATAAAACATGCTAAAAGTGTCAACACAAAGGTTGAGTGAGTTCATAGAGTTTGGGTTGAAAGGTAAAGACTTTCAAAATCGTTTGTGCAGCAAAGGCATTGTAAATCCACTCAGTTCCAAGTTCCGCCCATACAAAACTTGCAACCTGTGTGTTCACAACCCACTGCCAAAAGGTGCATAGTTTATGTTCAAGCGCATGATGTCAAATGGATTCACATAATAGTGCATGACTTAATGTATCAACAGTTACTTGACATAATTATACCAAGACATTTAGTTCCAATGATTATCCCAAGACATTTAGCTCAATGATAATACCAAGACATTTAGTTCAATGATAATACCAAGACATTTAGCTCAATGATTTTACCAAGACATTTAGTTCCGTGATAATACCAAGACATTTAGTTCCATGATAAATGATATAGAATATGACTAAACATTCAGTTCAGATAAACATATAGTTTGCAATTAATCATGATTGTCATAGAAATAGTTGAGCATGTATCTCCCCCAAAGAGTTTAATAAAACAATTAAAAGAGTAGGGGCTATGACTCACTTGGTAAAATGAGGCGATGACAAAAGTGAGTACACCGAGATGTAGTGTGATACTTTAACCTTGACCTATTATGAATGTTATGATACGTAATGAGTTATGATGTAATGTTATGCATGCATTTCGTATGTTATTTATACCATTTGCGAGTTTTGAAAAATAATACTTATCGTCGAAAAATACTCTTTTGACGTCTTGACCATTCTTAAATTACTTTACAAGTATTTACGTCAAAATGTCATCCTACAATAGTTTCGTAATGATTTATTGTGAAATTTTAACTTTTCGTCGTAAAATAATGTCGTTGGAAATTCCATGAAAGTGACAAAAATGGCTTCGAAAAGCTAGTCGTAAAATGGTGTACGTCGAACGTTAGGAAACGAACTCAACGGTTTTGGAAAGCTTGTATCAAAATCTAGAAGTTTTAGTACATGAGTTTTCGTCATAGAGGTCTCGAACATAAAGATAATAGAGGTTAAATATGGTGATTTTGTCCAAATGTGGTTTAAAAAGTGAGTTTCGGCAAAGTTTAAGCAACCGTAAATAATTTATTACAACTCCGCTATACAAACGGTTGGTCGTTTTGGAAAATATGCTTGGTGATCTCGATTTTATTAGAAGACATCTCGTTACAAAAAGTTCTACGTCAACGTTAAAAATAGCCTTCAATATGGTCGTTTTGTTTACCGTAACACTTGTCTCGTAAAAATAATATAGTTTTTCTTAAATAAGAAAGTTACGGCAATTTTATGAAAACGTGTATATTTTAGTCGTTATAAATCCGTTTTCTACGTTTTATACGTCCTTAGCTTCGTATCAAAGTATACTAATATATTTTTGATAAGTCGAAATGATTTATAAAGCTTAAGACTCGTTTTTGACTCGTACAACACGAAAACTGTTTGCTGAAATTTTCAGAAAATGTATATTTCGTCGTCAAACTTGAAAAATTCATAACTTCTTCGTTATAACTCCGTTTTAATCCGTTCAAGCGGCCACGGATTCGTTTTAAAGTATATTTTCTAAATATCTAGGCCAAAAATTCGTGTCTACTGTCGGAGTTTCCAGAAATTCAAAACAAGATCAGACCCTTATTTATACTTGTCGAAAAGAGTTTTTCTCGTACTAAACTTATTCCAATCCCTTCAAAACAACTCCAAAGCTATTCTAATCCTACCATACACCTTCTTAGGGTGTCATGGGTTCCTAAACATCATCAAGACCAATATATAACAAGGGATAATTATAGGATGACTTATATATATCAAACTCTTAAAAACAATGTAAAAATGGTATAAATAACAATAAGTCTTGCATGCTTGCTCAAAAATGAAGAAATACATATGAAATGAAAATGAAAGATGTAGAATGAAAGTGATATGCTTACAAGCTACTAGATGAGGTGATTAGAACAAGGATTAAACCTAAACACCCTAGGTTTTTATTTCAAAACCTTGATTAAGAGTGTAACTAGATTGTTTAGAACTTGATTTGGAAAATTTTTATGATGATCCTCTCTTGGTCCTTGGTTGGCCGGTTCTAGCAAGAGAGAAAGGAGGAGATATTTTGATTTTTCACTTTGAAAATGATCTATCTATGTGTTGAATTATTGAATGAATGAAATAAGACTTGTTTGCAAGACAAGATCCACAATTCAAGTGGAGTTGATGGATCTTGTCTAGTTCATTTATTTATTTCTTTTATTTTGTTATCATGTATAAAAAAAATGTGTAAGTAAAGTAGATGTAAGTTATATAAATATAAGTTGTAACTTGTATACACATTAGTGTATTTAAGGTAGTTTTAGCTAAAAGTAAACTTTAATGGATCAAAGTAAAGTATATTGAGATCATATAAATTGTAAAAATATATTTCTTGTAAAATTTGAGTGATATAATAATTATCGTGTAGTTTTTAAGAAAAGCGTTGTAATAATATAAATTTAACAATTTATATACAAAATAAATTTAAAACACTAGGTAACTCAAAATATTATTTTTATAAACTAAATGTAAGTATAAAAATATGTCGGGATAATTTTTGGAAGTATCGGATTAAACGTTCAAAATAATAACTTACGCGATAACGTTTATTTAATATGAAATTTACGCGTTTAATGTGAAATACAAAATCATGAACGAACTAACATGATGAAAATGATGTTAATGAAATGTAGACTAAACTTAGTCTATATGAAATGTCCTCGATGATATGGTCATGAATTCACAGCTAAACCATTACGGTTACGTGAATTTGATGCTCGTAAAATCAGTTTATGATAAACGATAATTGATGAAGCATGAATAATGTTTTGAAATATGACTTGAAAGTACGAGTTGTCACAATATATATATATATATATATATATATATATATATATATATATATATATATATATATATATATATATATATATATATATATATATATATATATATATATAGAGTTAATTACATAAATGGTCACTGTGGTTTGGTCATTTTTTCACTTTCAGTCACTAAAGTTTTTTTTTGACTGGTTCAGTCACTGTGGTTTGCATATGTTACCGATTCAGTCCATATCCGAATAAAATGACGAAAATGTCCTTCTTTTTAAAAAAAAATTTGCGCAGTTAGTCCTACATGATAACGACCGTTAAAAAAAAAAAAAAAAAAAAAAAAAAAAAAAAAAAAAGAAAACTTTTAAAAAAAAAGTTACGTTTTTTTTTTTTAATTTTTACGTTTTTTTTTTTTTTTTTTTAACTTTACGTTCTCTTTTTTTTTTTTTAAATTACGTTTTCGTCCGTTTTTACACGTTTTCGTCTGTATTTACACGTTTTCATCTCTTTTTACACATTTTCGTCCGTTTTTATACGTTTTTGTCTGTTTTTACACGTTTTCGTTCGTTTTACACGTTTTCGTCTGTTTTACCACGTTTTCATCCGTATTTACACGTTTTCGTCTGTATTTACACGTTTTCATCTGTTTTTAAACCAAACACGTAAAATTTATTTTAAAAAATTAAAAAAAAAAAAAAAACGTAAAATTTCCACCTAAGCAACACATGGCATCCCATATATAAGAGGAGGCATGCCACGTCATAATGCCACTTGGCATCCCATAATGCCACGTCATATTTCCACCTAAGCAACACATGCCCAGTCATCACATTTGATGCCCAGTCATTAATTTCAATTAATGCCACCTCAGCAAGCATGCCACCTAAGCAGTTTTGGTGTAGCTAAAAACTGATTACTAAAATGTTTTAAATTTTCGTCATTTGCAGGATTCAAACCTGGGTCTATTAGTTCACACACAAAGGCTTCAACCAATGGAACAAGCCAGAAGTTGTGATACACATTCCAAAATCAAAATATAATATCTTAGTCATACCACACTAAATAAAACCCTACAATATAAATCCCCTGTGATATTCTCTATTACGGTTTGTTACAAGCATTACGATATTTGTTAGGAATTAGAAAATTCCATAGTGAAGAGTCGGTCACCCCTAATATTATCTAGCATAAGTTAGCTCGTAGACATATCGTTATGTACTAGTTATTTAGTTAGCTATTTAGTTTAGAGCAACACCGTGGAGGAAGGACGGGTCTTTACCCACTGTATGCCTGATCCACAGTCCGAAGGAGGACGTTTATTATGTAACTATAAATACCCTCTACCTCTCAAGGTAGAGGGTTGGACCTTTCATTCATCTTAATCTAACCTTCTATGTTTTCTTTCACTTTCTCTCTCTAGAAAGGCTCCCACTTTCTCTCTCTAAAACCTCTAAACAATTCGACCCATATTATTGTTTGTTATGTGTTTATGAAATCCAATATGTTACAATTGGTATCAAGAGCCATGGTTAGATCATATCTTACACATCTTTGGATTTCTAGTGGTTTTTAGGTGGTTTTTGAGTTTGAAAAATTTTAGTGGTTTTTGCATCATTTGGTTGATTTCTTGTGTTAAAGTTTGGATTTTGTTAGTACTTTTATGTTTAGAATCATCACAAGTGTTTAGGTTTTCATTTGGTAAGCTTGAATCATCTTGGTTGGGTTGTTTTTTTTGGATTGAAAAGTGATGTTTATGTGGTTTTCTTGCTAGCGACTTGACATTCGGACTTTATTCTTCGTAGCGACTTGCTTTGCAATTTCGTGGCGAGTTACAGTTTTTGAGCTAGCGACTTAGATCTAGCGATTTGCAGTACAAGTAGTGGACTCTCCACTACGGGTAGCGACTTGGTGGTAGCGACTTAGTCTGTAGCGAGTTGCTCTTTAGCGACTTGAATCTTTAGCGACTTGTCTAGCGAATTGCTGCCAAAATTTTGCTAGCGACTTGAGGCTTAGCGAGTTACTACTTAGCGAGTTGCTGTTTAGCGACTTGACTAGCGACTTGGTGCTTAGCGATTTGGTGAGTTAGCGAGTTGCTACTTAGCGACTTGGTTCAAGGGTTATAGCGACTTGGTTGATTTTTACGAAGAAGAGGTTTGACCAAAGTTGACTTTTTACGTCAAAACTTCAAACGGCCATAACTTTTGATCCGTAACTCCGTTTTCAGCGAAATACCTGTCAAAACGACCGGAACAGGCTGAATATTGTGAGGTTTCACCACGATGTCGTGAAACGAATTTTTCGAGGCCCAAATCCCCTCTGAAAGGAAGTTATTGAGGTTTTAAGTTTTTAGACCTAAAAATTCTCCGTAAAAACGTGCATAAACCAATCCAAATCTCAACCAAACAATATATCTGCTAATCCTACAAACAATCCTAAGTCCTAACACACAATTGTATATCATTGTGACAATCCATCAGTCATCTTAACACGTTCCATTGGTCATTGCTTAACGGTTTGGTCTTGATTTTAGTAAAATCCCGCGAAAGATTCTATTTCTCGGTTTAAATCATAGACTTGTAAAATCCCGTGCATTCTACCACATCATGTCTTACTCTACTGACCCAGTGATTTCAGAAGTGCTTAAACTGTATGATGCTGTGGACAACAATGATAATGTATGCTACACTGAACGGTTAAAAATGATGGAATCAATCAATGAGGAAGCGAAATCTCCGTGTTTAGAATCTAAAGAGAGAGAAATGCACCAGTCAAGGTTACAGAATGCTCTTGCAAAAGGTAAGGAAAGTTGCATTGAACCTTATCGTCAACTTCATTCACACCTTATGTTACTCACATCTACAACTATGGAACGAACATGCATTGCCCTTTTCCGTCAAGATTTATCCACATTAACGGGAACATTACTATTGAACTTAGAACAATTAGAACAACAACTTGATAAAGAAAAGGTTCAAAAGGATTGTTCCAGTGCTGCACTTCATGTGATCCACAAACAATTTCAGCCATTCATCAATGGGGAATATTCATCTGATTATGATCAAGACTTCACTGAAATATCTTTCAAGAGACACACTGGAATGGTAATTAGCATGTTCATTGAGACACTTATTCATATCATGCATAATGTGGAGAAGTATATTGAGGAAGTTACTCAGAAAAATGAAAAAGTGGATGTGTGTCTGGTGCAGTTAAGAGATTGTTGTGATGAGTTGGGTAATGTATCAGTTGAAAGATCGGATGTTGCTGAATGCAGAATAACAGAGACAACAAAGAATGATGCAACAAATTGTTCAGTAACTCATGTCAGACAAGATGTGGATACAGTAAATAGAGAGGTGAATGAATGTTTGGTGAATGAATGTCAAGTGCAATCAAGAGATTGTAGTGTTGAGATGGGTAAAGCATCAGATGATGGATCAGTTGGAACTGAATACATAGGCTCAGAGGCAGATAAGCTTGAAACAGCCAGTAGTTCAGTGACTCTTGTTACACATGATGTGGATGCAGATATCAGACCGATAAATGAACAGGTTTCATGTGATGAGGTACCCTTATCTTTTCAACATAGTGCATCTGCTAATGTACCTAAACAAACTGATCTCAATGCTGAACATGATTTTGATAACTGTTCCTTGGTTGAGGCTGAGTCTAATAATTTCAAAACAAATGATATGGTTGATAAAAAGGCTTTTGATGAACTTTCAAACAAACTCTCAAATCTTGAAAAACATTGCATTTCACTTGAAATTGCGATACAAAGTAAAGAAGAAAGTTTCCAAATTAACAAACCATGTAAAAATCCGGAACTTCCTGAATTCCGTGAACTTTTTGAAATGAACACTTTGAAAGCTCAGCTTCAAGACAAAGACTCAACCATCAACAATTTGAAGAAACATATTTCTGATATGCATGTGAAAAGTAATTTGGTTACAAGTAATTCTGATATTAATGCTATTGATGATATTCAAATGAGAAATGATGAATTAGCGGTTTGTGTGGCCAAATTACTAAAGGAAAATGAGTCTTTGAGAAAGCATCACATAGAACTAAGTGACTCTATCAAAGAAGCTAGAACTACATCAATGGAACAAACAAACTCTTTGATAGCTAAAATTGATGATCTCAAAGCTCAACTTCAGGAAAAGAGTTTCGCCATTGTTGCTTTAAAAAATGAGCTCAGAAAAACAACAGGGAATAGTGTAAACACTAAGTTTTCAAAACCATCAAACTTGGGGAAACCAGTTATTAGACAACCGAATGCGTTTAGATCTGAACGACCAAAATTTTCAAAAACGCAGTTTGCCTCCCAAGTTGATGCGGAACAAGTTTTGACAAAACCAGTCACTTCACCTCACTTGCCTAGGAAAATTGATATGAATGACTTGTATAAGAACTCTTATCTTGAAATGGCTAGAAAGAAGGCACAGAATCGTAAAGACGGAATTTTAGGTGCAAGACCTAGGATGATGAATTCTTCAAGATTTCAAGGCACTACTAATAGTTCTAAACCATTACCTAGGAACACTAATCTAAAGACTAGGTATTGGCGTACATCTAAGAGTAGTTGCGTTTCAATTAAAGCTATTCCCATAGCAGATCACTCTAAGAAATCTAGATCTATTTCTGAATCCAAACAAGTTGTTTGCTCAAAGTGTCTGAAATGTATCTTTAATGCTAATCATGATAATTGTTTCACAAAATCCCTGAAGAAAGTAAATGCTCATGCAATGGTACAACCTGTTAAGTCTAGGATTTACACTAAGTCATCCACAGTGCATATGAAGCAAATGAAACCAAAAGCCTCACCTAGATGGTTACCAACTGCTAAATCTTTGGAAACTAGGAATAAGGATAAGTCTCTCACTATGCATAAGAAGCCTAACAATCCTAGACCTTGCCATAAGTGGATACCATCTGGTAGAATTTTTAAGGATGCTGGACTTAGGTGGATACCTACAGGAAAGATGTTTACCAATGGCATTCTCAATGTTGACCATGAAACCCCAAAGGGTTTGGATACTGATGTCACTAACCATAATATATGCAATCAAGTTTGTAATATTAGTGCAGGTAGTCCTTACTCAGTTGCAGATACTTCGATCCTTCAATACATGGACTGGCTTAAAGTATGGATAACAAAAGGATTGATATCTCATAACTCACGGGTTCAAGTTACTCAACATTGATATTCAATCGGCGATGACGTTTGAATACTTCAGTTCAAGCCTCGTACCTCAAAGAAATGTGTACGTCTCAGTGCGCAGTATCTTCCAAAAAGAGAAATCTTCTTATGACGTCTGTTCACATCAGTTCAGGCCTCGCACTTCAACACTATGGCGTCTGCAGATAACACTTCAGGCCCCGTTCCTCAAAGAAAAGAAAGGTGTACGCTTCAGTGCGCTTTATCTTCTTAAGAAGAGAAATCTTCATGTTTATGATCATTCTCATCGACATTCTTCATCAACATGCTTCATGCTTTTTCCATGCGCTTCAGTCATCAAGTGATCCGGACTACTGATAATTACTCTTATTCCACTTGCTCAATATAATGAAGATGGCGACATCATGTGCTAATTGTGCGGGGGAAAAGTGTGAATGGAATACATTTGGACGATAATCACTTGTTTAATCAAGAATGGCATCTCCGTATGCAATTCTTGAGGGGGAGAAGAAGTGTGAATTTTTTGCATTGTTGATTGAAATTTGAGAATATATGGTCAAACGGCTCCTAACTCATGTAAGAACCGAGATTCTTCTTATCGGATCATCTTCACATGTAGTTTCTTCTAAGAGCCGTTGGTTGACATCTTCATACGGGCTGATATGATTTAATGACAAAGTGCTTCAATTGCTGGGCTAATTTCTTTGATGAACATCTTTCTGTTCTTGTTTGATTGGGAGAGATTTTAATTAAGGGGATTTGCTATTTACAAGTTAACGGGAATACCTTTGGTGTGAAGAAGATGTTAACTGTCTATTTCCCCATTCGGAAAATCTTGAAGAAGGTCGAGTCTACTGTCTAATCTACATTTTCTGCTACATGATTAGAAGACTAAAGACGAATTGCATTTGATGATCTAAAGACTTCTTCTTAATCCGGGCTGAGAAGAACACTTGAAAATCTTCGTCAGTTTAGGGGAGAGCACTAATTGGGGGATAGTAATAAGCCAAATTTAATCCCCAATTAGACTTGCTCATATGCTCTTGCAATAATTCATTGTTTGATTTTTGATGACTCTCCTCCAACGCCTAATGTTTCAATTACTAAGGATAACTGGGATTCATTGTTTTTCAAAGATATGTTTGATGAGTATTTCCAACCGCTAGCGAATGTTGATCATCCAAAAAGTACTTCTCAGACTACTCAAGAAGCCTAATCTCCAGTTATTCCTCAAGGTGTTGTTAATGACTATCATAATATTGCAGTTGCACTCTTGAATAATGATCCGCTCTTTGGTATTCCTTTGCCAAATCTTCACGGATTATTATTCATGAATAATGATCCGCTCTTTGGTATTCCTTCACCAAATCTTCACGGATTATTGTTCCTCTCATTGTGCACGCTATAAATCAACCACATGAACATTAAGGAAAATGACTACCTCATCCACTCGAACACATTATTGGTGAATCTTCCAGATCAGTCACTACATGTATACTTTTAGGAAGAATGCATTGATGCTGAGGCATCATTTGTTCCGGTTCATTCAGTGGGTGAATGTACATCCGATTGTATGTTTATTCACATGTTGGGTATTTGACATAAGTTGATTACTTCGGAGTTAATCGTTTATCACTTATTTGAGATTGAAGTTGACCTTCACAAAGGCGTTTTCTTATTGTATCTTGAAGTCGGGGATGGTTGGATGCATGACTTTCAATGATAACTTGCTCGTGATTGAACTTAAGTTGAAGACTTGGTTTATCTAGTTACCAGCAGTCGGGCTGGATGGTTGAAGACCTGGTTAACTATCACTTCAAGGAGTTACGTTGTTTTACTCAGTGACACACGCTTATGTCGTTGTGGATAATCGCAAGAGGTGTTAATGTCTCATACTTTGGTTGAGTATTGAGTACTTGGAGATTTGCTTGGAGCAAAAATTCTCGACACCGTTCTTCCAACATTAGTGCAAGCTTAAGATGCAAATGCGGGGAATTCTACTTCAGTTTCAAGTTTGGTACATCGGGTTTTCTTCATCAGTGGTCACTTCAAATTGTCTACAAATGGGTTGATAAATATAGTCAGAGAGAGTTTCTATAGCAGTTGATTCTCACAAGATTCATTTGAGCTAATTTTTGTTCTTCTCTATTTCAAGAATATTTGGTATGTATAATGTGTTGCTGATTCTGAGGTATCAAGGGGGAAGGAGACATACATCTAAACACACAACGAGTACACGTGATGAACCTAATACTTCTTTTCTGTTGAAGTAATCCCGGGAAAGACAAATGTCATAACCGTAGAGAAACTCAGTGTTTACTCATAACCTTTGATGTATTATTCCAACCTTTTGGGAGGAAGTGGTCTCTGGATACTTTTGGTATGTGTTAACTCAGCCCTCAGTAGAAGGAAATATGAGAAGAATATTCGGTTCGTGAGATGATATTGCTTATCGACATCTTCGATATGAATAATGGTAAAGTGCTTCCGATTATTCCTTCATGTACACATTATTATGTTGATTCCGATAAGATCACAACCATCATGGGGGAGAGATATGGGTACATCTAGAACTCACAACATGTTCACCTGATCGGGCTTAATCAGTTATTCTGGAGTTGACATCTGCAGAGATGATCAGTGACTCAACATGTTACTTGAATGTCATCATCTCTACTCTTGTTGGGAACATGTGTACATCATGGGCTGATTGGTTATATGTAAGATAATTGGAATGCATTTGGAAATATGAAGATGTTGATGTATTGTTCCCCTGAATAGACAACTGGTCAATCTCGAAGAGTAATGTGTACATCGGCGACGCACAACAGGTTCATATGATCGAAGTTCATCAGTTATTCCGGATTTGATAACCACTGATTCGATCTATGTTTCAACTTGTTAATTTGGTGTTCTCGTGTTCTTCGGGGTGCAGAGCTTCATTCAATGAGACTGTTTTCATTCATTTCTACTTCTTGGAAAATGGTCTTTATACTCAGTTTGTCGGTTTGAGGGGAAGCTACCAAAGACTCACTTGTTGATGGCTCAAGTTCTTTCGACGATTCAAGGGCCTCGTATGCTTTGGTGGTGAAAGTTTAAGAGATGATGACTTCTATCTTCTACAAAGTGCTGAACGATTTCCTTATTTCGGTACTCGTATCATCATCCTCTTAACCTATTTCTCTATATCTGTAAATATTTTTCAAAAACCAAATACAAAAATATAAAACCAGCAAAAATATATATATATATATATATATATATATATATATATATATATATATATATATATATATATAGAAAAATATAAAATCTTCAAAAACCCATAAAAAAATTATAAAATTAGAAAAATACCAAAAATATGTTTTTCTAGACATGTCTTCTGGTATCGATAACATCTACGGTCTTAGAAATGTCATTCAATAATGGCACGGGACCATAGATGAAGTTCGAGCAGGAGGTGTAAATATTCTTTTCTATACATGTCTCAAAAATGGCTTACGGTTATTTCTGACTGTAACCCGAGCTTCAAATGATGGCTTGCAGTTACTTCAGACTGTAACCCGTGCTTAAACAATGGCTTGCTATTATTTCAGATAGCAACCCGTTCTTTAAAGAAAGGGAAGTGCTGCGCTAAACCAATTTTCAAATATTTCGTGCACTTATCCTAAAAACAAATTTGAGAAAAGTATGTCGAATGACTGCTGTTCCTACACAAATGTTTTTCCGTCTAAAATTCTTCAGAAAAATATTTGTTGTTTTCCAAAAATGGTGGTAAAATGAGTTGCTTGAAAAATCAATCAGGATCAGAGTTTTCGTATTAATTCGCAAAAACTCAATCGATGACTTCAGCACTCTTAAACTTTTCACAAATTGAGTCATTGATTGAGGGGGAGAATGTTTTCAAATCTATATCATCTAACGAGCTTTCTTAATTATCCTACGTGCTTAATTAAAAATGATATATGCCTATGTTGAAGGACTAGGTTTCTAGGATATGATTGTTAGGTTTAGATGATTAGAGTTTGAGAAACACATTATTCCCATACATTTATATGATCTGATTGATATGTTGCATTGACTTTTATTAGTCGATTGTTGTTTGGGTGATGTCGACCACCATATATTTGTATGTGTTCACTAACGTATGCAGGTATATTGGTATAAAAGAATGTTCCCGATCCGGATCCCACAATTGAAGATGATTGGATGCCGAAAGGAAAGGGTAACTATTTCTTGGGTTGACAAATGAAGAAACGGAGCTTAATTGGACTTCTATGGAGAGTTGGCATAAATGCAACGTAAGAGGTCTCACTGCATCAGCAGATGGTTTTCTTCTAAGTGATTGAAGAAACGGAGCTTAATTTGACCTCAGTTGGCATTCAAAATGCAACGTAAGAAGAAGTCTGACTGCATCAGCAAATGGTTTTTCTTCCAAACCCTACAGCAACAACAACAAAAGCGGCTCAACCACCTAACGAATCTTTGTACAGGATACCATTTTTAAACAATTTTTGAGTAAATTGAATTAAATTGTTTTGAAAATGGAAAAATGTTGTTTTGAAAATATATTGGACTAAATTTTGAAAATCACCGGACTTCATTTTATCAAAACTTGAGTCACTCAATTATCGACTACGGTCATGGATTGAGGGGGAGAGTGATTTAAAATAAAATATTTTCAAACGATATTTCTTCACAAAAGTTCCGCTTTGTACAATATAATTGGTGATCTAAAGATTTAATGTTATGTCATGGTATGATTTTTTTTCTTTAGAATCAAGGTCTTTCAAAATGAAATTTTTTCTGTTCTTGTTTGATTGTGAAATTGTTTTATTTTACTTAAAGATCTCTTAAAAACTATCATACCTGACACTAACAATCTTTAATGTCTAAATCTGGTCCTTATCTGTCATTTTTCAAAATTAAATCTTGCCACGTCTTTCCCTAAAACTTTCTAAATGATTTAAATCAACCGGGATCCAAAACCCTAATTGGTTTGAAATTTTTGATCAAGGGAGAGATCGTGATTTAAATCTCAAATCTGTTTTAATGGAATCGGTTTTAGTCCTTTATAGGCACTCCTGCCTCCATGTGCCAAACGATTTCAGTATATACAATGCACATGTTGAGGGGGAGCATTTATCCAAAAACTAGATGAGTTTTTAAATCAGGCACATTTTCTCCCATGTTTTATAAACCGTATTAAATCACTTGGGATTCAAAATCTCAAAGGGTTTGATTTTTTTGATCGGGGGAGAATTTGTGATTTAATAATGAAATTTGATAAAAGGTGATCGTTTGGATTCAATTGTGCAGGCTGCTCTCTCGTATGTGCTAAACGCTTTCGAATCTCGAAGCACATATTGAGGGGGAGCAAAACCATCGAGGTACAAAAGTTTTTTTAAAAAAAGAGATTATAAAGTACCTTGATTGTGTTTTCAAATGGTTTTCTTAATGGATTTTGTGATTGTGGATGTGCTTCAAAAGAACTCTTGCCTCTATGTGATAAAAATGATTTCACTTATCCTATGCACATATTGAGGGGGAGAATTTTACCATGAAAATCAAATGGCTTTTTCCATGAAAATTGTGATCAAGAAATTATTTCAAAGAACTCTTGCCTCCATGTGCTAAACAATTTCAAAATCATATGCACATGTTGAGGGGGAGCATTTTCTAAATGATCAAAACTATTAAGGTACAAAATGCTTTGATCTCGTATCACAAGTACCTTGATTGTTTTTCCAAATGATTTTTCAATTGGTTTTAAGGAAGAATGAACTGTACCAAAAGACCGACCAATTTACTTTATGCATGGTGTTATAAGGATGGTTAGGTTAGGTATTAGTTCCCTCGATCCGCCAGAACCGGAGGGATCTACCCAGGGACAATCCACTAGATAGTGTAGAGTCCTTAGGTATATTGAAAAAAAGGAGAAAAGTGAGGAATGGGAAGAGTGCAGACTGAGACTGAGCTAGTACTGGAATAAACCCAACAAGGTTCTAGTTATGAAGTCTCGGTAAGCACTGAAGGGGTTGAAGAATGAAAAAGAAATGAATGATAAAAGGGTGAAAAGAAATAGCCCTCCATCAATTCAACCTTAGGGCAGAAACCGGGTTCAATTCATATGCTACTGGTGGTTACTAAGGTAACACTGGTATTGAAGACAAGACATCATGGACCCAGTGATGCACTGCACTAAACTTCCCAAACCACTCAAGTTCCTCTTAAAAGGGCTTGTTTCATTCTCACGGGGAACCGACATTATCTATCGACTTTCTCTTAGAGATTGTTGATATTGAAGAAGGAGACCCTCTCCCTAGTCTCCGACTCAGGAACCAAAAATGCACTATTGAGTCTAGAGCCAAGAGATCATCCACAATATCTCATTAGGACACTAAATTATTGAAGACTTGTTGTTTCACACAATGTGGAAAGTAAGTATATATTAAGAGTCCTACGCATTATCCTTGTGGTATTGCCAGAACATCTGAGTGGTATGTAAAAGTATTCACGATGAAGATGGAAATCCTTCTAGAGCCAACATCAAACAAGCTCTTGGTAGGTGACATGTGAGATCTTCTCATAAGATCAAGCTTGTGACAACTGGATTGAAACAATGGGGCGATTCACTCTTGAATCAACCTTGGTCCAGGAATGGAATTGACGAATACTTTTAGAAAAACCGTTCGATGTGCAAATCTTCTTTTCTCTAGCACATCGAATGTGTACTTATGTTTTCAAACACAAAAAGTATCTCTGATTGAAAAAGTACTTTTGGAAAAACCGTTCGATGTGCAAATCTTCTTTTCTCTAGCACATCGAGTGTGTACTCTTTTTTCAAATACAAAAAGTATTTTTGATTGAAAATTGATCTTTCTCATAAAACCTTCGTCGTATTGCAAAACTCTTTCTTCTAGCAATACGCGATTGTTTTTGCAAATCATTTTTCATCAATCAGTGAATCTCAATTCGCTGGTTCACTCACTCCGTGTTGTCTTCTTTGAGACGTTCCGGTTTGAGAACAGCTAGAACAGCTGCGAAACCCTGTCAAGGAGATTCTTAGAAATCCTACCTGATCACAGGCAGTACTTGTACTGATCAACGGGGAACCGTGGGCCGTGTACCTCAATTCAGCGAAAGTGATCAAAGACACTTTCGTGTGTTTTATTGCTAACTGTTGTTTGTAGGTACATTTGGACGGTTGCAGCTGATCAGAATTGAGGAGTCAATCCAAAGCCGTATGCTCACAGCATCCACACTTAATTTGAAGAAATCATGACTGGTGCATATCTACATAACCTGGCTCTGATATTTCATACTATGCTTATGCTTCGCTGCTGCAAATATCATGAACCAGTAAGGCTTCCGCTACTCTGATGGAAAGATGTCATGATTCAAAAGTGTGAGCATGTCGGTCCAAATGTCACAACTTCACATGAAGGCAACACTAGTATGGATGATCCAGAGAGATTTACTGTGGCTGATGATCTCAAAGAAAGCTCGAAGATCATCAAAGATGTGGATCAGTTAAAGGCCTCCACTAAAAGTACAAATCAATGCGGACTTTGAAGAATCGCTACAAAAGCACAAAGATTGTTGAAATGAAGAATTGAAGTCTACGAGCTCAAGAACCAAGACAAGAATAGAATGCTAGGATTCGAAATGTATAACATGGGGTGACCTCCCTTAGGGGGAGATTGTTAGGAATTAGAAAATTCCATAGTGAAGAGTCGGTCACCCCTAATATTATCTAGCATAAGTTAGCTCGTAGACATATCGTTATTTACTAGTTATTTAGTTAGCTATTTAGTTTAGAGCAACACCGTGGAGGAAGGATGGGTCTTTACCCACTGTATGCCTGATCCACAGTCCGAAGGAGGACGTTTATTATGTAACTATAAATACCCTCTACCTCTCAAGGTAGAGGGTTGGACCTTTCATTCATCTTAATCTAACCTTCTATGTTTTCTTTCACTTTCTCTCTCTAGAAAGGCTCCCACTTTCTCTCTCTAAAACCTCTAAACAATTCGACCCATATTATTGTTTGTTATGTGTTTATGAAATCCAATATGTTACAATATTTTATTCATTCGTTACTGGCAAACCCTAATATCATCTGATCATCGTCATCATCATATTCATTCATATCAATGATACATTTTTATTGTTTAGGTACATCATCTTCATCATCATCATCATCAGGTATTTAGCCAAAAACCTACACATATTCTTTTCATTCATTCGACCAATGAGGAGGGAGTATTATATTCGGTTAATATTACTTCAATAATTATAATTTGTGATTGCAGTTTGAATGTTAAAACTCTGATATTATATGTGGAGGCAAGCATGTTAGGGATCACAACGATTATATCTACAGACTCCATTCGGCACATGATGAGGAGCTTTGTTGAAGAAAAGCAAAATCTGCTTCTCTGACCATCAATGAATCAAGCCTGTTGCAGGCTCATGTTGTTTCTGGTGAGCGGTGAGCTGCGGGTGAACTTTTGTGTGTTGTTGTTTTTAAAGTCATATCAGTCACCGATCAGTTGTTCTTTGTGATACTAATTTATGTTTGGCCATTATTATTAAGCTATCATCATGTTAATTTTCACGACTATTTACAAATTCATCATGTGTTGGTTCAGTGTCTTGATTCAGTACGTTGGTTTACTGTGTTGGCTGAATGGCCGGGTATAGGGGATCTGTTCAAGAGGGTTTTACAAGGGATTTATACAGAGGGTTAGTTCAACGAGCCCGTTTACGGGGTGGGTTGCTTTACCTTACATAATCAACAACACTGTTGTATATCCACCATGTATTATTACTCATTATTTTGTGATATTGTTTTTGCTGTCATAGGCAAGGGATACTAAAATGACAAGACGATGAATCAATTGTTAAATCGGTTGTTCGTGGTTTAAAGAGCAGCTAAAGAAATTGTGTTAATGAGCTCAAAAGCGGACTGCAATACTCATCGATCAATTGGTTAAGGATTAAGAGCCCAACGATTCTCCTGTCATGCTGAAGAAACACTCCATTAAAGGCATGATGCCTTACGAGATTACCACTTTATCTGATGCTACCTACTGTCAGCACAACTGTCGTAATAAATACAGGTGCATGTTCTTCTTTTTTTGCATATGAATGTAACTAATTGTAACATTGTTAGTTAGTAGCAACATTTGACTGGATCATGAACAGAAACATTATCAACTAAAGAATGGCCTAAGAAACTTACCTTTGTTGGCCGCAACTGCAATAGGAGAGTAGTGCATTCTAAAGTTTATTAATTTGAAATACTTTTTCCTTTTTCTTAGTTGCAGCTTATCATTTTTGTATATTTATCACCAAATAAAAGTGATATTTAGTAAAGACGCTGATGATAAAAGCATTAAAGGTTTTATAGTATGCAAAATGAAGGTGGTGAAACTGCTTCGTATATTGCAGCCCAACGCCTCATCATCTATGGCATCTGCTTTGGAACGTGAAAGAAAAACACTCCATTATCCATTGGCAATCTGGTAAGTTATTGTCTTCAAACATTGAGCATCAACCATAATTTATGGTTTTGCTTATATTCTATTGTATGTGTATCGTAGGCTAATGCATAAAGCAGTAAAGTTGTGGATATTAAACCGATAATTGTCAATAATGCTGACAAAACTAAAAGCTGGAAGCTTCTTGAAATAGTTGATTCCTCTAACCTTAGAACCTTAGGGTTACCTGATCAAGTGGCTTTCAGAAAGATGTGTTGCATATATCTTTGTTTGGCTTATTCATTGCAAACCGTGTTCTGGATTATGCTTTTTTGAGAATTTTATGATCTTAATATAGAATCCTTATTAATACACTTCATCATTTTTAAAGTCTGATTGATCATTGTACGTGTGTTCAGTCAACTGCATCAATCGTCCCACAATTATGGCAACCTGCAATGGGGCCCTCATGTCTAACGATGTAAATAAGAGTAAACCTGCTAAAGAGTCGACTACATGCATTGCTTTGTCAAATAATGATTCTTATGTTATGTCTGCCTCTTGTGGCAAAGTGTCCCTTTTCAACATGATGCCTTTGGTGTTTTGTACATTGCTTCTTCATCATGTTATAAGCATGAATATTTGGGCATGCATATGGCATAACGGTTGTATTTGTTACTGATTAATGCATCACGATTTAGTTTAAATTAATTAAAGATTTATGCAAAAATAAAAGTGAAACCAAGTTCACAAAAAATTAAATTCAAGTTTCACTTTTGCATACCGTCCGTTCTACATAATTTCATTTTTTGGATAAGAAGAAGTAGAACTGGGTTGCATTATAAGTTAGTTGTTTTTTTATTTAGTCTCATCTGACAATTATTTCATAAGTAGGTTTTGAATTTTTACACTCACTTTGAGCATATTAAGTTGTCTAAATCATTATTGAGATGGTATTTTCATTTAGTAGGATTAGTGAGGATGAATATCTTGATCCTAGGACTAGACAAGTGGAATATGTTGATCATGTTTAGCAAGTTTGATAAAACACTGGATGGTTTTAATGCGTCTTACTTAAACAAACTCTTTTATAGCACAGACAATGACTACTTAGATGTCATCTTATGGTAGGTAATTTATATGGGAAATTGTATTAGCAACAAAAAAGTTATATGTCGTTCTTTAGTAGTCAATATGTTCACCAAATGTGAGTTTAGTTAATGCAGAAAATGTCTATGTGAGCTCCAACTTGAGATATGATGGAGGTAGAATCTCAAGAAGATGTATGCTTCTACTTGACTCTTCTGCATAAAAAGCCCTTGAGGTTCATCATATAATTAAGGGGTATGTTGGATTTCTTATTTTGCTCTATTCGTGATCATAAAGTTGGGACAGCCTGCACTCTTCCTAATCCATCAAAACATAAAGACCAGTACATTCCAGCGACCCCTGCTAAATAACACACTCCTACAATGGCTACCAACCTGTTCAGTGGTAGATAAAGATATGAAAGATATCTGTAGTCATCGAAGTCGAAGCAATAACAACGGAAAAGGATTGCTTGGACTGAAAGGAACATAGGTTCGTTATTGAATCTTGAGCATTGTAAATATATGATAGAACTCCACATTCAAGATGGATGTCCAAAGCCCAAATATCTTGGCCTCAGTTATTCAAGTTTGAGGAACCTTAATCTTGGTTGGAGTCTGGATCTCGAGAAGATAAGTCTTAAAGGATGTGAATCTGCTGAACTTCACATGCCCGATTTAAATGGAACTGCAGTTACACTTGCATAAATTATGATCTGCAATTAATATGAATGATCTACCAGATGGATTTCTGATTTGAAGGGGGATTCAGTAGAGGTGGCGAATGGGCAGATTGTAGCTCTACTACCATGCTATTAAAATTATATTAAAATTCTTTTAATAAAGTGATTTAGGAGGTTTAGCAGTTGAAAACGCGTTTGGCCTGATTCCATTTTAACCAGCTGTAGAAAATGTATTGTTAAAGGCTTAAAGCCTTTGGAGATAGATTGAAACGCGGTTGGACTCATGGGCTCGCTCACAGGTTAGCATGTATTAATTTGTTATATTTTGACATTAAATCCAAAGGTTTGTTGAGGGTGTCGACATTAAATCCTTCTACTGAATCTGTTGGTTAATTGTGTGAGTTTTACGTGTAGGCCTTATTCAGGATAATCAAAAACCTTATTTCAGGATAATGACGTTGGTACGTTCTTCTGAAAGTTTGTTATAGTGCAACAATGTTATCTATACAAGGTTTTTTTAGTTTGTTTTTCTCTTTTTATTTTCATTATTAATGCATTCTTATTTTTCTTTAATCTCCTGTTTTTTTTACAGTACACACACTGTTTGCAGCCATGTGATGCGGGTCACAGAATATGGCCAAAGGTGCTGTAAGTTTGGACATTTTCTTCGGCATACTGAATTGGCCTTAAAGAGGTTGCAAGGGCCCTTGTCATTTCAGTGGGAGGTGTGATCATTAAACCCTAATTTTAAAAAACAAACTGCATGAGATACTGTTAAACACACTTTTTAGCTCTTTTAGGTGTGTTTGGTATTTAGTATTTTGATGTGGTTTAATGTTTTAGCACCCTAATTATTTGGCGAGTTGTGATTATTTAAGAATTTACATATAAGTAGCCTATTTGGAAGGAGTTTTGGATGGCTTGCCTTATGCCAAACACCCCCATTGTAGTTAAATCAGTCATCACTGGGTAAGTGGGTGGACGGAGTGTCGTGGTTTCGCAAAATGATTCCATAATAAAACTGAAAACCTTAAATTAACTTCTGCATTTAGGATATGCCAAATATGGTTCCAATAAAATGAAATGCTGTGAAACATGATTTGCTGTAGACCACGTGGTTATTTGGGTAGAGTCAAAGGATTAGAAAAAAAGCATTTTGATATACTCACAAGGAAACAGCGTTTTAAGCCACCCGCTATAGTGTTTGTGGGTTCAAGCATTGGGCCGGATCTTTTGTCTAAATCAAAAGTGTCCATTTAAAGAATCATAACTCGCCAAATAATTAGGGTGTTACAGTTTACTTCTTTGTTTTTATAAATATCTAGATGGATCATTGAACGCTACAGTTTACTTCTTTGTTTTTGTTTGGATCTGTAGTATAGTGATAGTAAGGGATCATGATACATAATGCATATATGCAACAATGAGTTAGTTTGGGTCGTATGGGGTAATGCTACTGCAACTATAATGTACACATTTTGCATTAGTTAAGATGCTAATACAAGGGATGGTTAGTCAAAATACTCTTTAGCTCAAAAATTATGGGCATGAAACAAAATCTACAATGTCTATAAAAGAATTTTGGGAGTATTAAAAAAATGGTAGGTGGGTTGTGAGGGCGAATTGAATTCTTTGTTAATGTAAGTAATTTGAGCTTTTAGTATGTGATTGGGAGCATGTAGTATATCTGTATTTTGCCATTTGTGTGAATATATTATTGACATGTGTTATTTCATATTAGTAGTATTTTTTATTGATTTTAATAATTTATCAAGCAATCCTTTTATGAAGTATTCATTGTTCTCCTCTTAAATTAGCATGAAATATCTTATTCACTTGTGTTAATTTTAGTGTTTTAGTGTATGTTCGTAGAAATTTCCTACTCATTTTCCTGTATCGTTGCTCCAAAAATATTCTCAACAGACTAATCCGTCTAAAGACACCGTTACCCTTATATCATCATCTTCAGACCAACAAATTACTCATCAGTTTCAAAGTGATAGTTTACTCAACCAGCAGATTCATGATTTGGAGGTCCACTCTCTCTGATTACATAAAACCGCTAATTTTCCTATTTTAAAAAAGGTTGAGTTGAATCTCATTTCTTATTGAATTGTGTTGTTAACTCTATTTCCTAACAGGTGGGAAGGAAACCTGAAGCCTTACAAACCAACATTAAGAATAGGTTATGGATTATTGACATGACAAATCGTTTTGCTCATCATCGCCTTGGATTCGTATTGGCGGATAAAAATATCAATGAATAAACAAGAGTCTGAACCTACAGTTCTATGGCTTATCAACAAGTGTTCTGGATACAAAAAACTTAATTGAGAGTTTCTTTTATGTTCCAGCCCAAATCGTCGGCAAGGCATAATGACCGGGAGAAAGTATTTTCATGGTGCGGCGTGATCTGTGGTGATGGAAGTGTATCCAGATAGTAATTTCTTTCAGGAGGTATGTGTATTCAGACGACAACTCATATTTATATATTAAGGGTATTCATTTATTTATCAATTAAATAGAGGTTAGGGAAGTGTTAGTGAGATGTACAGATCTGCGCATGATGTTTCAACGAGACACACATTAGGTTGTTACTAAATTCTGTAGATGGAAATTTTGATTCAGTTATCTTACGAATGAGTCAATCAGGTTATATATCTGTAACGGGTAATCAGATTAAATAAAAGTAAATAACTAATAAAAGAAATGGGCCGTACAATTCAAAAGCTGATTAAAGCGCAATCTTAATGCGTAAGACCTATGAAACTTTAAATAAAAAAGTTTCATAATCTTATATGACCTACCTATTACAGGTGTTTTAGGTTGTCTTTCTAAGTTATACTCGCGTGGTGGGACGAGGGTGAAAGAATTACTTGCACAAGGTGTCTCTCATAGTCGGAAGACTCCTCAACGGGTAACTCTCACTACCAAGTGAATTTTCTCTTAGTTTTTGCTATGCGCAGTGTTACTCAAAGTTTAACCGATTGAGTGACTTGTCACTAATTAATATCTTTCTCAGGAAACTCATGTTAATCCTATGATATTTTTGTGCAGGAACGCATGGAAAAGAGAAGGAAAATGCCATACCACATGCATATCAATCTCGAACTTCTAGAGGCTGTTCATCAGACGTGTGCGGTGCTCACTGGCCGCCGTCCTGAAAACATTCGGGATCATGCTGTTATGGCAGCCACTAAAGCCTTAAGCAAAAGCGTCTTTGATAAATCATTTGAGGTTATCAACTCACTTGATGCTTGGAGACCCCTTAGGAACCGTGAAAAGGTCATGGATATGCTAAAAGACAAGATCAAGGAAGAAGCTCTAAAGACCTTTCTTACCACTTATTCCTCGTGCTACAGAAGCCTATAACTTGACCAGCTTTCGAAGATGTTTCACCTCTGGGATTATCAAACCCATTGCACAGGCAATAAAATGATGATCAATGATAAAATTCATCATGTCATATGGAATCAACCTACACAATCATTTGTTTTCCATGATGTTGAGCAAACTCTACTACAGGCTTTGGCAATTCAGTTGATAGAGAAGCTCACTCTCCTTGCTGAAAGAAATGAGAAGGCGACAGAGGGTGCTAGGCGAGGTGGGGGTGCGATAGAGAGTCTGAAATTGCGCATTAGAACTTGATCCATCACTCAACCCAACAACTTATCTGCATTGGTTTGACTTTTTAGAAGTTGATTCTAAACTTCTTGATTGCTTTTCAGTTATAGGAAACGGGTGATGGAGAGCTAGGCCTTGATGCTGATCAAGCCCCACACCGGCGAAAAGATGTTAGTAACCCAGGAACGAACCTGAGGCGTGTTACTGGACTGAAGGGGTCCCCTCTGAGACTGGCCAAACAACGGTCAAGCTGGAAAATATAGGTTGGTCTGACTCGGTCAGGCTGATTTGGTGATGGATCATAATGGATACTTCTCTATGTGTTGACGCGGATTGGATTAGATTGATCCATAATAGGGTTTTTCCAAAATTTGATGAGTTATATAATAAATAGTTGTTGTAAAATATGATTACTAAAATTGTATCCACTTAACTTCAATATTGTCGATGAAAAGTAAGATTGTCTTATTATTTGTGTGTAACACTTATGTTATATATCTAATATGCAAACTTTCTTTTAGGAAAAAGCTTCTAATAAGCAAACATTAGAACTTATTATCGACATATTGCAAATGTTAGTTAAGGAATTACCAAGCTCACTTTTTAGCAATATGAAAATTCACCTAATAAATTATTTTGATGTCATAGTCTAGAAAGGATATATATGAAATATTTGCTGAACTGGTGACCCCGGAAGAGATTTGTGTTTTTGATTTGTCAATGTATTTGATCAAACTATATGATTGTTTTACCGGTTGACAAATTTAACGGTTGACTTTGTGTATCCGTTTTTTAGGTCGATGACTACTATAAAATCATTGAGGAGACAATACATTTTGGAACAATGAGAGCTAAAACAAATTCAAGTATAAGAATCATATCAAGTTAGAAACAGAACATAAAATATCACATTGGTCTTTAATGGGTTAAACGGGATAATGACTAGGCTAGAGTAATCTTAGCTCACAATTTAATTGGCATGCCTTTTTTTCTTTCATATTATTATGTGTATATAAAAAAACACTATGTTTTACGATACATATTTTTGATTAAAGTTTAGTGATATATCCCAGGGAAGATCATTCCTGCACCATTCATTCCCTCCTAAATTCCGAAAACCCAAACTTCTGTGTGCTTCTTTTTATTTATGTTACAATAAATAAAATAGTAATTAATATAAGTTGCTATTTTTTTGTCCATTTGATTTGTGTTTTTGGTGTTACAGACATTGAGATCTGTATGTTTAAATTCTTATTAGGAATCCATATGAGCATCTGTAAGGTAACTACTGATATAAGCCGACATAGTGTGCTTTCTATATATTCAGATTCCATGGTGAGCTTTCATGGATGCATCTAATCCTTTATTTTGTGGGCTGTCTATATATTAGTAGGTGATTATGTCTTTTTTTTCAAAACCCTGATGATTTTATGTTCGTTTATTTTGCAAAACTATGGTGGAGGCTTTTGGTGAGGTTTGGTGGGACAAAAAACAAAGTACGTCTCTTTTTCTCAAAACCCTAATGATCTTATGTTGGTTTTTGTAGTTGAAGAACTATGGTGGACGCTTTTAGTGTGGTTTGGCTAGGAAAAAAACAATGGTATGTCTCTTTTCTCAAAATCCTAATGATATGTTGATTATGTTAGAGTTGATATCATAGCTAAAGTGATTGGGCATTTAGAATTCATGTAACTTGTGCATTACTATATAAGAAAACACCAGCACGCCGTGAACCTGCGTTCATATGGTAGTTGAACCATGGCAGGCTCAAGTATTGCAAGTAGCCACAAAAATAATCATGTGTATCATCACTTTAAATATGGAGGTTTTTAAAGGAGGTGAATGTGAGCATAGAGCCTAAGTGTAGTTTAATGGGTTAAGGAGTATAATTTATTAGGTTATTGCCGTTTAATTTTCATAGGACATAAACCAAAGAGATATGAAATAAGTATTTGGGATATATTTAGAGAAAAAAAGTTCATAACCCAACTACCGAACAAAATTATGAGAAAGAGATATGAAACATGTATTTAGGATATATTTAAGGGCTCGAGATTAATAATCATAAGATACAAATACAATAAGTTATCGAATAACCATTCTTTTTTGTTAAGTTCATTATTCACTATATAAGTGTATTATAAAATTTATTCTCATGCCTTTGCCCGTTAGGAAAGTAAATTATGTAGATAAAAATAAATAAAAAAACTAACTTATAAAAAAATAAAAAATGCATTTTATATATATATATATATATATATATATATATATATATATATATATATATATATATATATATATATATATATATATATATATATATATATATATATATATATATATATATACGGTAACATCAATTATAGTTGTAAATTGTTTAATTTAACTTTTAATTACTTTTTAGTATATATTTGTTATACTAAAACCTAAAAATAAAAACCAAAAGTCATACCCGTCCATCGGACGGGTTTTGACACTAGTATATATATATATATATATATATATATATATATATATATATATATATATATATATATATATATATATATATATATATACATATATATATATATATATATATATATATACATTTCCATATTATGTAAACACTAGTTGTTATACATATGCATTTCTATAAGATGTAAATGATATTACTTGTTTAGTGTTTTATATGAAAATGTAAGTGTGTTAGTAAACTATTAGCTCAAACCATTTACGTATTTTATTTGTTTCGGTAAAATGATTTTACGTTTGTTATCGACAAAACATTAGAAGATCGTAAAATATAAATAAACATTTTTACGGCTTATTTGTATTAACATAAGGGTCTTAGCAAAGACCAAGTTGAGTTTTTTAAAGGTCTAGAGAAACGTTACTTTCATTAGGGTAGGACAATTCACCCATCCTTTGCTGAGGGAACAAACCTTCGTCAAGAAGTAACCACCATCCACTTTGATGGTCTCCTAGATATAGACGAGCCCATTTGCACTAGATTTGTCCTTGAGTTCTATGCTAGCGTAATTCTTGTAACAAATGGTCTTATGTCTCTTCACTTCAAAGTCGACCAAATTGATTTCAACATTCCCCTCGCTCATTTCGCCCAAGTACTAGGAATTCCTTGTGTTGGAACTTGTCTCTACTCGGATAAATGGTCACTCATAATTCTTGACTCAATTCATGATCGTTCCCCTCCTTACCAAACTCCCTTGGTCGACAAAGATGTCATACGTGAGCACCTCTTCTTTGATAGGGTAGCACCAACACGTGTCACTAGATCCGGAAAGGAAATCAATCGAGATCCATATAGAATGGAATTCAATGAGCTTAAGCCTCAATTCAAGAAATGGGAAGAATTTCTTAGAGACAATGACATAAGAACCATAGGAAACCGTGACCATATCAATGCTTGCCTTTGCTACATTCTCTATAGCTTGTCCACCCGTCAACCATTCAACTTAGCATACTACATTGCTAGGAGAATGGCCGACATTCCCACTCAAGGAACCGTTGCTCTTCCCTACGGGATGCTTCTTACCCGTCTCTTTAGAGCTTTTGCACCCATTCCGCCAAGTCCTAGAGGGGTAAAACTTGACTATCCTCTTATCCCTCACATCTTTGTGCCATTGAGTGATGAAAGGGTGGCCAAGACGAAGACCAAAGGAAAACGACCACAACCTCCTACTCCTTCAACTTCATCATCAAACAGCTCCGAGGACGAACTCCCCAACTCTAGGCTTCAACCTCACGAGTACTACACCTCACTTCCAGAGATTGAGAACCCCTCGGAGGAATTCAAGAAAACGAAGGGTATATTCAAATATCTTGGTAGGATGCTCACCAAGATTAACAAGAAGTTGGACAAGTGAGGGAGGTTTTAAGGAGTGTTTGGTACAAAGACAAAAACAATGATATACGATGTATTCTATGTGCTTTCGCTTTCTAGGATCATAACTAAACATAAAACAATGATGTGAACTAACTTTGTCATGCAGAGGGATAACATTTGGATGTTATCAAATTTTCATCGTTTTCACTTTTTAGTGAAAATCACTAGCCCCAATTGGAAATACATGCTCCCGTGTATTTATATATGTGTTATTGCTTGTTCCTAACCGGAAATAATTATCTCCATATGTTTTAAGAAAAAATTCAGGATTCGGAAAAGTTCCCCGAGGGTTAAAAAATGCCTCTGTGAACAAATCTGATCACCACGGATTTGACGGACCCAAATTTTTGGTTATGTCTGTAGTAAATCTGGTGCCACCAAATTCATCACGGCGGACTAGACGGAACCAAAAAAACAGGTTCCGTCTTTTTAAAAATTTGGTTCCGTGGAGACCTGCAGGTTGTTTATGAATTTTGGTTAATCATGCACTCACATTTACCAAATTTTGTTACTAGGATAATTTTTACTGCTCTTCATTCATATTAGGCCTAGTTTAACTTACTTGGACTAATAGGATATTCATTTCCCACCAAAATTCAAAAATTCTAAAAATCCACCCAAGGAACCCTTTTTCTATAAAGGAATGAACCATTATTTTGGTTCTTTGAAATCCGTGGATGACTGATCTTCAAGATTTTGCAATGATTGAAGCCCATTTATTTCATATCTTGCTCAATTTACTCAACACTTCTTGTATGGATTGACTTAGGGAGATTTGACATGCATTAAAACTCTTTCAAATCATTAGGAACCACTTCACTTGTATGGCTTAACATCCAATCAAACACAAATTTCCATAATCCCATCATCCTATAAATTAAGACATCAAAGATGGTCACTTTCACAACTCAAACATTTCTTCCTTCTTCTCTTAGCACAATCTTAATCACAATGACAAAGTCATCTACATCATCACCATCAACCAAACCTCTCAAGAAAACCGCAAGAATAAGTGTAAGGCCTTGTTGCTTTGTAAACCTTAGTTCCTCCTCAGACTCATCAACACTCAACTTTTCATCTCCAATAAGAGATGAAAACTTCCTCACCTTGAGTACTCCAACTCCACCACCAAAATCATCCATTATCATCACCACTCCACCACCCACTAAAACACCAATTGTCACCACTCCTCCACCGGCTCCAATACAATCATCAAAAACACCATCACCACCGAAATCTCCAAAGCTTATACCCATAGAACTCTTATCAACTCCACCAACATCTCCAAATCCATTCTTGGATGACTTAGAAGACCTACCTCCTAGGCCCACAAATCCACCATGATAAGGATTTAAAACGTACACTTTTAAGGGGTCATTTAAGCCCTTAATCGCCCACTTTTATATCCGTTACTGCTTAATTTCGTTCCTTTTCAATTTTTAGATCTCTTGGAAGCAAAATGCTGGAATGATGCATTTTTGGACGAAAAGGAGTGAATATGTGAAGAAAATGGCTAAGTCAAGATCAAGACACTCAAGCTGCTTGAATTACACCTGACGGCGTCCCAAACAGAGGGCGACGCTGTCCCTCTCTACGTAATTAGATATGCGACGACTCAGTAGTCTTTTTGCTAATTTACACCTGACGGCGTCAGGCTTTGAAAAGTAAGGTTGTCACGAAGACTTTTCTTCTCAGACGGCCTAGATCCAGATTCAGACAACGTCACTACTGAAGACTGACGGCGTCACAACCACAACGTGACGCCGTCCCAATGATGACTTAGCCAAGACGAAACCCTAATGACGGTGATATGACAGCGTCCCAACTATAAGGTGACGCCGTCGCAAATGTAAAATTATATATATAAATCGAATTTTCAGAATTTTAAGAGGTAGACTTGTGGAGTAAAAACCTAAAACGATTTTGTTCCGGTTTGGACAGTATCTTAGGGTTCTCATACCCTATTTTACATCAAGATAAGTAATTTACTTCATTGATTTCATTTTGTCTTCGATTGTATGTGTGTATGCTTGCATGTTTAACATGTCCGGCTAAGTTTCTTGTGTGTTTGCTTAGATCTATGAAACCTAGTTATTAATTATTGATTGGTTGTCTCTTATCTTAATTGTAATTGGCTTAGGAGTGCATTAGGCCATCGTTGTATTTTTAATGCTTGAGTAATCTTTGTGAACCTTAGTTTATACTCACTTAGCGGAATTGTAGACTAAACATCCAAAGATAACCTTAGAGTTAGTTTATGAATCCTACAGATTTCGTAGGCAACAACCTTAAGGTAGTCTCAAAGAGTTAGGGATAAAAGCATACCCTGCGACCTTAGAAAAAACAACGTCCTTAAGAATAAGGACGTGACAATTCAACCACCAATAAAAGATAACTAGGGAGTAATAGTATCTAGGTAGACACATTATTCATCATCATACGAGCACAAATCAATAGACATAAGACTACCCATTAGTTTAGATAATTAGATAGTAGAAGTAATCGGTAGAAGTACCAAACCCCCAAATCCAAACCCCGAGATTTTACCCTTAGCTTTAAAAAAAATATAAAAAGATAAAAAATAATCTTCCTCAACCTCAAACCTTAGCGTAGTACATCTCTCACTAGCATTCCTATTCCCCTAGAGAACAATATCAATACCCGAGGCTTACCCAATACTACACTACAATGATTAGGTTCACTGCCTAGGATGTTGAAAAACTTGCTCGACGAAAAGGAAGTTCCTTTGACCCCGAACGCGTTATACGCGCATCAAGTTTTTGGCGCCGTTGTCGGGTAATAGAATAGCTAGTTAGATTTCCATCTCGTTTAGGTCCCCTTGCTTGATTCCTATCAAGTAATATTTTTTCTCATTTTTTGCTTCCTTGTAGTCATCCCCCTTCTTCATGAATTTGTTCGTAATTCCATCACTTTTCATCATGGAAGGTGATAGCCCATCAAACAACAACCCACCACCAAATAAACCACTTCCACTCAAACCACAACCCATTGACCAACACCCCTCTAACAATCGCCGCAACCGATATGTTAGTAGAAACAATGATCCTCAAGATTTACATAGGGTATTTAAGAGTACAATTAGGGATGCTGTTGAAAAAGCGGTTAGCGCCTCAGTTGTTGGCTTCATGATTAGCAGTAGTTCGGGTAATAGTTTAGTGAATGAAAATGTAAATGAGTAGAATAGTGCTTACTTCAATCTTTACCCCACTAAGGAAAAAGTTGCTTACTACCAATACATAATCGAAAATCATTGATTACCCATCATTAGGATATGCCAAAAGATTAGGAGAGTAAATCCTTGGAACATCAAAATCCCTTGTATGATTGGATATAGGAATGTCGAGCACGCTTACATAGATATGGACTCCCCCATCAATGTGATGTCATCAGCAGTTTAAAATGACATAATGAATGAGCAGCTTAAGATTAGGAGAGACCCTAAGTATCTTGGTGGAGTTTGCAATCTCATAAGAAGAGTCAAGGATGTACACGTCTTTATAAGAAAATTCACCTACTTAGTTGATTTTATGGTCCTAGAAGACATAGGATGTGTCATTGACTATAGCTTGTCCCAAGTTGTGCTAGGAAAACCGTTTGTTGAAAAGTCTAAAATGGGCTATAATAAATCCGAAGAAACGGTTAGGTTTATGGAAGGGCGCGATGAGATCACTTATAGGATGCCTTGGAAGATGAATGGATATGGACCTTTATCCCTTTATGAGTGAGATAACATTAGAGCTTTTGAGAAAAAGAGCGAAGACGATGTTGAAAAAGGTTTGAACTTCATGTGGGAGAAAAGGAGACTTTACTATAGGGATTGCTTGACCCTAGGACCTAGGTATAGAGTAAATGAGAATTTTGTCAATATGATAAAGTTTTCATTGAGGATGAAAAAGGAGACCACGTAGGAGCACAACTTCGAGTCTGGCTACAAGACTCATAAATAAAGAAAGGCGCTTCGTGAGAGGCAACCCATGCTTAATTATTTGCTTGTTTGTGTGTCATATATCTTTTCGTTATTGTTTGTTCTCATGTTTGATTTTGTAAAAATGCTTTATTTTGTCTTTAACCTCGTCTTAATTACATATAAAGGTATTTTACAAAAAGGATAAGTGTAGGGAGGATTACACACATTTTTAAAAGAACGTGAACATGAGAACTACGATTATTGAAATTGATATATATGTGTGTTTGTTAGAGTCAAATGCTTGTATCGAGTCATAATGGATGTTTTGCAGGAATTTTTCCAGATTTTAAAGGTGTAATTTTACCAGAATTTTTCCAGAAAAACGCAGCAGACCAGTTTCTGTCAGGATAACCTGACGGCGTCGGGATCATAACATGACGACGTCAGGAGGAGCAGAAACAGCTTATGTAATTTCTCTCGTTTTCTATGCTACTTATAACTTTTTGGAAATTCTCAGGTCTTAATTTTTCAAAAAATCTGCAAACATCCATTCCACAAGCATTATATCCTAGTATAGTAGAGTCATATATAGTTTTACCACCGATTTTATGCGAAAGTTTCGTCTATTTTCTTAAAGTGTGCAGGTTTTATTTATCAAGAAGAAGAAACATAATGATTGGATGGAGCTTATCACGCATACATTCTTTATGGAAAGAATTTAACCACTACTCCACACGGATCCTACCGAGCTAATCAGTGGAGTATTAGTTTCTTTCTCTTTTAATTACCTTTCGTTATCATAACTTTGATACTTTCGAGGAACATTGGGGACAATGTTCAGTTTAAGTGTAGGGAGGGAGAATAAAACGGGAACTTTGAAACTATGCTTACCCTTGATCATTTGTCTTGTCCTATTTCATTTGTGTAATAAACCATGAGAAATATTTGTTAGGGCAATTTTAGCGCCAATTTTAAAAAATTTCATGACATGTACGGGTGGGATTTTATTCTTAATAAAGCGTCTCATGGATAGGAGTTATATGACTAGCACAAAAACCCTTTACCACTCAAATACCACCCAAAAATGTGAGGTTCGCCCCTATATCTATAGGAATTAAAGCATTCACCTTTAATGCTTCGAGAGTGTACCGGTAGTATAATAGATTCTAGAACTTGTTTTGTGATGCATTTCGAGATCGCTAGTGAGACTACACTTGTGTAGTTAGGAATAACTAAATGATAAGAGGTATTAGGATAACCCTTGTTTGATACCCGTATTATAATTACTTCTTCCACATCGGTTGAGTAATTCACCCACACCCTTGCGATGTACTCATCTTTAGTATACGATACCCCTAGTTAACCCCTCAGAGCATATCCTTTTCACGGTTCTCGTGATGTTTCGGTTTTCCGGAATATCAATGAAGAGCATTGTTTACAATCCACCCCCCAAATGTACACCCAAATCGCCGTAGCCTACCTTGTATGCACTCACTTTTAGTGCATTATTGTTATCATACTAAACCTTTAGTTCAATTATCTAGTTACTTGCATGGTTTTTAAGTCGAGTCATATCTTTTGTACACAGTTTTGGGACGATTTGGACTCATGGGTAAAGTTAAATTTTATGGAGTGACGGGAAAGAACGTTAAATTCAAATTCCCTTTATTTACGTAAGAAGGTACTCCAAGTGATTTGATCTTTTCAATTCAGGTCAAATTAGTGTTAGATTAATAAAAACTCAAGTGTGGGGATGCTCCTATAAATCCTTTATATTTTGATGTTATCGTAGAGGATGGTAGAGTAAAAGTGTATGCCAAAAAAAAACAACAACATACGGGCTACCATCCTACATCTATCTTTATATTTATGTATGTTTGTTTCAAAGTTATCTAGAGTTTAGAGAGTCGAGTCTTGGCTTAGCAACGCCATTCTTTTCATGCTTGTAACATAATATTTTTGACTTGCCACCACTAAATCGCCTATCCAACCAAACCCTTTGTTTCCCTAACCGTAAGCCTAACGTTACAACTCTTTAAAACACCTCTTAGATAGTTGTTCCTAGGTGCTTATGCCAAAGCGGTGGAGGTTTGATCTAATCTCAAGCCTATGGTAATTTATGTACTATGACAGGTTAATGAGTGTTTATCTTCCATTTCCATTTACTAAATTTCATATACACCCGAGAGATGAGAGAATCCAAACACCCCTTGTGAGGTGCTAGTATATAATTTTTGTGCTTGTTATGACTATTGCGGTGCTTTTACTTGTTATGAATTATGTTAAACCAATGCTTTATGCCCCTAACTTATAAATTGATTGGCCAAAAGCACATTTGCTTGAGGACAAGCAAATACCAAGTGTAGGGATATTTGATAAGGATTTAAAACGTACACTTTTAAGGGGTCATATAAGCCCTTAATCGTCCACTTTTTATATCCGTTACTGCTTAATTTCGTCCCTTTCCACTTTTTAGGTCTCTTGGAAGCAAAATGCTGGAATGATGCATTTTTGGACTAAAAGAAGTGAATATGTGAAGAAAATGGCTGGAATTACACCTGACGGCGTCCCAAACAGAGGGAGACGCCGTCCCTTTCTACGTAATTAGATTTGCGACGACTCAGTGGCCTTTTTGCTAATTTACACCTGACGGCGTCAGGCCGTCCCAATGATGACTTGGCCAAGACGAAACCCTAATGACGGCGATATGACGGCGTCCCAACAATAAGGTGACGCCATCGCAAATGAAAAATTATATATAAAAATCGAATTTTCATAATTTTAAGGGGTAGACTTGTGGAGTAAAAACCTAAAACGATTTTGGTCCGGTTTGGACAGTATCTTAGGGTTCTCATACCCTATTTTATGTCAAGATAAGTAATTTACTTCATTGATTTCATTATGTCTTCGATTGTATGTGTGTATGCTTGCATGTTTAACATGTCCGGCTAAATTTCTTGTGTGTTTGCTTAGATCTATGAAACCTAGTTATTAATTATTGATTGATTGTCTCTTAGCTTAATTGTAATGAGCTTAGGAGTGCATTAGGCCATGGTTGTGTTTTTAATGCTTGAGTAATCTTTGTGAACCTTAGTCTATACTCACTTAGCGGAATTGTAGACCAAACATCCAAAGATAACCTTAGAGTTAGTTTATGAATCCTAGAGATTTCGTAGGCAATAACCTTAAGGTAGTCTCAAAGAGTTAAGGATAAAAGCATACCCTGCGACCTTAGAAAACACAACGCGTTAAGAATAAAGACGTGACAATTCAACCACCAATAAAAGATAACTAGGGAGTAATAGTATCTAGGTAGACACATTCTTAATCATCATACGAGCACACATCAATAGACATAAGACTACCCATTAGTTTAGATAATTAGATAGTAGAAGTAATCGGTAGAAGTACCAAACCCCGAGATTTTACCCTTAGCTTTATAAAAAAAATATAAAAAGATAAAAAATAATCTTCCTCAACTTCAAAGCTTAGCGTAGTACATCTCTCACTAGCATTCTTATTCCCCTAGAGAACGATATCAATACCCGAGGCTTACCCAATACTACACTACAACGATTAGGTTCACTGCCTAGGGTGTTGAAAAACCTGCTCGACGAAAAGGAAGTTCCTTTGGCCCCGAACGCGTTATACGCGCATCACACCACCTCTTCCATCATTTGGAACCATTGCGTGTATCGCTCATGAACCACCAAGAGCATCATCTGAACCAAATGCCCCTTTGCAAAATGAACCTAGACCTCGTCTCTTCCACCCAATCCACAACGATATCCATGGGCCACTATATGGAGATCATGCTCTACCACCTACATCATTTTCTCCACATATTGATGACATTGATGAGTCAATGTGGGAAGACCAACTACAATCTCAAGTAGAGATATAAGCTCATCTAGAAAACTTCCATGCCTTTTCAAACATGGTGGATTCTCATCTAAATGAGGCATTGCAAATGCAAAATGCTTTGCTTTCTTCCCTCATTGCTCCATCAAATACCAACAATGCTTCCACCAATGTTCCTCCACCAAACAATAATCCTACTCTCCTACCTCGACATGGTTGCTCCCATTGTGAGCGCACCGCCCATCTTAGCGAAAGGACCCGAATCATGGTCCACGAATTACAAGATGAAATGAGGTTCATCCTCAATCATATCCTTGAGCGTATTAACGCTCTTTCTCATCCTCCTCCTCAATAGGATGGTTCTTGCTTTATTTTTAGGACTTTTTATTTTGTAATTTATTTTTTATTTTTCTTGGATTTTTATTTTTTATTTTTCTAAGTTATTTTTCTCTTTTTTCTTTTTTTTTTTTTTTTGGATTTTCTTTTATTTCTCAACATCTCTATTATGTTCCATTTTATGACTTTTAAGTCATAAAAAATTTAACTAACGAATGATGTTTATTATAATGTTAGTGATTACTTGTTGGTTGGAATTATTATTTTTTTTACTTGTGATAATGAATGTTACTAACCTTTCTTTTGTACCTTTTCACAATCCATGTATCTTTCTCTTGGCACCCAATTAAGGGGGAGCATTGGCTAAGGGAGAGCATTTGGCTCGGGCTCATTGCATTTTTCGCCTCGCCTCTTCTTTTTGTTTCGACAAAAAGGGGGAGAATATTATTGAACTTGACCATTGACTTTCAAAAAGTCAAAATCATGCTTTGACTTTCAAAAGTCAAAATTATAGAAGACCAAATATTGGACAAACAAAAGTCCAACTAGTCTTAAGATAAAATAACCTTTTGATTGTCAACTTTATCTAACTAACTAGTTCTTCCAAGTTCAAATTAATCTCATACTTTTAAAATTCTTGTACATCTTTACATCTTTGATAAAAATAAAATTTATGTTTTATCCTCAACAAAAAGGGGGAGATTGTTAATACAAATATCGTCCCAAAACATTAATTAAATTTTATGATCTTTACCTTGTTTTGTTAACAACAAAAGTAAATTTCATTTTTGCAAAGTATAAAGCTTGTCAAGATTATTAGACATTAATGCAAGCTTTTCTTAAATAAAGTCTTCATCACTAGAGCATTTACATTTTATCACATTTTGATTAGCTACATATCAATTAACAATGATAACCTTCTAAACTATAATGTGCATCAACATTTTTAGATCAAGTATGTTTAGTTTCTTAAACATAACATTACATAAGTATTTACTTATATAACATATTAATTCTAAAAATGGAAAACTACATATTACATCATGGCTTGCATCACATTTGAAATCTTTAGAAGATTTTATATAATATTTTGTTTAAATATTCACTCATCATATCTTATATAATCTTGGAGAGATTTGGATGATCTTTGAAAGGTTTTTTGTGATCTCTACTGTCAGACTGGCGGAACCAAAATTTATAAAGGGCGTACCCCTTTTTTTGGTTCCGTCCAGTCCATGATCTACTGATCACTTGGCCTATAAATAGCAAGCCAACCCAATTTGTTTTCTCATCCCTCATTAGCATAAAACACATAAATTATCTCATTCTATTACATCTAACTGTTTCATTTCATTTTAGTGATCATCTTTTTTAGCAAAGAAGATCAAGGCATAATTAATCTTCAACAAATAGTTGGAAGGCTTGTTTGTTTGTTGTTGTGTGAATCATTATTGTTCATACATCATTGTTGTTCCAAACCATCTTAAACCTTTGAGTGTGAGTGGTTAGTATTTTAGTCCTCAAAATACATGGTGTTGGGAGTGGTTGTACCCTTGTAAAAGAACTCGACATCTAGCTTTGTGTCGGAAATATTGTGTAAGCGACGTGTAAAGGTTTTCTCCGCCGGTTAAAGGAGCTTGCTGATTAGTGAAGATAACTCTCGAGTTGGAGACTCGGAGAGTGGAGTAGAACAAGGAAAAAGAATCCTTGTAGACCGAACCACTATAAACAACTTTTCTCGTCGTTTGATTGTTTCTTTCCTTACTTACATATTATCTATTGCTCACATATTATTCATTATTCACTAACACATCATTTATCTATATTGATTGATCTCACAATAAGTTTTCGAAAAAATTAAGATTTTATATAGTAAAACTATTCAACCCCCTACTAGTTTTCCACAATGTCTTTATTATTTTACATTATCCACATCTAAAATTGATAACTTTTTATTAATACAACTATAAGTATGAAAAATCTGTTATTTTATAATTTTTTTTTCATACTTATTAATGTAATCAACTTTTACACATTATTAACTATTAATAAAATAAAATTTTACACACTTTATAAAATTGTGAAATAAAAATGTGTGATTTGACTATTTTTTTAGTGACAAAAGCAACAATTACAACCGAATAATTTGATGTTCACAATTAATCGTAATATAAATTGATCTCTTGATAACATCTCTAAATCTTATAAATTTTATAGTACAGTGAAATTACATAATTACCATTAAAGTTAGTTAATATTAGGGGTGTTTATGGGGCGGTTCGGCTCGGTTCGGTTAAAGATTTTAACTATTTATAGCGGGACGGGTAGTTCATTTTACTATCCAAAACTGAACCATACTAAGCGGGTAACCGGACATGCGGGTATCCGAAATGAGCGGTTACCCGCGGTTCGGGTCGCGGTTAACCATTAAAAAAATTAATCGATTCAAATAGGACGAACAATAACTAAAATTACAACTTAATAATTCCTAGTAGTAAAATTAAACGACGTTGAAGATATCAGAGTCATGTAAAGTTGTTCCGTCACAATAAAAACATTCAAATTATCATATGTAACAAAATAACTAATACTATTTATTTGATGTTTATAGGTTACGATCACTTTAATCATATGTAATCCATGGACGTTAATACATAATTATATCAGGTAAGTAAAAATATGTTATACGATAAAATTAGTGCAAAATATAATTAACACTTGTCCATTTTCATGAATGGTTTGTTAAAACCTACATGTATATTATACACGGTTCGGTTCGGGTAACCGCGGATAAGTAAAAGTAAAAACTGAAACCGAACCGTGAATGCGGGTTTTTCTGATTTCGGGTTTTCTCGGTTTCGGTTTCTTCGGTTATTAGTTTTTTACGGTTGGATTGAGCGGATCGGCTCGATTCGTCGGTTTCTCAGATATTTTGAACACCCCTAGTTAATATTACTTAGTCATTCTAAAGACCATAATGCTTTTACTCTAAATTGATTCCAATCAACATTAATAATTTTTTTTTTTAATTTTCTTTAAGTGACGAGCTATATTCAAAACTGGCAAGAAATTAGAATGAGAAAAATTACAAAAGGTTGCTACATCATAATATTGGATCATTAGTCCAATCAATTCAATTAAGAATTGACGTCCTATTTATATTGCTAATCCAAAAATGTGAAAGCAATTTTATCTCCTCAATAAGTGTTTGTTTGAGTCGTTTCATTTCGGTATAACGTTGTTTCATGGGTTTTTTCGGTGAAAGGTAAACTATATATTATTCATCCAAAACGTATTACATCAAATAAAGATCATGGTATTGGACATCTCCAAACCAATACAATCAACTGCTAAATTCAATTGAAAAGAAACAGCAAATTCAAAAAATAGAGTTATCTGATATCGGGTACTATTGCTACATCTCTAATGACAAGTACTTTTCCATTTCTCTGATGATTCAGTCTAACAGCAAAACAAGCATTCCTATCCAAAGTTCACCAATTCATCCACCTTAACTCCATGATTACATTTCCAAACTAATAGATCTACTTAGAACATTCAAACCACATCTACAATATCCTAAGAGATCATATCAGTTTGGCATCATCATGAGAGTTATAGCACCCATACTCATCAAAGAGGGGGTATACTCAAACTAACTACATTTCATAACTCAGCTCCTAACTTAAGTCATACTAGTAGCTGCCCCTCACTAGCATAAGCTAAAATTAAGAGCATGAGCAAGCTTCATCTGTAGAGGAACACACACCCTCTAAGTTAATCCAACCCAACCTCCTTTTAGCAATATATAAATATGATCAAGTAGGTTCATCTTTCACTCCTCGCTATTCCTAATAACATACATTGCCACACCAAGCTCACTTACCCTTCTCATATGGGAACTTACTTTATGGCATATTAATATATCATAAACTGTAGCATATCCAAACACCCCAAAGTTACCTAACAAAGACCTACTAAGAGAATGTAATGGAATACACAGTTATGAACTACTAGTACCCCAATATACAAAGCCATCATCTGAAGTGAGTTTACCACTTACAATTTCCAATTAGCAAAAAAATTGAAGAACAAGTCTAAAACCTTATAAAATCAACATATATTTCTTGAACCTCAACTCTGCTTATCAAGTCCATACAAGACTTTTAAAACATGCAACATTTTGATAAAGTGTATTCCAATATCTGAGAACAACACCTCTGTAATGCCATCTCATATAAAATTGCTTTCCTAGTGCAGGATACTACTTTATGTTGATATAAACTATAACTAAGTAGAGCCATAAGACTACTATGCTATCCCAACTGGATCCACACAATAAAATTATGCTACCCCAGTACATAGCTATACCACCAAGATACTAGCCAACTGCACATACACCCTTATCCCAAACACTCCAGTCCACCATTACTTGTTCATTTGTGACACATTGCAGATCCACTTTCCAACTAGCCATAACTTTCATCACTTGTGGTGACATTTTTACTCTCAAACTTAATAGTTTAAGCCTTTCAGTATTCATAATCACATTAACAAGATCTTTCCAGCTTCTCTTCTCATCACCAAACAGACTCTTATTTTTATCTTGCCATTTGAAATAAACACTATCAGCAAATATTAATCTTCTCACCACACTCATGATGGATCTGTTATTTGGCAAACTATAAAATCTTTGTAGAATTTCACTTCATTTATTACTCATTTCTTTCTGCTACATGGACTTTTCATGGAATTCTATACTTCAATAGAAAACTTGCATTAAAATAACATGTGTCCATGTGAATCATTGCATTCAGTACACAATGGGCAAACATCCTCTCTCCCTGGATACCACTTAGCAAGTCTATCTTGTGTAGTAAGTCAGCCTTGCACAGTGAGCCATAGGATAAAGGAGTGTTTGGGTATACAGTGAGAGTACCATATCAAGCTATTCCACTAAACTTTTTCATCTTGTTGCCCAAGATCATGCCAAGCTTTTCCAACTGCAAATCTGATTTTCCTTCCATCATTACTAACCCATACAGTAACTTCACTATAATTAGGCTCAATACTGGGGGGAGGTATAGACTGCAACATTAGATAATTCTCAAGCCAATCATTGGGAATTCTCCATTGCTCATCATTCACCATATCACAAACTTTCTATTACAGTTTACATAATGCTATCTAAAGGCACATGATCACACAAAGGGTTGTGACTGCACCATTTATCAAACCAAAAGAAACATTGCTTTCCATCACCAACTTGACAGAACACATGATTTCTTATCTTATCTCTTAAACTCAGCATTTGTTTTCACCCAAAACTTGTATTAATGGCTACTTTAACATTCCAAATACTGCACCCTTTTAATCTAAACACATTGATCCACTTGACTCCAAAGATTCTTTATTACTAGCAACATTCCAAACATGTTTAGCCATCAAAACTTCATTCCATTTACCAAGATCTTTAATTCCCAAACCACCTTGATCCCTGGGTTTACAAACCTATTTTCAAGCAATCGTAGCTTTCCCTTTGTGTTAATACAAATAAGCCCTAAAAACGTTTATTTATATTTTACGATCTTCTAATGTTTTGTCGATAACAAACGTAAAATCACTTTAAGGAAACAAATAAAATACGTAAATGGTTTTGAGCTAATAGTTTCTAACACACTTACGTTCTCACATAAAACACTAAAACAAGTATAAGTGATTTTATGATTTAGTATTACATATGTACAACAAATAGTGTTTACATATTTGGGTAAAATATACACTTAACTAGTATGTAGTATATTGGGTAATATAAATGGGTAGAAACTTAAGTATCATAACCCATTGACCAAATACATTGAATGTAGTTGGGTACAACCCAAAGTCCATGACCCATATCCATGGAGCTTGACCCATAAACCATTGCATGACATCATGCTTATGTCATATATGGATAATATCCATAACCCATGGTATTGACCCATACCCATTTGACTAGGTGCATTGCACTCATGAGATACATTGTATCTAATAAGAGACCCATGGATCAACCCATGACCCATAACCAAAATACCCATGGGCAAAGAGGAGCGTCCTATGGATCCCTAGCTTTACGCTAGACGGATCCCGTGTGGGAGGGATCTGTGGGATCCGGGGAACAGAAGGAATTTTCTCTCTATAAATAGTGAGCCATTTCTTCATTGTTTCTTACCCCTTTCTAACATACTTTTTCCTTGAGTTAAAAACTCTCTAACCCCAGATCCAAGTGATCTATGTATGTAGTTTTGTTTTTGTGTGTGATCCTCTAGGTTCCTCTTAAAGGCGAGATCACCACCTTTGAAGTCAAGTAAGCTCAAGTCCATGAGTTGCCATGCTTCCTCATCATCAAGACTACTGAAGTCCTTTTGTTGATGGTTCTTTTCTTTCTTCTAAGAAGTGTAGTGTTGAAGACATTAGTGAATGATGTCTCAAGTGTCAAGACGAAGACATTAGTGAAAGGTGTCGATCGTCTATAGTGTAGGCATTAGTGAAGGGTGCCTAGAAGTCAAGTCACAAGACATTAGTGAAGGGTGTCTTGAAGATCTAGTCAAAGGCATTAGTGAAAGGTGCCTAAGATGTACATTCGATATGGTGCGTTTCGATGTACAAGATAGATTAGTATTGGATCCAAGGATATTGATATCCTTGATGATGTTGTAATAAGGAGTAGATCTCCTTTGGGGTTAGTTAATTGGTGTAGTGTTGGGTAGTAGTTCCTCCATTGTGATGGAACTCAGTACTTAGCCTAGTACCGGATAAAGGGTAGGCGACGTTGTGTTAGGTGTGGTTCACCTTGGTGTGAAAGAACCCGGTGGTTAGCCTAGTACCGGAAAAAGAGTAGGCGACGTTGTGAAGGCTTCTCCGCCATAAGGAGTTGGTGTTGTTTAGTGATTACGAACTCTCGAGTAGGTGACTCGGGGAGTGGAGTAGGACAAGGAAGGTGTCCTTGTAGCCGAACCACTATAAATACTCGCGTTGTGGTTTTTTGCTTCTTACTCTTATCTTTTCATTACATATTTATATTTCTATATGTTTGTTTATCAACATCCAACACACATCCAAATAGATTGACATAAGTCGATCTAATAAGTTTAAAACGAGTTTTAATTGGCAAAACTATTCAACCCCCCTTCTAGTTTTCCACAATTAGCATCACAGCTTCGTTACCAAGTTTCTTAAAGTATATTGTACTTTAAAAACTTGATACGATCTATGGTTAATTGAAAACTACAAAGAAAGTTTTTCATAAAAACAAATACCATGTCTTTTAAAACTCTTTGTTTGGATGTTGATTAGATGACAACATTTTTTTCTTATTATTTTTTTTTCATTTAATTGCACTAATCCTCTTTGTCATATTGCTTAGTCAAATCTCATACCTACCAAGCCATAGGAATCGCTTGGTAACAAGAATACCTTCCCTAAGAAGGTATCTTAAACACAAAGGAGCTAGAATTGTCTACTGACATTTGTTGTGTCATTTGTAAAGACATTCCTAAGTGCATTAAAGGTATGACTTTCTACTTATCTCTAAATGGCATTAGCTTGATAATTAAGTATGCCTACATAAGTATTTATATGATTATCCTTTGTGCATATAGATGTATTACATGTAGCTTCATTAGGAAGCATTTTCTCACATACGTGTTATTTTTTCGTCTAAAGTCGTGGTATATAAAACTTGTGTTTTATTTCACTTAATCCAAAAATCATATATTTCTAATAATAAAACAAAACATAAATCTCAAAAATTCCTCCTTCCCTATAAATAAACCATTTGTCGCCCACTATATCAAATCCCCACTTTTTCAAATCTTCCATTTTCAAAAAATTACCTCTCATTCAAAACTTCATCTTCCTCTCATCTCATCTCATCTCAAACCAAAACCAAGAAGGTTCGTCATCAACATGGTTTACATCGCCCTCGTGCTCATCGCCTTAACACTCATCGCTCTTGTGTTCCCTATGATGAAGTTCACATACGGAGACATATACTTTGTGTTGTTAATCTACATTGGGGCCATATACCCAATCCTTTGTATCATTCTTAGCATTGAAATGAAATATTATTAATAGTCTAGTTTATCTAGGTTATTATTATCATAATATGTTTGTCATTTCTTTTGATTTATATCTTTCATATTCTTTCGTGATACATTAGAAACCATGAATGCATGCTAAAAGAAAATGTAGGCTAAAACACATATCTTGGTATAAAACTATTAAACTTATGTTTTTATCAAAAATATGCTTCTGTTATTACAGATCCACGGATCCCGGCAAGTATACTAGCCGGATCCCTTATAGAAGGGAACCGTGGGAACCGTCCTTCTGGATAACAGATTTTTCATGCAAAATAAAAACCACCTTCTTCCTAAAAGAAATGTTCTACTAGAATGTCAAACATTAAGTGAGTTATATGTCATTGTTAATAAACATCTTGTAAAAATGTTAGGTAATCATTGTCTTACCCGTAATACGTCACATCCTATTAACTTGTCTTTCCTATAGGTTTCGCTATGTCGCATGAACATGAGTTTGATTTTTCACTCACTAGCGTCTACACTCCTAACATTTCCCTTGAACCCAACACACCTGGCAATCATGTTCGTAGGTTCAATAATCTCGAAACCCGTCACTTCCACGAAGGACGTATTGTCGACACTCCTCTACAATACGAAGAAGGTATCAATACCTCCTTCCGAACCATAGGATTGGAATGTCTTCTCCAAATTAACGAGAAAATATTTCCAAGGTTTGTATTGGAATTCTTCCGTCAAGTCGAACTCGTTCGTAACGAGGATCGTTCTCTATCTCTTTGGTTTTGGATCAAAAACCAAAAGTTCGTTTTAACCCTTGGGCAATTTGCTCAAATTCTCCGAATTCCAAATCATGGAAAATGTGCCTTCACCGAAGATTGGTCTCTTGATTCTCTCTTCAACTTTCGTGAAGAAAATAGTCCATATTGTTCATACATACCTTCCCCGCAAGATTTGAATCGCATAATATGCAAACCTCGACCATATTACTCCGATCCAAACATTATCTTTACACGGGACATCCGAGAAGAGTACAAAGCTCTCGCACTCATCCTACGGGAAAATGTTTGGAGTCTTAGGGGAAATCGAGAAATCCTTCCCGCTTGTTGTGCTCACATAATGTATTGTTTGCTAACACAACAACTATACAATCTCGCCTACTTCTTCGCAAGGCGAATTGTAAATCTTCAAGGCTCCAAGAACAAACTCATCCCTTATGGAATGTTCTGGACGCGCCTTTATCATAACATCATGTACTTCCACCCTCAATTTCAAAGTCCGTTGTACGTACTTGTGAACAAGATGATGGAACCTCTAAACACATCTCTCATGAAGACTTTCTTCATTCCTAAAACGACAAACACTCATCAACCACTTGATGATCCATCTAGCGAAAACGCTCAAGGAACTTAGTAATCTTTCAAATAGGATCAATCCTTAGTATTCATGCTTTATCAATGTAATGTAATTTATTTCATGAAATAAAACATTTTACATTTGTTATCTCAGTATTAGAACCTCTTTTGAAATATAATGCATTGTCAAAATCATTGCATACCTTTAGTAAAGGTTCTGCTTAGCAGATAGACGGATCCCTGATTCCTCCCGAACTACCTTCTTTTATTTCTCCGTCACACGAGCCAACCGCTTTTGAACGGTCAACCGTAACAGATGATAAAAGGGCGACAGCCCGGGAGAAAAATGCAAGTTTACCAAGGATTTAAAATATCCTTGGATCGTTTATGTCCTGGTGAGGCGTGATATTCTGAATATAATGACTTGTGAATTGTTGAAAATAATATTAGTATAGGAAAACAGAAATCTGATTGACTAACACTAGGAATGTGAATAGTAATAGCTCTGTCACAGCTACGTCAATAAAAACGTACAATCAGAAACCTAAAAATATTAAAGTATTTACAAACATACGTTTAAGTTTAAATAAACGTAAATGTAACGAATAAAACAAAACTATTTATAACTATAGTAGGGATTTGCATGTCTTAGCGACTTAAATGCAAATTAAAGAAAATAAAAGTTAAAATCTATTAAATAAACGCTATCACTATTTTTACAGATCGATGAACGTTTATGATTTATAAAACAAAATAACTTAAATAAACTATCTTAACTAAAACGTAAACTTGAATTACTTAAAAACGTTGTTTAAAATGGAAACGAGCGTTATTTACGAAAATGGCGCTGGAGCGCAAGATAAAACGTAAATTTTATGAAATAAAAGGCCTACGAGTATAAAACTAATTTTCTTACGTACTATTTGATAAAAGAAAATTTTACAAAAAAGAATTATATTTTTTTGATTATTATTTTATTTATTATGAATTAAATACCTTTTTACACTAATTAAATGATAAAAAATACTAAAACTATTTGGAAAAATCTGAAACTTTCACAAAAAATACTTTATACTAATACTAAGATAAGAAAAATGAAAAAGCTAAAAAATCTTGTTTGAATAAGCTAGTAATAAGCTAAATAGAACGTATAAGCTAATATGAGAAACAAGGGTCAAGTATTAGATTGTGCATGATTCAACCAGTCAAAGACCCAAGGGCAACTGGCTATACAGGTACATGCTATCACTCTTAAAGGTGGGAGGTCTCAGGTTCGAGCCTGCCTCCCCACCTTTTTGCAAAATATTTTTTTTTCGATTTTCTTTTTGCAAAACTTTATAACAAGCTAAAATATGGAACTTTAACAAAGACAATTTTTTCAAAACTTGGAAATAAGCTCTGTGGGAGCTTATTTCCATAACAGTTGGCTTTTTAAGCCTAAAGCATCCACATAGAAGCTATCACTTGTAGTTAAAGGGTCTTTTTGGTTTTTTCTATTTATGAAACTAAATATATACAGATAATATACATATAAGATGAAAATAGAACTTATAAAACCTACAAATAAGCCAAACGTGGGCTTATTACCCACACAGTTGAGCTTTTTTGGCTCTAAGTGGAGTAATAAGCTCATGATAAGCTTGAAAAAGCTATACACAAGAAACAAAAGGTAAAATAATGTATGCACAAGTATATTAGTCATATATATATACAAGCATGTGAACTGAGAATCACTAATAAGCTCTAATAAGCTCATAAGCTCTTCTCAGTTTCATACAGATCCAAACACCCTTGCATCCATTTGGTTTGGCAATTTAAGCTTGTCAAACAAACTTAAAAGATCAAAATAAAAGTGAAAGCTGCAAGATGGTCTGGTAGGCTTTTCAAAAAGCCCAAGCTTACCTAGTGAGGTCCACTAGTGAGCTTGTAGGAAGCTCATGAAAAGTCATCCAAGTGACTGTATGTGACTGGGTCTCAGTTTACACTATCAATATGGGACAAACTAAAAGCCCATTGCAGCCCTGTTGAATAAGCTACAATATGAAAATTAAGTGCAGGATCTAAAAGCTGGGTAGCTAGGCTTCCTAAAAAGCCAAGCTACAAAGGCTAGTGATCACTAAGGAGCTTGTGAGAGGCTTGTGGAAATGGTGTAATACCCCTGATTGCTCAGGGGTATGTTGTGAGTGGGCAAACACAAGCCTCATTTGAACCTATCAAATAAGCCTCAACAAGCTCAACTTATATTGAGGCATTGAGATGGACTGCTTAGCTTCTTACAAAGCCAAGAATCACAAGCTCAAGCTCATTAAGGAGCTTGTTAAGAGCTTTGGAATATTAGCTCACTTCACTGTTTGCTTCAGTGAAGTGAGCTTGGTGGGACAAAAAGATTTGGATGATTAAGCTATCTAGATAAGTTAAAAATGTAAAAACAATCATACCAATAATAAAAAGGCCACAAGGGCTACACAAAACAGTAAAATGTACAAGCTATGGTCAAATCCACAAGCTTCTGCAAGCTCATGAATTTGACAGCATAACTGTGGTGCAGGGCATGTATTTAGACAAGGGACTCAAACTAAGCTAAAAATTAAGCATTTAAAAAGCTAAATGAAAGTGAGCTATTATTTTTACAATTAAGATAAGCAGCAATATTTTAATATCCTAGAAGGTTTTAAGCTAAAACTCACTAATGAGCACACAAAAAATTCTAGATTTTATTCAAAAATAGACCTTAAGAAAATTTGACTTTTTACAAGAACATAAAGTTTGACTAAAGTGAATTTAGAAATTAAACTACTGATTAAATAAGCTATATTAAGCAATAAAAACATGAAATAAAACTAACTTAACAACTTTTAAGATAATGTTATGAAAATGACTTGAAAAACTTAAACAGACAAGGAATTAGAAAAGATTAAAGGTAATTTGACTATTAACTATATAAGGACTGGATTTGGATACTTAACTGAGTTATATGATCAATATGCATCATACATCAAATAAGAATAACAACACACACCACCTTAAACACAGAAAAGACAGCAAATCCATTTATGAAATCTAAAATTACAACAGTGGACACTGAGATTGAATTGAGGTGGATTTGACCATATATACATTACCACTGAGCTTAAAGGCTTGTCACTTCCTCAAATGGCCTAATGGGTCATGTATACACAGAAATAAACAACTCAAACAACCTCATGATCCTAAATCATGCCAAATCCAAGCAGTCCTTTAAACTTCACTTGTCACATGAAATTCAAAGTTTTCAATGAATTCAACCACAAACCTGATTCCTAACATATTATTATTATAAAAGAAGACTAATTGAGCATAAAATGTCAAGCACACAAGCAAGAAATACAGATTTGTCACATATGCATTTCAACTGAGTGTTTTTCCAATTTTAAGCACAAGCAAACTTAAATAAACAAACTACTAATATTAAGCTATGATAACATTAAACAATCACAAAGGAACATGAAAACTTAAAAATCAAAGCATGAAAAGTATTAAAACAGTAACTTGCAAAAATTGAGAAAATGAGCTTACAAGATGGCACAAGCTGAGAATCAAGATTCAAAGAACAAGGTTACACCCAATAGCTTCCCATTAAGCTCCTAATATTCCTTGCACTCAAATTTCAAACTTGCTTCACCTTCTTCTTCATCAACCCACTATTTTTGATTTTTCAATGATTTTCTCTATTTTTTTATGATTTTCTGAATTTAAAAACTAAAACTGCTTTACTGAATCTAAAAGCTTTAAAACTTTTGTCAAGAGCTTATGTGACCTATTGAATCCATTAAACAACTAATGATCAACAAAAATGTACATGACTTGGAAATTTAAAATGGTACGAATTGAAAAACTTGAAATGTAAAGATAACATGAGATTAAAGCTGAAAATGAGTTTCATTACACTAATTTGAGAACTAATACAAGATTTAAAGTATTGAAAGACATTTAATCTAAGAAAGCAATAAAGTTTAATTAAGCTACATGACTAAGGCTATCCCAAAGTAGTTGTATCCTTCTCCTTCTTCTTTCTTTTATAGTGTTCTGAGTTCCACTTGAGTTTTCAGTCAAATCCCATCAATAATCTTGGTCATTGGATCACTGCAACTCATCTCAGCCATCAAAATTGCTTTTGGCGCCAAAAAGTCCTAAAGGTTGCTTGGGGCAGTTTCAGTGCAATTAATGCACTTTGGGAGGTTGTGGAGGTGGAGGGGGGATGTGGAAAGGTGTTATAGATGAGGTGGAGGGTTGAAACGTGGTGAAAACTGCTCTGGTATTGAGATTACAGGGGTGGGAGAGACGAGCTACAGTGCAGGCGGTTTATTTGATTTTAAACTTTGGGCCGGGTCATGTATTGGGCTGGATATTGGGTGTTAATAATGGATCCGTTTGGTTTGTAGCTTTAATAAGCCCAAGGACCAATCTTGTAACTTCTGAATTTTTGAGGGACTGAACCTGCAATATTTCCAAAGTATTCACAAGGACTAAAATTGTTAAGTTAGATAAAACCAAAGGACTTATTTTGCATTTTATTACAATTTAAAATACCCCGAGGACCATTTATGTAATTTTCCAAAGTTTAGGGGGTTAAATTGTAATTTCCTCAAAGTTATCAAAATAGTTCCAAATTGTAAATTCATGAATAGTACAAGGGTAATTTGTGAAATTTCCAAGTTTTGAATACCCAGGGACCTATTTTGCCAATTTTGTAACTTGAGGGGTAAAAATTGCCAGTTTGTGTAAACTTTCATCCAGGGATCATTTGTAAATATTTTTGACTTCCCAAGGACTTAAGTTGACTTTTATTTCATTTTGAAGCTTCAGGGACTAGTTTTGACAATTTGTGTAACTCCAGGGACTGAAAATGACAATTGTTGTGAAATTGATCATTTTTCACTTGTTTTTCAATCTTTTATACCTGAATCACATAAAAACACATTTTTATGAATTTGTATCATTTTGTGAGTCATTTGTGTGTTTTTGGTTGTTTTTGTGGGTTTATATAATACAAATATATGTGTATTTAGACACATATCAAATCCCCCACACTAAACTATTGCTAGTCCCTAGCAATCTTTTATTTAAAACTTAATGGATTTGAAAAACTCTTTACCAAAAGCCATCACTTCTGGAGTAGCCAAATGTTTCAGTTCAAGTAAGAACCTTGGTACAATGATAACCAAATGATTTTGAGCAAATCATAAGCTGTAAACGGATTTGATTTGTCTTTACCAGAAGCCGTACCCTTCTGGACTAGCCAACTCTTAGATAAATTATCAATATTATCTTTGGTGAGCTGAATACCAATTATGGTTTTTCCACTGCCTTTACCACAAGCCATAATCTTGCGGGCTAGCCAACTCTTCACTTTTTAGGATATGGTGAGTTGAAAACCATACAATTTTGGGCAAATTGCAAGCCATAAACGGATTTGAGATATCTTTACCAAGAGCCGTTTGCTCCTGGATTAGCCAATCCTTTTGTTGGTAAGACATGGTGGACTGATTACCATTTGTTGTGTTTAGTACATAGTATTTCCACTAAAAAAAAAATTTTAAATTTGGCCATTTTGGGGGAAAAAGGGACTAAAAGGGTACATTTTATGATCAAATTCGCCAGAATTTCCCCCCCACACTTAGAAATGAATATTGTCCTCAATATTCAAAACTAAGTGGGATAAACACAACAATTATTTTATTTTTTAATATATACAATTTTCTCAACGTTCTATAAATCTATGTACGAAATGTGGAGCACACCCCCACACTTAGGTGTTAGAAATGGGTAAGAAAAGTGAAAATGATTTGACGAGAAATTGGAGTGGGGTTCACTCACAGAATTATGAAGATAAAGGTAGGGAGAATCTTTTTTTTTTTTTTTTTTTTTTTTTTTTTTTTTTTATAATATAAACAGAAACGAAAAATGTTTTTGTATTTTTTTTTTTTAACTTTTATATATATATACAAAGAAATGGCTAAAAAGGAAACCTAAATGAGATTTTTAATACATGATACTGATTTAAACCTAATCTATCACATTCCAGGAATTATACTAAGCACAGTAAATCCTTTTTTAGTGTAAACATGGTGTTTAGCCAAAATTTAGACCTAGGAATATCAAGATTAGGAAAATTGACAGTCAAATGCAAATCAAAGCACAGATAGATTTCAACCATAAAATCTTTTTGTATTTTATATTGTTTATATGAAATGAAGTATATGTAATTTACATACAAGGATAGGTATTTCAACAAAGTACAAAATACAAGTCATAATACGCAGCTAGCCTCCCCGGCAGCGGCGCCAAAATTTGATTCCTCCCGAACTACCTTCTTTTATTTCTCCGTCACACGAGCCAACCGCTTTTGAACGGTCAACCGTAACAGATGATAAAAGGGCGACAGCCCGGGAGAAAAATGCAAGTTTACCAAGGATTTAAAATATCCTTGGATCGTTTATGTCCTGGTGAGGCGTGATATTCTGAATATAATGACTTGTGAATTGTTGAAAATAATATTAGTATAGGAAAACAGAAATCTGATTGACTAACACTAGGAATGTGAATAGTAATAGCTCTGTCACAGCTACGTCAATAAAAACGTACAATCAGAAACCTAAAAATATTAAAGTATTTACAAACATACGTTTAAGTTTAAATAAACGTAAATGTAACGAATAAAACAAAACTATTTATAACTATAGTAGGGATTTGCATGTCTTAGCGACTTAAATGCAAATTAAAGAAAATAAAAGTTAAAATCTATTAAATAAACGCTATCACTATTTTTACAGATCGATGAACGTTTATGATTTATAAAACAAAATAACTTAAATAAACTATCTTAACTAAAACGTAAACTTGAATTACTTAAAAACGTTGTTTAAAATGGAAACGAGCGTTATTTACGAAAATGGCGCTGGAGCGCAAGATAAAACGTAAATTTTATGAAATAAAAGGCCTACGAGTATAAAACTAATTTTCTTACGTACTATTTGATAAAAGAAAATTTTACAAAAAAGAATTATATTTTTTTGATTATTATTTTATTTATTATGAATTAAATACCTTTTTACACTAATTAAATGATAAAAAATACTAAAACTATTTGGAAAAATCTGAAACTTTCACAAAAAATACTTTATACTAATACTAAGATAAGAAAAATGAAAAAGCTAAAAAATCTTGTTTGAATAAGCTAGTAATAAGCTAAATAGAACGTATAAGCTAATATGAGAAACAAGGGTCAAGTATTAGATTGTGCATGATTCAACCAGTCAAAGACCCAAGGGCAACTGGCTATACAGGTACATGCTATCACTCTTAAAGGTGGGAGGTCTCAGGTTCGAGCCTGCCTCCCCACCTTTTTGCAAAATATTTTTTTTTATATTTTCTTTTTGCAAAACTTTATAACAAGCTAAAATATGGAACTTTAACAAAGACAATTTTTTCAAAACTTGGAAATAAGCTCTGTGGGAGCTTATTTCCATAACAGTTGGCTTTTTAAGCCTAAAGCATCCACATAGAAGCTATCACTTGTAGTTAAAGGGTCTTTTTGGTTTTTTCTATTTATGAAACTAAATATATACAGATAATATACATATAAGATGAAAATAGAACTTATAAAACCTACAAATAAGCCAAACGTGGGCTTATTACCCACACAGTTGAGCTTTTTTGGCTCTAAGTGGAGTAATAAGCTCATGATAAGCTTGAAAAAGCTATACACAAGAAACAAAAGGTAAAATAATGTATGCACAAGTATATTAGTCATATATATATATATACAAGCATGTGAACTGAGAATCACTAATAAGCTCTAATAAGCTCATAAGCTCTTCTCAGTTTCATACAGATCCAAACACCCTTGCATCCATTTGGTTTGGCAATTTAAGCTTGTCAAACAAACTTAAAAGATCAAAATAAAAGTGAAAGCTGCAAGATGGTCTGGTAGGCTTTTCAAAAAGCCCAAGCTTACCTAGTGAGGTCCACTAGTGAGCTTGTAGGAAGCTCATGAAAAGTCATCCAAGTGACTGTATGTGACTGGGTCTCAGTTTACACTATCAATATGGGACAAACTAAAAGCCCATTGCAGCCCTGTTGAATAAGCTACAATATGAAAATTAAGTGCAGGATCTAAAAGCTGGGTAGCTAGGCTTCCTAAAAAGCCAAGCTACAAAGGCTAGTGATCACTAAGGAGCTTGTGAGAGGCTTGTGGAAATGGTGTAATACCCCTGATTGCTCAGGGGTATGTTGTGAGTGGGCAAACACAAGCCTCATTTGAACCTATCAAATAAGCCTCAACAAGCTCAACTTATATTGAGGCATTGAGATGGACTGCTTAGCTTCTTACAAAGCCAAGAATCACAAGCTCAAGCTCATTAAGGAGCTTGTTAAGAGCTTTGGAATATTAGCTCACTTCACTGTTTGCTTCAGTGAAGTGAGCTTGGTGGGACAAAAAGATTTGGATGATTAAGCCATCTAGATAAGTTAAAAATGTAAAAACAATCATACCAATAATAAAAAGGCCACAAGGGCTACACAAAACAGTAAAATGTACAAGCTATGGTCAAATCCACAAGCTTCTGCAAGCTCATGAATTTGACAGCATAACTGTGGTGCAGGGCATGTATTTAGACAAGGGACTCAAACTAAGCTAAAAATTAAGCATTTAAAAAGCTAAATGAAAGTGAGCTATTATTTTTACAATTAAGATAAGCAACAATATTTTAATACCCTAGAAGGTTTTAAGCTAAAACTCACTAATGAGCACACAATAAAATTCTAGATTTTATTCAAAAACAGACCTTAAGAAAATTTGACTTTTTACAAGAACATAAAGTTTGACTAAAGTGAATTTAGAAATTAAACTACTGATTAAATAAGCTATATTAAGCAATAAAAACATGAAATAAAACTAACTTAACAACTTTTAAGCTAATGTTATGAAAATGACTTGAAAAACTTAAACAGACAAGGAATTAGAAAAGATTAAAGGTAATTTGACTATTAACTATATAAGGACTGGATTTGGATACTTAACTGAGTTATATGATCAATATGCATCATACATCAAATAAGAATAACAACACACACCACCTTAAACACAGAAAAGACAGCAAATCCATTTATGAAATCTAAAATTACAACAGTGGACACTGAGATTGAATTGAGGTGGATTTGACCATATATACATTACCACTGAGCTTAAAGGCTTGTCACTTCCTCAAATGGCCTAATGGGTCATGTATACACAGAAATAAACAACTCAAACAACCTCATGATCCTAAATCATGCCAAATCCAAGCAGTCCTTTAAACTTCACTTGTCACATGAAATTCAAAGTTTTCAATGAATTCAACCACAAACCTGATTCCTAACATATTATTATTATAAAAGAAGACTAATTGAGCATAAAATGTCAAGCACACAAGCAAGAAATACAGATTTGTCACATATGCATTTCAACTGAGTGTTTTTCCAATTTTAAGCACAAGCAAACTTAAATAAACAAACTACTAATATTAAGCTATGATAACATTAAACAATCACAAAGGAACATGAAAACTTAAAAATCAAAGCATGAAAAGTATTAAAACAGTAACTTGCAAAAATTGAGAAAATGAGCTTACAAGATGGCACAAGCTGAGAATCAAGATTCAAAGAACAAGGTTACACCCAATAGCTTCCCATTAAGCTCCTAATATTCCTTGCACTCAAATTTCAAACTTGCTTCACCTTCTTCTTCATCAACCCACTATTTTTGATTTTTCAATGATTTTCTCTATTTTTTTATGATTTTCTGAATTTAAAAACTAAAACTGCTTTACTGAATCTAAAAGCTTTAAAACTTTTGTCAAGAGCTTATGTGACCTATTGAATCCATTAAACAACTAATGATCAACAAAAATGTACATGACTTGGAAATTTAAAATGGTACGAATTGAAAAACTTGAAATGTAAAGATAACATGAGATTAAAGCTGAAAATGAGTTTCATTACACTAATTTGAGAACTAATACAAGATTTAAAGTATTGAAAGACATTTAATCTAAGAAAGCAATAAAGTTTAATTAAGCTACATGACTAAGGCTATCCCAAAGTAGTTGTATCCTTCTCCTTCTTCTTTCTTTTATAGTGTTCTGAGTTCCACTTGAGTTTTCAGTCAAATCCCATCAATAATCTTGGTCATTGGATCACTGCAACTCATCTCAGCCATCAAAATTGCTTTTGGCGCCAAAAAGTCCTAAAGGTTGCTTGGGGCAGTTTCAGTGCAATTAATGCACTTTGGGAGGTTGTGGAGGTGGAGGGGGGATGTGGAAAGGTGTTATAGATGAGGTGGAGGGTTGAAACGTGGTGAAAACTGCTCTGGTATTGAGATTACAGGGGTGGGAGAGACGAGCTACAGTGCAGGCGGTTTATTTGATTTTAAACTTTGGGCCGGGTCATGTATTGGGCTGGATATTGGGTGTTAATAATGGATCCGTTTGGTTTGTAGCTTTAATAAGCCCAAGGACCAATCTTGTAACTTCTGAATTTTTGAGGGACTGAACCTGCAATATTTCCAAAGTATTCACAAGGACTAAAATTGTTAAGTTAGATAAAACCAAAGGACTTATTTTGCATTTTATTACAATTTAAAATACCCCGAGGACCATTTATGTAATTTTCCAAAGTTTAGGGGGTTAAATTGTAATTTCCTCAAAGTTATCAAAATAGTTCCAAATTGTAAATTCATGAATAGTACAAGGGTAATTTGTGAAATTTCCAAGTTTTGAATACCCAGGGACCTATTTTGCCAATTTTGTAACTTGAGGGGTAAAAATTGCCAGTTTGTGTAAACTTTCATCCAGGGATCATTTGTAAATATTTTTGACTTCCCAAGGACTTAAGTTGACTTTTATTTCATTTTGAAGCTTCAGGGACTAGTTTTGACAATTTGTGTAACTCCAGGGACTGAAAATGACAATTGTTGTGAAATTGATCATTTTTCACTTGTTTTTCAATCTTTTATACCTGAATCACATAAAAACACATTTTTATGAATTTGTATCATTTTGTGAGTCATTTGTGTGTTTTTGGTTGTTTTTGTGGGTTTATATAATACAAATATATGTGTATTTAGACACATATCAATCCCAAAGGTTTTGCTATACGGATCCCTACTCTTAAGGAACCGTGGGATCCGGCAAACAGAAAATGCAATTGCAATCATTGTATTTCAAACATGTCCTTAGAACACTTCACACTAAGCTAGACATAGTGTCTTAAGGCAAATTAAGTCCGTATCAAGTTAAGTAGATCTTCCTTACTCACACATAACTCACCTAGATCACACTCAAGACGCTTGTAGATCTATCGTTTCACTTAAACCCATTACTCTTCCGCTCTCAAGCTCACTCATCATCTCTCACATGATCCCTCACATCTAGCCTTGAAAAACTTTCAATTATGGCAAAATTGATCATAATCACCATTACCTCAAAATTGGCCGAAATTGATCAAATTCTAGTTTTTCCATCTTAAGTCTTTAGGATACTCTTCAAAACATTATCCTAAGTCACTATCTAATCTCTAGGATCTTTTAGTTCCATTTGACACTCTCAAAATCTTTAGTGTCATCTTTGTTCATTCATTGGTACTCATGAAAGTTCCAATTTCTTCCATAAAAGGCAATCATTAGCTACATCACTCATTACCCTCAAGTACTTAAACACCTCTTCATTTGAGACACTTAGATAAAATGAAACACTCAAGAAGAAATAGGCATTAGACCTTACAAACATCATTGCTATCTTTTCTTAGCTGATGATAGACGGATCCCTAGGATTAGCCTAGGCGGATCCCTCAAAGGAGGGAACTGTGGGATCCGTATGACAGATTTATGTCAACTCTAGCCAAAACAATCATCTCAAGCTCATCTTGCTAACTTGAACACTCCATCTCATCTTAAATGAGTTTCTAGATTAGTACAACTCTAAAGTTGACTCTTGTGCATGTTAATCATCACATTCCAATGAATTTTAGTGACTTAAGTCTTGAATGCACTTGGCAAATCTCTTGCTTTATAAACCACATTGTTAGGACTCCTAAAGTCATCATCTTCATCCTAATTTTCAGCACTTAGAAATCTTTACAAACCTCTTGAAATCATCTCATCATGAGGAAAACTCCAAGTGGTAACTCATCAACCAAAGAACCACCTAAGAAAATTGCTCATTTTGTACACGAAATCTCTTCAACCGAATCATCTCCGGTCAAGTCCACAAATGCGAGGATTTCTCCTACACCAATCAAACCAATCCCTAAAAGGATAGTACCCACAAAACTACCTATGCCAAACACCACCATACCTCCTAGGCCAAACAATCCCATCTCCACTAAACCATCACCATTGGTTCCTAGAGCTATCTCATTCACAACTCCACTATCATCACCACACCTCCACAATTTATAGGATTTGCCTCCTAGGCCGTCTCATCCTCCTCCACCGGCAACATTCTCCTCTTTAGGAGGAATAATGATACAAAATCAAGGTGTTGAGTCAACACTAGCTCCGGCTTCCTTTTCGCCGTCACTATCATATAATCCCATTTGGATTATGAAAAATTATCAAAGTCAACCATTCGACCATATGGAAGTTGACACATCTCTACCACCACCATCATTTTTGGTCGAGCCATCTTCAAATGTGCCTCCACAAATCCCTCTGTCGTTTGAGGCTCCCTAACCCGCTTCACTTGATCCTTCGCATCAAGCAATTTCATTTCTTCCACCACCACTACCTATCCATGACAAAGATTGTTATCATTGTCAACAAGTTGAAAGTTTGATACATGAAGTACGAGAAGATCAACGTTTCATGTTCTATCACCTCCTCGAACGTTTCGACGAGATTAAACCTAAACAAACTTGAGCTAGAGGATTTTTAATGGTGTCCTAGTATCAAGCGTTACTTAGATAAGTCTAGTAATTCCAAGTCATGTATCGATCATTTTCTTAGTTTTTAGAGTCATGTATATCATACCTCTAATTTTATTAAATGAAATTACATGCTACTTGCTATATTTCTGAGTATATGATTATGTTGTATAATACATATCTCACTTTGATGTTAACATTATTTGTTATATCACCATTGCTGAAATCAGTCATCAGCCAGATGGATCCCTGAAATCCGCCTAGACGGATCCCTACAAGGAGGGAACCGTGGGATCCATGAGACAGAAAACTATTTCTCTACTAACTTGAGTCATATTTGCAGGAAATTATGCATTATACTTGTTTTCTAACTTTTGTTTTGTAGTTATTCAATTTACACATGAAGACTTTGACACTCTAAAGCTAGGGGAGCTTTATGTCAAAGCAATACATTGCAAAATCACTTGCAATATTAGAATTACATTTCATGACGTCCCTTTGCAAAGTTGCAATCATCAAGGGGGAGCATATTCGTCACATAGACGAAATCTTTTGCAAACTTAGTTGCAAATGAACTAGCTTAGTATTATTTTTTCTTGACGCCCTCACATAGGGATGGACTCGTCAAGGGGGAGTTAAGACGAGATCCTTTCCCGTTACTTGCTCTCTACTTTTTCTTTCTTTTCTATTTTTCACATGTTTTTCTTAAAACAATGTGTTAGTTACCTTTCGAAGCTCTTTTTGTTTCGACAAAAAGGGGGAGAAGAAAGTAAAAACTATAAATTTAAACTTTTACGAATTTTAGCTTTTCTTTAAAATAATTTTATGTTTTGTCATCAACAAAAAGGGGGAGATTGTTAATACAAATAAGCCGTAAAAACGTTTATTTATATTTTACGATCTTCTAATGTTTTGTCGATAACAAACGTAAAATCACTTTAAGGAAACAAATAAAATACGTAAATGGTTTTGAGCTAATAGTTTCTAACACACTTACGTTCTCACATAAAACACTAAAACAAGTATAAGTGATTTTATGATTTAGTATTACATATGTACAACAAATAGTGTTTACATATTTGGGTAAAATATACACATAACTAGTATGTAGTATATTGGGTAATATAAATGGGTAGAAACTTAAGTATCATAACCCATTGACCAAATACATTGAATGTAGTTGGGTACAACCCAAAGTCCATGACCCATATCCATGGAGCTTGACCCATAACCCATTGCATGACATCAAGCTTATGTCATATATGGATAATATACATAATCCATGGTATTGACCCATACCCATTTGACTAGGCGCATTGCACTCATGAGATACATTGTATCTAATAAGAGACCCATGGATCAACCCATAACCCATGACCCATGACCCATAACCAAAATACCCATGGGCAAAGAGGGGCGTCCCACGGATCCCTAGCTTTACGCTAGACGGATCCCGTGTGGGAGGGATCCGTGGGATCCGGGGAACAGATGGCATTTTCTCTCTATAAATAGTGAGCCATTTCTTCATTGTTTCTCACCCTTTTCTAACATACTTTCTCCTTGAGTTAAAAACTCTCTAACCCCATATCTAAGTGATCTATGTATGTAGTTTTGTTTTTGTGTGTGATCCTCTAGGTTCCTCTTAAAGGCGAGATCACCACCTTTGAAGTCAAGTAAGCTCAAGTCCATGAGTTGCCATGCTTCCTCATCATCAAGACTACTGAAGTCCTCTTGTTGATGGTTCTTTTCTTTCTTCTAAGAAGTGTAGTGTTGAAGACATTAGTGAAAGATGTTGTCTCAAGTGTCAAGACGAAGACATTAGTGAAAGGTGTCGATTGTCTATAGTGTAGGCATTAGTGAAGGGTGCCTAGAAGTCAAGTCACAAGACATTAGTGAAGGGTGTCTTGAAGATCTAGTCAAAGGCATTAGTGAAAGGTGCCCAAGATGTACATTCGATATGGTGTGTTTCGATGTACAAGATAGATTAGTATTGGATCCAAGGATATTGATATCCTTGATGATGTTGTAATAAGGAGTAGATCTCCTTTGGGGTTAGTTAATTGGTGTAGTGTTGGGTAGTAGTTCCTCCATTGTAATGGAACTCGGTACTTAGCCTAGTACCGGATAAAGGGTAGGCGACGTTGTGTTAGGTGTGGTTCACCTTGGTGTGAAAGAACCCGGTGGTTAGCCTAGTACCGGAAAAAGAGTAGGCGACGTTGTGAAGGCTTCTTCGCCATAAGGAGTTGGTGTTGTTTAGTGATTACGAACTCTCGAGTAGGTGATTCGGGGAGTGGAGTAGGGCAAGTAAGGTGTCCTTGTAGCCGAACCACTATAAATACTCGCATTGTGGTTTTGTGCTTCTAACTCTTATCTTTTCATTACATATTTATATTTCTATATGTTTGTTTATCAACATCCAACACACATCCAAATAGATTGACATAAGTCGATCTAAATAGTTTAAAACGAGTTTTAATTGGCAAAACTATTCAACCCCCCTTCTAGTTTTCCACACTTTGGACAAATCATTCTGACACTATAGGAATCCCTTAAGCAATCTTTCAGTGTCTTTTACCACCATTTTTGGAATGAGAAAAACTGAAGCCCGGTAGACTTGCACTGACTCTAAAACAGATGCTATGAGTTGAAGTCTCCCACCATAAGATAATATCCTGTTTTTCCAGCTTTTAACCTTAATCTTAACTTTGTTAATCAATTCTTTGCACTCATTAACCCCTGTAACCAGTGGTACACCAAGGTATTTCATAGGCAATCTCCCAACCTTAAATGGTAAAATGCTGAGAACCTCTTGCTTCATATGATCTTTAACATTTCCAAAAAATAATGTACTCTTCCCTAAATTAGGATTAAGACCAGACAAATTGTTGAACATGTCTAAAGCCCTTTTAATAACTTTAACAGACTTTATATCACAATGGCATACAACAAAGAGACCATCTGCAAAGCATAGATGTGATATTTTTAACTGCTTACAGCCCCAATGGTATCTAAAATTGTTATCACCTTTAATCTATTTTTGCATAATCAAGTTAAAAACCTCCATAACTAAAGTGAAAATATAAGGTGATAAGGTCTCCTTGCCTCAGTACTCTTCCCCCTTTGAAATATCCATGTCTCTCCCCATCAACACAAACAGAAAAAGTTGTAGTCCCCACACAAACCATAATCCATTTCACCATCTGTTCAGGGAAACCAAACATGACTAAGGCTTTTTCAAAGAATTTTCAGCTTACTGTATCATAAAAATTTCCAGCTTAACATTGTTTTATGCTGCGCTCTAAGCCTACTTCTGATTTATATAATTAGTTTTCTTTACTATTGATCGATGTTATTCAAACTTAAATTTTTCGTCAAAGTTAATAATATTAAAAACGTATTATTGAAAAACATTGTTCGTCAAAAAAGATAACTAAAGAACATCGTTTGTCAAAAAATATAATTACATCCATACTGCAAACTTTACCGTCATCGCAACATGCGGGTCGAAGTATATACAAGTACTCCCTCCGTCCCATATTAAGTGTCCGCTTACATCATGCACAAAGTTTTAAAAAATTCCACTAACTACACTCTCCACCAATCAAATATCATTTTTACCCACTAAAGTCTCATCTCATTGGTTTAAATAGAATATGGACACTTAATTTGGGACATCCAAAGATTCTATTGTGGACACTTAATATGGGACGGAGGGAGTACTATAACACTATGGTTGAGTTTGACAAAATAACTGAGACTGAGCTATACATATATTTATGTATTTAGTCTTCTAAATATTTTCATAACTGATTGTGTGATACGTGTCATTTGTTAGTTAGCACAAAAATTAGGTAAAACGAATTAAAAGCAAAGTCAAACCACGTGGTATGTCGACATGTTTAATTATAACAAATTATAGGGTTAATTCCATATATAACCAATTTAAACATTAAAATGTCATATTTACGCAACTAAAAATCAAATTGACATATATACCCAATCTAAAACTCATTTTGCCAAATTTGCCCAATATCATTATAAAACTAATTAAACATTAATTTACATTATCAAATATCTATAATACCCTTGGTTTTAAAATAATATAAATGACTATCTATATACTACTTATAATGCACAAACGATTCTCTCTCTTATTTAATTTTCAGACTTTCAGACTTGCAAGTAATAAAGCATGATGTACAACAATTGAAAGCACAAAATTTCAGACTTACAACCACATATACATTATATACAACACATTGATGCACATATTAAATAAAGAAACCACATTAATGCATACAATTAATACAACCCATCACCAATTAATACAAAATGTAAAGCATAATGTACAAACCTATATACTACATCCTACTTATAAAGCATGTTGAAATATCCGAACCTTTAAAAAAAGAACAAAACTAAATAAATTTCATTCTATCTTTCGTTCGTATAAGACCCAATAAAAAATATAATACCGTCATTTTGCCGCAAGCATAACTTTTATTAGCTACTCAAATCAAGTTATCAAATGCTATATTTAAATATATAAATACACATTAACTTGGAACATCATTAGCTATTGACTTGAAATATTTTTCACTACCTTTACTTGGTGCAAAAATACAAACCCACGTCAAGATTTCAACGGGCTGACAAAAAACTTTCTTTCATCTACACGAAAGAATATCTTCACATATCATTTTCGAAGCTAAAGCTTCCTTTATATTCGAAAAAGAAAGAAAAGATTCATAACAATTATGTTATAATCTCTCTTTGGTTCGTTCAAAAATAAAAACAACACAAGATGAACCTACCCAAGACCCTCCAAAGGATCTTGAAGCCATTAATATGCTTTCTTGATTCGAATTGAACTCAAATGAAGAAAAGTTCATGGATCGGTTGTGCTTATGTTTGTGTCGTTAAAATTGTTGGATTTGTGATTTGGTTATAATTCATGATGGTGAAGACGATTTGAAGAGGATGAAATCGTGAGATGAGATGAGTTTTTGATGGGGGTTGTGAAAAGTTTAGGTGAAAGAGAGGAGGTGGGGGCAAATGATAACCAGAAGTGTGTGTAGGGTTAAAGAGTAAAAATGTTTAGGTTTTATCTAATATTGGGTTTGGGATTGATACAAATGTTTAGGTATTATTTTGGGCCCGGGTCTTTCAATTCATATGACGGGCTGAACATCTACATTAAAAGAGACTGGACTGGGCTTTCATTAAATATCCGAAAATGGTTGTTATTGAGCTATTGTTATAATAGTTTAAGTTTGTTTCCGGTTGTTGGGTTAAATGCTATCCGTATTTTTACTACTTGAGCAGAAAAAGTTTGCTTCGCTGCAGTGGTGTCGGTCACTGAGGGTCGAGACGCAACTCCGCCTCCTTTTCACCGCAACAACACGTTGACAATCACATAACTTTTTAACTACTTGCAATTATACTATTGTCTTATATAAATTTATTGTTATTTGTAAATTAATTATTAAAAAGATATGTCCGCATAACATCACACTGCAAGAAAAAATAGTCACAGGATACCCGCCGCCGCATCGCGCGGGTACCCTGCTAGTAACAATTTATAGCTTTACGTGATTCTGGAACATAGTCCTCATCAGTTTTGATATTATGGCTTCCATCATTTCTATCCATGGACCATGGTGTCCACACTCACCAATCACCACAATCTCAATTTTGTAAGGTTCTTTCAAATTAATAAGTGCTATTTATAAGAGCAGTTACAATCGGAACACCATAACACCAATAACACCGTCCACGTCAGCGCCACATCAGCTTTAACATTTAACATTAACATCCCCAAAAAACACTCACAACCATAACATCCCAATAACACCATAACACCAATAATATTTCATATTTTCAATTTCAACCCTTAAACTAAAACAAACACTTCATTTATTAAACTAAAACAAACATTTCATTAAAACTAAAAACATATTACAATACGTGATTAAAAAAAAAAAAAAAAAAAAAAAAAAAAAACACACACACTGCAATTAAAAAAAATGTCACAATTCTCAATTTCCGGTCATTTTTCAATTTCACTATTCATCTCGGGAATTTACTATTCATCGGTTACTATTCATCGGTTACTATTCATCATTTTACTATTCATCGTTTTCGAAGTCGATGTAATATTCTGATAACGTATTTCAAAATTTTACTATTCACAAAACACTATTCATTCCCGGAGAAAAATTTATATTTACGACCATTATCTGCATATTAGTTCATGCATGGGTTCGCATATTTCAATAACGTATACTTTTCTTATAAAATAAACGCTATCGCGTAATTAATTATTTTGAACATTTGATCCGATACTTTCAAAAATTATCCCGATATATTTTTACACTCATATTAAGATTATAAAAATAATATTATTAGTTTACCCGGTGTTTTAAATTTATTTCGTATATAAATTGTTATAGTTATATAATTACGACGGTTTTCGTAAATACTACACGATAATTATTATTTCACTCAATTTTTGTAAGTAATGTATTTTTATAATTTTTATGACTTCAATATATTTTATTTTGATCCGTTAAAATTTATTTTTAGCTAACGCTACCCTAAATGCTTAAATATGTACACAAGTTACTAATTATTCTTAAATGACAACACTTTTACTTCTACATATGTATATTAAACTACAACAAAATGCATCTACTCCTTTTATTTCCTATATATGTCGACCATAAGGGCATGAGTCAACAATTTAGTACTAAAATATCTAGAGTACACTTATATATGCATACATATTATATCATTTTACAAACTACACATACATTAGATAATATCAAAGTGTAAAAGATCAAAAGTTCTTCTTCCTCTCTTCTCTACACAACTGGCCACCATAAGGATCAAAGAGGAGTTCACCAAAAAAATTTCAAGTCAAGTTTATTACACTCTAGTTACACTCTTAGTTTAGGTTTTGAAATAAAAACCTAGGGTGTTAGGATTAAACTTTGGTTCACTTCACCTCATCAAGTTACTAGTAAGCATCTCATATCCATATTCATCTTTCATATTTATTTTGTGTTCATTTCATCATATTTAATAAAAACATGCAAGTCATATTGATATTTATACCATTTTTTTATGTTTTTAAATGTTATATATATATATATTTGTCATCCTATAATTACTCCTTGAAACATATCACTTTTGGTGATGTCTAGGAACCCATGACACCTTAAGAAGGTGTATGGTAGGATTAGAATAGCTTCGGAGTTGTTTTGAATTGGTTAGAATAGGTTTGGCGCGAGAAAAACCCATTTCGACAACTTTATTTAGAGGTCTGATCTTATTTTCAAATTCTGGAATTCTCGACAGTAGATAAAAATTTTTGGACTAGATATTTAGAAAATATACTTTAAAACGAAAACGTGGTCGCTTGAATGGGTTAAAACGGAGTTATAACGAAGAAGTTATGATTTTTCCAAATTTAACGACGAAAAACTATTTTCTGAAAATATATGTGCTGTTGCACGAATTTCGACGGACAAAACGAGACGTTAGACGTGATCTGTAGGAGCCGACCTACTGAAAATATATTAGTATATGTTAATACGAAACCGTGGATATAAAGAACGTAGAAAACAAGCTTATAACGACCAAGATATACACGTTTGAAACTCGACGAAACTCTATTTATTTTGACAGCTTCTAATAGCAAAATAAACCTAAGTCTAAAAACAGTTTTTGTAATACGTCATGTTGAGAGCCATTTTTCTCATTGATCGAGACCCGTATGGTCAAAAGTTAAATGATACGACTTCTAGACATTGTTGCAAGGTTTTCAAAAACGCCGAGTTTCATCACTAACCCTTAACGTACAATATTTCACGACTAGTTTTACGAGGCCATTTTGGGCATATTTTCAAAGTATGAAAAATGTCATTTTACGACGAAAACATTATATTTACCAATAAATCACTAAACGACTATCGTAGGAGGTTGTTTCAACGTAAATACTTGTAAAGTATTTTATAATATGACGAGATGTCATAAACTTATATTTCGACGATAAACCTTATTTTCAAAAATGTACAAGTGGTATGGATATCATATGATTTTGCATGCACGACATTGTTTCATGACTTATATTAGAGCATATCATTCATATTAGGTTGCGGATAGAGATCGCACCTCATTTCAGTGTATCTACTTTTTTCACCATAATCATTGCATCAGGTGAGTTCGTAGCCCCACTTTTACTCGTTTAATTGTTTTATAAACTCTTTGGGGGAGATACATGCTCAACTACTTGCTTTTACTTTACACTTATATGAACTTAAATATCGTTTGTTTCACTCTATGTGCGCGTAAGTAGATTATGTCCGAACTAAATTGATCACTATGTTATGAACGCTATTAGTTGAAACACTTTCCTTGATTTTGAACCCTTCGACATGTATATTTGAACTCTTTCAAATTGATTCGGACCCTTTGACATATAAGTGAACACTTTGGACTTGATTTGAACTTTTTGACATATAGTTGAACTCTTTTATCCTATAAAGGACCCTTTTGATATATTTTAAACTTGTTTGACGTGATTTTGAACGCTTCGACTATCTTGAATCTTTTGATATTATTCGAGCTCTTTGACAGTTCTGAACTTTTGAACTCGACTTAAATCTTTGAACTTAATTACGAACTTTTGAACTTAAATACAAACTTATGACTTGTTTGAAATTATTGAACCGTACGTGCTATGACCTTGACCTAAAGTCTCCCATGTTCGGAGCATCCCTATAAAGTATCCCTTATTCGGAGCATCACTATAATTATCGCCTTGTCGGTGGAGTGTACCCAATAATTCTCGCCTTAATGGTGGAGTGTTCTCAATAATTCTCGCCTAGGTGGTCGAGTGACAAAAGAGTCTCCCTTGTTGGAGCAGTGCAAAGTCTTCCTTGTTCGGAGCAACCTTAAGCCTCCCCGGTCCGGAGCAGAATGTCTCCCTATGGGAACGGAGCATTTTCAATCTAAGTCTCCCCTGTTCGGAGCAGTACAAATTCTCCCATGTTCGGGTGTTCTTAATTGTATATAATAGTTGTATGATGTATTGTTCGTACATTCGCATTGTTAGTCTCCTATCAGTAGGTAGTATGGATAGCGTTATTAGAGGTCGGCCAACCTCTCGTCCACTATGTTACGGGACGCGTATTATTTATTCTAGGGGCTTTGCCTGGCATACATTATTATATACGTGGTGCTATATGGTGAACTATTACGACAGCGTATACTTGACCACTAGACATACTATATTTTGTGCAATGGGTTGTGAACACACAGGTTGCAAGTTTTGTATGGGCGGGACTTAGAACTGAGTGGATTTACAATGCCTTTGCTTTGTGACCTCATTTGACAACGTGTGCATGAACATAAACTAGATATATTTTGGCAGTGGGTTGTGAACACACAGGTTGCAAGTTTTGTATGGGCGGAACTTGGAACGGAGTGGATTCACAATGCCTTTGCTTTGTGGACTATTCTATATGACCAAAAACTTTGCCTTTGTTGCATGAACGCTCTTTAAAAGCTTTACTTGTTAACCAAACTCTATAAACTCACTCAACCATTGTGTTGATACTTTTAGCATGTTTTATCTCAGGTATCTAAGGCATTCACTTCATGGCATGCATGTGGACTTATCATAGAGTCGCAGTGTCGACGCGTCTCATATATATTTTATGCACTTAACTATCGTTTGATTGTAACAAACTCATTTTGGTATAATGGAAATATTTTGGGACCTATGTTTTGTAAACTCTGATTATTTTACTTAATCAAATGATATTTTCAAAACGACACTTTAGGTCGTTCGATATAACTGTAACTTTGATGCTATGACAGTCATCCCCCAGGAATTCCATTCTGCTGCAAAACAGGTAATTTGGGGGTGTGACAAAAAACATAGCAAATACTTATTCATCTTCGTTGCTCTCCTGTTGTTGTCCATGTCGTTCAAGATTTTTCTGCCAAACATGCTCCATAAGGTCCTGTTGGAGTTGGGTATGCGTTTGTCGGTCGTGTATTTCTTTTGCCTTACGACTGTGCGTATCACATCTTTCAACCCATCTTCGTTGCCTCAAATTTGCTGACGGATCCACCCACAGTTCGTTATAGTCACGTAAAGCAAATTTTTGATCTTTTATAATCATGTTATGCATAATAATGCAAGAATACATGATTCTACGTATCGTGGCAATTTCATATTGACGTACCGGTTGTTGTAGTATACCCCAACGGCCTTGAAGAACACCAAATTCAATATCCTTTCGGGCACTTTCTTGTCTCCTTTTAAAGTACGTATGTTTTTCATCAGTTGTTGCCGTGAAGGATTTGACGAAAGTTGCCCACTGTGGATAAATTCCATCAGCCAAGTAATACCCCTGTTCATACCTAGTTCCGTTAACCATATAAGGTGCTTTTGGGGCATTGTCAGCAAGAAGGTCGTCGAATAACGGAGAGTTATCTAAAACATTGACATCGTTATTTTCCCCCGCCATCCCAAAAAATGCATGCCAGATCCATAAATCTTGAGAAGCAACAGCTTCAAGCATAATTGTTGGGTATTTTTTATCACCCCTAGCAAAATGGCCTTGCCAAGCCACTGGACAATTTTTCCATTCCCAGTGCATACAGTCAATGCTACCAAGCATTCCCGGAAAACCATGTTTTTCTTCATGATGTTGATAAATTTTTTGAATGTCGGCCCATGTTGGTTTTCTTAAATACTCCGGCATAAACAAATCAATAATGCATTTGTTAAAATTATCAAGACATACTTTTGAAGTACTCGCACCCATTTGCAAGTATTCATCAAATGCATCGGGTGTGGTGTCGTACGCCAATTGGCGTATGGCAGACGTACACTTCATTAGAGCACTTATACTCATTCGACCCGTACAATCGGGTGTTTGCCTAAAAAAGGTAAAATGATCTGGAATATTATCGGAAGTATAAGATTCAATACCTTCAACTATTTGCAGGAATAGTTTCCGGCTCATACGAAATCTTCTACAAAAATTCCGGTTTGAATACTTACAACCTTCTACGAAATAATCGTTGCGCAGACGTTCTTCTGCAAGCTCACGTTCACGATATACATGGGTACGAGAACGACTAGGATGTTGAGATTCAATACCTTCTTGTTGTTCCAACTGAAGGTGATACTCGTACGCGGCCGCCATAAATTGGAAGTCCTCTTGGTCATCAACGTCTGACCAAGACAGGTGAATATCACCAGCTTGATTTGGATCCATTGTGAACGAATTTGATTTTTGAAATATGAAAGTGTAAAGCGGAAGTATATAAAGTTTGAATGGAAGTGTGAAAAAAATAGAGTTTTAGTTGGGTATTTATAGTAGTAAAAAAATGTTTTTGATTTTTTTTTTTTTTATAAAAAAACTAGCCGTTAAGGGGGTTTTTTGTAAATTTTTTTGAATTTCTAACGGATACTAGACGTTGAGGGACTAGTTGTGTAAATTTTTCAATTTTTTTTTTTTTTTTTTTTTTTTTTGTTCTTTAACGGGCGTTAGCAACCCAACGGTTGGCCTATAACGCCGTTACCATGTTACGCCTCCAACGGGTTTAACGCGCGTTACGGCGTTAAAATGCCTATAACGGCGTTACGCCGTTACCGTTGGGAGGCCTCTAATATGGATGCTACTAACCGCTCTTTGCCTCTTTAGTTATCGGGGTCAGTTTTTATTCCCCCATAATTTGATGAATTTGGTAAGAATTACATTATTTGTTTTGATGCAAATTGTTTTGAATTAATGTAAATGGTTTTGTTACTACTAATTGTATGGTGTGTTTTATTTTTATTTTTTTGACAGGTAACTTTCCAACTTAGGTTTTACCACCCCTCAAATCAAGGGGCCCTAACCACCACATCGACCAGACTATGTTGTCTTAACCGGGTCCACGCTGGCACGATGTATGGCTCTCGGTGTCGCGAGGAAACCGTACCGCCTCCACACAAGTTTTCCTTGCTGGAGTAACGTCCGGATGAAAACCCCGACCTTGCTCAGATTGGAACCCCCAGCGGCTTAGTCTAAGGGGCTCGAATCCTCATTGCAAATATCAACAGAGCATGTGGACCACAAGTGAGGACTTCCCGGTAGGTCACCCACCCGGTACTACTCTCACTTGTGGCTCGCTTAACAACCTAAGCTTTGACCACTAGGCCACATGCCTGTTGATGTATGGTGTGTTTTATAATTTTATGTTTTACGAGGAAAATCACATGAACGTGGAAAAGCACATACACAAAGGGTATAATGAGAATTTTAGGATCATGTAAAGCCAAGAAATTGTTTACCGTATTATGTAAATCAATTTTTAATTAAGTTTATAATAAAATGGGTAAATATGACAAAATAAAGTTTAGATTGGGTATATATGACATTGTGATTTTTGTTTGGGTAAATATGACATTATATGGTTTAAATTGGGTATATATGGAATTAACTCCAAATTATACTTGTCGTCTTTAACGTCAAAGCCCAATGACCAAATCGACAATCAAAGAGTTGACCAATGCACGTATATTCGAAATTCGGGGTACTCGGGTGTCACAAAACCTTATATAGAATTACATTTCACATTGTTAATTTCTCTAAAAAAAAAAAAAAAAAAAAAAAAAAAAAAAAAAAAAAAAAAAAAAAAAAAAGTTCGGAGATTTTCATGCACTAGATCATTTTCAGTTTTAGTTCCGCCATTGCACGTATTCGAAAAATAAGTTACACTTAGAAATTATTAACTGGTAAGTCTGATAGTAACAAGCTGATAACACATAGAACTTTGTAGCAGCTAGCACATGCAACGCAATGCATAAACCCAATTTCCAGCACGCCTAGATTTTGTCCTCAGATCCAAAAGCAGATTATGATGATTAGCACTTTACGTTTTACAGGTGACATTACACCATAATCATATTTCTGAAGAATAAAATCAGAATCAGCACCTTCAAATTGATGTAGTATTTTTTATTTCTTAATGCTTTCGGTGCCTACACTTAATTCACCAATCAGTCACCACTATATATGGGTACTTTTACCTTTATCATATTATGTAAATGTCCGATCATATGGTCTAATTGGTACCAAGTTACTACAACATAAACTTTTATATAGCCCTTCATGTCAAATATGAGTATATTTTTGAGTTTCTTATAAAGAATAATGGAAGAACTTCGTGAATCGTAGACAACAACTAGTAAACTTTACGGTTAAGACCGCGACTGTACGTTCTAGCTTAAACTGGTCGATGAATCTCATATATAAATTTATTTGTGAAACACTCATCCGCAAATTCGTATTTATTGTTTGCTCATTTGATAAAAACACCATTCATGTAAAAAAATATTGACATCAAAATAAAAGAGCTAATTACACGATAACATATCATATTTGTTATCATTTTCTTTTATAGCAATTTTTTTTATTTTTATTGTATTTATTTATTTTTATTTTTTTTTTTTGCTATTCTATGTACTAAACTTTCATTTTGGTTTTTTATTTTTTTGTATTTTTATGACTATTTTGCCCTTCCCGGATTAATAAAATGAGAGGTAAATGGTCATAAAATACACAAAAAATACCAAAAATGCAAGTTTAATACATAAAATAGCAAAATAATTTATTCGATACATATAAAAGAAAATCAGGACAATTATGATACATTTAGAAGCTATTAGCCCAAAATAAAACTTTACTAAGAGGTCAAAAGTCTAGCTAAAACAGTGGTGTTGATCTTTTGCTTAACTTTTGGAATAAATCTCACTGGAATGGATGGTTTATGTCAATTGTTTGCAGTGTACTCTTTATCTGATCGAATCGCACCATTCATCACATACCGAATAGATAAGGCCAAAACTCCTTTTTTTTTTTTTTTAATGGCGATATATTATAAAAAGAAAACTAACAATATGCTAGCAATTACACAGAAGATTTGAGCCAATGAGTCCAACTGCTACAAATTTTACCTCTAAAAAACCAAGAAAAAGAAAAAAAGACGGATATTATCAAAAAAAATATCACTTTTCCCATAACTTGAGAATTGAAAGTGACTAAAGTCGAACCGAGCCCGAACCTGCCATAGCTCGAGCTCGTTTCGAGCCTCATATTTTAAGCACGAGCTCGGCTCGTGAAAATTTTCACAAACTCGAGCTCGGCTCGTGCTCGACTAATTTATATGAGGTGTGAAAGTAAGTAAAGCTCAAATGAAACTCTGCTCGTTAATTACACTAGGCTCGAGCTCGTTTATTTCGTTTAAGCTCGTTTATACATAGTTATATGTATAGACAATATATATACGTCTATATTTCTAGGGCTCGTTTAGGCTCGCGAGCCTAATCGATCTTTATATATAAAGCTCGTGCTCGAGCTCGTTTATTAAATGAGCCCAAACTTAGGCTCGAGCTCATTTAGGCTTGGCTCGTGCGAGCTTTTTACTGATCTGATCCCGAGCTTTTCACGAACAGCTCGGCTCGTTTCCACCCTAAAAGTGACGTTATTCCTGAAACGCCAAAGCATCCAACATGTAGCAGCAAAAATGACATAAGCCCGATCTCTCGAATCCTTTGAAGCATGACAAGAAGAAAACCAGGGATCCCAATCCTCACAAGAGTTCAAAATCGGGAACCTTAACTCGCTCCAAGCTCGAACAAGCCTCCAAACATTAGAAGTTGTATCACAAGAAAAGGAAACATGGCATTCGATTTCACATGGTCATTACATAACGGACAAATAGTCGAATCAATATCCAAACCCTGAGATGACAAGTTAAGGCGATGAAGAAGTCTATCCAGCATCAAACGACACATAAATATGTTAACCTTCCTAAGGATAACCTTATACCACCTTGTGCATGGAAGCGAATTAGGGATCATGTAATCATCAATATGTTTCCTTACGTCACTCACCGAAAAACTAACATCATTGGATAAAGACCAAACACAAGAATCACCATCATCATATATGTCCATCGAGCTGATTTCGCCCAAGAGATTAATGGGATCAGCTGGTGATCTCCCTACATTCACTGGTCTATGCCAATCCCACGACCAAGAACCATTATCAATGCGAAGCAATTTTTTCCTTCTCCAAATGAAACAACTGATTATAACGAATACATAGGGGCGCATCTCCTAACCAAGTATCTTTCCAAAAACGAACTAACTAGCCGTCTCCTCATATTAATACTCTGAACTTGGTAAATGGATCATTTAGTACCCTGAACTTTTAATGGTGCAGAATATTACCCTGAACTTGGCAAATGAGAATTACTATTACCCTATACTAAATTAACTCAATAATTTATGCTAAAAGATCAATTTACTAAGGCCTAATGTAATTTAAATGATTTGTAATTAAATTTGGGAAACTTATCATAGCTTTTTTTTGAAAATTTAGGTAATTTTTTTTTCTTTTAATTAATATAATATTATATTTAATTATTGAAAATAAATATATATTTAAAACAACACTTTATAGGAAGTGAATTTACTACACTAGTTTTGATATATAGATATCCGTGTAATATATTTAAATGTTTGTTTCAAATAATGTTGAGACCATAACAATTTAACTATTTATGTTTTCATATGCAAATGTTAAATTGAAAATTACAAAAACTCTAGTATGGACGTATAGTTAGTTAAAAGTTGATCAAACAATTATTTCAAACAAATAATTAATAATATAATATGAAGACATATTAAGAGTAGTGCATTAAAAACATTTTAAAACATATATATTTTTTATATTCTAAATAATCAATTAAAATACTATATTAAATTTTATAAAATGAAAAATTAAATTTTAGAAAAAATATATTTACCTAGCCAAAGTTTTACTATAAATTGTTTATTACAAAAGACTTTACTAAGTTGTTTAGAAAGAAAAAACAATCAATTGTTGAGTTAATTAAGAAAAATGATTTTTATGCTTAATTAGTAAGCCTATTAGTATGCTTAATGATTTAATTGGTAGATTTGAAAAAGTGATTGGTGGAAATTTAGAGAGAGAAAATGTACAATATAATTGTACAAGTAGTTTATGCATTAAGCTTGCATTTATACATGAATTGTAAGCCTAAATAGCATTACTCGTTAACTAATATAGGTAGTAGAAATTCCATTTTTTCAAGTTCATGATAGCATTCTTTCTAGTAATGCATCATTTTATAGAGAAAGCAAACATCAAGATACAAAGCAGCAACAACATTGCAACTGACAAAAACAAAACTCGTCCTACTCTATACTAAAAACTACAAGTAGTAAAAATATAAGCATAAAACACAAGCAGTTAAGATCACGATAACACGACCATTGAAAAAACTGAACTCTAAAAAAAATCTACACATCATACCAACCGTGGATCCCTAGAACTTGCAAGCACGAGCCAAGTCCGACACCCAATCTAACCATGACGAAATAGTACCTTTGACTCTGTTAGCGATCCAAAAGAAAGACACGACTTGAACTTCATCACATATATTTGACAGATTTACAACTTTATTCTCAAAAACTATTTTGTTTCGAGCACGCCATATATTGTATAATATCGACCACACCACCGTTCTCCATACCGTTTTTTGGTTTTTGTTAAACTGTAGTAAGCCTTTATAATTTATAACCTCTTCCACCAAACCAAAAGTGACATTACTCATCTTCCACCAATCAAGAACTTTTCTCCACCCTTCCGAGACACGACCACATCTCAAGAAGCAATGATGATCTATCGTTTCCACCACCTCGTCGCAATGAGGACAAAGCATCGAATCAAGATCCAAACCAATGTGATCAAGCCAAAACGGACTAGGATTCTACCTTGATTTAGTCGCCAAATAAAAATACAAACTTTTCTTGAAATGATTTTGCACCATCTTGTTTCTTGCCATGTATTGGACCTTTGTAGAATTTTCCATCTATTACTTCTGTTAATTTTTTTTACCGTGAAGAACCCGTTTCCTCAATATTCCAACTCTATGTATCGGGTTGCCCCATACTAGAAGCAAATGAATGAATTAAAGCAGTCATTTTCGTAAGTCCCCCCCCCCCCCCCCCCCCCAATACCTCTCTCCCATTCCCACGACCATTCCCATCCACCTTCCCTCCATACTCCTCTCTCCACCACTGTTACCCCGTTCCTACTCTCTAAACTAAACAGTCTAAGGAATTTTTTCTTTGTGTAAAATCCGCAACCCATCTATGCATCCAAAAGAGAGCATTGCCACCCTCGCCCACCTTTCTTTCAAACAAGGTGCCCATCTATGCAATCAAATCAGTCATTTTCACAAGTTCAAGGTATTATTCTGCATCTTTAAAAGTATAAAATATTGGATGATCTAGTTTACCAAATTCGAGTACTAATATGTGTTTCAACCAATAAATAAACATATACCGAGTAAGAGACAAGAACAATTGAGAAGCCTAGGGGACAAAGGGCCTGCACAAAGACCCTACAAAATTTTCTAAGGAAGTTTTGTGCATTCTTAGAAGACAAGATTTGGCCATAATCATAACCATTGATAGGGTGAGGAAATCAAATTCATGGCCCTCAAAGTTAGCGAGTGAATCACTTTGTTTATTCATGGACGGCTGAAAATTAAATAAAGTCCCTAACTTGTGTGGTTGTGTGTTTTTTCTAAAATAACAATGCTTTAAATCAGTCTCCTTTAGTCAACCTTTGAGTAATTTATACTTTAGTGACATGTGGTTTTACTTTTATACACTAGCTCTTTGTTCGTGTAACTCTCAGGTTTTACTCCGTTAAAATTTACTAGAAGGGTACCCGCGCAATGCGGCGGCGGGTACCCGGTGATTATTTTTGTGGCCAGTAGTCCGGTGGTTGCGGTATAACTGTGGTTGAGGAGATGCCCGGTGGTGGTAGTGTAATACTGTGCGGATGGAGAGGTCCGGTGTGGTTGTTTCACTATGGTGGCGGCGTAATTGTTTGTGTTTTCTGTGGGTATTTAAATAAAATGAGTTGTTACAAAATAGGCTGCACATAAAGACCTTTAAATTTTCAGTTGCAACATATGTGTATGTACTGAACACTATGTAGACCTTTTTCTTTAAAGGGCTTTTAAAAGCCTTAAAGTCGTATTGACCATTTAGTATTAAAGGGGCTTTTATTACAGGGCTTTTATTACAAAACGTTAACCATCACAATTAAAAAGTATTGACCAATATTGTCAACAACATTTACTAAATGGCTTGTTATTTCTTAATAAAGAAATGTTTTTTTGTCTTAAGCATTATAAGACTACTTTATATAGAAAGTCCCAAATATTTTATAAAATAGTATAGATGATTGTGTTCATGGGCGGAGATAGAGGGGGCACAAGGTACACGTGCCCTTATATCGAAAAATATTGTAATATAAATTTTTTAAAATATTTGGCTTTTTATGTAATTGGCCTCCCCTAAAAACTAGTAATTTGCAATGTAGTTTATAAAAATTATTAAAGTATACCTCCTTGAGTGAAACTTTCTGGCTCCGGTGTTCAGTTATGGAGAAAGGAAAGATCTTTTGAAAATAAATTTAAAACATAATAAAAAAAACATGTTTGAAATAAGTATGTTCTGAATTTTTTCTGTTGAAAACAAAAAATTAGTTTTCAAATTTTATAACTAAAGTTTAGAGAACTCGATTCATATTTCTCCGGTTTAAAATGGTTAACATACCCGGGCATGCAACAATTGTTTGTGCCTTAAAAATAATATCATCCACCCTACAAATAGCTAACTCAACCAAGCTTATGTATATCTTTTTTCGCATACTTTTATTATTTGGTCTTTTGGACTTCAAAACTGTAAAATTCAAAATACAGGCACTATAGCCCGCCACAATGCGTGTGCACGGAAAAACCTTTGTTTAGATCATTTAACTAATCAATTTTGTAAAATTGAAAACTTGTGAAACGCGTGTATTTTATATGATACTAGTAGATACAAAGGTGTATCGAAAACCATAATGTACCATAATAGAGTGAGGCTATGCCAGTAGGCATTTACCCCCGCGGGTATAAGGGTAGTCCACTAGCCAAGAGGTTGCCATTAGTTTTGACTTGAGCAAAAAAGTTAACAAAAGTGTCAAGTGAGATGTGTGCATTTGAAGAAAAGAAAAACGATGAAAGACATGGCTGAGGCCAAACGACGCAGAGTATGTTGAGCGAGGGTCAGAACATGAATCGCGCTATTCCTGAAGCATTGTGGCACATGCTTGGAAATTGACACTTAGAGCACTCGGTGTGGTAACATGCCACCAAAGTTAAACCTTAACATTTGAGCGTTAAAGGCATGTTAACCACACCGCCCTAGGAGTTGAGGGTAAGCCTTAACACCATGTTAAGCCTATAACACCACGTTAAAGGCATTTTTAATTTTTTTTTTTTTTTTTTTTTTTCCTTCTTCATTTCTGCCCTTTGAATGAGTGTTGTTTTTGTAAATTATTGTTGAGTTAAGGTTTAACTTGGGTAAGTTATGATAAGGGGTGTTTTTTGTTGAGTTAATGTGAAATGTTAAAGCTAATGCGGCGCTGACATGGCATGATGTTAAACCTTAACCTAAGTTACTTCAACCCTATGCTTTAGAGATAAAAGTATCAACATTGTACATACATACATCCCTACAAATCATATTATCAACATGATATATTGGTGTTGACAGCGCTTATTTATCAATACTGGCTTTGTCCAATACTTCAATTGTACTTACGATTGGGGTTACAAACTCCCATAATTGTTAAAACCTGGAACTAAAACTACTAGTCTACTACCACCTCCAAAAGCATCAAACCTCTGAATCCGCAATGACAAAAAATCAAATTGGGGACGCTGAAGGACAAAGAAAGAAATTAACTAACTTGAAAATTGCATTCAAGTAAGAATAGCATCATGTTAACCGCTCAAGCAACAGGTTGACTCCACAACAATTCTGTATAAAATTTCCCAGAAAATGCCACAGGTTCGATCCTCACCGCCTTTACCTCGTGTGTGCCACACATGTTTCTCAAAAAAAAATAATAATAATAAAAATAAAAAAAATAAGTTTGCTTTAATTGAAAACCGGGCAGCCACAAGTGATTCTTAGGCCTGTCTACCAAGTTAAATCTCAGACCAAGCCAAACTAGTCATGGTCCTATGGCAGGCAGTCGTAATCAGTCCGGACCACTTGGCACATCTTTTCATTTGTAGACTAATCAACCCAGATATGGACACAAAAATCAATATGCTTACACATACATATGCACAGAAACAAGTACACAAACATACGGGACGCGCATATTTGAATAAACAGGAATAAATTAGTATATAAAACATCCATTCACCTTTTATGCAAATCTCTCAAATTGCATCAGTGCCATATTTCCAAAAAAGATAATAAAGCTATAACAATAGCAACCCATGAAGCAAAAAACGTAAACAAACCACATCTCTAAATTTCTTTGATATATATGGAGAAGAAATTACAACTCTATGTGAACAAAGTTCTGAAAAGGAAATTAAGAAATAAATCACTGTAAACCTACTTTCTTTGCCAATTAATCTCAAGAATAAGATTACACCTGGTTCATCCTTCCCCGCTATCCCGACTTCCCAAGACCAAGAAGTCACTAAATATCTTTTTATTCGGATTGTACTAACGTCCCTCCAACTAAAGTTAACAGCTTGCCTACTCTATAACTAGGGCTATAAAAACTGATAAGAAAGATAGAGGGAGCCAGATCAACATGAATAAAAACAAACCTTTTTATTGCCATGGTGGTTGTTGATGCTTGTAGTTAATTGGGAATAGCTCCCATCCGCTATCTGGTTCTTCACGTTTCCCACCGATACCAGAACTTGAAGAAGCTTGATTGTGATTGAAAAACTGTCTCAACCCCCCGTTATTCTCCCGGTTTCCCATTTCAGTCATGAAGCCAGAGTTCACATCGAAGCTGCTCCGTGATGGGCCTGCACCATTTGAGCCAGATGGTCCACCAGCTCCACCCATGTTAAAGATGAAAGGTTGTGTTGGTTGAGAAAAGGCGGGCGGAATGGATGGTACAATAGGAGCTCCTCTTGAATCAACCATGTAAGGGATTGCACCGGGTGGTGCATACATGGGTCCCATTGTAAAGCCATTGTGGCCATAACCATATGGAGGTAGATTAGGATAAGGCATAGAAGGCCCAAGCCCTAAACCTGATCCGGGTCGACCCAAACTGAAATCCACTGAAGGTTCTGGAATCCTTCCATTAGGCTGAGGATGATGATGATGAGGAGGCATATAATCCTTGCGGCTTACCTCAACTTGGGTACCAAAAAGGGATATAACAGATTCGTCTCGTTTGTTATTAAATAACTTACCAAGAAACGAATTATCCAACGAAGTATTGTGTGGATTTACTGAGTGGTCATTTAAGTTCAAATCAATGTTCTTATAAGAAGGTTGCATTGAAGATGATGAGGAGGATACAGACGGACTCTGGGGCCCATTTTGTCTTAGAGACGCTATCCGCCCATCACGTTTCCAGTCCAATGAAATAAAGCCAGCATCACCGTCCCCGAGACTATTAAGATCCAACTGCAGTCTAGATGGTTCTTCAATCTTGTCTCGAGATAAGAAATCTTCCATTTTATCGTCACTGCCTTCAGATACATTCAGATCAAATTCAAACTGATTCAAACGTTGGTTCGAGTTGTTGTGGCTGGACGAGGACGAAAACGTCTTTTCAACTTCAGGGATCCGTCTAAAAGCACTGGTGACGGCTGACCCTTTCCAACCGAGAGCACCCTCAAATTGCAAAGGTGCAACGGGTAGTCCATCTGCTGCAGCCGCCCTGGAAGCGGAAACAACTGAGATTGGGGTTGAAATGGGGTCAACTGGACAATTGGTTTCCGTTTCTTCAGAAGGAAATTCTTCATTAAGATCAAAACCAGAAAACCCCTTTTCAGGACTATGTGCAGATTCTTGAGCAACCTCAGGAATTTGAGCAACTGGGATATCAAGTGGTTTTACATCATTCATGGGTACGGCTGAACTAGGTGAACCCGTTGGAGATTGTGCGGGTTTGGGTCCAGGCACAGGTTCAGGCTTAGATGAAACTTCCATACCAGTGGACTGATGTAAATTTTCGTTTGTAGAAGTACTGCAACTTTCTTCCCGGGAAGAAACATCTCTTTCCACTTCATTAGCAACTTGTCTAGCAAGTTCTAATGGATCCACCATTCCATAATCCAGTTCCATATCAGATGGTCTCTTACTAATCAAATCACCATCATTACTTTTCGTTGGCTGTTTAGAAGAAGAACGTGAATGACTTCCTTGACTTCCTGAATCATTTTCACTCTCAGTTGAATCTTTCTTTTCATCTTCATCTCCTTCATCACTATCTGTGTTTGATGTCGATTTAAGGTTCTCGGCACCAGGAGATTCCTGTAAACCACCACCACCACCACCACTAGATTCACCAATTCCAGTCGTGGAATTGAATTCCATAGTGGTATTTTGATGGTGTGGAGAATGTGATTCCTCACCATCGACCATCTCTTCATCTTTGTCACTTGTATCTTCCTTCATAGTATTTGTAGCAGACTCCATACCATGGTTAACATCGGTATTTGAAGTCAAAGGGTCAATCTCTTGCTTCTCTTTCACATCTTCCGAAGGATTAGCATTTCCCGTTAAAATTGTACTTTCTGATTCAGATTTCTCATTTTCAACCTTACTTATTTCCATTTCAGATTCCATGACTACTTCTTGTGTTGCTGGTATCTCTTGTTTATCTGTTTCTTGTTGAACGACAACAGTAGATACCAACTGTTCCACATTGTCTTCATTATTATTTCCATGTGGAGATATATCAACAGCATTGACATCTGTCGGTGTTTCATCAATGTCTTTAATCGGGTCCCACGTATCACAGAGAGCTTTAGCTTTTGCCTGAACCACTAAACTACTATGACTAACAAGGCCCTGCACAGTTGCACCAACTCCTGAACCCACAGACCCCTGGTGGTCCACCTGCAACCTTTCGAGTGCCCGTAACAATGCAATGATTAGTTCTTCCGAAACCTCACTCCCAGTATCATTTATCAACTTCTGCGCATCATTAAGCCATTTATTTATAAACCAGAGTCCATCTAACTGAATGAAAAGATCAAGGCACTCTTTATTCCCAGTGGTTGCTATAGTGTTCGCAACAGCAGACCACTGTTTGGTTGCTTCGCCAATATCTGTACCATTATTTTCTTTTTCGTTTTGCATAATGGCGAGAAGACCAGTGACTCGGGTAGGAGTCGTGAGCCCATCTTCTAACTCATCTGAGGTAAAGAAGTCTTGGAGTGTCATATTGCTTCACCTAACGGTTTGTACTTCTCAGATCAAATGAAATAAGCAGCATTCTAGCACTGCTTCTCATCATTCAAGGATCATAAGCATACGGGTCTGATGAACTAATCTAACAAAGTTCCCTGCAAACATAAACCAATCAGATGAATGTAAGCACACTGTCTAAAAAGTTCATGCATATAACTTCGTAAATCAGTTTCTACAGATTCTTCTATTATTATCAGAATATTCAAATTTTCACAATCAAATTTCACTTGCCCAACCCCAACCCATATAAAGCTTTCCTATCTGACCTACAAAACCATTTTAACCCTTGCCCAACCCGCCCAATTTCACAACCTATAGTTAAAATTATGGCATTTCAATTACAAAACAGACAGTAAAGTTTGATACGGCGTACTAGTGTTGCAATCTTATTTAGTAGATGCAACTGCGCATAGAGCATAACCGCATAACATAGTGTCAGTGCGTAGTACCCTAAAACTTTGGAAAGTACTAATCACTCTAAGGGAAAGTTTATGTTTGTTAGTAAAGACTGTGACATAGTATCCTAGCTCTTTAGGTTACGGAACATAAAAGGCTGCATTAAAACTTTTTTGGGGCCCACCCATATGTCCTAAAAGACGTGAATACAAGATTACAAACTTTCATCATTAAATGAAAACCAGAATGGGAAGCAAAGGAACGAAACAACCAAAGAAGATCGATGGATGACACTAAATGCATGCACGAGGAAACTAGAACTAAATGTAGAATCCAATATAAAAATGATCTGCAGTTAGATATATATTGCTACAGTCAATATATGCCTTTTTCTAGGGCTTCTTTTAATAAACAGAATATCACACATCAAAGACGTGGCACTAAATTATGTAATATATTAACTTACTATTTCCATATGACATCCCAAGTGCTAAACAAATAAAGTGGAGTGAAAAACGTGATATTCCATAGTAGAATATTGAATTGCGGGACTTCATTTATTGAGACTAAAAACTTAGGTTGGCGATAAATTAACGCATACATACTGTTGTGACAAGACTAACCAAAAAATATAAAAGGACTTCCGCTTTCTATATCTAATATTATTAAAAGGCACTTAATAGTCATGGGAATTTTGTCTTGTTCTACCAAGCATGTCTTGCTTTATTTCATTAGTGTCAATGTCAATGTCAATGTCTGTCTCAAGATTAACTTTCTCATAATGAGTTGTAAAGCATTCTGTGCGTGTTAATTAATGATACATGGAAAGCTATCAATTTGACTAAGATTTTCAACAATAAGCATCTAACATACAAGACATCAAGCTTACGGTGTTATTCTGTATTTCGAAAAAAATCAAGCTTAGGGTGTACCACGGAATAAAACACAATAGACCTGATAACCGTGCATTTTGTTTGACTCCTAACTGTATAATTTATCCCAAAACATCAAAATTATAAAATTCAAGTATCTAGATTTACCATTTACTTTCATGTCATCTAAAACTTGTCAAATATGCATGTCTTCTGACCTCAATTAATTTTGCAAGGAAGAACCTCCACCCAACATAATTTAACAAAAACAAGGAGCCTAAACGGTGATGGGTAATGTGGCAAACTGCCATTAAGGCATCATATTAAGCCTATTAACACACTTTATAAACAAACTAAACAAAGTTATTTTGAATATTGCCAATCATCCTTTTGAAAAAAAAACAAGTGACAAGTACCACAAGTTGTTTTAGTCAATGTAAGCATTCTCTAAAATTCTAAATGAAGAACTTCCAAGTGCGTAATCTTGTTACTTTTTGTGTTTGTCCATATCCAGTAATGATTCTAACAATCCAACCATTCAGAAATCGATAGATATAAATTTCACCATTCTAAGTAATATCACGCTTTCAAACTGCTTCTTTAAAGTATGAGAAAAAAAAAAAAAAAAAAAAAAAAATCAGACTATCGAGTACAGTTTGCGGGTATAAATCCATTGGCGGTCACTAGTAATGATAATCCAAAGAACTGAAACTTCATGAACAGGCTAACACAAGAAAATTTTGACAATTGATTTTAAGTTCTTGTAGGCCTTCCCTATTTCTCCTGATGGGTCAATCAGCCTTATAAACTCCAAAAAAACTACATATACTAGATATATCGGTAACAGCCTAATATTAAGGGATTACTTCCCAAACTCTAGTTTGACCAACTACGTCATCATAGCATTAAATTATTAAGAGTTGCTAAACTACACCAAGAAAGCCGGAAATAAAACCAACTTCACAGTTTACTAGCAACGGTACCAGCAACTAGTATCAAAACATTTGAGAAGATTCATAAACAAAAAAAATTCAAACAGAGCCATCCAAACTTAATCATGTACGCATCTTTTTTTCTTATAATTGATTCACTGGGAGTATGCATTAAAGATTACTGTTTTCATGACTTCTAGTGTTCTTATTACATATCTCTTCACATAAATAGTCACACGTAGCATGACACAATTAACATATTACTTCACAAAAGCTTGAAGACCCCTATGGAAGGGGTAAAACCGTAAAAAGTTTCCAAAAGTGAACCAATCACATTGTTATCAGATCCACACAATAATAAGCACGTATCAAATTACATTCAACGCAATAATAACCTAAAAAACGTCCCAAACATCAAGGAATCAAGTTATACAAGCCATTTCAAATCAAAACAACATCAAATTCAATATAAAAACAACACGACACAAACAAACCTAAAAAAGAATTACCATATAAATAGAGTTCGTCGTCGATCAAACTCAAGCTCGGACACGAACGCAACTAGAGCCACCACGTCACACTTCAGTCACTCCCGCAGCTAATTCACAACAAAAAAAACCAACAAATTAACAAACTTTACACACTTTAAATCCAAACCCTAAATTCAAAACAACCTAAATTTCATAAATTCAAATACAAAACCCTAATTATAAAATTCAATTCCAGTCTATAATTAAACTAACTAAATAACCCAAAAATTAAACACTAATTCCATTAAATTCCCATCATTTTCACTTAAATTAAACCTTCTAACAATAAAAACATCTCAAAATGAAATTTTTATAAAAAAAATTATATAACAACTAATTACCTATTATTTACCCAAATTGAAATAACTTTTGTGTGTATAAGGTGTTTCTCTCTCTAGAAATTAAAGAAATGTTTTTTTTTCTCTCACTAGAAACGACAATTAATGAAGAAAGTGTTTGTGTTTGTGTTGTGGTACCTTTGGAACATAAGTTTGGTGGAAATTAAAAACGTTGTTGGGAAAATTGAGAAGGTGGTCAGAGGTTGAACTTAAAAGAGAGGGATCGATCGAACGATGTTTGTTGTCTCCAGAAGTTTGTGTTGTGTTTTTTCTTCAGGGGGTGTTTGTTTGTTTACGTCTGTTTTGGTATTTGTGGTTTTGAGTTACGGAACTGACCCTTTGTCTTTTGGTTTTGTCCTTGTTCGCCACTAATTGCTTTTGTCTCTTGTAAATATCTAATGAGAGTACCCCCTCCGACTCAATATTATTAGTTTCGTGTATCGACTGACTAGTTGTGTGTGCTATTTGATTATTTTTTATAGTTTCATGTAATAGTACGGGTAAAAGTCATAAAATAACAACGTATTTTTCAAATTTTGCCGACTTGAAGCACTTACTTTTTTATTACCTTACTTCACCAACGAACTTTTAAAATTTGTTCCGACTTCACCCATATAACCCGTTTATATTAAAATAATAACTGAAATGACTATATTTCCTTTGTATTCTTTAAAATTTGTTACGACTTCACCAACAAACTTTCAAAATTTGTTCTGATTTCACCAACGAACTTTCAAAATTTGTTCAAACTTCACCCATATGCCGAGGGTAATATAGTCATTTCAGTTATTATTCTAATATAAATGGGTCATATGGGTGAAGTCAGAACAAATTTTGAAAGTTCGTTGGTGAAGTAAGGTAATAAAAAAGTTAATGTTTCAAGTCGGCAAAATTTGAAAAGTACGTTATTATTTTATGGCTTTTAACCTAATAGTACACACAACTGATCACTCAATACACGGAACTAAGTGAATTCAAAATTTGAGTACATTAAACTAAAAAAAAAATAATAACATACTACACATAAGTACAAAAGATGACAAGTTAGATACATTTTCAGGTAATTATCCCTTAAATAAGTGTAAAAGGACAAATCTTTTTGTTGCTTTTGCATAAATCAAAGCTGTAATAAATGCACTTTTCTTAAGTTGTGTGTTTTTTGTTGGTGGACAATAGCTTTGGGACGGAGAGTATTATTTTTTTCTCCTCCTTGGTTCACCATTTTCCTCATATTCGATCATTAGTCTGATCTTACGTACAACCGGTTAATATGTTTTGTTTGACTGGACCGAGCTGGACCGATGAACTGACCGAACATATTTGGTCCGGTTCTGGCCAAAATATAGTTTGTTTACAAGAGACAAAAGCAATTAGTGGCGATTGAATTTTTTATGTGTTGATTGAATTTTTTACAATGAGATACGGTTCTGGTGAGGGTTAGTGGATTTCATTTGCATAATATTTGCTTCGATGTGATGATTTGGTAACCTTAAAACTTTTGTGATCTGGAATATCAGCGGTTTTAGGTTGGATCATTTGGATCTCAGGTTTGCAAAAATAGAACCTACCATTGGCTTATAGGGTTTGGTTATGGTGGTGAAAAGGCTTCGTTCACTACCTTAAACGCTGACGTTTGCTTTGCTATGGTAATTTTGCATCGTTAAAAGGAAAAATGTTATAAGTGTGAATTTATGATTTATGACAGTGGTGTGTATATCTAATTCAAATATTACTTGGTTGGCTATGATGGTTTAGTCATTTAATGGCCGGATGACATAAAATATACTCCGTAACTATGTTTTGCAAACATTACGATCACTGAACTGAGGCAAATTACCTTTTAGCTTAGAATTGCCATTACTAGAAATGGCTGTGTATGATGCACTTTATAAATATTAGTAAATGTCTAGCTAATGTTAATGTGGCAAAGATACTACACCTAATGTTAATGTGGATGCGAATACACAACCTTGTCCAAACTCTACTTATAGTTCTTTGGTTGCTGAGCCTGTTTGTGAAGGAGTTAACGAGTTTATTCCACGTAGAGTAGTAGAAAAGGTTAGTGCACGTCTTGAATACACTCTATATGGCTACTTTATTGGTAATAGAATGGCATTTCCAGTGGTTGAATACTATGTTAGAAATAATTGGGCTAAGTATGGTTTGAAAAAGATCATGATGAATGCAAAAGGTTTTTTCTTTTTTAAATTCGATACTCAGGCTGGTTTAGAAGCAGTGTTGGAAGAAGGACCTTGGATGATACGTAAATCACCGATCATTCTCAAGAAATGGTCAATTGATACTAGTTTATGTAAGGAAGAGCTGACTCGTATTCCGATATGGGTTAAATTACATGATGTGCCTATTCAAGTTTTTAAAGATGATGGTATCAACTTGATTGCTTCATTTATTGGCAAACCTATTATGCTGGATTCGTACACAAGCTCTATGTGTAAGGATTCTTGGGGTAGAAGTAGTTTTGCTCGGTGCTTAATCGAGGTTGGTTCAGAGGATGAGCTCGTAGAAGTTATTACTATTGGTGTCCCCTCTCTTACTGGGGATGGGTTTACTAAAGAATCTATCCGAGTTGAGTATGAGTGGAGGCCTCCTACGTGCACATCATGTAAGATCTTTGGGCATATCTATGAGCATTGTACTAAAAAAGTGATTACTCCTCCTATTGCTACTACTTCAAATGTTGTTACTCCTCCTAATATGCATGATAACAATGGTTTCCAAAAGGTGAGTCATAAGAAGAAGAAAGGTAAAGCCCAGTCTGGTAAAGGGAGTCAGGTGGGTACTTCTATCAAACAGACTTTCAGGTATGAGCCAAAGAAGACTACTAGTGAACCAAAAAAGGGAGCCACTATTAGGAGTAGTATGCCTACACCGTCTTCTATGTTGTAGTCTAAAGGTTCCTCCTTTAAGGAAGGTGAAGTTTCTATGTCAAATGCTTATGCTGCTTTGGCTACTGAAGAAGATGGTGATGATGATTGTGTTGATAACGTGTTTGATGAATCGGCTAATTTATTTACTACCTCTACTAAAGGTGGAAGTTCATCATTCACGGTAGCTGCTGGTTAGCTTGCTTTTTGTTTTGATTCTTGTTCTAGGTTCATTGATTCTAGAGTTGTTAAGAGCTTTTGGCATGTCATAAGCTCTAGGTTAGTTGTCTATCAAGCTGTTTTAGCTTGAGGTTAATGTGGTACTTCAGCCACATTCCATCTGTACTCAAACGTTTTGGTTTAATCTATTTACCAGGGTGCAGGATTACTCCCCTTTACCCAGAATAAATGTCTAGCTAATGTTTTTTAGAGCTATTGGTCATTCAGCTGAATTCTTAGAATTTTTTTTTAATCCATGATTAATAGTTGGGCCAAATTTTGCGTTCACAATGACTATGTAGAAATCTAAAAAAGCTTTTAGAGTACTTGATATACATAAAAAAAAATGTATAGATATGGTTATCTTTCGTGTGGATTCAGGGTTTAGGGTTTACAACATGCTTATAAATAACGTCTAGCCTTACATGAAACCTGCTTATAAATAACACTTGGCCTTATATGTCGCTATTTGAATCATTGATGTATAAAATAGTAAAAAAAATTGCTGGTACGACGTTCTAAATATGAAAGATGTGAAATTTCTTCGTATCCAAATAGTTCTAATAGATATGCGGTAATGATGGATTTGTGATATGTCTTTTATTTAAGGGAACTCGTTCAAAGTTTGCGGATGGCTCTGATTTGGCAAGGTATTATGCCTATGCAGCCATGGTTGGTCGTTCCTCTTTGTTCGTCATTTTGGCGGTCTAAAAAATGCGTTGTTATAACCTTAAATGTCAGTACTCCATTGAATATAAAGGGTGCAAATTGATTTCGTATTCAAACATTAAATTTATAAGTTTGATTCGCCAAAAAAATATCGTCGTTTAAGGTTTGTACACAAAATTAAATTTGTAATGTTGTAATGGTTGATATTAATTTTGTTCGAATAGATTAAAACAAACATGGAATTAACTGCATCTTGGGGATGCAACTCACTGAGTTTGCACCAGTCGCGGATTATTTGTTTAAGATATAGCTAATAACTTTCTATACATACATTTTTATTTCTAACAAATATTAACTTTGTGCGTTGTCAGGGATAAAAAACCCTTCAAGGAACTTGCATGTCATGTAAGATGTTACAAACCTTATCAGCAATTTCTGGGATCTTCAAGGCATGGCCCTTAAGGCTTTGTTTTCGGAGACTGCTGAGAAGGTTTATAATATCTTGTCCGATGTGCTTGCGAAATAAAAGTCGGAGACACTTGAAGAACTACAACAAGTTCAATGTCGATGGAGTACAAATTCTAAAAAAAGACGACGTCATTTGAGTCCCATTACTCTACTCATCTCATATGACCCTTAGAGTAATGTCGTTTATGTATCATACAACGTAACTTGAAAGTGGTTGCTTAACTTTTGTTGCGGTGTAACATTTCTTCTATGTAAATTTATGAAAAATAATGATTTTAGTATTTGTGTACGAAGTTTTTGCTTATTTATTTGTCATCGAATTTTGAAGATTCTTTGTTTTATAAAAAGATTTTTCTTAGCATAAAAAATTAATTAAATGTTAAACTAGGATAAACTATTGTGGCATTCGGGATTTCTACACATAATTAAACCGAACAGCTCTATTCACGGCTTTGTAGCACACATATTGATTTTTTTTATATATATAAAATTTGCAGCTTCTCAGGACGATCTTTCTTTAAATATCATTAAAAGTACATAACTACAATTGTGCTTAAATTGTAGATTAAATTGTATGTAAGCCTAACTGAACTATTTCTTTAAATTCCTTTCAAGTTTTTTCAAGACAGTTTTCATTTAAATATCATTAAACTTACATAGCTACAACTATGGTTAAACTGGTGATTAAATTAGCTAGATGGACGAGCTCATGGACATTCTAAGTGTAGGTCACCCCAAATTATAGTCTAATATATCTTAGCTCGTAGACATTACGTTACTTATTAGGTATTAGTTAGATAGAGTAACACCGTGGAGGACGGACGGGTCTTTACCCACTGTATGCCTGATCCACAGCCCGTAGGTGGTGTATTATTAAAGAACTATAAATATCCTCTACCTCCCAAGGTAGAGGGTTGGAGCTTTCATTCTAATCTAACCTTCTATTTGTTTTCTCTCTCACTTTCTCTCTCTAGAAAGCATCCCATCTTCTACTTTCTCTCTCTAAACTCTTGCAAGATTCGAACCATATACTATTGTGCTTGTGTTACAATAACCAATATCTTACAATTGGTATTAGAAGCCATGGCTAGATCATAAAGTTTGGTTATTGTTACTTTCAAGTGGTTCGAATAGTACTTCCCTTTAGACACGAATTTGGACTTAGTTTATGGTTAAATGTGTTAAAGGTTTGTACTTTTGTGTTTAGGATCATCATATTAGTCTAATTTTTGGTTTGGAAGGCTAGATTCATCTTGGTTGTAGTGTTTTTTATTGGAAACGTTTGGTTTTTGAAGACATTCTCGGGTGCGGTTTGACTCTCGGATTGCCTTTTCTAGACTGCGGTTTGAGTGTTCTTGGGTGCGAGTTGACAGTACCTTTCTGCGATTTGACCTTGTTCTCGCTGCGGTTTGAGTATTTTGGGTGCAGTTTGTGTATGTGAATTGTTGATTTCGCTGCGGTTTGAGGTGAAAAGGACAAAAGGACAAGTAGTGGGTGTACTATTGAGAGTGACTTGTCCCCTTGCGGCTTGACAGGTTGTGCGGTTTGTTCTCTGCGACTTGACATGTTGTGAGGTTTGTTTCCTGCGACTTGACAGGTTGTGTGGTTTGTTCTCTGTGACTTGACATGTTGTGCGGTTTGTTCTCTGCGACTTGACAGGTTGTACGATTTGTTCTCTACGAATTGACAGGTTGTGTGCGGTTTGTTCTCTGCGACTTGACAGGTTGTACGATTTGTTCTCTACGACTTGACAGGTTGTGCAGTTTGTTCTCTGCGATTTGACAGATTGTGCGGTTTGCCACTGCGTTTTGTCAATTCCTGCGATTTGTCTCAAAACCTAACATACAAAACCCTGGTTTTCAAACCCTAACACCAAGTTATCTCACTTCCTTATATGCACTCTACTTCTCATTTCTCACTGTCTAACGGTTTAGTCTTGATTTTGTAAAATCCCGCGAAAGATTTTATTTCTCGGTTTAAATCACAGACTTGTAAACTCCCGTGTTCACTTACATCATGTCAAACTCTTCAGATTCAATTATATCTAAGATACTTAAGTTGTATGATGTGATTGATGAACAAAAGATATCCAACAATGTACAACAAATTAAAGTGCCTGAGTTGGACGATGCTAATATGGAATCTTTGTGCTCCAATTCATCTGATACTAAGTTGCACCAGTCATTGCGATCTATTGCCAAGGATAGTAGCATTGAACCTTTTCGACAACTTTATTCACACCTCAAGTTACTTCAAACTGAAGACAGATATACATGTTAATACAAATAAGCCGTAAAAACGTTTATTTATATTTTACGATCTTCTAATGTTTTGTCGATAACAAATGTAAAATCATTTTAACGAAACAAATAGAGTACGTAAATAGTTTGAGTTAATAGTTTTCTAACACACTTACGCTTTCACATAAAACACTAAAACAAGTATAAGTGATTTTATACATATGTACAACAACTAGTGTTTACATATTGGGTTAAACATATACTTAAACTAAGTATACTAAAATGGGTAAAAACTAAGTGTATGCTAAAATGGGTAAATACAAGTATATACTAAATGGGTAAATACTAGCAAATGGTTTTGACCCATAACCCATGGTTTTATATATACCACTTAACCAAGTTCATTGTATCCTTAAGATACATTGTATCTAGAAAGAAAACCATGGATCAACCCATAACCCATGACCCATAACCAAAAATACCCATGGGCAAAGAGGAGCGGACCACGGATCCCTAGCTTTGTGCTAGCCGGATCCCTTGTGGTAGGGATCCGTGGGATCCGGGGAACAGAAGAGAATTTCCTCTATAAATAGAGAGCCATTTCTCCCTCTCTACACATGGTTTTACACACATACTTCCCCAAAGTATTCTAACCCTCTAACTTCATATCTAAGTGATCTATGTAGTTTGTCTTTTGTTTTTATGTGATCTACTAGGTTCCTCTTAAAGGAGAGATCACCACTTCTTGAAGACGTGCAAGCTCAAGTCCATGAGTTGCCATGCTTCGTCATCATCAAGACTACTAAGGTTTTCTTGTTGATAGTTCTTCCTTTCTCCATAGATGTTGGGTTGAAGGCATTAGTGAAGAATGCCGAAAGTGTCAAGATGAAAGCATTAGTGAAAGGTGCTCATCATCCGTGTCAAAGCATTAGTGAAGGATGCTAAAGGTGTCAAGACGAAGGCATTAGTGAAGGGTGCCAAGCGTTGTGTTAAAGGCATTAGTGAAGGATGCCAAAGAATCAAATCAAGTAGCATTTGGGAAGAATGCCTAGGTCATATAATCGATGAGGTACATCGTTATACATATATGTATTTGTTTATCTACAAGGATGGTGATATCCTTAATGGTGTTGTAACAAGGAGTAGATCTCCTTGAGATTAGGTGTTGTGTCGTGAAGGGTAGTAGTTCCTCCATAGTAATGGAACTAGGTGCTTAGCCTAGTACCTAATAAAGGGTAGGTGACGTTGTGATAGGATTAGTTCTCCTAAGGTGTGAAAGAACTTAGTGGTTAGCCTAGCACCGTATAAAGGGTAGGCAACGTTGTGTTAGGTGTGGTTCGCCTTGGTGTGAAAGAACTCGGTATTTAGCTTTGTACCGGAAAAAGGTTAAGCGACGTTGTGAAGGCTTCTCCGCCACAAGGAGTTGGTGTAGTGCTTACGAACTCTCGAGTAGGTGACTCGGGGAGTGGAGTAGGGCAAGGAAGGTGTCCTTGTAGCCGAACCACTATAAATAACTTGTGTTGTGGTGATGTGCTTCTTACTCTTTATATTTTATTACACGTTTATATATCTATCTATCAACGTCCAACATAAACAATCAAATAGATTGACATAAGTCGATCTAAATATTTAAAAGGAAGTTTTAAATTAGTAAAACTATTCAACCCCCCCCCCCTTTAGTTTTCCACAATTGGCATCCGAGCTTCGTTACCAAGTTTCTTAGAGTATGTTGTACTTTAAAAACTTGATACGATCCATGTATGCTTGAAAACTACAAAGAAGGATTATCTTCGTCATATTTTAAAATCACTATATTGTTTATTGTTGGACAATGATAGAATGCTCTAACATTTTTTTTTCCTAAGCATTATCCATACTTGGATTTGGAGTTACCAAGAAGAGCATAAAGAATTTATCTAAATATTTCTTTTCGCAAAAAGAATATTTAGCCAAGCATTATCCATACTTGGATTTGGAGTTACCAAGAAGAGCATAAAGAACTTATCTAAATATTTCCTTTCGCAAAAAGAATATTTAGCCAAGGTATGATTACTAATCACTTGCTCTTAATTTTATTATTGAAATCTTAGTTGCATGATTTATTAATAATTGTTTTAGTAGTTATCTATATTAAAGTCATCATCAAAAATAGTATTCTTCGACTTATTTGTAGAAACTACACTACGATTTCGTAATAATGACATTTTGGTTATTTGATAACCATTATCATTATTCATCACAAAGAATTTATTGACACTTCATATATGTCAATAAATTTCCATGTGAAACTTCTTATGTTATAATAAAATGGGATTTTATTATAATGTTTGAAAAGCTTCCCAAAAATTATGACTATTTCTTAAAAAAAGGGAACCTCGTCTAATAGGAATAGTACTGAATCTTCAAAAACCTCAAATCACAAGTTTTAGAACATTAAACACCAAAACATTAGGCTGTTTAGAACTCCCAAACCTTAGTTATCAAGGAATGTTTGAGCTGATTTTTGCTGTTATGTCGGATCCCTCGGTTTACACTAGCCGGATCCCAAATGAGAGGGATCCGCGGGATCCGTGCAACAGAAGACAGTATATGATCAAGAATGATCACTGTGGATGTTCCACAATAATACTCACCTCAAAGACTCACGAACAAAAACCCAGGTACTGTTCATAGGAGCAAATTGATCATTCTTCTCAAGTCTAACAATCACTTGTGTAAGTATAATCTTCACTACATTGTTAATTTAATTCCTTGATTCTTAGAATTACAATTTCTTCATCTTTAAGAGTTGGGTTCAAATGGGTTTATTATAATTTGTCACCACATTGTTTTCTAAGATAATCTAAATCAAAGAATTAATATTGTTAATACAAATTAAACACATTTCTTGAACTCAACAAAGATGATGAGAGCAAAATTGTGATCAAACCCTCTAGGATACTATTCACCATTAACACCACATTGGGGTTGTATTGTTTAGGAATATCATGCCTAGCAACAAGCAACAAGACTACCAAGACACCGCCCACTACATACCCATGTATCATAGGAAAAATGGTTTAAGTCCGGACGATAGAAAGGCCTTTAAGTTGCTCGAAAGGAGACTCTTTCATGAAGGTAGAGTTGTTGATCCATCATTTCTTGCAAATACCGACGTAAGGGAAGTTTTTGCAACTATTGGGTTTGATTGTTTATTGGATATAAATGAACAAATTTGCCCGGTCTTTGTGCTCGAGTTTTACAAGACAATGGGGATAATTAGAAATGATGACGGGTCCATCTCAATTGAATTCACCATCAATGAGCAAGAGTTTAGTCTTTCACTTATAGAGTTTGGAAGAATTATATGAGTTCCATATCAAGGCATTTGTATGTACTCGAATGAATGGTCTTTGGAACAACTACACACAATGGTTGATCATCATGATATTTACTACAATTTGATCCCGGAAGCAACCACGGTGAGGGACACCGTGTTCATGCCAAGAGCTTCACCATCAAGAGTCACAAGGAAGTCAAAAGTGATCCATAGGGATCCTTTTCAAATGGAGCTTTCGGAAATGTATGCATTGTATAGGAAATGGGAGGATGTGATAAGAGAAAATGTGGTGTGCCTAGTAGGGAACAAGGACCACCCCAACGCATGTCTAAGCTTCATGATCTATTGCCTATTAACCAATACTCAATTCAACCTTGCCTACTACATGGTCAAAAGAATGGCAAGTGTTAGAAGCATGGACAAGATGGTGCTTCCGTACGCAATGCTTTTAACCCGTCTCGCCAAATTCATCTTTGCTTTAGACCCTTCTCCACAATCCCTTGATCATAGCTTTTGCAATAAGGTTATGGTACCATTGACCGAAGGTAGAACAACAAGGTTTATGGTGGAAGGCAAGAGACCACACCCACCCACGGACTCCTCGGACGAAAGGGAAAGGCAAGGAGAAGGTGGAGGTGAAGGGAGTAGTAGCAACCCACTCGCAAATATCGATCTTGACCCCTTGGACTACATCAACCAATTGCCAAACATCCCCAATGAATCACCCGAATGGCAACAAACCAAGGGAATCTTCAAATGTTTCGCCAATTTCTTAAAGAAAAAGAAGTGAAGATAGTTTGATAAAGAGTGGAGGACGGGTGAAGAAGTGAAGAAGGAGGAGAAAGGTAAGGTTTGAAGAATCAAACTTTTGATGAACAATTTCAAACAATGGTTTGTAAACATTTTAAATTATGCTTGTAGTTTGTAGGTATTGCCATATCATGGCACTAAACAATCCTAACGTAGGTACTTGGGAAATGAGATTTTACGACCCTTTGAATGGTCGTCGTCACTCATCCTAGGAATTCTAGCTATCTCTACTTTGCCATACATCATAGTAGCTGTGTTCGTACATTTAGTTCCCATAGAAACAACTAGGAGGAGCATTTACTAAGAAGTGCAAAATTGCACACTTGCTGAAAGCCTCCTGATCTGCAGTAGGCGGATCCCAGCATTTGTACTAAACGGATCCCTCCCAGAAGGGAACCGTGGGATCCGTGGTATCTGATATACAATACAGATTTAGGTACATCAAAACAATCTATTAGATCACCTCCAACAAGTCAAACATAAGATACTAGAGCCAACTAAGTTTTTCTCAAATAGTTGAAAATCTCACTCTCATCCATGGCCTATCTAGGATACATCTTTGAAATATTTTTGATTTTTCAACTAGTCAAAACTCACCATAATTCCGCTCTAACACTCACACATTATCTATCACTCTTGATAGCACTTAGTTAGGTATATCTTTCAATTTTAGCAAATTGATCTCAATCATCTTTTAATCAAAATTAAGGTCAAAAATTGGTTTTTCATTTCTTCTTATTTTTAAGGATTTTAGTAAATTCCTATTAGGACATCATCTGACTTCTAGGACTTGTTATCACCATTTCTCCACATCAAATCAAATGGAATCATTGTCAAACATATAGTTAGACTACCCAAGGTCAAATTTTCTTGGCCAAAAACCATCATTAAGCACCATTACTTGTTATGGTTAAGGATTTGAGATATCCAACAGCTAAAGACTTCAAAATTAAGTCAAACCCTCGAAATCCATAAATAACAAACCTTACAAAAGTATAATGATTTAACCTAAACCTTGTCTGATAGCCGGATCCCTGGTCTTTAACCAGGCGGATCCCTACTGAGAGGGATCCGCGGGATCCGTAGATGCAGAATGCATAAATCAGCTTCTATATTTGAATTCAAGTCACCTTTTGGGTCTCCAACCACCTTTAGCATTCATTAATTATCCTCCTAGAACTGATCAAAACCCCAAAAGCATGCTTAGCCCTTTAAGTAGCCAAGAATTTAATTTCCTAATTCAAATTACCCTTTATAAACCAAACAACCTTAGAATTAAGGTACCACTCTCAAATCACATCTCAAAATCAGCAACTAAAGGAGTTCTTACTAGCACCATCACTATGACTAAGGCTCCTAGTGCTAACTCATCCACTCAAGAACCACCCAAGAAACTTGCTAGAATCATACATGAAGTTTCCTCAACCGAATCATCTTCGGTTAAGTCCACCATAGCTAGGATTTCTCCCACACTAAGAAAACCAATCAAACTAATTCGCAAGAAGAGTGCTCCCACTAGGATTTCATCACATAATTCTACTATACCTTCCACATCTCAACCTACTTCATTAGTGCCTAGAGCCACCTCACAACCATTTGAAGATCCTCAACCCACTTCACTTGAATCTCCACTTCAAGAAACTCAAAACCATGACAAGGAGTGCGATCATTGCAAACATGTTAAAAGATTGAAACATGAACTAGATAGATTGATACATGAACTACAAGCTCAAACTGAGAATGTTTAGGAAAACTCATCTCATCATTAAAGCTTTTAGTTGAATCTAAAGTTTGGGGTAACTCATTAGCATTAGTAGCACTTGTTTGGCTAGTTCATTCTCTTAGTTTTTAGAGATTTGGTTGTGTATCTCTTGTTTTATTGAATGAATACTTATATGCTATGATTATTTTGTGTTGTGCTTGATATATTGTACATATATCTCATTTTCTCAAATAGCATTGCTTGACATTTCTTCACTGCTGAAGATACTGTCAACAGATAGCTGGATCCCTTCCAGATAACTAGACGGATCCCTCCTTAAAGGGAACCGTGGGATCCGTGGTACAGAAGCACAAATTTTTACTAACTTGAGTCTTATTTGCAGGAAATTATGCACTATAATCTTGTTTTCTAACCTTTGTTTTGTAGTTATTTAAAATACACATGAAGATATTGACACCATAAAGCTAGGGGGAGTTTTGTGTCAAACGACAGTGCAAAATCATTTGCAACTTAATCTAATCTTGGATTACACTTCATGACACCCCATTGCAACATTGCAATATTCAAGGGGGAGCACGCTTTCGTCACTCAGACGAACCATTTGCAAACTCAATTGCAAACACAATTAGTTTATCTTACGTTATGTCCTTGACGCCCTTTCAAGGGATGGACTCGTCAAGGGGGAGTTAAGACGAGTACAATTCCCGTCACTTGCTCTTTTTACATTTTTACATTTTTTTAAAAAATTGTGTTAGTTTCTTTTAACACTTTTTGTTTCGACAAAAAGGGGGAGAAGAAAGTAAAAACTACAAATTCAAATTTTTACGAATTTTAGCTTTTTCCTTAAAATAATTTTATGTTTTGTCATCAACAAAAAGGGGGAGATTGTTAATACAAATAAGCCGTAAAAACGTTTATTTATATTTTACGATCTTCTAATGTTTTGTCGATAACAAATGTAAAATCATTTTAACGAAACAAATAGAGTACGTAAATAGTTTGAGTTAATAGTTTTCTAATACACTTGCGCTTTCACATAAAACACTAAAACAAGTATAAGTGATTTTATACATATGTACAACAACTAGTGTTTACATATTGGGTTAAACATATACTTAAACTAAGTATACTAAAATGGGTAAAAACTAAGTGTATGCTAAAATGGGTAAATACAAGTATATACTAAATGGGTAAATACTAGCAAATGGTTTTGACCCATAACTCATGGTTTTATATATACCACTTAACCAAGTTCATTGTATCCTTAAGATACATTGTATCTAGAAAGAAAACCATGGATCAACCCATAACCCATGACCCATGACCCACAACCAAAAATACCCATGGGCAAAGAGGAGCGGACCACGGATCCCTAGCTTTGTGCTAGCCGGATCCCTTGTGGTAGGGATCCGTGGGATCTAGGGAACAGAAGAGAATTTCCTCTATAAATAGAGAGCCATTTCTCCCTCTCTACACATGGTTTTACACACATACTTCCCCAAAGTATTCTAACCCTCTAACTTCAGATCTAAGTGATCTATGTAGTTTGTCTTTTGTTTTTGTGTGATCTACTAGGTTCCTCTTAAAGGAGAGATCACCACTTCTTGAAGACGTGCAAGCTCAAGTCCATGAGTTGCCATGCTTCGTCATCATCAAGACTACTAAGGTTTTCTTGTTGATAGTTCTTCCTTTCTCCATAGATGTTGGGTTGAAGGCATTAGTGAAGAATGCCGAAAGTGTCAAGATGAAAGCATTAGTGAAAGGTGCTCATCATCCGTGTCAAAGCATTAGTGAAGGATGCTAAAGGTGTCAAGACGAAGGCATTAGTGAAGGGTGCCAAGCGTTGTGTCAAAGGCATTAGTGAAGGATGCCAAAGAATCAAATCAAGTAGCATTTGGGAAGAATGCCTAGGTCGTATAATCGATGAGGTGCATCGTTATACATATATGTATTTGTTTATCTACAAGGATGGTGATATCCTTAATGGTGTTGTAACAAAGAGTAGATCTCCTTGAGATTAGGTGTTGTGTCGTGAAGGGTAGTAGTTCCTCCATAGTAATGGAACTAGGTGCTTAGCCTAGTACCTAATAAAGGGTAGGCGACGTTGTGATAGGATTAGTTCTCCTAAGGTGTGAAAGAACTCGGTGGTTAGCCTAGCACCGTATAAAGGGTAGGCGACGTTGTGTTAGGTGTGGTTCGCCTTGGTGTGAAAGAACTTTGTATTTAGCTTTGTACCTTAAAAAAGTTAAGCGACGTTGTAAAGGCTTCTCCGCCACAAGGAGTTGGTGTAGTGCTTACGAACTCTCGAGTAGGTGACTCGGGGAGTGGAGTAGGGCAAGGAAGGTGTCCTTGTAGCCGAACCACTATAAATAACTTGTGTTGTGGTGATGTGCTTCTTACTCTTTATATTTCATTACACGTTTATATATCTATCTATCAACGTCCAACATAAACAATCAAATAGATTGACATAAGTCGATCTAAATATTTAAAAGGAAGTTTTAAATTGGTAAAACTATTTAACCCCCCCTTCTAGTTTTCCACAATACATTTAGAATCGAACGAGTAGTAATTACACTTTTCTGTCAAGAATTATCAACGTTCATGGGCACATTGATCTTAAACTTAGAACAATTGGAACAACAACTTGACATAGAAAAGGTTCAAGAAGCCAGTTCTAAAGGTGCACTTCAGGTGATCAACAAACAATTTCAGTCATTCGTTGTTGATCCCAGTTGAGCAATTGATCAAGTTGATTGAGCTAGATAAATCTAACACAAACACTAGTATAGCAAATTGTCTTGTAACAAATATTAAACAATATGTGGAGTCTAATGTTTAATGACAAAGAGAATACTAAACAAAGTTTGTTACTCACAAAACACTTCAATATATTATACGAATACTCAAAAGTATTAGGGTTACAAAACCTTGAAGTGATCGATACTTAGAATAACTCGTACTGTAAATCTAACCTAGGACCTCCTTGTATAGGATAAGGAGTCATATTAGGTTTACAGTAACTTTCTACACAAGATACATCTTATAGAATCTTTTCTATAATTATCTAACCGACTATACAAAATCTTATAAACAGTACTAACTGTTTGTACTGCTATTATATTTTCTCGCAGTCCTCAGTTAAGGCTAAAAGTACTAACCCTTAAACTTGGCAGTACAAACTGTCTTTGCTAAATTCCCAACAATCCTCCCCTAAACTTGTGATTTCATTTGCAAATCAGCAAGTTTCTTGAATACATCTTTTTCTTCATACTGTTGGGGAATTTTACAAACACTTACTTGTTTGGTTTGCTTGGTCTTTGAGCTTGAATGAAGATCTGGTTCACTAAGGTTCTTGCCATTTCATTATCTTCTTCAGTCTTCAATCTTGAAGATAACATTGCAATCATTGTCTTCAACTTAAGCGGATATTCTTTCTATATCAGCATAAACCAATAATGGATACTTGTGTAGACATGATGTACACCAGATGACCCATACAAAATCCAAGTTGTTTCTGGAACTGCAGAATATTGTCCCCAAAGTTTGTCAAAAGGATCAGGCTCAAATAATCTTGCTAGCTCTACCCAAAGCTCCTGCTCCTTTTCATCAGGATCTTCTTTATGATTAAGCTTCTGTTGTACTAGTTCCCATAGTTTCACTAGATCATCTATGTCAAATGATTTGCACATGTTTGCAAATATCTTGTACATCTCCACTATGTCTCCAACTCTGATGATCCTCCAAGCCTTTCCAAATTTGTCACTATAGATTTCCCAGTCAATTATTGGATGCTTGGTCTGTAAAGCTTCTACATATAGACCCTCATCAGGTTGAATAATCATTAAGTCTTTTAGTACTTCATCCTCCAAATCAATCTTTGCTTCAGATGAACTTCCTTCTAGCTTCTGCTTCTTAGATGTTTCAGATTCCAATATCAGCCATGCTCTCTTTGTTCTAACAGTTGGTTCTTCTGTTCATACTGGTCTGAAATCTTGAATCCTTTTATAAGCTCTGACATACATCTCTTGTATTTCATCAAAAGTCTTTCCCTTCAACTGAAAATCTTTCTTATAATCTTGATGCTTCAGATAGACCTTCATGTTTCTCATTAGTTGTCCTTATGTTGGGGGTTTGATTCTTTTCTTTGTCCTATGCTTTTCTCTCATTTTATTAAGTAAGTCTTGGATAACATCCTTTTTATCTTCCTCAGGAACGGCTGCAGCTTCTTCTTCTTGCAACATTTGAGCAAGTAGTCTATCTGACTCTTCAACAGATAGTTCAACAGTTTTCTTCATCTTTTGCTCTTCCAAAAATCTTACCACCTCCTGTTCTTGCACCTCTTTAGCTTTTTCTTCATCAAAAACCATTTGTGCAGAAATCTTTGTCTTCTTCTGAACAGGTTCATCTTCAACCAGAATGCCCTTGCCTTTATCAACTCTAGCAGTACCTTTGTCTGAACCAACAGTTTCCACTGCTTTCTTTGCACTGGTAGCAGTATCAATGACATCCTCTTGTTCTTTAATAACCTCTGTTGGAGCTTCAAGATCAACTTCTTCAGTGTCCACTAGTTCTGTTTCTTGCACATAATCTCCCATATGTTGATCTTGATCCCCACTTTCAAAACTTAAAGTCATCCCCTGAGTTTCTGCATCTGTTTTCCTCCCCTATTTGTAAAATTCCCCAATAGCTAGTAAAAAAGGTTTTAACCGCACAGTACCAACGGCTACTCAGCAGTACAAAAATTTTACGCTAGTAGTACAAACTTTACACTAGTAGTACAAACTTTTTGACAAAAATTTTATCTGACAGTACAAACTGATTATCTTTGAAAAACATAATGTCAACCACATTTATAGAAAGCTACGGGTAAATTAAGAACACTTATCATAGTTTTTAGCAAACTACCAGCTATCAACGGATTTGAGATGTCTTTACCAATAGCCGTTTGCTTTGGACTAGTCAACTCTTCACTGTGAAGTATAGTGAGTTAAAAACCATATAGTTTTTGGTAAACTATCAACCATAAACGGATTTGATAAGTCTTTACCAGGAGCCGTTTGCTCTTGGACTAGCCAGTTCTTCAGAATACATGGTGAACTGATTACCATTGCACTCTTTAGTGCACAAATCCACTCCAAGAATGAAATCTTCAAGAAGATGAAAGGACTTTCTTGCAAAAGAAGATTCATTCTTTAGTCCTTCGTATTATCTTTGTAAACCCTTATTTGTCCTACAAATGTTAGTAGACACCAAAAAACACAATCCAAGATGTACACACATATGAATTTAGCACGTTATGAAAGCAGTACCAAAATTTTCATACTGACAGTACAAACTGCTTTCATCAGAAAAACCTTAATACAACAGTAGAAACAAACTTTGACCTCAATAACAGTACAAATGCTTTACAAAACTTTACAAAAACACAAAGCGATAATATTTTTGATTAGCTTTGTATAACTTTACAAAAACACAATTCGATAATATTTTTGATTAGAGATTCATCATACCAATACTTGCAATTAAAAACTGAAATCTACCCACATCAAAACCTTTTGTGAGCAAATCTGCAACATTATTATCAGTATGAATTTTAACAATTTGAATAAGTTTCTTTTCATAACAATCTCTTATAAAATGACGTCTTATCTCAATATGTTTTGTTTTTGAATGAAAAACAGGATTTTTAATTATGCTCATTGTACTGCTATTGTTAATATAAAGCTTGGTGTTCATGAAATTGTACCCGTAGTCCAGTAATTGATTTTGTATCCATAGCACTTGACCACAACAACTTGAAGCAGCAATGTACTCTGCTTCAATAGTAGAATTTGCCACCACTGTCTGTTTCTTACACTGCCATGAAATTAACATATATCCAGGATACTGACATCCTCTAATAATTAATTTCCTATCCAAACATGCTCCAGCATAATCACTATCTGAGTATGCCACCAGATCAAAAGGTGAATCCATAAGATACCAAAGGCCCAAATGGCTTGTGTCCCAATGGTATTCATGTTGTGTGAGAAATTCCATAACCAAATGGTTGTTGGTTAAGTCATGTTTAGAACATGTAAGATAGATTTGTAGTGTAAATGTTTTGAGACAGTTAACTATCGTTCTAAAAAAAATAAAACTAATATATGAGTTAGAGATATACAAATAAATAGAAGAGATATTGACTTAATTTTTTTACATATAACAATCTTTATAATATTGCTATGAAATTAAATTAACTTATATACAAAAATTTAATGTACGCACGAGATTATAACATAATATTTACTAAATTTGACTTATGCCTAAATTTTATTAATGCGACTTATGTTAAAACAATGCGCAGACAAAGACTAAAACTAGTAAAAGATTACAAATGAGCATATTGCGTTACTTTCATTCATTATAAATCAAGTTAACCTTAACATCAATTGATGTTGGACACTAACATTAGGATCAAATGAGAAATACAATTAAGATGAGAAGAATGAGAAGAAACCACAACCACAAATATTAGATGCATTCACAAAAATATACTATGTTAAGTAGGGCTGTAAACGAACCGGACGAACACGAACGGAGCCTTGTTCATGTTCGTTCATTTAATTTTAACCGAACAAATAAACGAACACGAACGTTTATTCGGACGAATTTTCTTGTTCATGTTCGTTTATTAAAAAAATGAGTTGTTTATGTTCGTTTATTAAGACATTAAACAAACGGTAAACGAACGAACATAAATGAACATAAACAAACAAACATAAAGTTTACTAATCTATGCACGATATATTGTTTTATAAGCGTTGTTTTATTTAAACAAACCAATTTTAATATTATCCAATTAAAAGATATGATATACGAATATTAAATAAATAAATGAACATAAGCGAACGTTAACGAACGCATAATCGAACGTTCACGAACATAAATGAACGGACGCGACTTTTGTTCATGTTCGTTCATTTAATAAATAAACGAACATAAACGAACTTTTTACCGAACGGTTCATGAAATGTTCACTGAACGTTCAGTTCGTTTATAGCCCTAATGTTAAGTATAATATATGGATGTTACTATGGACTCGTAGTGACCAAGCTCATTAAATATTGAAACGATGGTGATGTGATTTCTTGTTTTTTGTATTATTATTTCTATTAGGGCTTTGATATATGGGCCTAACTAAAAAGGCTTAAAAGTAGACCTAATGCATTAGGTCTCCTTTTAGGCCTCTTTAGTTAGGTCCATTTATCATTTTTCTATTAAAAATTATTCAAACTTTGCTAAAAAAAAAAAAAAAAATTATTCAAACCACAATGATGTGTAATGGTTTATCTTGTTTAGTCAAAAAGGTACCATTTTTTTTTTTGAACTTAAAAAGGTACCATTTCGATGTTGTTAATGTGAGTAAAGTCATACTCATTTTTTGGATTTTTTTTCTTTAAATTTTTGTTTCATGATTCTTATGCTAATTCTCTCACGTCAAATAAATGAAATTATTATTCCTAGTGGATTAGACAAGTACAAAACGAAAATGTTTTAAACAAAATACTCCAACAAATGCAAATTCATACATTTTTACCTTACTAAAGTTCCAAAACTATTGTTGGTCCTATTAAATCTTAATATACGTTGTAATTAATATCTAATGGTTAAGCTGGTTATATAAGTTGTCATCATTATACTTTTAAAGTACTAGTTTGATACGCCTCAAAGTATAACCCACGGCGTTAGTAGTAAAAAGCATATGATGCAATAGGGTGTGCATTTTGATTTAAGATAAGTGTTTTCCATGTTTAAATTTATTTATAATAATATGTTTGAGCATTATTAGCACTAATGATATATATTTTTTTACAAATCAACTGATTAATAGCATTTTATAAAACATGTATTAAGTCATATCTATAGCCATTTTAATCATTGCTCATATAAAAAGTCATGTCGGGTTAATTTTGTAGCAAGAAAAATGTAGAAACAACCGAGCGGATTCATTTATATGAACATTCACACTTATAGTTAGCTTATATAATTAGTGGTTTTAGATCTTGAGTTTTATATCTTCCAAGATTTTAGTTCAAACAAAGATGATGATGATGATGATGATGATGATGAAAAAAAAAAAAGAAAACCTTGGGGCATGATGGGGCGATTTTGTGGTAAAATTAAAAACCGAACCCACCCTTGCTCTTAGAGTGGTATTACCATATGACACCAAACCTATGACACCAAACATGTGGCACCATCCCCACACCCCACATTGAGTTATAGCAAAACTATTGTTTATTTGTTGAAAGAAAAGAATCGTGCTTTAAAAGATATGGTTAATGTCATGGTTTAAGCCATGACATGTGGAGGAAAGCGATTCTATCGGTTAATTATCTTCTAGATAAGATCTTTTGTAAGGAAAAGAAGATAGTTATGGACTGTGGATAGGAGGAAATTCATCCTATAAGTGCTTACAAATGTGTGGGGTGTCTATCTGTACCCACACCCAAGGTTCAAAATATCGGACCTAAAACTGTGGATTGCATATTTTTTTGGATATGCTCATAACAATAGTGCTTATCATTTCTTTGTATATGATTCGGAAAATCTGAATATACACAAAGATACGAAAATGGATTGAAGGAAAACTTTCAGTGTTTGAAACTGTGTTTCCTTGTTTATCCGAGGAGAATGGATGTTCATCTAGACTAAATGGTACAATTGTCCATGATGAGAGACAACTAAATGATAATGTTTTTCGTGATAAGAGACAACAAAAGGTTGATTATGATCTCCATGATGAGAGACAAGATCTACCCGAGAAAGAATATGTTGAACCTAGAAGAAGCAGACGCGCAAGAACCGAAAAATCATTTAGACTTGATTTTGTTTCTTTTATAGCAGAAAATGAACCTACTTCTTATCGAGAAACGGTAACTTCCTTAGGAGGGCATCAATGGAAAGAATTAAAATTGTAGGGAAATTGTTACATTTTTATTAATGAAATCAATATTACGATAAATAAAATTAACAGTAAATAAATAACATAAAAATAAAAACATACATAATAGAGGCAGAGACAGAAGACAAACTCTTATAATTGATAATTAAATTAAACAATAAACTAGTCAAAAAGACTTACTAGATCACCAACAGAGTTCAACAATAAAGCATTAAAAATCCGAGTAACGTGTTTGATACGTATCCCTTCAAACAGATTCATCGTCTTTCTACAAGGATACAACAACCAAAATAGTAAGTTGCATTGCCGGACTTAGCGAATTGCCTGGAATTTCACCTTTTACAGATGCGTATTCGTTATGTTGGAAATCAATAATAATTATTCTTTTGATGTTGTAAAAACCAACAAAATTAGGGCATCTATTTATACACAATAGACTTCATTTAAGTTTACTCATCCCACCGATGTGAGAAAGAAAAAAAACCATTTTTCCTTTTTACGCATGGTACCGAATGCATAACTTTGAGAAGCAATATCTCATTCACATTAACTCTATTTTGGACACATAAAGGCTCATTACGAAGCTCTCTTCAAGAAGAACGCGAACCTACAAGTATTACTTATATATGTGACACATACACATAGATAATTGTGTCCAAAGTTTGTCAAAAGTCATTTTTGCCAGCCAATTTTTTCAACATGAATAAAAAAGTTTCTCTGTTTTTTCAATGGAAAAAATACATTCATGGCTTTTCAGCCATATATCACACATTTTGTATGAACTTTTAGAGTGCAGTTTATTTATGAAACTTCTATAATTATGTGTGGTAAAAATCACGTGTGTTAAGAATCACATATGATAGAGATCACATGTGGTTAAAATAACAGGTGATATAGATTACATGCGTAAAAATCATCTGCAGTTTTATGAGTTTTGTCAAACTTTGACGAATTAACTGATATAATCTATAATTCAAAATATAATATTTTATGTATGGTTGAAAAGTTATGAATGTCTTGTTTCCAGTAAAAAAAAGTAAAACTTATAGATTTTGTAGAAAGAGTTATGTTCATTTTTTACTACATGTTTTATATGTTTGAATATTAAAAGTAATCTTGAATCACATGTAATTTATCATACAAGTTTTAACAACAAAAAATGTATGAAATATAGAACAAAAGTTTGTCGCAAGTATATATTAAAGTATCCATTATGAATAGATAACAAATGTTCATCGCGATGGTATATATATTTTTTTGTTTGATTATTATGGTTTATGATATATAGTGCCAATTTTTTCTAAGATATGGGTGAAAATATGTTTTTTATTTCATCAAAGAAATAAATGATTAGAATTTATCCCTTAGAGATGTGAGCAACTTATTAATATGAAATTAGCTCTTCACAACTTTTAGGGTATGTTTGGCAAAACTAGTTGTAAGTTGTATGCTGTAAGCTGTAAACTATAAGTTGTAAGCTGTAAACTGCAAAACTGTTAACATGAGCTACAAGCTGTATATATTTTTTAATAACAGTGTTTGGTAAATTAGTTGTTGAATGTAATTATAAGATGTAAAATGACATAAAAGGACAAATCTATAATTGTAAATAAATGTTTGGAGGGTATAATAGTAATTTAAAGTTTTAACAGCTCATTGACATTTAAAAAGTTTCATGAATCAGTTTTTCATTTTGGAGCTATTTGTTTGAAATAAAAGTATGTAGCTAATGCATCCAAGTGAATCTACTTAGTTTATAGAAGATTGTTTTGTAATAAAAAGGTAATAGCTCCTCCAAAAAGCCCCTGCCAAACAGGTATTCCCAATTGTATCAAAAAGATAGTATTTATTAGTTGGGTGAGGGAGTTAATGTGCATTTATAAATCACTAACTTATTCGTAATCACATCCAACAACTTACCAAATCTCAACCATTCTTTTCATGGCACAAACACGAAACACAAGTGTGATGTTTAAAAAGATATATCAGACTTAACATAGATTATTTGAGTATATCTGCATATGGCACGTTGTTGATTTTAATTATGAACAAAAGTGTTTTTCTGATAGTAAAGGATTAATTACATACAATCACATATTCTCTATCCCGTATATTAATCTTTTGAGGGAAAAAAACGGAGTATAAAATTTGGTTGTTTGTTTGAAGATCGAAGAATGTGTTGGACAAATTAAGGAACTCACAAAAGTGTCAATTCAATAGACTTTTTTATATATATGAAAAAAAAAATATATATATATATATATATATAGACTTCTTTTATGAAAGGGTTGATGGCAGGGACCCCCGAAAATGAGTTAAGGTAATTGTGGTCCTTTTCAAGACAATATGTATATTATGTAACAATGTTTTTCTGTTTTTTCTTAATTTGTTTTTTATTCGTACCTCGTCCAGACGGGATGGATTAAGGGTCCATTTGGTATATTTGTTTAGGCTAGGTGGAATGAAGTGAAAGTAAAAAAGTTTGTTTTGCATCAAGCGGTTTTAAAAATGGGACTCACACTCTCATTAGTGAGGTTGTAGAAAACCCATCAAAGAGTTCTTATTTCACACCAAAGCTACGGGACTAATAACGTTTCTGTCACATTTTAGTTTATGTTATTATTTAAACAAGAGAATTGCTAGACTCACAAAAAAACTTTCACAAAACACATCTACAAAATGAGTTGACATTATTTTATTGGAGTATTTGTTTAGAGCAAGGGGTGTCGTGGCGATCTAACTTGCCGTTTCCTACGTGTCATCTCGCCACTTCTCGCTGTCCGCTTGCCACCACACCACAGACTCTCGTCGGGGAAGTGAGGAAGAAAAAGACAAAGAACTTTGCAGGGTTCTTTTTTTTTTTTTTTTTTTTTTTTTTTTTTTTTTTTTTTTTTTTTTAGAGATTTAAATTGCAGATTTTGTTTTAGTGGGAGCTGATAAAAAAAATAATATGAAGTGGGAGGCAGTTTTGTTTTAGAAACTTCACCAGTTTGGTTGGTTTGTGTTGGCTGAGAGATCAGAAAAGGAATGCAAACACACATGCTAAGGTTATGTGTGTTGATTATAGTGAGTGCATGGGTAGTGTTGGGCTTGATTTAGTGTGTTGGACTGTTGGGCTTTAAATATGACATGTATCATGTATGGTACAACTAGTTTAGTGTTATGCGAATCATTTTTTTCACGGCTAAAGTTTATAACGACACGATTTTGATTTGTATTTTCAAATATGACATGTATTTTTATTTGAGTGAAACGAGTTTGTTTGAAAATAGAAAATAAAATAAAATTGGGGTGGGGTGAGGACCAAATGGCTTGTTGAAACATATTATGAGTGAGGGAGAATTTTGAAATAGAAGCGTTGAAAGGAGGTGGCACCCGATGAGGCCTAAATGAGGAGTTTTACCTCCTCAGTGTGAAAGGTATGAGAATATTCTTTATTCAAGAAGGGTTTGCTGTAGGAAAAGGACACCCCCCTTCACGGGAAATGAGAAGACCCATAATAAATTCTTCTCATGCGACATTGTAGTCTCGCAGTTATAAGAGAGATAGATAAGTTTAATGGAGAGAGAAGCTATATTTTATTGTGTTGTGGGGGTGTATTTGTATTTTAGGGGTATTTTTAAATTATAAAAAGTAGAAAAAATTAATGAAAAAGAGAGAAGGTACTGCAATGATTGAAGAAAAGTTGAAGAAAATTGTTTTGGAAAGAGAAAAAGTTTATGTGAAGCTGATGTGACGAGTGAAAACCCTCAACCACACCCTCCACCCTCACCATACCTGATGCTTTTATAGTTTCACTCTCTTCTTTTTTATTAAACCAATCAAACAATGTCAACTCATTTTGTGTATGTATTTTGTGAAAGTTTTTTTTTTGTAAGTCTATCAATTCTCTTCAATCAATATTTTTCAATTTAATTTTATTATAAAACATAATGTGTGAGTATTGTAAGTGATGAAATATGTCAACGTGTTTGGTTGACTCGTAACGTAATAATAATAATAATAATAATAACAATAATAATAATAATAATAATAATAATAATAATAATATGATTAATAAATAATAATAATAATAATATAAAAAACAAACACCGATGTGATCAGATTACAATTACATCTAATTAGGTCAGATTACAACGTAATTCAAAACTTTCCATTCAACTTATAATAATAATAATAATAATAATAATAATAATAATAATAATAATAATAATAATAATAATAATAATAATAATAATAATTTTTAAATACCGATGCTTTAAATTATAAAATACTGAATTACAACGTAATTCAAAACTTTCCATTCAACTTGTTATGTAATCTGACTTCTCCCACTTAATGTAATTAGAATGGTTGAATTACAATTACATTGTAAACCAAACATCCTACGTTATTTGAATTACAATTACATCTATTACGCAAATCAAACAGCCTGCATAATGTAATCAGATTACAATTACATCCAATTACACCAGATTACAACGAACCAAACAGGGCCTTATAGTTTTACTCTTTTCTTTTTTATGAATCCAATCAAACAATGTCAAACCAAACAGCCTACGTTATTTGAATTACAATTACATCTATTACGCAAATTAAACAGCCTGCGTAATGTAATCAGATTACAATTACATCCAATTACACCATATTACAACGAACCAAACAGGGCCTTATAGTTTTACTCTTTTCTTTTTTATTAATCCAATCAAACAATGTCAACTCATTTTGTATATGTATTTTGTGACAGTGTTTTTTTTTTTTGTTAGTGTAGCAATTCTCTTTAGACAATACTTTTCAATTTAATTTTATTATAAAATACATAAAAATAAATATAATTCTTTTTTTTTTTCATACACCAAATCCAAATCCTATTCTAAACATGCTTATAAACCTCTTTTTAAGTCATATACAACCCTTCAACTTTATATTAAATTTAACTTTGATATTTTTAACATAACTCCTTTCTTTATAAAAAATACTGCTAAAATTTGTAACAATGTTGTTTTTAATAAGCAGTATCGTCTATACTATCATACTAAGGTATGAGGGAGTGGTACCTTAATACCCTGGGTGCCACATCATCTCTATCCAATAAAAATCTTCCAACTCAAAACTACCCAATTTTACCCTAACACTACCCTAAGTCGAGGGAGTGATACCCTAGTACCTGAATTTCATTTTTTTATTTTTTTTAATACATAAAATCACATACAATATTTAAAATAAAAACATACCATTTCATTAAAAATAAAAACATTACATAATACTTTAAAAAACTACAACTTAAAAATTGAAACTACAACTTAAAAAAAAAAACATTACATAAGTTGAAATTAAAAAAAGTTGAAACTACAATTTAAAAATTGCAAGCCCATCCGTATTTGGCCGCAAGTTCACGTTTTTGGGTAAGAACTAATTCCAACATAGCGGGATCGCGAATGTGATCATGCGGCTCCAAAAAAAACTTCATCTCCCGTTGTGTATTCTTGAACTTCGCCCCCTCGAGTTGTGTAGCCAACAATTGTTTCGCCATCTCGCGTTTTTCTTCCAAATATTGTGTCTTCTTTTGTGTGTAGGCGTTGATTTCATCCGCAACGCTTGAGATCGACGAGGAGGATGCGGCTTGCTTCTTTTTCATTTTTCTTGATTCAAGTGGAGGGGTGGGGTCTTCATTCATGTCGGGAATGGTGTTGCTTGCCGATTCATACTCCCCCGACTTCCTTTTTGAAGAATTGCTTGTCGCACCGGCAATATCTTGAAAACATTCTTGCTCCGTCCATTTGTCATGACCTCTGACAATCTCCCACGCCCTGGTATGAGTAAATTGTCTTTTTTTTTTGCTGTATAGTAATCCGTCTCAGCTTGCCTCACCACGTCCAAGTCGTTGCACCCACTAGCCTTAGCACGTTTCTACATTATATACAAAATAATGTAATTGTAAATAAAAAGTACAGATTATGTAAAATAAAAAGTATAGCTAAAACAAAATAATGTAATTGTAAATAATAAAGTATAGATTATGTAATTGTACCGCTTGGAGGTAGTAGCCGTTGAAAATACCCATGGCCGTGTTCATTGCTCTCCACTTGGTATTCAACGCATGAAATGTTCGTGAACTCGAACCCAAAGTTGCCTCGTAATGCTCGAGAATCCGTTTCCAAAAACCGTCGGACTTTTGTTCATTACCGACAACACCACATTCGGAGATTTGAACCCATGCTTTCGCCAAAGCCTCCTCTTGTGCCGGCGTCCAAACTTCACGGGGCCTCCTCCCGACGAAAGCTTTTTTCTTCCCTCTCGGATCGACTTCTTGAACTTCCTCATCTTCGTCTTCTTCGTTTGGTAGTGGTTGTGTTTCGGGTACGTACTCTACGTCTTCACCAATGTTTTCGAACGGGGAGAACTCGCTTGTAGTAGTGATGTTGTAGTGTTGTGGATTCATTTGAGGATTATATTGGTAAAATTGATGTGGAGATGGGGGTTGTGGAACGTAAAATTGATTCGGGGATGGTTGAGAATAAAATTGGCTAAATCCTAATGGAGTTTGTTTTGGTTGATTCGGGGATGGTTGAGACCGACTTTGACGCGAGGTGAAAGTTTTTTTACCTCTCCTTGGATCCATGGTTTTGTGTTTTTGAAAGATTAGTGTGTGTTGTTATTTGTGTTTTGTGTGTTTTTATTTTGAAAAATGAGTGAATGGTTTGGTGTTAAATAGGAATTTATTTATTTATTTATTTATTTATTTTATTTTTATTTTTTTTTATTCATGGCTAAACTAGATGTTTGAAGCAAATACACGCTCCCCCAACGGATATATTTTCAATTTACTCAACAAATACACGCGGGTTCCGAGCTCGAATTTGCTACTCGATTAGGGTACCCGATCTACACGGGGCGGTGTACCCGCTCGAGTTCAACTACTCGATGGGGTACCCGCTACCCACTCCGTCCTCCCTAAGTGTGGTGGTGATCAAATTCATCATCCTCATGGCAGCTTTAAATCAACATTCACTTCTATATGGAATCTTTAACCAAACAATTGGTAGCTGGTGACAACCAAATCAACCACCAAGTTCAGTTTTTTTTAAACAAAACTATTAAATACTATAATTTCATTAGTTAAACAGGGTTTAGGAAACCAAAAACAGACTAAAGTGTGGTGGTGATCAAATTCATCATCCTCATGGCAGCTTTAAATCAACATTCACTTCTATATGGAATCTTTAACCAAACAATTGGTAGCTGGTGACAACCAAATCAACCACCAAGTTCAGTTTTTTTTAAACAAAACTATTAAATACTATAATTTCATTAGTTAAACAGGGTTTAGGAAACCAAAAACAGACTAATAATCTAAATTATATTTGGCCTTAATTTTTTCCTTCGTCTCCAACACTTTCTCGAGTTGTTTGCCCCTCAAGTGATCATGCGGTGTTGTATATAATAGTTCATCTTTTTGGCGTTGCTTATCTTTAAGGAACTCAAACTCCTTTTCTCGCAGTGCAATCTCCCTTTTCTTGATCTCGATTTCCTGTTTTTTCAATTCCAAAAAGACGTCCCACTCTCCCTTCTTTATTTCCAAAAAACACGTCTCAGCTTTTGTCCATTTCTCCATCAACATATCAACGAGTGGTTCACCTGAAGACGCCGATGGAACGAACGACAATGCCACTTTCTTCTTGGCTTTATCCCCGCCTACTGGTCGAGTTTCTTGCACAACATGTGCCGACTCAGATGTGTTGAGTGAGGTGGACTTCGATTTCTTCCCTAGGTGACCTTGCCCTCGAATTTTTGGAAGTTCTACCTCTTTCCATTTTTTATGATCTTTTAAAAGTCTCCACGCATGAAGAAGGGTGAAGTGCATCCCATACTCGGCACGATATTCATCTATTGCCTTTTGAAGGACCACCTCATTTGACTCATTCTCATTCATTCTAACCACATTATCGTAACTGGAACAAAATTGACTTACCTTACCACGCAAACCCTTCCATTTACAGTTAATCGAATCGTAAGTACGAATTCCGGATACACCCATTTCTCTCTCAAGGTTATGTAGCACCTCCGTCCAAAACCCTTGTGCTTTCTTCGCATTCCCTCTGGCGCTGTCTTCGGATGTGTTGACCCAAGCTTTACACAACGCAATTTCTTCTGCCATGGTCCATGGAACATTACGTTGTTCCTTATCCGAGTCGTCATTTTTAGACCTCTTTTTTTGACGTCTTTTAGACGGCTTCTTTTTTGCGAGAGGGGACGCATCGATGGGAGAGTCATCTTCAACTGGTATCGAACTTATTTCCATTTCAGATTCCATAACTAGTTCTTGTGTTGTTGGTATCTCTTGTTCATCTGTTTCTTGTTGAACGGCGTCAGAACAAACCAATTGTTCTGATTTTTCTTCATTATTATTTCCATCTGGAGACGTAGCAACGACATTGACCTCCGTTGGTGTTCCATCAATGTGATTAATCGGGGCCCACATATCACAAAGAGCGTTAGTTATTTCCTGAACCACTAAACTACTATGACTAACAAGACCCTCCACAGTTAGCGCAGTTCCAGAACCCAGAACCTCTGGTGGTCACTTGCAGCTTTTCAAGTGCTTGTAACAATGCAATGATTAGTTCTTCTGAACCCTCATTTCCAGTATTATTTACCTAACGGTTTGTACTTCCTAGATTCAATGAAATAAGCAGCATTCTAGTACAGTGCTTCTCATCATTCAAGGATCTTAAGCATATCCATCTGATGAGCTAATCTACCAAAGTTCCCTGCAAACATACAACAATCAGATGAATGTAAGTACATTGTCTGAAAAGTTCATGCATATAACTTCCTAAATCGGTTTCTACAAAATCTTTTCCTATTATCAGAAAATTCTATTTTCGCAATCATATTTGGCTCGGTAAGATTTATAGTCAAATTGACCCTTATCCAACCCTTATCCAATCATGAAACAGATAGTGAGGTTTGATATGGCCTACTAGTGTTTCAATCTTATTTCGTAAATGCAGCTACACATGGAGCATAACCACATAACATAGGTCAGTGCTAATGTTTAAGCATCAGTCGCGCAAAAAAGCTTAGGAAGTAAGTATCTTTCCAATAGAAAACTTAACCTTCTTAATAAGAAATTTGCAAATGTTAACCTAGATCTTTAGGTTAGGGAACAACATAGTGCTGCATTAAGATGTTTGGTAAGCCCATATATGTCTAAAAAGACGTGTATACAGAATTATGATGTTTCTTAATTTTATGAAAATTGGAATGGGGAGCAATGAAACAGCCATGGAAGATCAAGGGATGACTAGATGACACCGAATGCATACAAAAGAAAATAAAGATACTAGAACCAAAAGTAGGACCTAATATAATAAAAGAATAACAGATCAGTGTGTGGTAACCTCATGACTTGGAAAAACTGAAATTACATATATGTTCAGCCACAGTGGCACAGTTTGAGCAAAGCACAATAAATGTTCTATGAATTTGAAACTATCAGGAAACAGAAGTAACTCATCCGAGGTTGCCGGACCATGAATCTTGCTGATGCTTAACTAATAATGGTACTAATATAACACATCAAGCATGCATGAAGAAATTCTATAAAAGTTCTATTTATAAACAAAGTACATGTAACTGGTCTTAGTCAATCAAATGCTGATAGAGGTAGCGATTTAGACCCATTTAAGATTTGGGTTTTGTTTTACTCTAAAGAATTAAACAGGCTAAGCTACAAAAAATTTAACTGAGGAACAGATACGTCAAACAGGTTGAAAGTCACCCAAGTGTTTTCAGACGAACAAACCTCCAAAGTTGTTTTACTACCAAAATTTATATTGTTTTCCTAATCAAATAGTTTTGTCATCATACTTGCACATCATTTTTTCCAAAGTTCAAACAGAGGTGTTTGTTGGTTGACCAACACTTGAAAGCCACCCCCATCCAATCCACCTCCCAGCCAATTTTCCACCTCTAACAATGCACATCAATAAATATTGTACAATTCTTTGCACTCAAGTAATGAGCACGTCTCTCATTCTAGCTAGACTTGGCAACATATCTTTTCAAAATATCCCAAAAGGGGGCATGCGTAGATTTCAAAAATTACCAGTTCTAAACATTATGACATTGCCATGTTTTACTTTCACTAAATATGTCAAACTGATCAACTTGACCTTTTGCCCCTTCCAAAAAGTACAATTTTGGACTCCCAGATAGTTTTCTGTTTCCGTATCCTATTTATGCTCTTTAACACAGATATACACATTTCATATGTAAACAAAATTTATGATTTGAAATAAAAGAAAGAACCATCTTGAAACTATCTTTCAGGGGTAACATTAATCCAGATTCCAGAGACAAAGATGTAAAGTATAAACTCAATTACAAGTTGCAACTTCTAAATAACAGACAATATATGTGTTTTTCTAGAACATGCACTTCGTAATAATACCTTTATCCTTTATAGATTAAGCAGAATATCACACATCACGACATAGCAATAAAGTATGTAATATATTGGCATATTATCTCCCTATGACGTCCTAAACCGCTAAAAAAAGGATTTTGAGAACATATCCTATACTAAGACACTGTTTGGTATCTTAAGTTATTTAAGTTGATAGCTTGGGTTTGTAATAAATCAACGCATACATACTTTAGTGACGAGTAAGATAATGATACAGTGATTCCATGCATATTAGTGATACATAACCAAATACTCATTTGATTGATAATTTCCAACAATAAGAATATAACGTATCAGAAATCGAGGTTATATCCTAAGTGTATATTTTACCTCTTAAGTTTAGAATTATACAGCTCTGAATATCTAGGTCTACTAATTGTTCTGATTTCATCTGAAACTTTTCAAATATGCATGTCCATTGCATTAAAGGACCTCCATCTAACGTAATTTAACAAAAACAAGGAGCCTAAACTGTGATGAATAATGTAGCAAACTGCCATTAAGGCATCATATTAAGCCTATTGACATGTTGGATAAACCAAATAGATAAAGTTATTTTGAAAATTGCCAATCATCCTTTTGAAAAATAACAAGTAGCATATCCACTATAGGACTTCCAGGTGTATAACTAGTTACACGTTTCTCTTTGTCCATATCCAATAATGACTCAAACAATCCAGCCATACGTAATCAATAGATATTAATTTCACCATGGTTGGTAATAACACGCTTTCAAACCGCTTCTTTAAAGTATGAGAAAGAAAACATATAACTCAAACTATCGAGTACAGTTTGGGGGTATAAATCCATTGGCGGTAACGAATAATGATAATCCAAAGTAATGAACATTCATGAATAAGCTAACAAAAGAAATATTCGACACTTGATATAAAGTTCTTGAGGGCCTTCTCTATTTGTCCTGAATGCCTGATGGGTCATTCAGCCTTATAAACTCCCAAAAAACTACATATACTAGATAAGGCGGTATTAGCCTAAAGTTAAGGGATTACTTCCCAAACTCCAGTTTGACCAAATACGTCATCATAGCAATAAATTATAAAAGAGTTGCTAAACTATCCCAAGAAGCCAGAAATAAAACTAACTTCACACTTTACTAGCATCGACAACTAGTAGCAAAACATTTAATATGATTAACATAAATGATTTGGAAACATAAGAAGCACAAAAAAAAACCATCCAAACTTAATGAAGCACGCATCCTTTTTTCCTATAATTGCGAGAATGCATTTAAGGATTACCATTTTACCCTAACTTATAGTGCTTCTTAATCTTTTACATAATTCTTCACATAAATAGTCACACATATCACGGCACAATTAACATATCAGATTAAAAATGCTTGAGGACCCCACCCCTATGAACGGGTAAAACTGTAAAAATTTCCAAAAGTGAACCAATCGCAATAATAACATAAAAAACCATCCCAAACATCAAGGAATCAAGTTATACAAGTCATTTCAAATCAAAACACCATCAAATTCAATACAAAAACAGCTTGACATAAATAAACCTGAAAAAGAATTTACCATATTAATCGAGTTCTTCGAGGCAACTAGAGCCACCACGTCACACATCACTAGCTCCCGCAACTAAATCACAGCAACAAAAAAAACAATAAATTAAAAAACTTTACACTCAAACCCTAAATTCAAAACAACCCAAATTCCATAAATTCAAATACAAAACGTACCCTAACTACAAAATTCAAATTCATTGTATAGTTATACTCACTAATTAACCACAAATTAAACACTAATTCCATTAAATTCCCATCATTTAACATAAATGAAACCTTCTAACAAGAGAAACATCTGAAAAACGATTTTTTTTATAAAAAGTAAGTTTAAAAATTTATAAAAGAAAAGTTATACAACAACTAATTACCTATTATTTACTCAATTTTTGTGTATATAAAGTGTCTCTCTCTATAGAAATTATAAAATGTTTTTTTTCCTCTGTCACTAGAAATGAAAATTAGTGAAAAAAGTGTTGTGGTACGTTTGAAACATAAGTGAACTTAAAGAGATCGATCGAACGTTGTTGCTGTGTTTGTGTCTTTGTGTTGTGTTGTGTGTTTTTTTTTTTTTTTTTTTCTTTTCTTCAGGGGGTGTTTGTTTGTTTACTTCCTGTTTTGGTATGTGGCTTTCAGTTAAAGAAATGCCTACCAAGTGACCATTTGTCTTTTTGTTTGCCACTAAGGGAGGTGACACATTACTTTTATCCAATAAAAACCCTCCAACTCAAAACTATCCAATTCTATCTTAACACGACCAGATTTGGAGGGAGTGATACCCTAGTACCCGATTTTTTTTTTTATTTTATTTTTTTTAATACATAAAATTACATACAATATTTAAAATAAAAACATACCATTTCATTAAAAATAAAAACATTACATAATACTTAAAAAAACTACAACTTAAAAATTCAAACTACAACTTAAAAAAAAATATATATACGGAGTATTACATAAGTTGAAATTAAAAAAAAATTGAAACTACAATTTAAAAATTGCAAGCCCATCCGTATTTGGCCGCAAGTTCACGTTTTTTGGTAAGAACTAATTCCAACATAGCGGGATCGCGAATGTGATCATGCGGCTCCAAAAAAAACTTCATCTCCCGTTGTGTATTCTTGAACTTCGCCCCCTCGAGTTGTGTAGCCAACAATTGTTTCGCCATCTCGCGTTTTTCTTCCAAATATTGTGTCTTCTTTTGTGTGTAGGCGTTGATTTCATCCGCAACACTTGAGATCGACGAGGAGGATGCGCCTTGCTTCTTTTTCATCTTTCTTGATTCAAGTGGAGGGGTGGGGTCTTCATTCATGTCGGGAATGGTGTTGCTTGCCGATTCATACTCCCCCGACTTCCTTTTTGAAGAATTGCTTGTCGCACCACCAATATCTTGAAAACATTCTTGCTCCGTCCATTTGTCATGACCTCTGACAACCTCCCACGCCAAGGTATGAGTAAATTGTCTTTTTTTTGCTGTATAGTAATCCGACTCAGCTTGCCTCACCACGTCCAAGTCGTTGCACCCACTAGCCTTAGCACGTTTCTACATTATATACAAAATAATGTAATTGTAAATAAAAAGTATAGCTTAAACAAAATAATGTAATTGTAAATAATAAAGTATAGATTATGTAAAATAAAAAGTATAGCTTAAACAAAATAATGTAATTGTAAATAATAAAGTATAGATTATGTAATTGTACCGCTTGGAGGTAGTAGCCGTTGAAAATACCCATGGCCGTGTTCATTGCTCTCCACTTGGTATTCAACGCATGAAAAGTTCGTGAACTCGAACCCAAAGTTGCCTCGTAATGCTCGAGAATCCGTTTCCAAAAACCGTCAGACTTTTGTTCATTACCGAAAACACCACATTCGGAGATTTGAATCCTTGCTTTCGCCAAAGCCTCCTCTTGTGCCGGCGACCAAACTTCACGGGGCCTCCTCCCGGCGAAGGCTTTTTTCTTCCCTCTCGGATTGACTTCTTGAACTTCCTCATCTTCGTCTTCTTCGTTTGGTAGTGGTTGTGTTTCGGGTACGTACTCTACGTCTTCATCAATGTTTTCGAACGGGGAGAACTCGCTTGTAGTAGTGATGTTGTAGTGTTGTAGATTCATTTGAGGAGGACCCATATTATATTGGTAAAATTGATGTGGAGATGGGGGTTGTGGAACGTAAAATTGATTCGGGGATAGTTGAGAATAAATGATCTGTGCTGAACCGTCAAGTTATCTCACGCTAGCTAGCCACTTGTGAATGACCAACTGTAAGAAACTTAAAACAGCTCAGAACACAAATACAATTTAGATCAGAGGAATATAGTGGATTCCTGGGTCGTTAAGTCCCACGGAGGATGAATTGGTGTTTAAACAACTTCAGATGTCGAATAATCACTAAGGATAGTGATCAATAAGGTTTTGGATGGAAAATTTCCTAAAGAAAAGATCTACAAATAATAGCGACTTAAATGCAAATTAAGAAAATTAAAAAGTTAAAATCTATTAAATAAACGCTATCACTATTTTTACAATGATGTTTTTGTGATTTTATGAAATAAAATCACTTAAATAAACTATCTTAACTAAAATGTAAACTCAAATTATCTAAAAACGTTACTTAAAACTAAAACGAGCGTTACGTTTAAAAATTACGCTGGAGCGCAAGCAAAAACGTAAAATTATTGAAATAAAAGGCCTACGAATGTAAAACTAATTTTCTTACGTACTATATGATAAAAGAAAATTTTAGAAAAAAGATTTATATTTTTTTGACTTTTATATTTTTTATTATGATTTAAATAAGTTTTTACACTAATTAAATGTTAAAAAATACTAAAACTATTTATAAAAATCTGAAACTTTTATAGAAAATACTTTATACTATTACAGATTTATAAAAAATACAAACACCGAAAAAGCTACTCTTAATAAGCTACAAAATAAGCTAAATGTACGTATAAGCTAAATGAGACAAAGAGTGGTCATATATTAAATTTTGCAAGAAATGACCAAGAAAGACCCAAGGGCAAACGGCATACAGGTACACACTCTAACACTCTTGTAAAGGGGGAGGTCTCAGGTTCGAGCCTGCCTACCCCCTTTTTGCTAACATTTTTATTTTTGATTTTTCTTTTTACAAACTTATTAAGCACATTAAAATAAGCATTTTCTAAAACTAAAACTTTTTCTAAAAACTAACAATAAGCTCTGTATTGAGCTTTTAATCTCAACAGTGGCCAAAAATGAAAATAAGCATAAGATTAAGCTAGATGGCTTATAAGCTACTTAATAAGCAAAATAAGACTGGAAATATGCTAAGAACTATATTTAAGCTAAATTAAAAACTGAATAAGCTATTTATAAAGAAATAAGCACTGAATAACTAAAAATAAGCAAGCAGTTAAGCTGTTTTCACAGGATACTGTTTAATTCACTAGGGACCTTTAGGCTTATTTTTAAGTACTGAGATAAGCTAGAAATTGCAAATAAGCACTGGGCTTAACAAGGTGACCTATTAAGCTATCCAAAAAGCCAAAGCTCACACTGTGGGTACCACTGTGGAGCTTAAAAGGGCTTATGAAAAAGGCTTGAAAACCACTGAATGATCAGTGTATACACAAAATGGGACAACTTAAAAACTTGATGCAGCCCTATTAATTGAACTACAAAGTGAAATATTAAGTTTGTATCTTCAAGAGGGGCAGATTAGCTTTCCAAAAAACTAAAGTTCACAAACTTTGAGTAACTATAGAGCTTTTTATGAGCTTGTAAAAATGACTTCTAAAACTGTGCACAGGGGACTGTTTTCAGACAAGGGGTCAAAACAAGCTACAAAATAAGCTATTAATAAGCTAAGTTTATAAAAC
>BPTQ01000002.1:47892175-47930738 GCA_019973895.1 Chrysanthemum seticuspe
GAAAACTTAAAGATAAGTATACCTAAAGCATTGATCTGGCATGTTAAAGCATAAGGTTTAGGTTTGATTGAAAACAAAAAAAAAAACATGTAAAAATATATAAGACAACAACAACATCATACTCAATTAGGTCGGAGCGAGGTATGGGGGCGGTGAAATATACTAAGATCCTACCCTAAGTTAAACCAGAAAGTAGGGAAGTTGCCAATGTTGCAAAAATCGGTCAACTCGGCCGATTAATCGTTAATCGGCCGAGTACCTTGTCGATTTTTGAAAATCGGTCTAAAAATCGACCTAGGAAAAAATCGACACTAAGCAGTCAAAAAATCGGCCGAATCGGTCAAAAATCGGCCGAATCGGTCAAAAATCGGCCGAATCGGGCAAATCGGCAAAAAATCGGTCATTTTAAAAATAATAATAATTTAGGTATTCTACTTAATTTGGAGATCGTATATTGCATTTATAACGCACAATGGGCATCATAATCAGAATTTGAGCCTTTTATTGAGGTTTGGAAACATAGCAGGCTTGGAATCGGTTAAGATTTTTAGTTTGGTCTCCACTAGTGTTGCAAAACAAGGCCTACAAGGCCGATTAATCACCGATTAGGTGCTACTGGGCCACCAACCTTGCCGATTTGTGTAACTGGGTCAAACAAATCGGTCAACAATGGTCAATGGCGGTCAACGAATGTTAACGGTGGTCAAACTTGCCGGAAACTTGCAAATCTTGTCAGAAATACCCAAAACTTGTCTTGAACAAGTTTAAGCAATTATATTTGATGTTTTTATTTGTTACAAGATGATTTTCAATGAAAGTCTTGTCTAGAATGCCCAAATCTCATCGGAAATACCCTAAAACTTGCCGAAAATACCCAAAACTTGCTGAAAATGCCAATTCGATTAATCACCGATTAATCCCTCCTTAATCGATTACAAGCTACAGGGGGGTCGACCGCCCGACTACCGATTCACGATTTTTGTAACCTTGCTCCAGAAATACCAAAAAATTACTGGAAATGTCAATCCGATTAATCCCGACTTGACCGATTACTCGCTACAGGGTGGTCGACCGCCCGACTACCGATTCACGATTTTTGCAACATTGGAAGTTGCTTTCAAGAATACCTTCGACAAGTGTATGCGTGCAGGTAGGGGTGTCATAAAAGCTGACCCGACCCGGACCCGGACCCGAACCCAAACCCGAATATGGCTATTCAGGTCAGGTCAATCAGGTTCAAATTTATATTTGGGTCAATCGAGCCAGCCTGAATTGACCCGAGTTCTAAACAAGGTCGGGTTCGGGTTTGATTTTTTTTTCTTTCTTTCTATTTTTTTTTATGTATTTCAAGTTTGAACACCAAAATTGTATCATTTTTAAACAGCCTAGCCCTAAACCCGAGCTGACCTGAACCCGAATTGACCCGACCCGAGTTCTAAACAAGGTTGGGTTCGGGTATTTTTTTTAGCCTTGACCCGAATTGATCCGAACCTGACCTGGTCAACCCGAATAACACCCTTTTGTGCAGGTGGGTGTAGTGATATCTACCTTAGTAAATGTAACACTACAATCACTATCACATAATTGTCATACGCTGATCAAGTTAAAGGCTAAATTATTAACATGTTCAATATTAATAATTTCAATAAAGTCGTGTAAAATAATACCTCTACCTATTACCTTACCTTTAAGGTTGCTCTCATATACGACATGTCTACTATCATACTCTTTGTATGAAGTAAATAATCTTCTATTACCGGCCATATTCTTAGTGCAACCACTATCCACAATCATATCGTCTGGTTGAAGCTTGCATTTGAGGCATGTCAAACAAAAAAAACATGTAAAGTCCCCATTGATTTTATGTCAATTAATGTTAGCATGGAACATTCCTAAGTTGAATATTCTAGGATCTTGAAACAAAAATCTAAGCCATTCAAGACTAAACCTTAAAAGCATTAACCAATGGTTTGATTGAAAATGGATTTCATTTTTGAAAACTTAGTTCAAAGTTTCTTGGTTGTTTGTTCTAAAGAATGTTTGGTTTGTGTAGAAGTTTTTTTTCCTTGGAATGTGGCTTGAAGTAGTTTGACTTGTGAAATAATGACTGGTTGTTTGAATAAGTGGTATGATGGTTTACAGTTATTGTAACGGTTCTTTTTTTTTTTTTTTTTTTTGGAAAGAGGGTTGAGGTTATAGTACACTATTTCAATGATAGTGTATCCATGATTGCAGTTGCTATTTATTATACTTTTGGAAAGAAAAGAAAAAAGATAAAATTTGGTTGTTTGTCCGGAGATCAAAGGATGTGAAGAGTTCACGAAAGTGTCAATTCAATATATTAAATGATAAATAAGCCTAAACCCGTTTGTAGGTTTAGGGTTTCCACTCATGTAACCTCTATATATTGTGATTCAATAAACATCATAACTGTTGGGATTTTATAACATAGTTAGCCAAGTAACGCAAACTAGTATGCAGCGGAATTGGATCTAGTTAAAGCAATTAGGTAAACACGTATATAATAAACAATAATTAATAAAAGGTAAAAAGAAAACTAACCCTCGATGTCAACTGCATGCTATAAACATGAACAAGAAACCAAGTATCTAAAGTAGATACCTCTACGATTCCACACACAAACACTTAAACCAAGTACGTTTGAATTGAGCTAGTCGAGAACGTTTAAAACAATCAACCCCTTGAATTACTTGAATACCACGAACAAGAAAAACCCCAAGAACACCTTCTAACTATTCTATCCGAGAAATCACTTCTGCCCGAGAACTTTTCAACACCACTCGATATCGGACAAAGCAGTCCGATATCCTCCCTTTGTTGTCCGAGAAAACCAAAGGAGCAGAATACCAAACTTGCTGCTACCTCTCATTCAACTAGGAACTAGTAACAAGAACACCAAAAAAAACAAATACCTAAAACATATAGGATCAAAATATACGATGCAAGTTTAGGGATTGATCAAACCAAATAAAACCCTAATCAGCCGTTCAAAAAAAAAATAAATAAAATAAAAAAAAATAAAAAAATAAAACCCTAATCAGAAAAGAGAAATTACGATCGGGTATCCAAGGTAGGATGGTGAATCGACTTTAGTATAGTTTAGGGATAGTAATGCGTGATCATGGATGCAAGGGTGTGTTTGTTTATATAGGGTAGAAAACCTAGTTGTACTTGGACTCGACTTGAGCTCCAAGTAAACAACCCAAACACACCTAAACCGATCGAATCAATTGGTCAAGGCCAAGGCACCAAAACTGACCCACTTAGAAAACGGAACAAGTCCATGGGTCGTTTATAGGATCGGTTCACATTCATGCATAATGGGTCGTATATATTCAAGTAATAAAATCGTTCATCACGTACTCGCGTGTTTAATGTGTGTGCACCCATAGGCTCACACACTTCTAGTCGTTTACGTGTGTTTTAACTGCCACAAACCAACAGCTCCCACTTGGGAGTTGGAGTGTCGAATGACACACAAAACTAACGACCAAAACGCGTAGCAACGTTCTCACTCGCTTTTTAACTAAAAGTGTCTGAGATATAGTTTCATAAAATTTCTCAGTAGCATGGTCATTCAATGTCTTTAATCATCCTTTGTTATAGATACCGTTAAACCATGGATATGGATCCGAAATCATTCCATATAGTTTAACCATTTAGAATCTCGTTATAGATTTTAATTCAGATATACCAAATGTAATCAAGAATCATCTTGCATTACTCTTTGGGTTTGGCCAAACAATTATCTGATTAAATTTGGAGAGGCGCCATGGTATCTTTCTGCATATATCAAGTGGAATAACAAATACTTTATTGACTACAAGTGTTGTGGATGCTGCTTCACATCACTCCGAAATATAGCTTTTATAACTACCTTATTCATATAGTGTTTTGCGTATACTTACAAAAATGATATCCACACATAACAGAACTTGCTTGTATCTCAAGTCCAAGGACGAAATTAACAAACCTTTTTCAACATTTTACTTATTACAAGGATCCAAAAGTAAATGTTTGAAAGTTGGGGTATCCAATATGCATCTCTAGTGAATACATATGAGTTTGGCGAGAATAATCCAAATTCTCGTTAGAATATAACTGAAACTCACATTCGCCTTACATAACAATATTCCCATATTGTTAACCGACAATGGACCTATTTAGAATGATAAATCATCTCATGGATTAAACAGGCAAATATGGAATAACAGATTATATGAATATAATAACAAATACATCGTATCTTTATTTATCATAAAGTAATAACTGTCTTACAATTCCAAAATTATCCAAATACTAATTAACACACAGATTTACATGAGACTACTAGCAGGTATTAAACCTATACCTCTAGTCAATTTAGAATGCTTAGGATACACTAAAGCTTTCATAAGTGGATCAGCTAGGCTGTCATATGTGTGAACCTTTGATATCTTCAGATCACCCATTTCAATGGTCTCTCGAAGATAATGAACTTTAGCGCTATAATGTCTAGCACCTTTAGTGATTCTGCTTTCGTTAGCTATAGTAATGGCTCCAGTATTATCACAATACATATTTATGGGTTCTTCAACTATGGGAACAACATTCAACCCAGAAATGAATTTACAAATCCATACAGCCTCTTTAGATGCATCACAAGCAGCTATATACTCAGCTTCTGTAGATTAAGTAGTAAAGATACTTTGCTTTGTGCTTTTCCAGTCAACAGCACCTCCATTTAGAACAAATACATATCCAGTCTGAGATTTCAAGTCATCAGCATCTGTCAGATATCCAGCATCAGTGTAGCAAGAAACCTTGAGCTCTTGGTCCGTCTCCCCTCCATAAACCAGAAACATATCCTTAGTATTGCGTAAATACTTAAGAATATTCTTAACAGCAATCCAGTAAAGTTCACATGGATTCTGTTGAAATCGGCTTGTCACATTCTGAGCGAACGCAACATCAGGATGAGTACATCTCACAGCATACATAATAGATCCTATAACAGAAGCATAAGGAACTCTTTGCATGTGCTCTTTCACAGTAGTTTATTTAACTCCCTGTAATCGATGCACATTCTGAAGGATCCATCCTTCTTTTTAACGAATAGAACTGGAGCTCCCCATGGTGATGAACTTGGTCGAATAAAACCTTTATCCGTAAGTTCTTGCAATTGGTTAGATAACTCTTGCAATTCCTAAGGGGCTAAGCGATAGGGTGCTCAAGCAACTGGTGCGGCATCTGGCACCAATTCGATTTGGAACTCCACTTGTCTAGGTGGTGGAAGTCCGGGTAAGTCTTCAGGAAAGACTTCAGGATAATCACGTACAATAGGTACATCTTTGAGTTTTCTCCTCTAACTTTTTCTCCGTTATGTGGGCTAAGAAGACATAACATCCCTTCTTGATGTACTTTTGAGTTTTAATGCAAGAAATGATGTTCAGGCGAGTTCCACTTCGATCTCCTCGGATAACCAGGTTTCATTATCGATAGGAATATGTACAACTTTCTCGCCACAGATGATATTTGCATTTTGTTGCGATAACCATTCCATACCAATTATAGCGTCAAAACTTCCGAGTTCTATTGGCATGAGGTCTATTTTGAATGGATGACCTAACAAGTTTAGTGTACAGTTTTGAAGTACAATGTTGGTGGTTACAAGATTCCCATTTGCTAACTCAATGGTAAAGGCGGTGTCTAACGTAGTGGATGCAATATCAAGTAAAGATGCAAATGCAGTAGATATAAAACTTTTATCAGCACCCGAATCAAATAAGATTTTAGCATAATGGTTATTGAGTAGAAACGTACCCGTAACCACATTCGGATCCTGCTGTGCATCTTTATCACCCAATACATACGCCCTACCACGAGCTACTCCTTCTTGTTGACCATTGTTTTGGGGACATTGTCTCTTGATGTGTCCACGTTCTCCACACCCAAAATAAGTCAATATTGGTTGGGTGTTGGCACCAGTAGCAGGCCCCTTCCCTCTGCAGTCCTTGGTTTGATGCCCTGTCTTTTGACAATTCTTGCATCTAACGGTGCAAGGTCCTTCATGATGTAACTTGCATCTGTAACACAAAGGAGCATTTCCTTGATAACCTCCTCCTTCATCTAGTGCAACAACAGCAGCAACAGTACCTCTGGCATTTTCTTGGGTTTTGCTAGTTGTGGTTGTTTGTGTTTCAGTTTTGTTGGTTGGGATTGTTGTTGTTACCCCTTCGGCTATCATTCCACCTTCTCTTGTTGTTGTTGTGGGTATTGTTATTGGGATGGTTGTTGTTGTTGTTGTTATTGTTGCGGTTGAGGTTAATGTCATGAATCAGAACAGTTCCTGCTCTAACCGCTTGATCCATCAGTCTATGAGCCATTCCCATTGCATCATCTATCGTTTTTGGATAAAAAGAGGTCACATTTCCTTGTATAGGTTGTGGAAGTCCCCACATGTACCTCTCCAGTAATTTCTCATTGGTTGGAACCATTGTTGGGCATAAGATTGCCAATTCATTGAATCGACGATTGTATGTGGTGATATCTGTGCCCTTAACTATGTGGTTCCAGAATTCAATTTCCAAGTTCTGTACCTCGTTACGAGGACAATATTGTTTGATCATCATTGTTTTGAGTTCGACCCAGGAAATTTTGTAGGCATTTGCAATGCCAATTGGTTGAACTACAGAATTCCACCAGGATAATGCTTCATCCATTAAAGTACTGGTGGCGTATTTGACCTTGCAGTCTTCAGTTATGTTGCTGATCAGGAATACAGATTCAGATCTCTCAAACCATCGGGTTAACCCTACAACTCCTTCAATGCCTTTAAAATTTGTAGGTTGGCATTTCATGAATTCACTGTATGAGCAGCCCCTTGGCATTGGTTCGACATTTATTCTTTCGGCACCAATAGCTGGCCCCGTAGCATTAGAACCTCCCGCTTCAACATTAGTTGCAACGGCCCTAGCGGTTGCAAGTGCCTCGGCAACAGCGGCAGTTTTTGCGGCTTTAGCAGCCCCAACGGCCGCGACAGCATTTGTAGCTGCAGTTGCCCGTTCAGCTCTAAGTGCGTCAACCACTTTATCGGTAACCATTTATCAATAGCAGCTTGGCTTTTCGTTTTGGATGGCATGGTTCTATCAATTAAACAAGAGATGTGGTATAAGTATGATGTTGGATAATAAGCATGATTAGAAATGATAGAAGTACAACGTTGGAAATTAAATCACAACACAAGACGAGATAGATTTATACAACAAAAGTTACATTTATATATAGTTAATCAGTTATATCAGAGTTACAAAATCGAAACCCATGACAGGTTTCTTCAAAATTTACTGACGAAACTATCAGTCAGCAATTACATTGTTTACTAGCTATTACATAATCTACTAAGTCTTTTAACTATTATAACAACACTAGTCTTTCAAGAGTCCGGAGATTGATGCGGCTCGGGCTGATTGTTATTCCCGTGAGCAGCCAACACATCAATGGCGTCATTTGGGCGAAACTCCCTAGAGCCCCTTAGTTCTTGAAACATGACTCGTATTTTTGCCCGTACGTTGTAGAGATCGATCTCAAGCCTATATCGGTCGGTTTGAGCAATTTCTAAATTGATTTCCGCTGAAGCTACGCGGCGTTTCAACTCTTTAATCTGCTCACCGTCTTCATTTTGTGCTCTATCCATACGGGTGACTTTGTTCTTGAGCACTGGAAAACTGGTTATAGGATCCAAGACAATGTCTTCCACACGTGTAAGGCCATCTCGGATATCACTCATATCCGAGATTGTCAGATCAGTTCGTTTTCGAGCATTAACGGTTTCAACTCTTATTGAAGAGATCTCCTGTAACCACCGGTAAATTTCACCTCGTATTAAACTAATATAATATTCTAACGAAAGAATACTTATCCATTTTCTACGTCCAAATTTTTTTTTTAGAAACGATATTCACTTATTTGATCACAACAACTAACTAGTGTGACGTGACTCACATTCCCAACAAACGTGCTCACCGACACCGACATGGCTTATGCTTATTTCAAATAAACTTTCTTATACGTCAAGTATACAAATTTTCAATTTTTATTTACCACGTTACGTTATTTCGTTAACATACGATTACTAAACGTTTAAGCTAAATGTTAGCCATTTAATAGAGTTTCACGTAATTCTAATTTATTATAATTATGATTTTACGTAATTAAACACCAACGTGCAAAACTTCAAAGCTAATGTACAAATCTCTAAAGCACAAAAACTTAAAGGTTATTGTATGTTACAAGTCTTTACTGCATAAATTTTAAACTTAGTTTACTCATATTATTACGAGCCTAATATATTTAGTTGGATTATAGTGATAAGTTTAACATTTTTATAAGCTTTATATTTTTACCTTACCCGATGTTAAGCTTCAACTTAAGACCTTCCCATCTTATAAACTGCCTTTATCTTCACTTCATTAAAATTATAACTCACATAACACAACTCTCCATCTCTCTAAAACACAGCTTCTCTCCCTCTCCTCACTATCAACACCCGCCACTAGCCACAGCAGCCACCACCGGCGCCATCAAACACCACAGTCGTCATCATCACCATCAACAAAGTCACCGCTGACTTGCCTCACGTCGTCGCCACCACTACAACTCCATCACACGACTGTCATCCTCACTAACAAGACAACAGGAGACCAAGAGTTGATTTTGTTACGGGTTAGAGTGATGGGTCACACCTAGGAACCTGTTCGTGTTCTTGTCCATGGTTCATCCGCAACAAATTCGTCTCAGTTTATCTCTCGATTTTTGTGGTATGTCGAAACCCATATACACCTTATTATTTACTTGTTATTAAACCAGACAAAAGAATGAATCATTTTGTAAATTTTTCATGAAATAAAATATGGAATAAAACCTGTTGTAAAAATGTATTCGTGTGGTGAAATCTCAAAAAGATGGTGTGGTTATTTGTTTCGGATAGAAAGTGGTTCGGGTCGAGTCTCGGTTGTCTATTTGGCTAGCTAGTTTAGATTCATCTTGGTGAGTCGGTTTAGAGTGCGTACATCTTGTTTATGTACTGGTTTTGGTATCGGTTTAAGCGGGATGCGCTTACTTATTTATTTAGTCTCGATTTGGATTTTTATTAGTATAGATTACTTATTTTGCTTTGAACTCGTTTGATCTCAGCTTGTCCTCGTTTTGCTTGTTCTTTTGAATTTTTTTTAGCGTTATGATCATGGATAACATATTTGGTTTTTGAGTTGCGAGGAAGTGACTTAGTTGGTCTTTTTATAAAGTTCGTTAGCTTATTTAGAATGTTACTGCCACTATGTGCTTATGTGGTAGAGGTTGGTTGGCTCAAGTGTTTAAATAAAAACTTTGTGCTTGTAGTTTTTGGTTACAAAAGAAACGCTTGTAAGGGCAATTTGATGTCTTAGTCATAGCCGGTGCGTTTGGTTATAAATTCGGGCCGAAGCCCACTTTACAAAAGGCAGGTTTGATATTCGTTTATTAAATGTGTATTGTGTTAAGTTGTTGTTAAATTAATCATTTTGGTTTTTAGAATAAAAGAAATATATAATAAATCATTTGCGGATATGGAATATTAGGCCAACATATTTAAGTATTGTCGACATTTGTGATCATTGGTACGTTTTGGATAATTTTTGGTTGTGACCTTGGGATTAATACTTGGATTTGGATAATACGAATAATTAACTGATTTAAATTATTTGGATTGGGACTTAGAGATTGTTGGACATTTCAATTGACTTATATCGGATTGAGACTTGGATCACTTGGTCTAGTACCGTATTGAGTTACTTGGACCTTTTGGACTTATTGGACCGGAAACTAATACAATATATTAGACTCTCGACGACTTTAATATATTTGATTCGTAACGGACATGCAAAAAAGGAAACAACGTTTAATAATCAACGAATACTCCTTATTAGTTTTTTTTAATTTAAATAATTGGGAAATAGTGTTTAGAGAAGATTTACAATAACTAAAACTTATAGTTTATGAAATTGTAAATATTTTGTTAATTAATATTATAATTTGAGCTTTCTTATAAAACTTAAATTAGATGTCCCAACTTAATTGACGTTTTCCAAACCATTGGGGATTATGGGGAAGGATACCGAAACTTATCAATTGACCTATTTTATATTTTCATAGTTAGTTGTCGTCACTTCTTAGTTTTCTTTGATTAATTGAGTTTTTGTCAGTATTCCTTGATCTTTTTGATGTCTTTTCCTCTTTGGCATGAGTTCTCTTCAGTACCTTCTCGACCATGTCGAATATCTTTTCCTTTTGGCGTGAGTTGTTTGTCTAGTCCATGTTTTCTTACCACCACACGAAACGTTAAAACTAAACTTTTGAGATGTTGATAATGAACGTTTTATAAACCTGAATACGAGTATTCCACGAAAACTAGGACACGTTGACTTTTGTATATTATTTTACTTTACAAGACGTATGCTGAGGTAATTATATACTTATTAGGTTGTGCTGATCCCGTACCATTGTACCTGTACTTTCTATACTGTTGTGTTATGCTTCTTGATGCTTCTTGATGCCAGTTGTGAAAATTGTGATTCTCGCATTACTTCATATTAGTAGGTTACTACACTTGAACTTATGATTGGGTTTGATTTACAAATAGGGTTGATCATGGTAAAAAAACCGGACCAGACCGATAAAAATAAATTTAAATCGAAACTCGAGTTGGCTAAAACTAGAAGTGGCAAAACGGGCGGGTTGGGCGGGCACATGCTATGGGCTAAACGTGCACGGGTCAAACGGGTGCATGTTATACGAATCACTTTAGAAAAGACCCAAAATGACGAAATAAATTCTTCAAACGTAACACCTCATTTATATTTAAAAAAATTAATATATTATATCTATAAGTTTTTCTTTAAAAACAATTGTAATATTCTTCAATTGATAGAAAATATGTGCTTGTTTATGCTCATTTAACTTTTAAATGCGCAATATATGCCCATTTCAAAAAAAGAATGAGGCTAAATTTGCTCAAATCTTTTAAAAATTTGCTTAAATTTTTTTTTTTTTTTTTTTTTTTTTTAATTTTGGGCACAAATTGTCACATATAGCTAAAACATCATACGACCGAACTTAAATGTGTTCTACCCGGTCCACCCAAACAAAGCATATTGACCGATTATAGATACGACTAGGGGTGTCAAAAATCCCGACCCGACCCGAACCCGAATCCGAATAAGGATAGTCGGGTCGGGTTACTCGGGTTCAAAATCTTTCTCGGGTCAACCCGATTAACCCGATTATGAACTAGGGTCAGGTCTCGGGTTCAAAATACTATGCCTATTCGGGTTTGGGTCAACCCGACTAACCCGAGTTGGTTTTCTATCTAATTTTTAGTGTTGTTTTTGGCTTGAAAACTTTGTGGGTCTAATACGTAGCCTACATAAATAATAAGAATGTGTATGGAAATGCAGATTGCAAAACGACATGTTTCTGCTTTGTTTTTCTAAGACGAAAAAGGCTATAATTGACTGGCTCAAGTTGCATATAATTGTCTGGACATGGCTTGGGTCCAACAAAATTACAAATGTGCAATTACATGCTCATGTGTTTATATACGATGATAATTTTTAAAATCAAGTGCTATATTCTTTAAATCAAATGTTAATTTACCGATTGCGAACTTTTTTTATTTGTATTACTTCATAGAAACAATTGTTACTATAAGTGATTATTTTAAAGACTAGTCTTGATACACAATATGACAAAAACAATATAAAAACTACATAAATACATAGTTCATATACAGCTTATGCAACAAATTATTTGATTTTAACTACTAAGTTTAAGAAATAAAATTATGTGATTTTGTAAATTGGACAGACCGGAACCCGATTTGACCTGACCCGAGTTGACCAGACCCGATTTGACCCGAACCCGACTAACCCGAGTTCAAATGGGGTCGGGTTCGGGTAAATTATTTTTAGCCTCGACCCGACTTGGACCCGACCCGCTTGACCCCACCAACCCGACCCGATTAACACCCTTAGATACGACCGGACCAAAATGTGTTCTTGACGATCTGGTTCGTCTCGGATCGATTCGATTCACTCAGCCATATTCACAAATCACAAGAGACAAATGGTCACCTGTATAACTGAAAGCCACATACCAAAACAGAAGTAAACAAAGAAACACCCTTGAAGAAAAACACAACAACAACAAGGTTCGATCGATCTCTACCTCCGACCACTTTCAATCTTCCGTTATTTCCACCAAACATATGTTCCAAAGGTACAACAACACAACACTTTCGTCATTAATTTTCATTTCTAGAGAGAGAAACACTTTGTACACACAGAAATTCAATTTTATGTGAAATGATTGGAATTTAATGGAATTAGTGTTTAATTTTTGGGTTATTTGACAATGCTATTGGTAAGAGAAAGGCATCAGTTTGAATCTTTGCTGTATATGTTCTACTGATTATATATCAATAGGAGAATTACAGCTTGTACTGTACTATTTTGCTCTGTTTACCTTTGTAATATGGAGTATATGGTTTATCGTTTCAATCTGCTAATCTCGTAGTCGGGCTGATAAAGCAGTCTTGACAAATCAAAGGGGTAGGCAAAGCTCAACGTCTAAGGCAGCGGTTTAATTAGAACAATAAATATGATGATGATAATGATTCATATGATATTGCTCTTTGCTACACTTTCAAATAGTTGAAAAGTGGTTAAATTTAATGCTTTTGTGAAGAAATTATCTAGCGCCTGATTAATTTATTGACAGAATACAGGTTCTTTTTTCTTCTTACTTTTAGTACGGAAATATCTATTGGTTATAAATAGTATAGTCGTTGTTTTTACTATTGGGTGTTTGGATTTGTGTTGTGGAACAGAGTCTGGTCTTTTGGTAATCTGATTGTTTGGGAATCAAATAACCAAATATCGTTATTGTACAAACGTTGCAACAAAACTTATCAATTTTAGGTAAAATAAAACTACAAGTTTACTCTTATTTTTACCTGATCTGAGAGACATACATTTTCATTTCATAGTTAGTTTTTCGTTTTCCACAAAGTCTCTTTTTTGGTCTGACACTTAAAAGTTTATATACTATCTCATTCAGCTTTTATTATTACAAAAAAGTGTCGATTCTGATTATCTAATAACACAATATCACATTATAGACACATCCAAATGCGTCAATGAATTTTTGTAGTTAAAGGTTGGATGTAACTTATATGTAGTTAAGCGCCTTTCTTTTTTTTTTTTTTATTTATAAACGAATATAAATTTGAGTTCGTTGTAGTATGCTATATTCCCTGTCAAATTTGTTTTCTCTTGCTTACGCAAATGTTTTTGACTCAGTTGGCAGATTTAAAGTTTTTGTTTTGTCGGGATGGAAGATGAAACAGTAGTAAACGATTGTACAAATCAACCTTCATCAACAAAATCAGATTCTCTTCTTCAATGGAGCAAATGGCAATTGATTGATTCCATTCTTCCTACAGGCGGCTTTGCACATTCCTTTGGTCTCGAGGCTGCAATACAATCACGCATTGTTTCTCATCCTGAAGATCTTCAAACATATGTAATCCATGTCTTGGAGAATACAGGAAGCCTGCTCCTTCCTTTCGTTTACACAGCAACCACATCCCCTGATCTTCAAACATGGCAACAGCTCGACATGATTTTAGATGCAACACTAACAAATGAAATAAGCCGAAAGGCATCAGTTTCACAAGGATCAGCATTAATGAGGGTATCTTCCTCTATTTTTATAGAGATTCCAAGCTTAAAGATGATGAGAAATGTGTCTTTGAGCAATGGGGATGTACGCTTCCACCATGCCCCCATCTTTGGACTCGTATGTGGACTGCTTGGGTTTGATAGTGAAACTTCTCAGAGGGCATACATGTTCATAACAATGAGAGATATTATATCTGCTGCAACCAGATTAAACCTAGTTGGACCCCTTGGTGCTGCTGTCCTGCTACACCAGGTTACGTTTGTTGCCGAAGAACTTCTAAAGAAATGGAAGAACCGAGGAGTGGACGAAGCATGCCAAACAAGCCCACTGCTCGATACTGTACAGGGCTGTCACAGCTACCTCTTTTCAAGACTTTTCTGTTCATAATAACAGAAGCAACAGTCAGTCACGCCAGCAGGCTGATGTTAGATGATGCAAGTATCTCATACATCTTGGTGATTATAAGTAAAACCCATGCCAACGAATTGTAGTGGAGCGGTTAGTACCAGTGATTCGAGTAAGTGAAATTATAGATGATATATACAGCAAATGCGTCTAAGCAATAATATTTGGCAAAATTCCAAAATCCGCACCGTGATAATCATTTAGCATATAATGACAATTTAATTTATCTGTACTATTTATGTTCCGTAATTGTCAGCAATGATAATTTGATGAGTCATAAGCCGTTTGAGCATGTTGCAGCTAGGATTATTACTAGTGATTATTAGCAATTGATTTTGAGCAATGATCATTTCAAACAACTCTAGTGTAACAATCTGGCAAGCAATGAACCATAGTTGGTTATCATCTTACCTGCAATGTGGCTACTGCCTCGCAAAATTGGGAATTGTCCTCCAAACGGAATGACCACCACCATTTTGCAAGCAATAACCACCACCATTTTGCAAGCAGAGTAAGATTACAAGCTTTTAGACTAGACGGAGCGGGAAGAAACTCACCCATTTTGCAAGCAATAACCACCACCATTTTGCAAGCAGAGTAAGATTACAAGCTTTTAGACTAGACGGAGCGGGAAGAAACTCACCCCTTGCGCTCAGTTCTCGAGTTGAAATGGAAGAGGAAAGTAAAGGAAACAGAAAGTTTTTTGTGTTCTTGAGTCTTTTTTAAAGGAGGAAAGGGAAATGGAAATAAAATAGAGAAGAAGATTTGTTAAGTAAATCTTCCTCCCACTTTTGGGAGGAAAGGGATCCTCCCACTTTTGGGAGGAAAGGGAAAGGAAACGGAACCATATGTTGTATAAAGACTAATATACCCTTTTTAAAACATTTGACATTAACAATTAAAGGGCATATATGTAATTTGACCAAGTTATTTTCTTTTTCCTCTCACTCAAGAACATGATTATGATTACTTTCCTTTTCATTTCCTCTTTCTCAAGAACATAACAACTAACACTTACTTTCCTTTTCCCTTTCTTTTCCTTTTCCTATTCTTTTCCATTTCTCTTCCCTAAAAACTCGAGAACTGAGCGTTGGTGAGTGACTCACCCACGACACACCCAAAACACAAGGGGTATCTATAATCGGTCAATATGCTTTGTTTGGGTGGATCGGGTAAAAAACATTTAAGTTCGGTCGTCTGATGTTTTAGCTATATGTGACAATTTGTGCCCAAAATTAAAAAAAAAAAAAAAAAAAAATTAATTTAAGCAAATTTTTAAAAGATTTGAGCAAATTTAGCCTTATTCTTTTTTTGAAATGGGCATATATTGCGCATTTAAAAGTTAAATGAGCATAAACAAGCACATATTTTCTATCAATTGAAGAATATTACAATTGTTTTTAAAGAAAAACTTATAGATATAATATATTAATTTTTTTAAATATAAATGAGGTGTTACGTTTGAAGAATTTATTTCGTCATTTTGGGTCTTTTCTAAAGTGATTCGTATAACATGCGCCTGTTTGACCCGTGCACGTTTAGCCCATAGCCTGTGCCCGCCCAACCCGCCCGTTTTGCCACTTCTAGTTTTAGCCAACTCGAGTTTCGATTTAAATTGATTTTTATCAGTCTGGTCCGGTTTTTTTACCATGATCAACCCTATTTGTAAATCAAACCCAATCATATTAGTAGGTACGTGTTTAGACTTAATGATAAGTATACCTTAAGCATTGGTCTACACGTTAAAACATAAGGTTTAGATTTGCTTTGTAAAATATATATGTGGTCTCTTGTAAACTAAAAGAAACATGTAAAAATATATAAGCCGACAATAACAACATCATACCCAATTTTGTCGGAATGAGATATTGGAGAGGTGAAATGTAGAAAGATCTTACCCATACTCCAAGTTATACCCGAAAGTACAGACTGTTTTCAGAAATACCCCAAGTTACTACCAAGAAGTTTTAAAACAAATATTTTTTTTTAAAGATTTTTTTTATTTTTATTTTATTATTATTTTTTTAACTATACTTGTCTTGTATTTGAATGGTGTAAATTTATATTAAATAGTTATTTGGATATATATATATATATATATATATATATATATATATATATATATATATATATATATATATATATATATAAAAGGTAAAGTTAAAATAAAAAGACAAATATTCGTAAAAAGAATAAAAAGATTTTATTTTTTTTTAAAATTCTCCAAAAATTCCACAAGATCGGGTATGTTGGTGCATAAAACTTTTGTGAAAACTTTTTTTTATAATTTTGAGTTTTGATACGTTTTTTTTAATGCACAAAAAACGAATTTTGATGCGCAAAAAAATTTTGATGCACAAAATTTTCAACTTGTTTTAGTTTGATGCGCAATGTTATTTTGATGAAAAAAGTCAAAAGAAGTTGGGTGCAAAAACCAATTTTTAATTCACAAAAAAGCGATTTAATGCGCAAACGTATTTTTTCATAATTTTTTTTCGGAAAAAATATCCACTTTTAGAAAAAAGTTTTTCACAACTTTTTCATGCACCATCATACTCGATCTTGTGGAATTTTTTGGGAATTTTTCGAGAACTTTTTTTGAAAAAAAAATCTTTTTATCTTTTTACGGATATTTGTCTTTTTATTTGATCTTTATCCTATATATATATATATATATATATATATATATATATATATATATATATATAATGTTTAGGAAGGTTGATACAAAAGTTAGGCGTTCCTTGTTTGAGCTCCGGTTCTCATATCAATTGATTATTGCTGCTTGAGACCTGCGCACTAAGTAAACAGAAAACACCGTTAGGCTTATCGTGGGATTGTCTCCCACGATTATCCTCCGGCGTGAGAGTAAGTAATCGGTTTTAAGGTTATATTGAGTTAGGGTTTTTAGATCGTACTTTTAATGAGGGATAGGGTTCCCTTTATATACGCACAAAATCCTTGTTGGTTTCGTGTTCCCCAACCTTCGGCTTATCCCGCCAAAGTCGGTTGGTAAACGATTATCTCCAAAGTTAGGAGATATCCGATATCTTATTCCATAAATAAGTTATGGGTTTGGGCCGTTGTGAGCCCAAACGCTTATCGGCGTAGACCAGTTCGTGCTGGGCTTTCTAGTATCGGTCTTTGGTCGGGTTCGTGACCCGGATATAGACTATACGTCATCATGTCCCCCCAGTCTAGTATGCACAGTAACTAACTGCGGATGCTAGACTAACAACTGTACTCCATTAACTCGTCTTAGCGTAGCGGAGAAGCTAAAAAATACACGGTGAATCTAATCAAGATATGTCAAATGAATGCCTCGAAAGTCGGGGGAAAGTAACTGCCCCGTGTCACCTCAACATATCCTGGCCACTCATTCGGAGTTAGTGGGATCCACGTGTCGTACATCGTGCGGATGAGAAAACTTATATAACCATCAATCTTCCTTTCACTGTGATTACCACAGTAAAAACATTTCCACCATTGTTAACAAACCTCCAACTTGCAACCCAGAAAACTACTATTTCAAAGGTAACCGCGCGTGCGCTTAGAAAAACAATATCATGGTTAAAGTTTTATCTGATTTTACATCCGACATAACTGAGGGTGAACTCCTAGAGTTCGCTTCCGATTATTACATTCCCCTCGCGGTGCATCCGGTAGTTCCGGCTGCAAATGCGTCAATTGCAGACTTCCCCGAGGGGAAGATAGGGGTATATACGCGTTTTTTCGAGTTCGCGAATCAACGCGTGCCAATATCTTTATTCCTGAGCGACGTGTTAAATTACTACCGTCTGCATATATCCCAGCTGCACTGCATAGGTGCAGCTAAAATCACCAACTTCGAGGTTAATTGCCGATTACTGGCAATTAACCCGACTATCCACCTTTTCCGCGCGTTTTACCACACCACGTGGTCACATGGGTGGGTATCATTTGCTAAACGCGTTGGGCGCCTTCAGTGTTATACTGAAAAGTTAGACGCGCACATGAATTGGAGAGAAACATTTTTATGGTTAGACGACTCGTGTTTCCCATCGCGCTTCGATTTCTACACCCAGGGTACACTGCCAAAGGATGAGTGTCCCCTCCCTGGATCATATAATGCGGAGGATGCGGACACAATAAACACCAATCGCATCCCCATCAATTCCTACCCTGATGAGTTTTTGGTTCACATGGGCATTAGCCGCAACTATTTTGGTAGTCCGGAGGAGGTTCCAATCTTCTTAGGCGCGGATGGCCAGGGTGGGTGTTCGTCCTTGCGTACTCCGTTGTGTTATATTACTGTAAGCGTTTTTCTTTCTTCTATATGTACTTGTCGTAATCTATGTTTGTTGTTTGTGTTGTTGTTGCGTAGAAATGGATCTATTCAGGGTCGTGCAACTGGCGAAGCCACTTCAGGTTAATGTAGGGACACGCCCGTTAAGAGAGGGAGAAGAGCCCATCCTTGATGCTACAGCAGGGCGTACCTTAGACATGGATCTAGGAGAAGCTGGGGCTAGCTCTTCTGTCGCACTAGAAGCGACGCCATTGCAAAGCGTGCCGAGTCCTAGAGTGCCTTCCCCCTTAGTGCAGCCATCCCAAATAGCAGTGGAAGAGTACATGGAAGAAGAGGGGGAAGAGGAGGACCTGGGGTTGAAGCGCAAGAGATCACTTGGAAGTGACGGCGCATGCTCATCGAGGAAGAAGCGCCCCGTGGTTCAGTTGGTGGAATCGTCATCAAGTGACGTCGCATCGCCCCCCCTCGGCCGAGACCACTGGTCCACAGTAAGTGCTTATCATAAAGGTTGTTTGCGCATTCCGTGGTTATGTATGAAACAATTAATAATTCCATATCTTGTGTGCAGGTTTGAACAGTCTGCGGAGTCGCCCCCCAGAGATAGTCCTGTACGCTCTGCGTTCTCCGAGCCAACCAGTCAAAACGCTGAGCCATCGGCGGCTGGGGATGCACCTATGGAGCAGCTTGTGGAAGAATTAGCATTGTCGGCTGCGCAACAGACTTCGATAATAGAGAAGCTAAAGGCCAAGATTTCTGGGGAAGGCAGCCAAGTTGCGCAAAAGGACCAAAAAATTGCGTTGCTGGAAGCGCAGTTGGCTAGCGCTAAGACCGAAGCAGAGAGCCTGAGTTTGTACGCCCAAAATCTTGCTGAAGAGAAGATGGCGCTGATGGGCCAAATAAGCCAGGAGCGTGCTGAGTTAGCAGGGTATAAGGCTTCGTGTCTCTGGGCGCTGAAGTATCTGGAGAAGGGCAAGGACACGTTGACCTCGCAGTTGGAAGATTTTGGTGCCACTGTGAGCAGTGCTCTGGAAACGCAAGAGATGAAATTGCGCAAACTCAGCATGGAGTACGATGAGTAGTTGTATCCCCAACTTCTGTCAACAATCGCTTAGCGCAGGTGGCTCATTGGCCATGGCATGCGACTTGCTGCGCTCAGTACCTTGGAGTCGCAGGAAGTGGTGGATGCCTTTGGGGGAGTGGTTCAGTGTGCACTGGCGCGGGGTAAATCAGAGGCTGTTGAGGAGCTGCATGGGGTTAAGTTGTTGAAGGTGCCCGTGGATAAGGTACCTGGGTACAATGCGCAATCATATGATGAGCTGGTGGCTGCTATGGAGAGGATGAAGTCATTGGAGCTTCCCATGATCTCTGAGTTAGAGCGCGACCAGGATTTCCCCATAGAGGTCATTATGGAGGGGCAGACCTTAGCTCGACACCGCGCTGAAAATGCGGAAGCGCAAGCTGATTATTTTTTGAAGCCTGATGAATCCCATCTTCAAGTGCCTGTTTTTGCTCGTCCGCCTGATATCTTGAATCCCTTTGCCCTAGAAAAGGAAGTGCCGTTGAAGAAAGTGTTGGAAGCGCATCTTACTAGGCTTGCGAAAAAGGAAGGGATTAAAGGTAAGGCAGTTTTGTGCGGCGTTGGTGCAGCTCATCTTTCCAGATCTGACGGGATACCGGTTAGTGTTGCCACGGTATCTCGCCAAGACTCCGATCTATTGAAGAAGTTGGATGAGGTTGGAGACGCTGCTAGCTGTGCGGGTAGTTCATCTCTGAGACGTTGCCATAGTTGGTAATGTATGGACTGTATCTTATGTTGTAAATAATATTTTGTAAGAACGTATGGTACTTAATAAAATATTACTTTTTGTTGAATGTCGTGGCGACTTATCATATTTGTACTTAGTTACTTGCCTTTCCATGAAAAAACATGCGTATTGTCTAAGAAACAAACTGTTGTATAAGCGCGAGTAATCGTTGTTGTTCATAATTATGTATGAACTATCATACTTATAAAATATTAAGTATTTCGAACATAGTCGTGTATGTTGGTATACGCAGCGTACTGCGAATATCATAGTAAGGACCCAAGTGTCTTGATTCCTAATTTGTTAAATGCGTATAGTATGCATTATTGCGCCTTCATCGTGGGATGCGCACGTAACTTATTCCAACGTCTTGAGAATAAGGTGTTTAACAAGGATACGTGATCCACTGTTGATGGGTTTGCAACCCTCTTACTCAACGAGTTACTTAGTAGGTTTACTCATCCTTTTACCATCGTGGGTTTATTAAGTGCATGCACGCCATGTAGGCGAGAGATAAAAATGTTAAGACATAAGGTATATGGAAATAACAAATTAACATGTGGCGCGGAGTTAGCTAGACACCGCGCTGTTTCATTGAGACTTGCAAGTTTTTATGAAAGAAAATAAATAAGACATTTGACTAAGTAAAACAAAATGTAAATACACGGATATTTATTGGGCACTTCATTAAAGTGCAAGAGTGTCCGTGCACTGGCCGTAGCCATTCTTAGAGATAACATCGCTTAAGATTGCAAATGTTCCATGTGCGTGGGAGTTCATTACCATCCATGCCTCGTAGTTTGTACGCGTCCGTTCCTAATGCTTCAGTGATCTCCACTTTGGTCCAAGCTTACCTGTATCTTCTGCGTGGCTCGCATCATTGGCGCGGTACACAAGGTCACCTGGTCTGAATGAAACGCTGCGCACTTTAGCATCATAGTATCCCTTCATTTTTGACTTCGATCTTGCTTCACATATAGCTGCGCGCTCGCGTCTTTCTTCCAACAGGTCTAAGTCGATACGCCGCTCATCGTCATTGGTTGCCACATTGACTTCAGCAGTGCGAATAGTTGGCATCCCAATTTCGGCTGGTATAACGGCTTCTGTCCCATAGACTAGAGAAAAGGGAGTGTCTCCCGTGCTAGTTTTGATTGAAGTGCGGTGCGCCCACAGAACATGTGATAATTCTTCTATCCATCTTCCTTTGTGCCTGTCCAGACGTGCCTTAATTCCTTCACCCAGACTTCGATTTGCAAGTTCTACTAAGCCGTTAGTTTGTAGATGTTTAACCGATGCGAAGTGCTGCGTGATATTCAACTTCTCGCACCAGTCCTTGAAGGGATTATCACAAAATTGTTTCCCGTTGTCCGAGATGATTTCCCCAGGTAGTCCAAAGCGGCATACAATATTGTCCCAAACAAAGCGTTTGACCTGATTGTCGGTAATTGTTACAACTGCTTTTGCTTCGATCCACTTTGTGAAGTAGTCTATGGCCACTATGAGAAACTTCAATCCTCCTGCGACAACGGGGAAGGGACCTGCAATGTCGATACCCCACTTGTAGAATGGCCATGGCGCCGTTATAGGCGTTAGCTCCTGCTGTGGCTGGCGCGAGATGGGTCTATGAACCTGACAATCGCTGCACTTTCTTATTAATTCCCACGCATCACGATGCATGGTGGGCCAGTAGTATCCTGACCGTAGAGCGCGCGCCACTACCGATCGTGGTCCTGAATGCATGCTGCATGAACCGGCATGGATTTCCCTGAGTACATAATTTGCTTGTAGGGGGCCGACGCAGCGGAGCTATGGCTGCAGGAAGGAGCATCGATATAGTACACCATCTCGATGTTCGAACCTCTGTGCGGTGCGACGTGTTCTTCGGGCTTCCTTCTGTTCTTGGGGCAATACGCCTTTGCTGATAAATTCCATTATAGGTGTCATCCACGTCGGACCTTCCTCCTCTATTACCGTGGATATTTCCATCTCCGAGATGGATTTGATCTTCAACGTTTCTACCAATACTTGTTTTGACAGGTGTGCAAAGCTTGTGGATGCAATCTTGCTTAGTGCATCCGCCTTTCGATTTTCCCCTCTAGGAACCTGCTTGATGGTAAACATGTCAAAGCCTTGGATTAGTGCCTTTGTCTTGTCGAGGTATTGGATCATGTTTTCCTCTTTAGCCACGTACTCGCCCAACACATGGTTGGCTACTAGCCGGGAATCCACATTTGCATCCAGGTTGCATACACCCATTATGGCTGCAATGCGTAGTCCGGCGATTAGGGCTTCATACTCTGCCTCATTGTTTGTCGCTGTGAATTCAAAACGCAGTGCGTAAGTGAATTCCATTCCTTCCGGACTTGTGAGGATGAGGCCTGCTCCTGACCCATCCACGCATGAAGTTCCATCCGTGAACAAGATCCATGGGTCTTGTAGTTCTTTCTTGCTTGGTGCTGGTGCATCCTCAGTGTCTGGTTTTTCAATGATGAAGTCTGCTAGTATCTGCCCTTTTACTGCAGTGCGTGACCTGTAAGAAATGTTGTGTTCACCTAGTAACACACTCCACTTCTGCAGTCGTCCTGATGCGTCGGGTTTGGAGATAATTTGCTTAATCGGTTGGTCTGTGATTACTGCTATGGGGTGCACTTGGAAGTACATGCGCAGCCGTTTAGCGGCGAACACTAGCGCCAAGACTAACTTCTCCATTGCGCTGTAATTAATCTCCGTTTTCTTCGGCGCTTTACTCACAAAGTACACAGGTGTTTGTACGGAATTCCTATCCGTCAGCAGTACCGCGCTGACTGCTCCATGAGTCGCAGATAAATACATAATTAATTCTTCCCCTGGTCGGGGTGCGACTAGTGTTGGGAGCGTTGCCAGGTGTTGTTTAAGCTGTGTAAAGGCTTCTTCTGCCTCCGTAGTCCAGCGAAAATCTCCCTTTTTTATACACTTCTTGAGTGTTTTGAAGAGAGGGAGTGACTTGTCTGCTGATTTGGACAAGAATCTATTTAGGCCGGCCAATTTTTCATTAAGAGATTGGACTTCCTTCAACGTGCGTGGTGAGGGAAGTTCGATGACAGCCTTAGTTTTTTCTGGGCATGGTTTAATGCCATCAGGTTCTATCAGGTATCCGAGAAACATGCCTTCTGTAGCGCCAAAAGTGCATTTCTTAGGATTTAGCTTCATGTTGATCTCTTTGAGAGTCCTAAATGTTTCCTCGATGTCGCGCACCAATTCCTCTTCAGTATGGCTCTTTATGACCAAGTCGTCAACGTAAACCTCTAGATTATGGCCCACCTGTTTTTCGAATGCATTATCTACTAACCGTTGGTAGGTGGCGCCTGCGTTCTTCAAGCCAAAGGGCATTTTAGTGTAGCAGTAGACACCTTGGCTTGTGTGAAAGGCCGTTTTTTCCTCATCTTCCTTAGCCATCTGGATTTGGTGGTATCCTTTGTATGCGTCTAGGAAGCATTTGAGTGGGTAACCACATAAAGACTCTACCTTCCAGTCTATCTCCGGTAGTGGGTAACAGTCTTGTGGACATGCCTTGTTGAGATCTGTGAAGTCCACACACATCCGCCAGCTACCGTCACTCTTCTTCACCATGACTGGGTTGGAAAGCCAGTCGTGATAGTAAACTTCTCGCATAATACTTGCCTTCACAAGTTTGTGTACCTCTGCCAGAATTGCTTGCGCGCGCTCCGGAGCTTGGCCGCGCTTCTTCTGGCGTATCGGTGAGTATCCTTGTCGGATTCTCAGCTTGTGTTCTGTGATTGAGCGCGGTACCCCAGTCATGTGTTTTGGCTCCCATGCAAAGATATCCAGGTTCTTTTGCAAGAGTGCGCACACAGCTGCCTTGCCGTTATCTGACAGCGAACCTCCGATCGACACGTCCTGTTCTGGGTAATCAGGATGAATTGCAACCTTCAGATTTGGAACTTTGTTTGCGCGCCGTTCTGGAATGGGTGCCGTCTCACGTGTAACCGTGTTACATTCTCTATGTGGTACAGTGGCGTTGTAGAGGGTAACAATACCACCTTCCACTGGGAATTTGAGCATCCCATGCGCTGTAGACGGTACTGCGCGCATGGCTGATATCCCCAGTCTTCCGATAATACCATTGTACGGCGAAGGGGATTTAATCACCATAAAATTCATCCAGGCTGTCGCGGAGTGTTCTTTATTACCCACACTGACTAGTAGGCGTATTGGCCCCATAGGCCATATCTTTTCTCCTGTGAAACCAGTCAGCGCTGTCATGACCGGGCTTAACTGACTGCGTATCTCAGGTCGCAGTCGTTTGAAACAGTGTTCATACATTATGTCTGCTGATGCTCCTCCATCTACATACATGCGGTGGATATCGTGACCCCCCACGCTAATTTCAATGGTGAGCGGCTCTACCACTGCGTTGTCCGCAGTCAAAGTGGGGAAGGAGATTTCACTTCCACGGGAAAACTTCTGGCTGGTTCTCTGCCTAGTCACTCGTTGCCATGATTGTATCATGTATATGGTGTCAGCCTTATCTTTGGGTGCCTCTTTCTTATTCCCGGACCTTTGCTTATCTTTTCCCTCCTTGATGTTTTTGACCAAGTGGTCCAACCTGCCTTCCTTTACTAATTTCTCGATTAGTTGGCGCAATTGGACACACTCATTGGTGGTATGGCCCTTCTGTCCATGGTAGTCGCAGTATCCACTTCCCACGCGCCGATCTTCTGGAGTGCGCATTGGTGGGGGCCGTGGGTAGTTTGCGCCTTCCGTTAAGAATATCTCTTTTGGAGTCTTTGTGAGTGGGGTATACTTTTCGTTATCCCGTCCACTCCCCTGGCTGCGGTAACTCCTGTCGTTCCTGTTGCGGTTGCTACTCTGGTCAGTGGATTGTCTCCGAGGTTGTTCCTGTGACCTGTAGTTAGAGTGACCTTTCTTGCTATCTGCCGCAGCAGCTTCTCCTTGGATAAAGGACCTTGTGCGCTTCATCAGTTCATCAAACGTTTGGGGGATTTTGTCATTCAGCCTTTTGATGAGTTCTGGGTTATTAATCCCGTTCATGAACCCTGAGATCTTCAACACTTCAGGGCACGCCTTAACCTGTATGCACTCATCTTTGAAGCGCTCCACATAAGCGCTTGTGGATTCCTTCTGGCGCTGTTTTACCCTGGCGAGTTCGACAGGGTTTTTAGCGCACTTCTTCCTTTGAGTGAAGTTTAGGCGGAATGCTTTCCGCAGTTCTTCGAAGCCATTGATGCTTCTGCGTGGAAGCTTGCTGAACCAATTTCGCGCGTTTCCAACCAGTGTGGAATTGAACATGTGGCACCACACGGGTTGTGGCTAATTTTCGATTGTAGCGGCTGTTAGGAATTAGAAATTCCAGGTATTAAAGAGTCGGTCACCTCAAGTATATGTAATCGTTAGAGAGCTCGTAGTCATAGTTATTTTATGATTAAGTAGTATTTAGTTTAGTAACACCGTGGAGGACGGACGGGTCTTTACCCACTGTATGCCTGATTCACAGTCCGTAGGTGGCGTTTGTTTGTAAGATACTATAAATACCCTCTACCTCCCAAGGTAGAGGGTTGGAGCTTCAATACCATTTTTCTTTGTTTCACATAGTTCTCAACTCTCTTCCTTTCTCTCACTAGAACTTTCTCTCTCTAAACACTTTTGTACGCCCCATAGTGATTATGGTTTAGTGTGTCTGTGAAATCCTATATCTTACAATTGGTATCAAGAGCCATGGTTTGATCACTCATCTTTCATGCTTTTTGTTTTGGTGGATTTCATAAGGTTTTTGGGGTATTAAGGGTTTAGGAGAGTTTGATTCATTTGGACAAATTCTAGTGTTAAAGTTTGAATTTTGCTTGTACTTTTGTGTTTAGGATCATCATATGTGTTTATGTTTTGAATTGGAAGGCTTAAATCATTGTGGTTTGGTTGTTTTTGATTGATAAAGTGGTTATTTTTGAAGTTTGTACGAAGCGAGTTGAGTCTCGGATAGTTTGTTCTTCAAAGTGAGTTGATTTGTTATTGGATGCGAGTTGGTACATGCGACTTGGCTGTTTAGCGAGTTGATTTTTATGCGACTTGAGTTCTAAGCGAGTTGTTTCTTTAAGCGACTTGAGATCTAAAGCGACTTAGCTATTAAGCGAGTTGTAAAGCTAGCGAGTTAATTTAAGCGACTTGGTGTTCAAGCGAGATGATTGTGTTGCGAGTTGATACTAAAGCGAGTTGGCTATTTAGCGACTTGACTCATTAAGCGTGTTGACAGTGTTGCGAGTTGATGTTAATGCGACTTGGCTATTTAGCGAGTTGATACCTTAAGCGAGTTGTCTCCTTGAGCGAGTTGGGTGTTTAGCGAGTTGATAACTAAGCGAGTTGTGTGTTTTACTACTTGTCTAATTTTAGACTTGTCACTTCTTCGTGATACATTCTTACGGTTGTTCTTTTGGTTTAGTAAAATCCCGTGAAAGAATCAATTTCCCGGTTTAATCAAAGAATTGTAAAATCCCGTAGAACTTGTAATCATGGCAAACATCGTTCCTACTATTGTTTCTTCCGTAGCTGAGGACGTTCAAGCAGCAGGTTCAGATACTCGTCCACCTATGCTTGACAGAACTGACTACGACTCTTGGGCTCAAAGAATCAGATTGTACTATCTTGGAAAGGAAAATGGGGTCAACATTCTCAAATCGATTGATGAATGACCGTATAGAGTTGAGACTACTAGAGACATAATTGATACAGCTGAAGATGGAACAATGATCTATGGAATAGACATACCAAAGACGTATGATGAGCTCAATGATAAGGAGAAGAAGAGATTCGATGCGGATATCAGGGCTTCTAACATCATATTGCAAGGTCTTCCAAAAGACATCTACAAGCTTATCAATCACAACACTGAAGCAAAAGCTGTATGGGATAATGTCAAGATGCTTCTTTCTGGTTCTGAATTAACCATGGAAGACAGAGAATCACAACTCTATGATGAATTTGAGCACTTCAAGATGAAACCAGATGAGAGTGTCTATGAGCATTACGTGAGATTCCACAAGCTTGTTAATGACATGAGGAACATCAGAATGGCTATGCCAAAAATTCAGTTGAACTCAAAGTTTGTGAACAACATGAATCCCGAATGGCACAAGTTTGTCACCTCTGTGAAGCTAACCAAAGGATTGAAGAATACAAACTATGAGCAACTCTATGCCTTCCTTCTTCAGAATGAGAGACATGCCATGTTTGAAAAGAGGATTCTTGAACAATTCAAAACAAATCCAGGAGAGACAAGCTCATCAAATGATTCAACTGCCTTCTACTCAAACATTGGGATTACCACTAAAGCTTCACAAGTTATACCCATGGGTGATGGAACTCACAAACTCATTCCCGATCCAATGTTCAAACAAGCTGATGCTGATGCACACGTGGGTAACTTCATTAATCAACTGGCTCTCCTGATTAGTCAAAACATGAACTCTCTCCCACACACCAACAATAACCTCAGAACAGCATCTAATCCACACAATCAAGCCACTGTCAGAGATGGGAAGGTTATAGTACTACCAGTTCAAGAAAGGCAGTATGAACAAGGAAGAGGTGGAGTTGGTAGAGGCTATGTGACAAATCAGAACAGGGGAAGGACTGGAAATCAAGGACAAGCAAAGCCAGTCAAATGCTACAACTGTGGTGGTGAGGGACACATTGCTAGAAACTGCACATCTCCAAAACGACCACAGAATGCAAAATACTTCAGGGATAAGATGCTGCTAGTGCAAGCTCAGGACAATGGTGCTGCTTTGGATGAAGAGGAGCTGTTGTTTCTCGCTGAGGGCAATGCCAAGACCTATGATGCAGATGTGGATGAGCAGCCAATTCAGGAGATAGGTCACAATCATCAGAATGCCTTTCAAGTCGCTGACTGTGATGCATACGACTCTGATGTTGATGATGGACCTACTACACAAACAGTTTTCATGGCTAGCATTTCTCCAATGGTCTCTCCTAAGATCTCTTCTTCACCACAAGCTGGACCATCCAAAGACAAAATCATCTCAGAGGTATTAAAATTATATGATGAAGTTGATGTGCAAAAGATACATAATGAAATACAATCAACTGAAATCATTGAGTCAGATATTGAAAATATGGGTAATATCAATGTTGTTCCATATGATCAATATGTGAAACAAAGTGAAAGTGTGATTGTGTCAAGTGATGTATCTCCTGCAGTCAATGATGATTATGTCTGTGATGAATACACTGCATGTGCCCCTGATGATTCTGTTATCTCTGAACTTAATGCCTATAAAGAACGAGTTGCCATTTATGAACAACGTGCTAAGTTTGAGCTAACTACTCGTGAGCAGGAGTTGGATAACCAAATGCGTACAATTATTAGAAAAAGTAATTTTAGAGAAGAAGTGTTAAAACAAGAGTTAAATTCCTTACAAGAAAAGCTTTCAAAAACTGCTAAGCAAAAATAAGAACTTCAAGAAAATGTAAAAGTGCTTAAGCAGGAATTTCATGCCAAGGAATCAAAACTTTTGAATGATTTTTCTAATCTAAAAACTTTGAAGAACAAGCTTGAAAATAAGTTGTACGTACAAGGGAATACCATTCAGACTGCTCACATGGTCACTAAGCATAGAGTTTTAAGCGATAAGCATAGTGTTCCCATTATAGACAAACCCAACCCTGAGTACAGTAAGTTAGCTAAGGCAGCTCAAAATGTAATTTATGATGGCAATGAAATTCTTAAACCTAGACAGAAACCTAGCTGCGTTGAGTGCTCTGAGGAAGATAGAATATTAGATGATGCATCTAGGGTGAAAATGAATAAGAAGCTAGAAGATCCTGAATGCAAAAAGAATAACATCACGATCAAACCCCATGATTACAAGAAGGAAAACCGGATCTCCTTAAACAAATTTAAGCCTCAAACGTTATTAACACCTGAACAAGTTTTCTGGAAAAAAAGATTTAGATAAGCTAAAAGCTGAGAATCTTGTTGAAACAAACCCTTCCCTTAGGAAAATGCCTGCAGCGACTGTGTATCCTCCAAATACACCGATGCATTTAGTTCCTAGAACTATTGCCACTAAGAGCAAGACCTTAATCAGCCAATATGTTATTCTTCAACTATTTGTCGATTTTGAGAAAACTTGTAAGAAAAGGATCACACCCACTGGGATAACTGAAGGGGAAAGGGGTTTTGAACAAACAAAAGAATGCTATCTAACTGAGGTCATGCCTTTCTTTAAACTACTAAAAGATCATTTTGAGAGTCTTAAAAAGGGGATAAATTCAGATATTAAAGGAACGGAAAAGGAATTTGATGCAATGATAGTTGAGGTTAGTGACTATGAGCGAGCATTAAAATATAATGAGATTAAGAGGAAGAACTTGCATACCTTGAATGAGAATCTTATTTCTGAATGTATTGCTCAAGATGTGTTTTACACTGCTACGAATTGCTCCATTAATGCTTCTCAATTTCATGAATTATCTGTTGCTCTGAAAGTCTCCCATGATCGTGTCATTGAGCTTGAAAAGATTAATTCGAAACTTAATGAGAAAATTGATCAGGATGATCACGATAATTTGGTAAAGCATCTTTCTAAACTAGAAGTTGAACATTTTGATTTACAACTAAAATATCAACATCTAAAAGAAAATGTTAAAACCTCAAATATCAAGACATCCTTGGATGTTCCTGAATTTGATGCAGTTTTTGAAATTAGCAAACGTGATGAACAGATTCGAGCTCATTGTAACACGATCAAAAAGTTGAAAGCCCAAATCTCTCAATTAAAAGGTGAAAAGAACAATGTGACTGGATCCCAAATGCCTCCTCCTTTAGATTCTCAGTACTCTCAAACTTTTCATCTTCAAAACTTAGTTAATGCCTTACAAAAGGAAAACGAGAGTTTTCTAGAAGAAAATGAAAAAGTTAAACGACACTTTAAAGAGTTATATGATTCAATGAAAGTCACTCGTGACCAAAACAACGAAAAAATAACGTCTTTACAAAAGGAAATTGAGAATCTGAGAAGTTAGGAAAATGGGAAACTGCCACTTGGTTTTAATAAGAATGTTGTTTCAAAGTCACCCTTAGACTGCAAATACACTGTGACGGTTAAATATATTCCTCCTCATCTTAGGAATAATGAACCTACGTTTCATGTCTATTGTGCTCACCTTAAGGATAGTCTAGAATGTCTATGTGAGATTGTTGAAGAGGATTTCATTAATAAACCTCTTGATAGAGAAATTAGGTTTGCTTGCCTCCAGGCCAAACGATCTCAAGAGCTGCTTGAATGTGTAATTGCAACATGTCCAAAATCCTTAGGTGCAAAAGGCAAAGCTGTGATGCCTTGTTCTATGCCTAGTTCCAAGCATGAAATCCGTTCTATGCCCAATGTTATGAATGTCAACCTTAGGGTGCCTTCAAGTAGTTCAGATTCCAGATATGTTAGTGCTAAGAAAGTGAATTTTAGTGTGCCTGCAAATAGCTCAAATCACAGTCTTAAGAAAGTAAACACTAATGTGCCTTCTAGTAGTTCAGATCCTTGCACATCAAGTTCAGGAATGCAAAAATTAGATCAACCAACTAATGTTCCCATTCCCTCTACAGGAGTAATCAGTGACATTAAAGCGAGCAGGTCAAAGTCTTAAGACAATACAAGGAATGATAGGACCTTGCAAGCTAAGAATGTGCATTGGAAGAGAGTAGAAGACCAATCTAGGAACTTTAAGTTTGGGTCAAATAAAACGAATCGTGTTGATTCTAGTATTGGCCATAGGCGTACTGTAATTAATTCGAATTCTGATACTATTTGCAAACCTTGTAATGATGTCTGCTTGAATTCTGTTGCTAATCATGAATGTGGTGTGAATGCTTTGTCTAATGCTGTCAAATGCCCAGTTAAAATTGTTAATGCTAATAATCGTGTAAAGAAGGCTAAAAGGTAAAGACGAATGATTGTTAGAAAACAGTGGAAACCCACAGGAAGAACATTTATAAAGATAGGTTATTATTGGATACCTTTTGGCCATAAGAATAATCAGTTTTGCCCTCAAACTGCTAAGACTATGCCCACTAGAAAATGGATGCCTACTGGTAGAACTATTCCCTTAAGAAGTGAACATACTTTGAATAGGTCAAATACAGACACCAGCACTGCATCTATTCCCAATGATTCCATTGCTTCTACTTCTGATATGGATGTTTCTATTTCTGATGTAGGTGTTCCAATTACTGTTACTAACCAAGTGGAACCCATTCTTGCATGGGGATCCCAATTTTGCATGGGGATCCCAATTATCCAGTTATCCATTCTTGTCTGTGTTCAACTGCAGATCGTTCAAATCGTTCTGTGGTACCTGGACTCAGGCTGTTCCAAGCATATGACTGGAGACCGGTCGCGGCTCATGAACTTCGTGAGCAAATTCATCGGGACAGTTAGATTCGGGAATAATCATTTCGGCGCAATTATGGGTTATAGAGATTATGTTGTTGGTAAAAGTGTTATCTCCAGGGTATATTATGTGGAAGGTCTTGGTCATAACCTGTTCTCTGTTGGTCAATTCTGCGATTCTGATCTAGAAGTAGCCTTCAGAAAACATACTTGTTTCATTAGAGAACTTGATGGTACGGAACTTTTAAGAGGTTCACGTGGTTCAAATCTATACACCATCTCTATCGAAGATATGATGAAGTCTTCTCCAATTTGCTTGTTGTCAAAGGCTTCTAAAACAAAGTCATGGTTATGGAATCGTCGTCTCAATCACTTGAACTTCGGCACCATCAATGATCTCTCTAGAAAGGACTTAGTTGTAGGTCTACCTAGACTTAAGTATGAAAAGGATCATCTTTGTTCAGCATGCCAATTGGGAAAAAGCAAGAAGTATGCCCATAAACCCAAACCTACAAACTTAGTCACAGAAGTTCTTCATACAATTCACATGGACTTATGTGGACCCATGAGAGTGCAGAATATCTTTGGGAAGAAATATGTGTTAGTTGTGGTTGATGATTTCTCTAGATTCACCTGAGTAAAGTTCTTAAAGGCAAAGGATGAAACTCCAGATATCATCATCAAACTCATCAAACAGCTGCAGGTTCGTCTTGACAAAACTGTTAGAATCATCCGAACAGACAATGGAACTGAGTTTGTTAACAAACAACTTGGTGAGTTTTATGAAAGTATTGGAATCAGTCATCAAAGAAGTGTTCCTCGAACTCCTCAACAGAACGGTGTAGTTGAAAGACGAAATCGAACTCTTGTGGAAGCCGCAAGGACTATGCTGATTTACTCAAAAGTTCCAATGTTTCTCTGGGGTGAAGCCATCGCCACTGCATGCTACACCCAAAATCGATCCCTGATTCACACTGCTCATGGAAAAACTCCATATGAACTTGTCCACAACAGAAAACCTAATCTTTCATTCCTTCGTGTGTTCGGTGCTTTATGTTATCCAACTAATGATGGTCAAGATTTAGGAAAACTGAGAGCTAAAGCGGACATTGGAGTTTTTGTAGGCTATGCACCTAAAAGAAAAGGTTACCGGATCTACAACAAGAGAACCCGAAATATCATGGAAACAATTCACGTCACGTTTGATGAGCTGACCGGTCAAATGGCTGCTGGACAATCCAGTTCAGGACCCATACTTCAAAACAGTCCCATTGGTTCATCCCTTGTACCAAACTCTTCTCAAACAACTCCATATGTACCTCCATCTGAAGATGATTTAAAGAAATTGTTTGATCCTATGTTTGATGAGCATTATGAGCCAAGTGCTAATGAACTGTCGATCCCTACAACAGAGGCTGCTCATATCCCTGTGAATGAAGTCAATCCTTCAGTCTCAATATCATTAAGTCAAGAAGCGCCTGCTGTTGATCACTCAGTCTCATCAACAAATCATCAATCCTCGAATGTACATCATGGAACTATTTCTGGCATCAATGATGAAGTTAATCCCTTTGCTACTCCTGAAGATGCTCCATTTGAAAACATATTTGCTCCTGAATCATCATCAAAACCATCTTCTTCAGGAGACACCGACTCTGCTACCTCAGTCCCTCAACAACTACCACATGAACACCTCAGAAAATGGACTCACGATCATCCATTAGACAACATCATTGGAAATCCCTCTCGTCCAGTATCCACACGGAAACAACTTGCAACCGATGCCTTATGGTGCTTTTTCAACTCCGTACTCTCAAAGATCGAACCAAAAGATGTTAAAACCGCCATGAATGAAGATAGCTGGTTCAATGCCATGCAAGAAGAAATTCATGAGTTTGATCGACTTGATGTATGGGAATTAGTACCTGCTCCAGATTGTGCTATGATCATTGCTCTAAAATGGATCTTCAAAGTGAAACTTGATGAACATGGTGATGTGTTAAAGAACAAGGCTCGATTGGTTGCTAAAGGATACCGTCAAGAGGAGGGCATAGACTTTGAAGAATCATTTGCTCCTGTGGCTCGAATCGAGGCAATCAGAATATTCTTGGCTAATGCTGCAAGTAAGAATATGATAGTCTATCAGATGGATGTAAAGACGGCATTTCTGAACAGAGATCTTAAAGAAGTCGTCTACGTCAGCCAACCTGAAGGCTTTGTGAATCCAGAGCATCCTACTCACGTTTATCGTTTGAAGAAGGCTCTTTATGGTTTAAAGCAAGCTCCAAGGGCATGGTATGATACGCTATCAAAGTTTCTTCTGTCTACCGGCTTCAGCAAAGGAGCAGTTGATCCAACATTGTTCACCAGGAAGTCAGGCAAACACTTAATTCACGTTCAAATTTATGTTGATGATATCATCTTTGCCTCGACTGACCCCAATGAGTGTGACCGTTTTTCAAATGAAATGGGTTCTAAATTTCAAATGTCAATGATGGGACAAATGTCATTTTTCTTGGGATTACAAATTTCACAAAGTCCCGGAGGCATTTTCATAAATCAATCTAAATATGCAAATGGGATTTTAAAGAAATTTGGATTTGATTCTAGTGACCCTGTTGACACTCCCATGATTGAGCGTTCTAAACTGGATGAGGACCACTCAGGGATCATGGTAGACCAAACAAAATATCGTAGCATGATCGGATCCCTGATGTACCTCACAGCCAGTAGACCTGATATTCTGTTCGCTGTATGCATGTGTGCTAGATACCAGGCCAAGCCTACCAAAAAGCACCTTGAAGCGGTTAAACGGGTCTTTCGGTACCTCCAAGGAACCATCAACATTGGACTTTGGTACCCGAAGGACACCGGTATGTCACTAACAGCATATGCAGATGCAGATCATGCAGGGTGTCAAGATACTCGTCGAAGTACGTCTGGAGGTGCTCAGTTTTTGGGTGATAAGCTTGTGAGCTGGTCGTCAAAGAAGCAAATGAGTACTTCTATTTCCTCTATAGAGGCTGAATACATAGCCATGTCATCTTGCTGTGCTCAAATCCTATGGATGAGATCTCAATTAACTGATTATGGCTTTGTATTCAACAAAATCCCTCTGTACTGTGATAATAAAAGTGCTATTGCTCTTTCTTGCAATAACGTTCAACACTCAAGGGCAAAGCATATCGGCATTCGACATCATTTCATCAGTGAACAAGTGGAAAAAGGTGTGGTGGAACTCTATTTTGTGAGGATTGAATACCAGTTAGCAGACATCTTTACCAAAGCTCTTCCAAGAGAACGTTTTGAGTTTATTCTTCCACGACTTGGCTTGAAAAGCCTTCAACCAGAAACACTCAAACGTCTTCAGGAGGAAGACGAGGAGTGAAGGTCTTTCTTCATTTATCTCTTTGTATATATTTTTTTCAAAAAGCAAAATACAAAATTACAAAACCTTCAAAAATCAAATAGAAAATCATAAAACTTTCAAAATCCATAAAAATGTGAAAAATTCGAAAAATCCTCAAAAATATTGTCATTTTGTCATGCTTTTCTCTTTTCGATATCATCTACGGACTTTGTGTTGATATTCAAAGAATGTCACGGGTCTTTAGATGTTCATCGAATGTACATAGTTTTTTTAAAAAAAAAAAAAAAAAAAAAAAAAATGAGGCGAAGAAAAATGGTGGTTTATTGTCATTTCAGGCAGTAACCCGTGTTAAAAAGAAAGAACAGAGCCATGCTTTATCTTGTTTTTCAAATCTCATGCTCTGATTCTATAAACAATTCTCACTATCCAATGAAAACGAATTGCTTTGAAAAATTACTCGGGCTCAATTTTTGAAAATCATTTGTACTAAACGGTTGTTAAAACTATCTATCTCTCAATCAACAACTTATGTCATTGATTGAGGGGGAGAATGATTTTTAATTAAAAAGTGTATTTTTTTCAAACAATGGTTTGTTTTCAAAAGATATTCAAGCATGCTTAAATCTTTGGAGTCTAAAGTTTCAAAATTCGATCCTTATCAGTTAAAACGTTTTCAAAATCAAGTCACAATTCTCCTTAAAAAGCTTTCAAAAACAATTTAAATCTACTGAGATCACGATTCTCAAATGATTTGATAATTGTGATCGGGGGAGAATTTGTAATTTAAATTGGATTTATACTGATAATTCGATAAAAGGTTTTATAAGGATGTACAAGCTATCCTCCCCGCATGTGACAAACGATTTCAAATTTCTCATGCACATGTTGAGGGGGAGCATCTACTTTAAACCTGAAATTATTGAAACGTGATTGAATTGTCACTAAGTGCAGGTTCCTCCTAATAGGTGCAAAACTCTTTCAAACTTCGAGGCACATATAAAGGGGGAGCAAAATTTTGAAAACCTCATCCTTCCTCAAAATGATGTATCTAATCAAATGGATTGGGAAGTGATGATGATATCTTTTAGAAAATGGTAATCAAAGAAGTTAATTCTTCCTCTTGCCTCCGTGTGCTAAACGATTTCAAATACATTATGCACATGTTGAGGGGGAGCTCTTGTTCTAAAAATATCAAAAACAATTCAGGTACAAAATGCTTTGATAATATATCATAAGTATCTGGATTGATTTTCAAATGGTTTTCAATTGGTTCCAAAGGCAGATGAACAATACCAAATAGACCGACCAACTTTACTTTATGTATGGTGATATAAGGATGATAAGGTTAGGTATTTTGTTCCCATGATCCGCCAGAACCGGAGGGATCTTGTTAGGTCACTAGTTTTACAACACAAGCTTATAGAGAAAGAGATGAAGGCGGATGAACAAGCTAAACACACACACACACACGTATAGTAAACACGGTTAAGGAAGAGAGTATGTGAAAGAGTATAACTTGAACAACCAACCTTCAAATGAAGGTTTACAAGAGTTTATATAGGCAAGGAGCTAGGGCAACACTCCCTCTCCTTCCCTATTCCTTATTGGGCTTGGATCAAGCTTATGGGCCTTCTACATAAGCTTGACCTTAAACAAACATAAAGGCCATAACAAAGCTACCTATTACATATGAAATATAAATACTTGAAATACTGTTTAGGAGTGATTCCAACAATCTCCCCCTCAAGTATATATGAATGTAAACGGTGAAGGCGTTGATGTAATAGTAGCGGTGACGTCTTCTGACATTCTTCTTTCTTGTGAGAGGAATTGTCTTGATTCGAACAATCTCCCCAGTGTAGATAGATCATTATCTTTGAACAGTTATGCTTCGACGTCATCTTTAACTTTGTTCTTTGATCATTTGTTCTTTGTGGTGAAAGTGATAGTATGTTGTTGTCTGCATCAGTCTGCCTCAGGTCTGCTTCGCTGCTCCAGTGTCTCCACGTCATTCTTCAACATGCTCACACGCTCTTTGACGTTGGAAATCAATACTGATGAAGTTCTTTAAGTCTTTGACTTTGTAGATTCTTTGAGTAGATGAAGAATCATTCTGACTGTTGTGTTGCATTGGATAGAACTTCCATTAGTGATGATGTTGGCGTGAGCATGAGAAGAATCAGCACGATCATCCCGCTCCGGAGCTTCCATAAGAAGAAAACATTTCAAACGGTTAGTAATAAGCGGTTTCCGGCACTTACAAGTTTGAACTTCGAGAGTGTTAACAGCATAGTGTGAAAACACCACTCTAATCCTTACAAAGGCCGTTCCTGAACTGGAGTCCCACAAGTGAGATAACGCGATGTACCGAAGTACATCTACAATTCAGATGAGTCGCTGAGGTACACCGAAGCATCACCTCACGACTGTAGACCGTTTGAGACACACTCCGCGTAATCCACGGGGAGTTACCGAAGTGACCTGCTGTCAGGGCTGTTTGATGTTGACCCTGGCAGGAGTTTCCATTCAATCACTGAGAATCACAGATGTGAACCTCTCATAAATGTTCTCGACAGATTGCTAAGATCTGTGAAGGACTCGATATGAACCACTGATGATCTTATTGTTGATCATCAAGTGATTAAATGTCAAGTGTACCTAAGAGATCTTTTGATGAATCTCGTGGCTCTAGACTCAATAGTGCGTTTTGGTTTTCCTGAGCGGAGACAAGGGAGAGGGTCTCCTTCTTCAATACCAGCGATCTCTAAGAGAAAGCCAATAGTTTATGTAGGGTTCCCTGTGAGAATGAAACAAGCTTCTGTTGAGAGAAACTTGAGTGGCTAAGAAGGTTTAGTGCATGCGTCACTGGGTCCATGACGACTTTTGATCTTCAATACCGGTGTCACTAAGTGACAACCAGTAGCATATGAATTGAACCCGGTGTCTGCCCTAAGTTGAATAATCTAGAGGGCTATTTCTTTTCACCCTTTACTTTACATTTCTTTTTGATTCTTCAACTCCTTCTTTCTCCGATTCTCATTTTCTCCTTTTTATAATCATTCCTAAGGACTTCTAACACTAACTAATGGTAGTGTCCTTGGGTAGATCCCTCCGGCTCTGGCGGATCATAGGACGGTTATTCCTAACCTTAGTCACCTTATAACTCCATGACTAACCTATGTTTGCCATTAAAACCACTGTATGTTAAAATCTCTCTCAAAGGGTTTGTTAATGAAAAACATGTTTGAACCACAGTGAGAGATGAAGTTTTGCATAAATACTCCCCCTCCACATGTGCTTAATAGTTTTAATGGTTAAATGCACAGTGACCCCCTAACAGATAGAAGTCACTTAGTTAAGTTTTTCACGCGCGAGAAAGGAGTGACACGTAAATTGGTAATTTTGATAATTCGTGTACACCTCCCCCTCATAAATACGTTTTGAAGTAGAGAGTGACACCAAGTTTGTACAAAAAGTAATTGTTTGGGAAACTCTCTCTAAA
>BPTQ01000002.1:47937929-47953284 GCA_019973895.1 Chrysanthemum seticuspe
GTGGTACGCACAATCCATGGGTGTAGAGAAACGTTTAAGTTGATACTGTTGGTGACATTTGATTTTAAGGCGCCTGCCTTAAGAGAATTCCCCAACCATGACATCGGTGGACGTTTTAAAGTGATAGTAGTTGGAAGTATAATTATTTGATCTAACAAATAGTTTTGAATAAACTCGATTTAACTCGTAGAATCGTACATGCAAAGTAAAATAACGTATTTTTAAATACGTTGAAGCTCATCAGAATAAATTAGTACGGACTATTAATGACTATTGACTTTAGTCAGAGTGTTCTTTAAAAGAACAGAATGCTCGGCGTGCGCATGGCTGTGATTTAATTAATACCGATTTCAGTTTATTTATAAAGATGCTCAATCTTAATTATAAAATAAAAAAAATATAAAAATAATGGAAATATTTTTGTACGATTTCATATATAATCTGCAACCAGTTTTTGGAGTTTGGCCCTGCTTAAATGTGAGTCACGGTGTCCCGGTTTGAGGTTTTTGACCAACGTCTAATATATACTTTAGCATGTTTTTATAAAGGTAATAAAAATATAAAAAAAATAAAATATTAATTCTAACTCGTAGAAATATTTATTTGACTTTAGCCATAATTAATTTAGTGTCGGTACGCGTGCGGCTCGTAAGACAAGAAAATTTCTTGTGAGACTGATTTCAGTTATCAGTAATTATCAGGCATGATTAAATAAGACTACTCGAAGTTGCATAAATTTTTATGCAATAAAATGAAACGTACATGCTAAGATGCTCAATTTAGCTCAAATAAGTTTTGATAAACAATCTAGTTTATTAATATGAAGGTTGATGATAGTGAAATTTTGCAGGTGGCTACAGTACCAACCCCTTAAGAGAATTCCGTCCGCGGAATTTTAGTTTACAGTGGTTGTCATAGTTGAATTTGCAAAGAGATGTGGGTACCTAACACGCATGGTGTCTTCGCGCTCCCACGTGTACTCTGGTCCTCTCTTGGAGTTCCATCTAACTTTGACGATAGGGATGCGACTTTGCTTAAGTCGCTTGACTTCCCTATCCATGATTTCAATTGGTTCCTCGACAAAGTTGAGCTTGTCATCGAGTTTAATCTCTTTTAGTGAGACGACAAGAGATTCATCCGACAAACATTTCTTCAGATTTGAGACGTGAAAGGTAGGATGAACTCTACTAAGTTCTTCCGGGAGATCAAGTTTGTACGCAACCGGGCCGATTCTTTCCAGAATCTTAAAAGGGCCAATGTATCGAGGGTGTAACTTTCCTCGTTTTCCGAATCGAACTTTTCCTTTCCAAGGTGATACTTTCAACATGACTCGATCACCAACTTGAAATTCCATGGGTTTCCTTCTAACATCAGCGTAACTCTTTTGTCGATCTCTAGCAGTTTGAAGTCGTTGACGAATTTGCACAATCTTTTCGGTTGTTTCTTGGACAAGCTCAGGTCCAGTGAGTTGGGCATCTCCAACCTCGGCCCAGCAAACAGGTGATCGACACTTTCGACAATAAAGTGCCTCGAACGGGGCTGCCTTGATGCTAGCGTGGTGACTATTGTTGTAAGAGAATTCCGCCAACGGTAAGTGTTTATCCCAACCTTTTCCAAAGTCGATCACGCAAGCTCGAAGCATGTCTTCCAAGGTTTGGATAGTCCTTTCGCTTTGGCCATCGGTTTGAGGGTGATATGCGGTACTCATATCCAAACGAGTACCTAAGGCCTTTTGAAGAAATTTCCAGAAGTGTGAAGTAAAACGACTGTCACGATCAGAAATGATGGAAATTGGTACTCCATGACGGGATACAATTTCCTTCAGGTATAGTTGAGCAAGGGTTTTCATTTTATCGTTCTCCTTGATGGGCAGGAAATGAGCGGATTTGGTAAGGCGATCAATGATGACCCAAATGGTGTCGTAACCTCTAGCAGTCTTTGGTAGTTTGGTTATGAAATCCATGGTAATTCTTTCCCATTTCCAAACTGGAAGTTCGGGTTGAGTTAACAATCCGGAAGGTTTTTGACATTCGGCTTTGACTCGAGAACAGGTGAGACATTTCCCAACGTACGTTGCAATTTCAGCTTTCATGTTTGGCCACCAATAAAGCTTCTTGAGATCTTGGTACATTTTGTCGGATCCCGGGTGAATGGAATATTTAGACTTGTGAGACTCATGCATAATGAGTTCCCGTATTCCTCCATAAAGTGGTATCCAACTTCTATCGCCAAAACATAAGGTTCCATCCGATCTTTGTGCAAAACCGTTCTCGTTTTCCGGCATTCCAAAGATTCTCTCGTGGGGACGGTTTTTAGGTTTGAGAGCTTCAACTTGAGCTTCAAGGATTTTTGATGGAAGGGGTGACTTAATTGTCATTCCCAAAGATCTTACTCGAAGAGGTTTAGGTCGATCCTTTCGACTAAGAGCATCAGCCACGACATTTGCTTTTCCAGGGTGATAACGGATTTCACAGTCGTAATCACTAAGCAATTCTAGCCATCGGCGTTGTCGCATGTTCAACTCCTTTTGATCGAGAATGTGTTGGAGACCTTTATGGTCAGTAAACACCGTACACTTGGTTCCATATAGGTAATGTCTCCATATTTTGAGAGCGAAAACCACGGCTCCTAATTCCAAGTCATGGGTAGTGTAGTTCTTTTCGTGAGTTTTGAGTTGTCGCGAAGCATAAGCGATCACCTTGTTTCTTTGCATCAATACCGCACCTAACCCTAGGTGTGATGCATCACAGTAGACCACAAAATCTTCCACTCCATCGGGTAAGGCTAAGATAGGGGATTCGCAAAGCTTTTGTTTCAAGAGTTGAAAGGCTAACTCTTGTTCCTCACCCCAGTCAAAATTCTTCTTTTTCTGGGTTAACTCCGTTAGAGGTTTAGCGATTTTCGAGAATCCTTCGATAAATCTTCGATAGTAACCCGCAAGACCTAAAAATTGGCGTATTTCGGTAGGAGTAGTAGGGGATGACCAGTCTTTGACAGCTTCGATTTTTGAAGGATCAACATGAAGACCATTACTATCTATCACGTGACCAAGGAATTGAACTTTTTGAATCCAGAAGTCGCACTTTGAAAATTTAGCATACAGTTCTTCTTTCTTGAGTAGCTCTAAAATGGCTTCCAAGTGTTCCGCATGCTCTTCCTTGTTGCGGGAGTAAATGAGAATGTCATCAATGAACACAATCACAAATTTGTCCAAGTAAGGTTTACACACTCGGTTCATCAGGTCCATAAATACCGCCGGTGCGTTTGTCAAACCAAATGGCATCACTTGGAACTCATAGTGGCCATATCGTGTTCGGAAAGCAGTTTTCGGAATATCTCCTTCTCTAACTCTCAGTTGGTGATACCCAGATCTTAGATCAATCTTGGAGTAGACGCTTGACCCTTGCAGTTGATCAAACAAATCATCAATTCTAGGTAATGGATACCGGTTCTTCACCGTTAGCTTGTTCAGCTCACGGTAATCGATACACATACGGAAAGATCCGTCCTTCTTTTTGACAAATAAGACCGGAGCTCCCCAAGGCGAAGAACTCGGTCGAATTAATCCTTTTTCGGACAATTCTTGAAGTTGGTCGGACAATTCTTGTAGTTCAGAGGGTGCCAATCTATAAGGTGCTCGTGCCACGGGTGCCGCTCCCGGCATTAGCTCGATTTGAAATTCTACTTGCCGAATCGGAGGAAGACCAGGCAAGTCTTCAGGAAATACTTCGGGAAAATCCCTAGCCATGGGGACGTCTTTTAGTTGTTTCTCATCCGCTTTCTTCTTCTCCGTTACTTGTGCTAGAAAAATGTGGCATCCTTTTTCTATGTACTTTGCAGTTTTGACGCACGAGATGATATTCAATCGGGTTTTACTACGATCACCCCGAATGATCAGAGTTTTGCCATTGAGAGGAAGGTGAACGACTTTCTCGTCACAGATGATTCTTGCACGATTCTTGGATAGCCAATCCATGCCAATGACAGCATCGAAGCTACCAAGTTGGATAGGCATAAGGTCTATATCGAACTGGTGGTTTGATAAAGATAGGTTGCAACCTCGAAGGATAGTGTTAGTTCCTACTATTTTTCCATCGGCTAGCTCTACTTCATAAGTGGTATCTAGGACGGTTGGGGTGACTTTTAGTAAGGGTGCAAACTTAGAAGACACAAAGCTTTTGTCGGCTCCAGAATCAAATAACACCTTAGCTAAATGATGATTGAGTGAAAACGTACCCGTAACGACGTCCGGGTTTTCTTGTGCATCTCCATCTCCTAGCACATAAGCTCTTGCTCTAGCAGGGTTGTTGTTGTTATTGTTGTTGTTGTTGTTCCCGTACAGTTTTGGGCACCTACTCTTGACATGCCCAGCTTCTCCACATCCAAAGCAAGTTATCCCCATGGGTTGGAGGTTACTTCCAGTAGCAGGGCTTCGACAATCCTTGTGGGTATGGCCCACCTTGTTACACTTCCCACACTTAATAGTACAACGTCCCACATGATGCAGGTTGCATCGAGTGCACAAAGGGTGTGGTCCAGCATAGCCTCTTCCATTGGCGGGTGTAGCCGCGTAAGCCCTCACAACTTCTTGTCTACGGTTTTGTTGGTTGTGGTGGTTGTTTCGGTTTTGGTGATATGGGTTGGGATTGTTATTGCGGTGTTGATTGTGATTGTTGCGGCCTTGGTTGTTGTTGTTGCGGTTATTGTTGTGGATGAAAGAGTTGTGGTTGAAGTTGTTTGAAGTGTTGCCTCGTCGGTCATCAAACTTCCTTTTGTTGTCGTTGTTGCCTTGCACGGATCCATGCTTCAGGACTTGATCCATGAGTTGGTAGGAAATTGTGATCACTTCTTCCACGGTTTTGGGCTTTGATGCAGTAACATTGCCCTCAATGCTTCGGGGTAATCCCCCAATGAGATTTTCCAGCAACTTAACTTCATCAGTAATCATGGAAGGGCATAGAGCTTTCAATTCTTGGAAACGCTTGAAGTAGGTTTTGAGATCATTGCCTTTAGTAGTCAGATGGTAGAATTCATCTTCAAGTTTCTTGATCTCGGTCCTTGGACAGTATTGCTTCATTAACAATTGCTTTAGTTCAGTCCAAGTGGTTTTGTAGGCTTCTTCCATGCCAATAGGTTGGGCATGAGCCTTCCACCAAGACAATGCATCTTCTAGCAGAGTACCAGTAGCAAATTTCACCTTGCAATCTTCTGAGCAATCACTTAAAAGAAATACAGTTTCAGATCTTTCGATCCAATGAATAAGGCCAACTGCGCCTTCAGTTCCCTTGAAGAAAGTGGGTTTGCAATTCATGAACTCTTTGTATCCACATTTGCGATTTGCCACAGCTTCATTCTGGTTGGCTTGATTTGGAGCTTCATTTGCTCGAGCTGCCCCAGCAGGTCTTGCAGCAAAAGCAGCACCGATTTCATTAGTAACTAGCCTCCGAATTGCTTCAGGGGTCATCTCGGGAGTTTCAGTAGAGGTAGAGGTAGTTCTTGTTCTTGCCATTTTTCTAAAGACATACACTCAAATTTTAGAATCATTCAACATAATTGTGAATTATTATAAAAAAAAATTTTCATAATAGTCAAGATCATCACATTATATCAATAGAGTATAATCATCATAAGAAGAATCGTAACATGATAGAACCACACAAGAGGATAAATATATGAATGATCACTTCGATTCATACACTGATAAATAAGAAAGATCATCATACATGAGAACATCAAGAAATAACAACCATAGTGTCATAGGTCTATCATCCATACATAGTGATACAAAACCATACAATGTCGCATAAATAGCTTGTTCGATAGTTTACAAAACATGCGAATACAAGGCCTTTATTAGTGCCACATGCGGCAGGCTAAGGTACCAGAAAACTAAATAGATGAATCGCCACTCTAGAGGCTGTCAGGTGTGCTCCTCAATCGGCGTCGTAGGTCATGGACTAGCTCTGCCAGCTCATCCACCTCTCTATCTCGTGCCTCTAATCTCTGCTCCAAAGCAGTAGCACGAGTCTCCATGATAGTCATCCTCTCTGACTGTCGTCGCACAACCCCCTCCAACATCTCAGCTCTGTCCAGCAGTCCTAATCTATCTGACTCCATCCTCCTCTCTAACACTGTAACTGCTCCACTAGCTCTCTCACTCTGGGAACCAATCCTATCAAGCTCTCTCTCCATCGTACTCCTCCCTTTCAGGAGCTCTCCAACCTCATCTTCAATGTTCTCGATACGTACCAACGGAACCTCATCAACGAATGCCACAACATCCTCGAGCTGATCCTCAAATCGTAGAACTCGGGCAGCTATCAATGGAATAGTATGATGAAGGGGTTCTCCCGTAACCGGAAGAGTCTCAGCGGCAGCAAATCGATGCTCCCCAAGCTCCACAGCGCTAGGTGCACCCTCCTCCGACCTCCATCGACTAATGAGCGGCATCATGTATGACCAACGTCTAGCATCGACCCTCCTACGGGCTCTCGGCTCAGAGGTACCAAACATAGCCTGGTAATATGGGTCTGAATGTGTGGGTGAGAGACGGGCTCTCTTCCCAAGAGATGTCACTGGCTCAGTGTGTGTCACCAAGGGTGATGGTGCACGGGATGAGGATGAAACCGGTACAGTGGTGGTCTGGTAAATGAATGTGGTAGGTGGAGGTAGTGGTGAAACAGGTATGAGTGGTGGTGCAGGTGTAGCTGATGGTGGAAAAGCAGAGGACGATGGTATGTCAGATGGTGGAATAAAAGTGATGGGTGCCTTTACTCGTTTCCGAGCAGTATGTATGAAGGTAGCACCCTTCTTTCGATAACGGAATGGCTGGCCAAACGGTGCGGGCTCGTAGGGTTTGAGAACCCTAGCTCGCCTTCGCCTTCGGCGGATAGGCAATGGTGATGGGCAAGAGACAGAAGATACGGAATCAGTGGATGAGTGTGTCTGGGACATAACATCAGAGGGTGATAGCCACTGTTGTGACTCCAAATATTTGTCATAAGTGAGGGGACCAAAGACAGGCAAACGCTCAGGTATGGTCAAAGCAAGTGGGGTGACAGCGACTTCACCCTCCTCGAAGGGCTCAGTCTCAGAGGACATAGGTGCAACGAGAGCCGGAGTAGAGTCAGAAGACATAGCATCCTCCATCTCGGTGTCGGATGTCAGGTCGATAGGGTGAGTAGCGGACGACATAGTACTGTAACAACCCAAAAGAAAATATGTACTCATAAGTAAATAAAGTCATGCAGTAAATAAGATTTAGTTAGTCGCGCATAATCTGCCACGCAAATCTAAATGCCTAACTAAATGAAAGCTAGCATTATAAGTTTATCATGCAGAGTTTTACTAGTCATGTAGTATCTACTAAGTGAATCTCCTACATGTTATCGGTACGAAGTAGGCGCGGAGGACGTGAAGTGGTGGTGTAAAACGGTCCGTTTGAAAACGTGGTTATAGTCCAATTTGTTTTTGAAAATACAAGTTGGTTCTCTATAACCTAGGCTCTGATGCCAATCTGTAACACCCCCAAAATCACAATGTGACAGCGGAAGACTATTTGGGGTATTACTTAGAGGATCATAGTCACAAGTTATAGAAAACGGCTCTAAAGAGACGTTTTAATAAAAAATAGTTACCATTTCATAAACCTCAGCGTTTAGAAACATCAAAAAGGGAATACCACATGTTTTGAAGTTACACAAAAGATAGTTTAAATATTTATGAAATGATAACTTTTATTGAAAGCAACACCACTTCAAGTGTCCCACGACATCCGCTCCACGCCTTCATGAAATTCTAATTAGTACCTGAGATGAACATGCTTAAAAGTCAACAAAAGTTGAGTGTTATTCATAGGTTTAAATAATAAGTTGAACACAAGTAAGAGATGATAATTGCTTCGAATACAATCACCATGGAAAACATAGATTATTATTATGCGCTAAGCTCATGACACCAAACTAACTGCATACACCTAATTACTGGCGTAAGTAATAATATTGCCCTCAGAGATGGAATTGCCAATTCCATAGTTAACCAAATATAGTGCGCCCCGGTTATTTCCGATAACCGAGTCGGGGTCGTTAATTCCCATAGTACTATCCACAATATTCGCGTTCACTAGTAAGTGATTAATGGTTCATGATGTAAGGGACTTATGGCAGGCAACTTAGGCTATAATAATAATGATCAGATAAGCATACAGTTTAAGAAAAGACTTGTGTTCTAGTTTATAGCATGCATCTCCCTCGCGGGGTTTGAAAGAAATAAGTAAAGGCGAGGCTATGAACTCACCTTTGCAAATGGTATCCGAGTAGTGTAAGGTCAAGTAGTATGAGCACGAAGTACCGTCACGCGACCTATAATTAGCATGGCAAGTCTTAGTTTATTGTTTTTATTCATGACTTAGCGTATTTAAAACGGTTGAAGCATTCTCGAGAGTTTGTGTTTAATAACGCTTATGTGGCAACGGTTAAGTTTAAATAAGTTTCGAAATGCTTATAAGTCTTTGGCTCTTGGAAAAGTGAATGGAATAGTTTACGAAGCATTCGTATAAGAATTGGCTCGAGTATATTCATTAAAGCGGAAACAATTACAAATCGACTTTATATTTATTTGATTTTTTTTTTAGTTTTGAAAAGTATATATATATATGTACAATATATATTTTATCTAAGTTGCGGGAAAATATTATATTTAGAAAAGTATAATATTTTCTAGTTTATACAAATGTGGTTGTCAAAATAGAAATATGTACCAATTTTATTTATGTGACGAAGACTTGTAGAAAATATAAATTTATTATCTTTTAGAAGTTTTAGGATGGGAAGCGTTAAGTGTAGATCTTGGAGGGTCCAAAGTTGTAAAGATTTATATAAGTTTCAAATTTTATAAGTATTTTAAGAAAAACATGTTAAGTGGTTCAAAGTAGAGGGTTGAAATCGTAGATGTTAGTATTTGTTTACAAAGTTTATAAGAGACCTTGAGAAAATGAGAAAAGGTGCGAAGTTTGGGGACTAGTTTTGTCAAGTCCCGAAAGTTACAAGTATTACAAAAAAAAAAGGGATGGGTAACTGCCATGAGGCAGTTTCGAACCCACAACCTTTTCTGCCACAGCTAGCGCTCCCACCAACTGAGCCAAAGGACCTTTTGTGTTAGAATTCGTAGCGTTATACTATTTAAGGATCATGTTGACTGTTTCATGTTTGATTTGCATTTCTTTCACAGTAGCCATGTTCGACTTTTTCATGTAATGCATGACTTCTCTTTTGTTTGGTGGTTTTTAAACAAACATGCTTGAGACTTATGCATGCATATACATTGCCTTTTTCTCTTGTTCATTGGTTTTTAACAAAGATGTCGAGTGTACCAAGGGTACAATATAAGCCTTACATTCGTGTTTATTGTTAGTTTCGAAATAGGTTGACAACAAAACGAGTTTCTATCCATTCAAGCTTATTAGTTAGTCTCGAAATGGGTTGGTTTCGAAATATAGTTGGTTTGACAACGTAGCTAGTTGTAATAAGGTCGTGTATAAGTGCCGTGAAAATGCATCGCTATGTTATCAAATGGTTAAGAAATCATGTCGTCCTATGTACGAAAAAAAAGAAAAGAGGAAAGGACTTACGACACCAAGAATGGTGGTGGAGAGTACGTGTAGGCGAGAATGGTAACCAAAAGAACCCGATATGTTTTCCAAAGTGAACCCGACTATCTTGCTTCTAAACCCTTATGCTCGTTACCTTAGTTTTTCCTTTGAGTGTTTGGAAGTTTTAATGAGGGTGTGGAAGAGTAAGAGTGTCGACTTGAGCTAGAGTAAACCAAGGGAAAACCAAACTTCAAATGCTATACCTTGCATACACTTGGAGGCTTTTGAATGAAATTTTGTAAGTGAAATATGGAATGAACTAAGGCTCGTGGGTTTTTAAGAAGAAAAAGAGGAAGAAGCCTTTGGTTAAAGACCAAGAGTCTTTGTTTAACTTGGGTACATGAGACATGATTTTACTTGTATCTAGGTAGTATGTTAAGAACAAGCACATGGTCTTTGGCTTCTTGAGTGGTTTTCGGCTGATACAAGGACAAAAGGGAAAGATGAGATGAGTTGGGTGCATGGGGAACATGCTTCCTTAAGGTTCAAAGTCAACTTATCTAGATACATGTTGTATTTTAAGTTGATTATACTAGTAATGTTTCTAGTTTAGTGTATTTACAAGTTTTTGGATGAGATGGGAGTTCTTTTGTGTGAGCCCATTCGGTTACAAGAAAAGAAAGGAAGGAAAAGACCTCAAATTTTCGTTATGCATATCGTGTCCCGTTTGAGCTTAAATGTGAGTCACGGTGTCCCGGTTTGAGGTTTTTGACCAACGTCTAATATATACTTTAGCATGTTTTTATAAAGGTAATAAAAATATAAAAAAAATAAAATATTAATTCTAACTCGTAGAAATATTTATTTGACTTTAGCCATAATTAATTTAGTGTCGGTACGCGTGCGGCTCGTAAGACAAGAAAATTTCTTGTGAGATTGATTTCAGTTATCAGTAATTATCAGGCATGATTAAATAAGACTACTCGAAGTTGCATAAATTTTTATGCAATAAAATGAAACGTACATGCTAAGATGCTCAATTTAGCTCAAATAAGTTTTGATAAACAATCTAGTTTATTAATATGAAGGTTGATGATAGTGAAATTTTGCAGGTGGCTACAGGGAACCTATATAATCTATCGACTCTCTCTTAGAGATTGTTGATATTGAAGAAGGAGACCCTTTCCCTAGTCTCCGGCACAGGAAACCAAAAGAGCACTAATTGAGTCTAGAGCCACGAGATCATCAATTAATATCTTTAGGACACTTATTTCTTGAAGACTCACTATTTCACACAATGTGGAATGTGAGATTATATCTTATGAGTCCTACGCACTATCCTTGTGGTATTGCCAAGACTTAATTGTGTCATATGGACCTCATCAGTGGAGCGATTCAAAATTGAATCAATCCAGGTCCAAGAAAATGGATTGACGGATGCCTTTGAAAACCGGTTGTTGTGTTTAAAAACTCTTTTCTCTAAGCACATCGACTGTGTACAATTATTTCAAATCAAAAGGTGTTTATGATAGATAAATGATTTTTCACTAAAACTTCGTTGTATTGCAAAAACAATTTCTATTGAGCGATACACGATTGTTTTTCAAATCTCTTTTCATCAATCAGTGAATCTCTATTCGCTGGTTCACTCACTCCGTGTTGTCTTCTTTGAGACGCTCCGGTTTGAGAACGGCTAGAGCAGCTGCGAAACCCTGTCAAGGAAATTCTTCGGAATTATACCTGATCACAGGCAGTACTTGTACTGATCAACGGGGAATCGTGGGCCGTGTACCTCAATTCAACGAAAGTGATCAAAGACACTTTCGTGTGCTTTATTGCTAACTGTTGTATGCAGGTACGCCCGACGTTTGCAGCTGATCAGAATGGAGCGGTCAATCCATAGCCGCATGCTCACACAACACATTCATTTCTTAAGAAATCATGATAAGTGCATCAAAGATTCTGATATTATCTCTCCATGCTTCTGCTACGCTGCTGCCAATATCATGAATCAACAAAAGCTTCCGCTACTCTGATAAGAAGATATCATGATCAAGAATGTGAGAATGTCGGTCCAAATGTCACAACATCACATATTGTTGGAATCACTCCTACACAGTATTTCAAGTATTTATATTTCATATGTAATAGGTAGCTTTGTTATGGCCTTTATGTTTGTTTAAGGTCAAGCTTATGTAGAAGGCCCATAAGCTTGATCCAAGCCCAATAAGGAATAGGGAAGGAGAGGGAGTGTTGCCCTAGCTCCTTGCCTATATAAACTCTTGTAAACCCTCATTTGAGGGTTGGTTGTTCAAGTTATTCTTTCACTCATACATTACGCCTAACCGTTTCATACTATTGTGTGTGTGTGTGCTTGTTTACTTGTTCAATCGCCTTATCTCTTCTCTTATAAGCTTGTGTTGTAAAACTAGTGACCTAACAGTGGTATCAATCGCCAAATAGTTGGGTGTACACTTTGTTTTTGAAGTTTTTGGTTTTTTGGGTCTTACGCGTAAAGATAACACAATCTTTGGTTCGCTTAAAAACTGATTTTTTTACACTTTTGAATCCAAGATTCTTGTACTTTCAACGTTATTAGGTGTTAAACTATTGGTTTTTGGCAAAAAGTTTGGGTCTTACGCGTAAAGATAACACAAGCTTGTTTTTGTACGCAAGTGTTATCCTACGCGTAACTGTTTTAAGTGCTTTGGATCATCAAGTTTCACACTTTTGTGTTATTTTGGTGTTATTGAAGCTATTTCATCACACAAAAACTGGTTTAGAAACATATTTGGACAAAATCATTCTTACGAGTAGGATTACGCGTATCAAAACCCTAGTTTTACGAGTAGTTCTACGCGTAACTTTGTTCCTGGCTTGATCTTCATTTTCCTGGTTTATTCCGTGTTTTCTTACTTGGATAAGTCTGAAAATACGTCGACTTTGGATATCTTTTGCACTGTGAAGTGTAAAAGATCACTTGGGATAAAACCCTAATCTTACGCTTAAGCATAAAGCTTACGCGTAGAAAATCTTACGCTTAAGATTCATCTTACGCGTAGACCTAGTCCTACGCATAAGGTAATCCTACGCCTAACTTTCTACGCCTAACTTACTGTTTACGCATAACTTTAGTCTTTTCTCCTGCTTACGCGTAAGCTAAATCCTACGCGTAACTATTCTTGTTACGCGTAACTTTTGGTGTTTTTACGCATAAGTGCTACTTGGTTCTTGTCATTTCTACGCCTAAGGATACTTCATCAACAAAGGTTCATTCGACTACAAAGATCCATTCTTACTACACAAGTTTATCATCATGTCTCAACCACCATACTCTAACTACTTCCCTCACACTTATAATCATCAACAACAACAACAATTAACTCCACAACATCAACAATGGAATCAACAACAAGCAATTTATCAACAACAATTTAATCAGCAACATACTCCACAACTTGGTGCAATTCCACAACCACAAATGGTTCAACCACCACCAAACCTTCAAGCTCTACCCTACACAAACGATTTCAATCAACATCCATCACGAAGCACTATGAAGGAACCCACTTGGTTTGCAAAGATGTGTGAAGCTTTAAGCAGCCAACAATCAATTCATGAAGCTGGATCACTTGATAGACCTCCAATGCTCACTCCAGGAAACTACGATCAATAGGTGATAAGGTTCTTTAGGTTCTGTGATCTGAAGAAGCCACATGGAAAGTTCTTAAAGAAGGTTATCTTGGAAGGTCCATTTGAGATGCCTACCGTCATTGTACCCGGAGATCCAACTGCTGTTCCACCAAGAGATGAACAAACCAACATTGCTACTGTTGCAGATTTAAATCCTACAGAACTTCTACACTATGAAGCTGATGAACTTGCAATGGAATACATCCTATTAGGATTACCAAACCCAATTCTTCGTAGTGTTGATGCTCAAAAGACTGCACAAAAGATGTGGGATCATATTCGTCTTCTTATGGAAGAATCTGTACTCAATCAGGAGGATTTGGAATCCAAAATTTACTTGGCTTATGAACACTTCATGATTGAACCTGGAGAGACACTTGAGTCATATCATCATCGATTTTCAGACATCATCAATGATTTGGATAAACACAACATCATCATGCCAAGAATTGCAGTGAATACTAAGTTCCTGAGTAGTCTTGGTCCAGAATGGGAGAAGTATGTCATTTTTCTCCGTCAAGCGAAGAATATGCATCATTCTACTTATGGATTGTTGTACGATTACTTGAAGCCTCATGAAAAGGAAGTTGATCGGGAAAGGATTCTCCGTGCTCAAATTGCTAAACAGTCACAACCGGACAATCAACAACTTGCCTTGTATGCTCAACAGAATTATCCCTCTCAACCAGCAACTCAACCAACTGCTTCCAACACACCTTCACAGCAACAACCTCAACCTCAACAAAATCAATTGGTCCCATACAGCAACAATGCTCAAGCACATGTCAGTGAAGCGACTGAGGAAACAGATCCGTTCGAAGCATTGCAACAAGGATTTGTGATGAATGCTAATGCTTTTGGCCGTTACACAAACAAATCCAACAATCGTATTCGTTCCTCATCTAACACACGGACTCAAGCTGTTGTGAACAATGGACGTGTTGAAGTTCAGAATCGTGATTATGGTCGTCAGATGGGCGGTGGTCAAGGGTTTAATGCTGTGGGTAGGAATAACAACAGAGCTCAAGTGGTGGAACAGGGAAATGCTCAAAATCGGTTAAATGGTCTTAGATGCTACAACTGCAATGAGAAGGGACACCTGGCTAATGCATGTCCAAAGCCAAGGACTCGGGGCAGTGCTTATTTCAAAGAGGCCTTACTTTTGGCTCTTAAGGATGAAGCTGGTGGATCTCTCACAAACAAAGAACAGAGCTTTATGGCAGATGCAGACTCAGATGATGATATGGAGGACTTGCAGGCTAATGCAGCTATTATGTTGATGGCTAATATGCATGAGCTGCACATGAGTGATTCAGGCCCAGTGTATGACACTGATGGCTTGTCTCAGGTACCCGAACAAACCATCATCATATCTGAACTAATATCTCCGCCAATATCTGAATCCGGCACAGATCAGACTGTTCAAAATGAGTCTTCTACATCTTCTTCTGATGATTTTCAAGTTAACCCTGTAGTTACATTTGACGATCAAGATGACCTCATGGTTTCCTTTGATAATCAAATTGACTCCGTGGTCGTACTTGAGGATCTAAAGAATGATCATGTTGAGACTCACGTTGAACAAGATGATCTGTTGCCTCATCCGGATTTTGCTCGGTTAATTCAAGACCATAAAATCAAAATGGAGGAATGTTATGCATTAAATCAATCCTTAAAAAGTAAAAATGCACTATTAACCAAGGATTTTGAATGTTTACAAATGCAACTCAACTTTTTCAAAACTCAAGAAAACCGTGAAAAAGGTTTTGAAGCCGCTTTTGCAAAATCTCATCAAAACGAAAAATATTTAGAGAGACAGATGCGTGATCTAGCCGTCTCGAAGAATGCTTTATTGTCTGAATTAGAACAACTGAAACATGAACATAAAATAGTCACAGTATGTGACCCGGACTTAGTGAGTACACGTCGAGTACGTATAATCGGTAGTTGTATTATCGACGTAATCGGACGTTCAGGAGGTATAGTAGTAGACTCAGACGTAGACGGTATTTCGAGACAAGAAACAAACACTCTCTAGGTGGTCGAAGTAGGAATTCTCGGTTTTCATTCCGG
>BPTQ01000002.1:47965182-48287557 GCA_019973895.1 Chrysanthemum seticuspe
GACAAACTACAACTGGGACCGTCCTCAAAGGTAAGTTAGTGACTCTTAGTGTCTACACTTGGAGAGTATTTACAAGAGCTGTCTAACGATTCTAGACACTTCCTGAGCTATACTTGGTGACTACTAGAATAACAACTAGTAGTTCACTAACTTACAGTTCACATGGATTCTCTAGAAAACTACTTAGAGCACCGAGATCTGAGTTATCACGCAAAACCAAAAGGACTCGCCTCTGTTCCCTCTCCCAGAGGAAGAAGTTATGGTCGTTAGAGATTCTCTTTCGGTTATCAAATACATCCCAAGGGACACTCTTACTTTGTTCGAAGACAACTCTCTTTGAACTCACCGATTCTTCCAAATCACGTACGCAGTGACCCAGGTACTGCTGAAAATTAGAAGTTATGGCCACAGTGATTCACTGTTGGTCATCGTATAATTCATATGCTACTGGTTGTCACTTAGTGACACCGGTATTGAAGATTAAAAGTCGTCATGGACCCAGTGACGCATGCACTAAACCTTCTTAGCCACTCAAGTTTCTCTCAACAGAAGCTTGTTTCATTCTCACAGGGAACCCTACATAAACTATTGGCTTTCTCTTAGAGATTGCTGGTATTGAAGAAGGAGACCCTCTCCCTTGTCTCCGCTCAGGAAAACCAAAACGCACTATTGAGTCTAGAGCCACGAGATTCATCAAAAGATCTCTTAGGTACACTTGACATTCAATCACTTGATGATCAACAATAAGATCATCAGTGGTTCATATCGAGTCCTTCACAGATCTTAGCAATCTGTCGAGAACATTTATGAGAGGTTCACATCTGTGATTCTCAGTGATTGAATGGAAACTCCTGCCAGGGTCAACATCAAACAGCCCTGACAGCAGGTCTCTTCGGTAACTCCCCGTGGATTACGCGGAGTGTGTCTCAAACGGTCTACAGTCGTGAGGTGATGCTTCGGTGTACCTCAGCGACTCATCTGAACTGTAGATGTACTTCGGTACGTCGCGTTATCTCACTTGTGAGACTCCAGTTCAGGAACGGCCTTTGTAAGAATTAGAGTTGTGTCTTCACACTATGCTGTTGACACTCTCGAAGTTCAAACTTGTAAGTGCCGGAAACCGCTTATTACTAACCGTTTGAAATGTTTTCTTCTTATGGAAGCTCCGGAGCGGGATGATCGTGCTGATTCTTCTCATGCTCACGCCAACATCATCACTAATGGAAGTTCTATCCAATGAAACACAACAGTCAGAATGATTCTTCATCTACTCTAAGAATCTACAAAGTCAAAGACTTAAAGAACTTCATCAGTATTGATTTCCAACGTCAAAGAGCGTGTGAGCATGTTGAAGAATGACGTGGAGACACTGGAGCAGCGAAGCAGACCTGAGGCAGACTGATGCAGACAACAACATACTATCACTTTCACCACAAAGAACAATGATCAAAGAACAAAGTTAAAGATGACGTCGAAGCATAACTGTTCAAAAGAAACAATCTCTCTACACTGGGGAGATTACTCAAATCAAGACAATTCCTCTCACAAGAAAGAAGAATGTCAGAAGACGTCACTGCTACTATTACATCAACGCCTTCACCGTTTACATTCATATATACTTGAGGGGGAGATTGTTGGAATCACTCCTAAACAGTATTTCAAGTATTTATATTTCATATGTAATAGGTAGCTTTGTTATGGCCTTTATGTTTGTTTAAGGTCAAGCTTATGTAGAAGGCCCATAAGCTTGATCCAAGCCCAATAAGGAATAGGGAAGGAGAGGGAGTGTTGCCCTAGCTCCTTGCCTATATAAACTCTTGTAAACCCTCATTTGAGGGTTGGTTGTTCAAGTTATTCTTTCACTCATACATTACGCCTAACCGTTTCATACTATTGTGTCTGTGTGTGCTTGTTTACTTGTTCAATCGCCTTATCTCTTCTCTTATAAGCTTGTGTTGTAAAACTAGTGACCTAACACATATTATCAACACCACATAGGAAGAGTCAGAGATTTAATGTGGCTGATGATCTCAAAGCTGGCTCAAAACTCATTATCACGTGGATCAGTAAAAGACCTCCACCTGGTTTAACCAAACATGCATTGTGAAGAATCAATGACTACGAGCTTCAGAGCAAAGTAATTCATCAAGAGTGCAAGAACAATTTATAATGTAATATCAGTTTGTATTCAATGTAAGTTTAATGTGTGTTTGAGGTGACCTCCCTTAGGGGGAGATTGTTTGGAATTAGAAATTCCAGGTATTAAAGAGTCGGTCACCTCAAGTATATGTAATCGTTAGAGAGCTCGTAGTCACAGTTATTTTATGATTAAGTAGTATTTAGTTTAGTAACACCGTGAAGGACGGACGGGTCTTTACCCACTGTATGCCTGATCCACAGCCCGTAGGTGGCGTTTGTTTGTAAGATACTATAAATACCCTCTACCTCCCAAGGTAGAGGGTTGGAGCTTCAATACCATTTTTCTTTGTTTCACATAGTTCCCAACTCTCTTCATTTCTCTCACTAGAACTTTCTCTCTCTAAACACTTTTGTACGCCCCATAGTGATTATGGTTTAGTGTGTCTGTGAAATCCTATATCTTACAGTGGCTGATTCGAAAATTTTTAGGTGATCGTCCGGATCACCTGTTCCATCATAAGTTTTCACATTGGCGGGCATGCGCCTTCTTTTGTTTTCTGAGAAATTGCTGATGCGCCGAGTGAACGTATCCACTTTTTGGCGGCGCCATGGGAGGGACATGTCCTCCTCCTCTTGATCGCGATAGTTCTTCCTGGACTTCCAGTGTCCGGTTTCACTGTCCTCGTTATCCGAGGAATTACCAGAGGATGAGTTTTCCCTCTTTCGGCGCTTGTGCTGACTATCCTCCGAGTTTCCGCTTGAAGGGCTTTCACTTGGAGAGTACCTTCGCCCAAGTCTGTCCTGAACTCTGCGGCCACCAAGCCTGGCGTGGACATTGGTACGCCGTTCATCCTCCTCGCTTCCTTCCGAATCCTGCGAGTTAGATGTCTCATCATTCTCGACTCTCCTCCCAATTCTGTTAAATACTGGGGGTCGGCGACTATCCCTCCCTCGCTTCTCCCTCTGACGGCGCGGTGGGGATGTTTTGTATTCTGAGTCGAAGTTTAGTCGGGCATGCAGGCTCCGACTTGACCTCTTTTTTGCTTCCTCTTGCATGAGAGCGGCCAAAGTTTCGTAATTTTGCGATACAAAATCTCCCGGTGCTAGTTCCGGTGCGACTCCTTCTAGAGCAAGGGTGCCTGTTTCTACCACTGGGCCCTTGTTTCTATCGGGTGCATCTGGTGCCTTTGAGAGGTCAGTTTCTAGCACTAATTGGAGAGGAGTAGCAAAAAGGGTGCGCAGCGGATCTGCTGCGCTGGTGGTGGTTGTAGTGGCTTGGGTTATCCCCGAGCGTTGCTCCACCGTAGGGAGGACTAGGTCTGGGCCTAATCCCTGATTTTTAGTGACACTGGTTGTCCCAGTAGTCTGCTTAGAAGCTGATCCGCTTTGCAGCTTCTTTCCTGTAAGGTCTGCTTGCGATCGCTGGTTTTCGTGCTTCGTCATTCTAGTTCTTAGTGATGGTCCCATGGATGGCGCCACTTGTTGATACAAAAGTTGGGTGTTCCTTGTTTGAGCTCCGGTTCTCGTATCAATTGATTATTGCTGCTTGAGACCTGCGCACCAAGTAAACAGAAAACACCATTAGGCTTATTGTGGGATTGTCTCCCACGATTATCCTCCGGCGTAAGAGTAAGTAATCGGTTTTAAGGTTATATTGAGTTAGGGTTTTTAGATTGTACCTTTAATGAGGGATAGGGTTCCCTTTATATACGCACGAAATCCTTGTTGGCTTCGTGTTCCCCAACCTTCGGCGTATCCCGCCAAAGTCGGTTGGTAAACGATTATCTCCAAAGTTAGGAGATATCCGATATCTTATTCCATAAATAAGTTATGGGTTTGGGCCGTTGTGAGCCCAAACGCTTATCGGCGTAGACCAGTTCGTGCTGGGATTTCTAGTATCGGTCTTTGGTCGGGTTCGTGACCCGGATATAGACTATACGTCATTAGATATATATGTAATTATAAGTTTAAGTTTGATATATATGCCATTTTTGAACTTTTAGAAAAATGCATATGTGATTATAAATTTAAGTTGGATATGTACATAATTTTGAGCTTCTAAAAAAATATATATGCAATTCATTTATTTAATTTTATGGTTCTCTGAACCAGTGTTTTTATCTATTTCTTTGATGTTCATTACTTTTTTACTATTTCATGTCTCTACTCTAAAATACTATTATTAGTTTCTGTTTTATATATTTATAATATAATTACTCATATAATAAAAGTAGGTTAACTTTGTATCCATTTATTTGTTCGGTTACCAATGATTAGAGGTGTTCACTGTTGGTTTGTGGGAGTTATAAACACACGTAAACGACTAGAAGTGTGTGAGCCGATGGGGGCACACACGATAAACACGAGTATATGTGTCGAAAGTTAATTATACTTGAATATATTACCCGTACTATGCATGAATTTGACCCGATTCACTTGATGATCCATGGGCTTGTCCAAATAGATAAATGGGTCGTTTTAGTTGGTGCCTTGGGCCTGTCCAACATCTGATCGGGCAGTAAAAAAAGGTGTGGGTTTTCTTGCTTGTTGAGCAAGTAAAAAGCCCATATGTGGGTTAATAGTTGAACATATATATAGACAAATATCACATGCATTCTGTGATATGTCTCACGATTCACATGCAATTCTAAAACTCTACAAAACCAGTCAATCTATCCATTATTTTATATAACCAATCGGATTTTATAGAATCTGGATTAGGGTTGTTTGGTTTATTTTATTTGAGACACTTGCATCTATTCGATCCAAGAAGTAGTTTCACATTTTATTTCTCCTGCTTGTTTCTGATTCTTGAACAGCTGCAGCAAAGACAAAGAGTTTTAGTTTTCTGTTTGTTTATTTTCTCGGATAGAACAAGATGGGATATCGGACACGACTTGTCCGATATCGGGTGATATTGTAAAACTGTTTCGGACAGTGTGTTTCTCGGACAAAATTAAAGAAAGGTCCTTGGGGTTTTTCTTGTTCGTGATATTCAAGTGTTAATTCAAGTTGTTGATTGGGTTTTTAATTACGTTCTCGACTAGCTTCATAATCGAACGTATATGTTAATCGGGTTTGTGTGTGATACTCTTCGAGGTATCTATTTTAGATACTTAAGGTTTCGTTTTGGTTTCTTGTTCCGTTACTAGAGATCAATTGCCAAGCAAGGCTAGCTTTTCTATATCCATTTTAATTAATTAATATCGTATTAATTATTTGTTTATTAATTACATGCTTAATATAATTGCATTAACTAGATCCAATATCCGCTGCGTACTCGTAGAGGTTAATGGTTAACTGGTTCTAAAATCCCAACAGTGGCATCAGAGCCAACTCGTTTTTGTGATTATGGGTTACACGTTTCTGAATTAATAAACATGTTTTAAAAGGCTATATGAAACCTTATTTAGTTATTCGTTTTATTTGGTTTTGACAACTATATTCAATACTTGTCAAATTTTTAATAAATAATAACTAGTCACACACAAATTAAAATTATATTGATAATTAAAATTAATTTGTTAATTGAAATTATTTGTTAATTAGAATTTAATTTACATGTGAATGATAATTACTTTGTTAATTAAAATTAAATTGTTAATTAAGAATTACATGTTAATTAAAATTACTTGCTAATTAGAATTAAAAGTTAATTTGAATTTATTAATTGTTAATTAGAATTATTATGATAATTAGAATTACATATTGTTTATTAAATACATAATATTGCGTAATTACTTGTTAATTGAGATTGCCATGCGTTTTATGTGTTTTCCGGCCACAAGACCCACTCAATTGCTTTTATAAGTGATGTATGGGGCGATCTAGGTATTACATCCTAGTGACGGTCTTATGGTTCTCCGTTTGGGGAAGACTCGCAAGAGAACTCGGAACAATATGTGGTTATAGATTGATGTTTATGTTTAATATGTTTGTGATTCCGATATGTGCATTATTACTTGCTTTGACACCTAATTGTATGCAATATGGAATAATACATATCGTAACCATAACATTAATATTGGTCTTTATTTACACGCCTAAATAACATGCTCATTGTGACCTGCTATTTGATTCGTGGAAAATCGCTTTTGTTAAATAAAGTGACCTAATATATGAAACACGTTTTCAAGAATTTAAAAACTAGACGCTATGGACACTTAGGATGTACGGCTCACCCACTAGAACAAACTCAAAAGGGGGTTCAAAGAGGTGCGCACCGAAAAGATGTCTAAGGTTATGCTTCAGCGCTTACCTGGTCCTCTGCCTCCCTGTGCGTTCGATTGGAGCTACCGTGAACCATAATGATCATTACAGTGTCATTACCAAAAGGTTTTTAAAATTAGTGTTACAGAGTTGTTTTGCATGCTTCTTTGTACACGACTTTTACCACATTTATGTGTGCATACCTATTTGTCAATATTAAGTCTATGCCACCCAACAATGGACACGTGCACTTGGATTGACTTCTCTGGTCAGACCTAAGGGCCTTTCCAACCCATGGTAATTATTTCTCACTGGTCAGACCTCTGGTTATTTTTACACGTTCATACTTGGTCGACTTATATCGAGTTAACCTGGTCAGACCTCGGACCCGAGGCATAAGATGAGAACTAAACATGCTTTTGACATTATTACTTGATACTAATGCCTTAAACAGTCTCATAAATCTAAGAGTTGCATTATGCAATTAACGCTCGTCGCTTACCTCTTGTCCTATTTTTTTATACACTGGTCAGACCTATGGTAATTAAGTGGGGTTGTAAGATGGATCTTATTCTTAATTAGTAATTAATTAGGTAGTTAATTCTTTTAAGAATGTAATTATCGAAAATACTAGAATTGAACTTTTTATGTTCTCTTTACTTGTGTTATTGCAACATAATTCGTAAACAATATTGTTTTTCTTCCAAAGACAAACTTAATCTTTTTTCATAGTAAGAAGAGTGAGACTTATTCCTATCTTTTCTCCTTAGTTGACTAACTAAGATATGATTCCAAAATAGATAAACTCATTTATGATCTTTCATTACCCTTTAATGGTCTAGAGTTAATTGAAAGATAGAATATTTTGTGTAACTGGAAACATTGTGTTTAGAGCTACCAAAATAAATAACATCCTGCACTTGCCACGATGTATGAGTTTAAACAGCAAAGAGTTAAAGGAATTACTAGCATATTTGCTAGGTAATCTTCTTGGAATCTTATTATTCATAAAGTGCTAAATACCCTTGGGGCCTTGTAGACGATAAAGGAGGAATTACATGCTAAAGATTCAAGTTAATTGAATGAATGAATGGCTAGTCCATTGTCTACATAAGTAGAACTTCATATACTCTGTTCAATACCTAAGTACATGCTACTCGTAGGCATTTGAAGAGAATAGGTAAGTATATAAAGCTGCTATATGCTTTCTACTGGAAATGTAACACTTGTAATGTTGACAAATCCAGTGGGAACAATTGCATTTTATTACTGAAATATCATTCATGTAATGTTGTCAATTTCAGTGGGAGCTACGGGATTTATTTTCTGTTAGTCACCCGTATCATTTCAAACTAGCTTTGAAATAATCCATTACTTTCCGAATATGAACAACCATTGCTTAAAGGAAAATTGCATTTTTTATTTTATAAGATAACACGTTGCCTTCCTGCTGTCGCTTCCTGAAACGTTATCTATAGAATAATAATCCACAATTCCTTATTACAGGTTATGGTTCTAAATCTACTTATGATATCTATGACATTATCATATCGTTTGAACAATCAATCACGTGTTGTTTGTTTTCATAATATGATGTTGTACCTTTCACAAGTGGGAGAAATCTCAAAGTGTGTGCAAGGAACAACAATATTATTGGTACCTCTTGACCGCAAGGTAAAGGAAACTAATAATTCTACTAGGACTTAAACACGTTAGATGTTTAATGCCCTACTACATGTAAATAAGAATTTTACTAGGACTTAAACACATTAGATGTTTAATGCCCTACTACATTCTAATAATGATTCTACTAGGACTTGAACACGCTAGATGTTTGTTGCCCTACTACATTCAAATGTCATAATATAGTGTAAAGATACTTCAACATTTGACTACATGTTTTTAGTCAACATAATTATGGTTATAGGATAATGATCATAATTCTGAAGTATAAAATTGACTTGAAATTACTATAGAATTCAATAGTTTGCGTTCATGATTACTTTTGTTAGTATAATTGTGCTTACATGTTAAGACATAATTATAAAGTCGTTGAATTAATCAATGACTTATAACATAAAGTATATATAGTAAATGTGTTATGTCTTCTCGTTAACACATAAACATGAGGCTTTGAGTTATTCATAGACTGACAATGTATTATTGAAATGTTCTGTTTTCTGGTTAACACATGAACATATAATCCTTGAACAGTTCTGTCTTCTTGTGAACACGTGAACATAAGGTTCTTGTATTATTCAATGAATATACGTTATAGCATGTACTTGGTTCGTAAATACTTTATATGCAATTTGGCTTGACCCAATTGACAAGTATTTGGTCCAAAGAGAATTAAGTTATCTATAGAATTCGGATATATTTTCAGAATTCTAATAACTCATAGGATACCACTTCATTATGGTATGTCTAATGTGTGGATCAAACCTTATTCATATTGTTTGGTTCATGATAGCTTTAATTGCTCTACCTCCAAAACATATCAAGGTTAGAAATTGCGTGTGTCATGGATACACTCAATAGAGTTCAAACCTAGAAGGTATTCAAGACAACCTATAACTGAAAACCCTAATTCATTAGGGATTTGAGGTTTTACCACTCAAACCATTTGAATCATAAACCCTTTTGGATTTTTGATTTTTCTACACTTCCTAGCTTGAAGATTGTAGTTTTCGTGTTCTTCCTAGCTTGACGAAACACAAAACTATTGCTAGAACTTTTGGTTAAAGAGTGATACTAGATTAGAGTTTTTCTATAAACCCTAATTTGAGTTGTTGGAAGGAATTCCATTATGTCTTGATTTAAGTTCTGAATTTGTTAAAATCTTATGAAGCATTTTATTAACGAATCTAGAAATGAGAACTTAAAATGTATTTAGTGGTTCCCAATAAAGAACAATTTATTGTTGCTTAAATACTTAGTATTTAGAGAATTGTCTCTACTTACAAAAGTAAGTGGGAGTATATACATATCTCAAAGTTTTTGAGAACAAAATACTTAACCTTCTAAAATCCACTTATTAATGCCATACTAAGGTTAAACATGAAAATGTCGACCGAAGTATAATGATTACTCTCATTCATAAATCCGAAAGGATGCCTCATCACTTGAGTGATATTTTATATCAATGCTGAGGGATATAAGTTAGAAGATTATAGTGAATCAACTAACTACTAAAATATATTATCACATCTTGAATCTGATAAATGTTTTAGAACTATGAATGATAAGATGCAGTCCTTAAAAGGCAAATCGAGTTTTGAGCTTGATTGTAATTTCGCCTAACATGTTAACCTATGAGGATGGAATGAGTTTCTTTTGAAGAAAGACTCACAAGGACAAAATTGTATACATTTTTATGTTTGGCATTTTATAAGAAGTTTTTAATCATACTTAAGCAATTGACTGTGATTAAATTTTCTTATATTATACATGCATTAATTATATAAAGATATTTAATTGTAATACATGTGATTTGTATGTTGAATATGACAATTTGATTTTATAACTCTTCCTTTATGATTACCTTTTGCGAGGACGGTTTGTAATCAAAAGGGTTATGAATCTATATTATCTTTATGTAGTATACAAAATTTGAGCAATCCATATTTTGGATTGGATCATGCATCTAAAAGCTGAGATCTTGAATTTAATTACAATATGATTCTGATTGAATTAAGATATCTCTTGAGTACATCTGACATTGAGTGGGAGCAATGTATTTTTCCTTAAAATTTACATGTTGAAGATATCATTCTATTTAAGCTAGATATTGATCCTTAAGCTTGGAATGAAACTTCACTTGGAATTTAGGGAATAAAACAAACAATCTTGGAATAAATGTTTATTTGGAATAAACAAATGCGGAAAATAAAGTCTAACACAAATGCAATATATTATTCAAGCAAGTCTTCAATGATATATTTCACTTGGAATAATTTACATGGATGGAAACCTTGTGTTTTTAAACTAAGGGTTTATCATGTATATATTATATTGTGTACAAGACAAGTTGTTGCTTTTGTACAAGAACAAAATGAGCTGACAACAACAATATCTAATTGAGAGTGTTTAGATTATTGTTTTTATAAATGTTTACGAATTATAAAGCATAGTGTTGTATAAGTACAAATGATGCTAGAGGATTATTTATACTAGTTGTAGTAGGAGTTTATCATTTATGATAAATCTGCTAACTAGTTGTGCTCAACATAGAGCATTGTTGCATTACACATTAATGAATGAGAATACTTTACACTTTTAGAAACTGTAAAGATGACTGTCAGTATGTCGTTGATTTCTAATACCTCATGCAAGGTAGGACGACATCTCCATACTATAATTCTTGCAATAGTATGAGCATATGAGATAAGACACTCATCTTATATTTCAAATCACTCACTATATGTGATATTTGAAATAAGTGTTCGGAAAGTTTACTCAGATAACTATTTAGTTTTTCTTTTAAAGAAAGGTTGAGAATGTTGGAAACATTAGGGTTCAACTTACTATATGAGTTTCATGCATATCTGTTTTAGTATTTGGATAATTGGGATTGATAGACAATTTTTACATTATGATGAATAAAGATACTTGGTATTTGTTATTCATTCATATAATAATTGTTATCCTATATTTGCATGTTTAATCCTTGAATAATTTTATTATTCGAAATATGTCCATTGTCGGTTAACAATATGGGAATATTGTTATGATAAGGCAAATGTGAGTGTTGGTTATAATTCTAATGAGAATTTGGATTGTTCCCACCAAACTCATATGTATTCACTAGAGATGCATATTGGATTCCCCAACTTTCAAACATTTAATTTTGGATCCTCGTCATAACTAAAATATTGAAAATGGTTTGTTATCTTCATCCTTAGACTTGAGATACAAGCAAGTTCTATTATGTGTGGATATCATTCTTTGTAAGTATACGCAAAACGCTATCTGAACAAGGTAGTTATAAAAGCTATATTTCGGAGTGATGTGAAGCAGCATCCACAACACTTGTAGTCAATAAAGGATTTGTTACTCCACTTGATATGTGCAGAAAGATACCATGGCGCCTCTCCAGAATTAATAAGATAATTGTTCGGCCGAACCCAAAGGGTAATGCAAGATGATACTTGATTACATTTGGTATATCTAATTAAATTCTATAACGAGATTCTAAATGGTTAAACTATATGGAATGATTTGAGATCCATAATCCATGGTTTAACGGTATCTATAACAAAGGATGATTAGAGCAAGACATTGAATGACCATGCTACTGAGAAACTTTTACGAAACTATTCTCTCAGACACTTTTAGTTAAAAAGCGAGTGAGAGCGTTTGCTAGGCGTTTCCGTCGTTAGTTTTGTGTGCCATTCGACACACCAACTCCCAAGTGGGAGCTGTTGGTTTGTGGGCGTTATAAACACACGTAAACGACTAGAAGTGTGTGAGCCGATGGGGGCACACACGATAAACACGAGTATACGTGTCGAACGTTAATTATACTTGAATATATTACCCGTACTATGCATGAATTTGACCCGATTCACTTGATGATCCATGGGCTTGTCCAAATAGATAAATGGGTCGTTTTAGTTGGTGCCTTGGGCCTGTCCAACATCTGATCGGGCAGTAAAAAAAGGTGTGGGTTTTCTTGCTTGTTGAGCAAGTAAAAAGCCCATATGTGGGTTAATAGTTGAACATATATATAGACAAATATCACATGCATTCTGTGATATGTCTCACGATTCACATGCAATTCTAAAACTCTACAAAACCAGTCAATCTATCCATTATTTTATATAACCAATTGGATTTTATAGAATCTGGATTAGGGTTGTTTGGTTTATTTTATTTGAGACACTTGCATCTATTCGATCCAAGAAGTAGTTTCACATTTTATTTCTCCTGCTTGTTTCTGATTCTTGAACAGCAGCAGCAAAGACAAAGAGTTTTGGTTTTCTGTTTGTTTATTTTCTCGGATAGAACAAGATGGGATATCGGACACGACTTGTCCGATATCGGGTGATATTGTAAAATTGTTTCGGACAGTGTGTTTCTCGGACAAAATTAAAGAAAGGTCCTTGGGGTTTTTCTTGTTCGTGATATTCAAGTGTTAATTCAAGTTGTTGATTGGGTTTTTAATTACGTTCTCGACTAGCTTCATAATCGAACGTATATGTTAATCGGGTTTGTGTGTGATACTCTTCGAGGTATCTATTTTAGATACTTAAGGTTTCGTTTTGGTTTCTTGTTCCGTTACTAGAGATCAATTGCCAAGCAAGGTTAGCTTTTCTATATCCCTTTTAATTAATTAATATCGTATTAATTATTTGTTTATTAATTACGTGCTTCACATAATTGCATTAACTAGATCCAATATCCGCTGCGTACTCGTAGAGGTTAATGGTTAACTGGTTCTAAAATCCCAACATTCACGGGGCGGTTCGGCTCGGTTCGGTTAAATATTTTTACTATCCATCAGTGGGCGGGTAGTTCATTTTACTATCCGAATTTGAACCGTACTAGGCGGGTAACCGGATATGCGGGTACCCGAAATGAGCGGTTACCCGCGGTTCGAGTCATGGTTAACCATTTAAAAAAAAATCATCGAATCAACTCGGACGAACAATAACCAAAATTAGAACGTAATGCGTCATTGTAGTAAAATTAAATAACATTGAAGAGATTATAGTCGACTTGAATCCACAACAATTTGGTTATGAAGCATTCTAACACAATGAAGTCCCGCTAAGCCACAAGACCTTTGGTTTCCTTTTGTATTGTTAAACTACAACTAAAAGTAATGGGAATGTTCCCCAACAAAATGATTATAGGTTCAATTCTTACTCACGACACACTGAGATTGCTAGTTGAATATATATATAATAATGTTAGGTTCAATTCTTACTTACGACACTGTGAGATTGATTAGTTGAATATATATAATGTAAGATAGTTGCCATTTAAAAAGTCTTGTATTAACAAAAGTGTTTTAGTGGTATAAAAAAGTTAGTTATAAACGAATATGTAGCATATAAACCCGAGTACCCGACATATGTCTCCTGTTTTCATTTTCAACATGTCTAAATATGTAACAATGTTATTTCTTTTTAAAAAAATCACATACAACCCTTAAACATTATGTTACATTAACTTTAATATATTAAACGCAACTCCTTTCGTTATAAAAAGACTACTAAAAAGATGTAACAATGTTGTTCTTGACAAACAGTATCGTCTATACTATTACTGAGTGCAGTGGTGATCGGATTTGAAGTCCAAATTAGGATCCACTAACTCACTAAATCTTTCACCAAACATTCATCGTGATGCAGTAATGCATAGCAATAATTATACCTGGATGAGGAAACAGGAAACTTATCAGAGGTGTTCCATGGGCTGAGCAAAGCGGACCGAAAACAGAAAACTCGGAAAAACACACAAAAACCATATAAACCGAACCAAATAGAACGAACCGACACAAAACAAAACCGAACCAGGTCACTTCGGTTCAGTTCTCGGTTCATATTTTTCATAAAATCGGTTTTCGGTTCGGTTCCTGAAACTAAACTTAAATTTTCATCAATTAAACATTAATTAAAAAATTAAACACATAAAAAACATAAAAACTAATAATTTAAATTATACTTCGCTTTAATTTTTTCCTTCATCTCCAGCACTATCTCAAGTTGTTTGCCCCTCAAATGATCATGGGGTGTTGTATAGAATAGTTCATCTTTTTGACGTTGCTTATCTTGCAAGAACTCAAACTCCTTTTCTCTCAATGCAATTTCCCTTTTTTTGATCTCAATTTCCTGCTTCTTTAATTCCAAAAACAACGATGATGCCACTTTCTTCTTGGCTTTGTCCACGTCTGCTGGTCGAGTTCCTTGCACAACATGTGCCGACTCAGATGTGTTGAATGAGGTGGACTTCGATTTTTTCCCAAAGCGACCATGCCCTCGAATTATTGGAAGTTCTACCTCTTTCCATTTTTTATGATCTTTTAGAAGACTCCACGCATGAAGAAGTGTAAAGTGGGATCCATACTCATCACGATATTCATCTATTGCCTTTTGAAGGACCACCACATTTGACTCACCCTCATTCATTCTAACCACATTATCGTAGCTGGAACAAAATTGACTTACTTTACCACGCAAACTCTTCCATTTACAGTTAATCGAATCGTAAGTACGAATTCCGGATACCCCCATTTCTTTCTCAAGGTATTGTAGTACCTCGGTCCAAAACCCTTGTGCTTTCTTCGAATTCCCTCTAGCGCTATCTTCTGATGTGTTGACCCAAGCTTTACATAAGGCAATTTCTTCGGCCACGGTCCATGGAACGTTACGTTGTTCCTTATCTGAGTCGTCTTTTTTAGACCTCTTTTTTTGACGTCTTTTAGACGGCTTCTTATTTACGAGAGGGGCCTCATTGACGGGAAAGTCATCCTCAAAGGGTGCCGAACTTATTTCCATTTCAGATTCCATAACTACTTCTTGTGCTGTGGGTATCTCTCGTTCATCTGTTTCTTGTTGAACGGCGTCAGAACATACCAATTGTTCTGATTTTTCTTCATTATTATTTCCATTTGGAGATGTAGCATCGGCATTGACATCGGTTGGTGTTCCATCAATGCCTTTAATCAGAGACCACATATCACAAAGAGCTTTAGCTATTTCCTGAAAACTAAACTACTATGACTAACAAGTCCCTGCACAGTTAACCCAGTTCCCGAACCCAAATACCTCTGGTGGTCCACCTGCAGCTTTCGAGTGCTTGTAACAATGCAATGATTACTTCTTCTGAACCCTCATTTCCAGTATTATTTACCTAATGGTTTGTACATCCCAGATAGATTGAAATAAGCAGCATTCAAGGGTCATAAGCATATCCGTCTGATGAACTCATCTACCAAAGTTCCCTGCAAACATACAACAATCAGATGAATGTAAACAGTCTAAAAAGTTCATGCATATAACTTCCTAAATCGGTTTCTACTAAATCTTTTCGTATTATCATAAAATTTTAATTTTAGCAAGTCGCAATCATATTTGGCTCGGTAAGATTTAAAGTCAAATTGACCCTTAGCCAACCCATCCACGTTCACAACCTATATACTTAATATTATGCCATTCCAATCATGAAACAGACAGTGAGGTTTGATACGGCCTACTAGTGTTACAATCATATTTTGTAAATCCAGCTACACATGGAGCATAACCGCATAACATAGGTCAGTGCTAATGTTAAATCATTACTAGTACCCTAAAAGCTTAGGAAGTAATTATCTTTCTAATGGAAAAATTACAATTTTGGACTCCAAGATAGTTTTCTGTTATCGTATCCTATTTCATTCTCTTTAACACAAATATCCACATTTCATACGCAAACAAAATATATGATATGAAATAAAAGAAAGAACCATCTTAAAACTATCTTTCAGAGATGTGAAGTATAAACATAATAACAAGTTGCAACTTCTAAATAACAGACAATATATGTGTTTTTCTAGGACATGCACTTCGTAACAATACCTTTTTCCTTTATAGATTAAGGAGAATATCCCACATCACGACATAGCAATAATATATATGTAATATATTGGCATATTATCTTCCTATCACGTCCCAACCGCTAAACAATTTATTTTTTGGAAAGGATATCCTATAGTAGGACACTGTCTGTGGTATCTAAAGTTATTGACGTTGATAGCTTGGGTTTGTAATAGATAAACGCATACATTCTTTTGTGGCGAGTAAGATAATGATACACCGATTCCTGCATATTAGGGATACATAGTAAGACACATAAATAAATATCAGAAATCGAGGTTAAATCCTGATTGTATATACCTCTCAAATTTAAATTATTATGCTCCGAGTATCTCTAGGGGTTACCGATTATACTGATGTCATCTGAAACTTTTCAAAAATGCATGTCCATTGCATTAAAGGAACCTCCACCGAACGTAATTTAACAAAAACAAGGAGCCTAAACTGTGATGAATAATGTAGCAAACTGCCATTGAGGCATCATATTGAGCCTATTGACACGCTGAATAAACCAAATAGATAAAGTTATTCTGTAAATTGCCAATCAACCTTTTGACAAATAACAAGTGACATGTAGCACAAATTGTTTTAGTCAAATAAAGGATTCTCTCGATAAAGCACTTACGTGTATATCCGTTAATGACTCTTAACAATCCAACCATACTAAATCGATAGAAATTAATTTCACCATGTTTGTTAATAACACGCTTTAAAACTGCTTCTTTAAAGTATGAGAAAGAAAAAAAACATATAACTCAAACTATCGAGTACAGTTTGGGGGTACAAATCTATTGGCGGCATAGTTGTCAATAGCGAATAGCGATAAATAGCGACGAGCCACCTATATGCTACGTAGCGAATAGCGATAAATAGCGACCGCTATTTGTGTTTAGCGATAAAATAGTAGCAAAATAAAGATATGTTTTACCATTCAACACATAAACATTTGTAAACATTCAAAACACCAAAATAGCTAAATTAGTCTATTAGTAATCATCTAAAACTTGGATTGGTTGAATTGGCGCAACTAGTCCCTCGGAATACTTACCAAACGCGCCCCTATGTTTTGGATTTGACATTTTCGGTCCCTCCTGGGGTATAAAACCCCCACAACACACACATAAACACACTTTTACACACACATTTCTCTCTCTCATCTCTCTCTAAAATTCTGGTGACCGGAAACCCGTCACCGGCCAATATTCCGGCCAATATTCCGGCCACCGCCGTCTTCTCCGGCCAATATTCCGGCCACCCGTCACCGGAAAATTACACCACCTATACCAAATGATAGATCGTCGAAAGGAGATCATTTTGACATAGGGTACGCGTGGTGAAACCCACTGACGCGCCCTAGATCTACATTTTAAGTTTCAGACTTTTTGGGGTTTTGTCGCTATTCTGTCGCTAAATGGTAATAGCGACACATGACCGCTTCGCTACGTAGCGCGCTATAGCGACCGCTATCGTCGCTATTGACAACTATGATTGGCGGTTACTAATAATGATAATCCAAAGTAATTAAGATTCATGAACAAGCTAGCAAAAGAGATATTCGACATTTTGATATATAGTTCTTGAAGGCCTTCTCTATTTCTCCTGAATGCCTGACGGGTCATTCAGCCTTATAAACTCCCAAAAAACTACATATACTAGATACAGCGCTAACAGCCTAAAGTTAAGGGATTAATTCCCAAACTCCAGTTTGACCAACGACTTCATCATAGCATTATATTATGAAGAGTTGCTAAACTATACCCAAATAGCCGGAAATTTAAGCCAACTTCAATTTTACTAGCATCGATACCAGCAACTAGTAGCAATATTTAACATGATTAAGTGAACATAAACGGTTCATAAACACAAAAAGCGTAAAAAGTTCCATCCAAACTTAATCAAGTACACATCTTTTTTTCCTTCCTTTTATAGCTTTTTTGTGCGAGTATGCATTAAAATATTACTACTTTTCATGACTTATAGTATGTTTGCTCCATATCTCTTCACTTAAATAAAATTGCCACAATTTACATACATTTTTAGAATGTCAAAAGTTTCCAAAAGTTAACCAGTCAAGCATGTATAACATCTCATAACTATAAAGACAAGACGCATTATACAGATTATGAACGAATTACACGACTAAACCAGATAAAACATTCAATTCCCTAAAAAAGAAGACCAGTTGCAACTTCAAATGAAAACAAGTAAACATAAATAAGAATCCGCCTTAGCGCAACCAGAGCTACCGCGTCACGCTTGACTACCTCCCGCAATTAAATCACAACAAAAAAACAATAAATTAACAAACTTTACACACTAAACCCAATCCCTAAATTCAAAACAACCCAAATTTCATAAGCTGAATACAAAACTCAATTCCAGTATATAACTAAACGGGTTATTAGCACGAAAATGTATCATACTTGTCACTTTTGGTCATTGTGTGTATCGTTCTTTATTTTTTTCAATTTTGACACCGACCTTTTGAATTCGTGCTATTGTGACCATTTTGTGTGTATTTGTGACCATTTTACCCTTACTTTCTTGAAGGTTAAAATGGTCATTTTACATGGCTGAATAGTAAAAAGAAAAAAAAAATAAATACACACAACGTCGAAATTTGAAAGTGCAATACACATTAGCACAATGACAAAAAGTGTCAAGTATGATACATTTTCCTGCTAATAACCTATAATTTTAAAACTAAGTTGCCCAGAAACTAAAAACAACAAAACAAATAAGTAAATTCAATTGAATGTTGCCTTTCAAAAAGAATATACTGTAACTAATAATTTCTCATATACTAAAATTGACTTGATTGGTAAAATTAATATTCAATTTTACTTGTCTTCTTTAGAAATTAAAAAATGCTTTTCTCTCACTAGAAATGAAAAATTAAGAAATAAAAAGTGTTTTTGTGGTACCTTTGAAGCATATGTTTGTTGGGATTAACGTTGTTTGGGAAGATTGGAGGTAGAGATCGATCGATCGAACGTTGTTGTTGTGTTTTTCTTCAGGGGTGTTTGTTTACTCCTGGGTGGGTTTTGAGTTGCACAAGTGACCTTTTTGTCTCGGTTTTGTTGGGTGTTTATCTCTTGTAAATCTATGTGATAATTTCATATTGTTTCAAAACACATTTTTTAAAGGGTTTTGTCCGTACAATAGCAACGTACTTTCAACTTTGTTCCATTTTAGTACGTGTACTTTTTTTTGTCCCACTTAATGTAACATACTTTTGTGTTTTGTGCTACCTTGGTACGTGGTACTTTCTTTTACCGGCTACAAACCTTTGTATCCTACGTGGACATGCCACGAAGGCATTCCACTAACAATATACGACCAACACATCATTTATACCTTCTTCCCCAAATATTTCACACAAGAATAAACAAAAACCGTAAACCTAACCATCTAATTAACCCTAACCAATCTTTCCAAAGTCTTAAAATGTCTTCCTCATCATCTAATCGATTCCGTCGTGATCCACCACCTACCCATTGCGAATGTCTAGAACCAGTGATTCTACAAACCTCAAAAACAATTAATCATCCACTGAGACGATTCCTAGGATGCATAAATTACTATAAAGTAAGTTATACTTTTATTTTTGTAATGGTACGGGTATTTGATTAGTTGTGTTTATTTTGTAGGGTTCAAAGTGTAAAACATTTGATTGGGTGGATCCTGATCTACCAAATGACTACTACAAACAAGAGGTTTTCAAATTGCTGAAAAAGGTTAAAGTTAATGAAAACAAGATGGATGAAGTGAAGTGCAGAATAAGAGAAATACAAATGTCTTTTGACTTTGAAAGGTCAACTATGCAGAAACAAGTTTTGGGTCTGCAAATGGAGTTGAAAGAAATGAAATCAAGTGTTGGTTTTTATAGGAAGCTTGTTGTAGCAATGTGTATGATTACTGCTATCTTGTTGCTAGTTAAGTGATCTTTGTAATGTGTAATGTGTTAATGATCTTTGTAATGTTGACTGCACTTGGTGTAATGTGTTAATGAAAAGTTTTTGTAAAGTTATTGTAATGTGTTAATGTTGACTGCACATGGACCACACAGACACAATAAAGGCACATACATTATTGGTATTTTGGTGCACTCTTTTCCTGCACATGGACCACACCACACAGCTGTTGGGACAAACAAGAGACACAAAAGTAATACATACATCTTGGATTCATTACTTCAAGTGAAAATCTGTGGACATAAAGTCCACTATCCAAGATAAAGTTATAGATTCTAGTGCACTCTAGTGCACATACAGCTAACACAAACACATGCTAGATATTGTTTTTAAGTCTACTAAATTACAAGACCCTAGACATTGTTTTTAAAGACCAACACATCTGACCCTAGACATACAACTAAGGTTCTCTCAAAACATCCTCCACATCCCATGCCTTATCAGCAGTTGAACCTGAACCATCTGCCCCAAACTGAAATGGTTTTCCTTTTTTTGCAATTCTCTCTGACTTTGCTCTTCTCCTCATGCTGAAACTGTTAACCAAACCAGCTGCAATTGCATCATCAACCACCTTTGTAGAAGTATTTGCTGTACTTTGTTGGGTGGGAATGTCATCACCATGGCATTCTTGATCTTGAGTGACTGTACCTTCTGTTTCTTGGGTGGGAATTTCATCACTGTGACAACCCGTACTTCCAGGTCATTTCTCGAAACAATTCATGCTTCACCATTTCAACATTTATCGTAAACTAGGTTTACGTGTTCCAAATTCGCGTAACCTTTATGGTTTAGAGGCGAATTCATGATCATATCATCACGAACATTTCATATGGACTAAGTTTAGTCTACATTTCATTAACATCATTTGCATCATGTTAGTTCATTCATGACATTGCATTTCACCTTAAACGCGTAAATTTTATATTAAATAAACGTTATCGCGTGAGTTATTATTTTGAATATTTAATCCGTTACTTCTAAAAATGATCCCGATATATTTTTATACTTACATTTAGTTTATAAAAACAATATTTTGAGTTTACCTAGTGTTCTAAATTTATTTTGTATATAAATCGTTAAAGTTATATTATTACGACACTTTTCTTAAAAACTACACGATAATTATTATATCACTCAAATTTCACAAGGAATGTATTTTTACAATTTTTATGATATCATTATACTTTACTTTGATCTATTAAAAATTACTTTCATCTAAAATTACCTTAAATACATAAATGTATATTAAATCTTACAAGTAATATACATGTACATTTACTTACATTTATTTTAACAATTTTACACCAAGTAAAAGAAAAAAAATAATAATTTGACAAATGCTTCCCCCCTTGGCCGACCAAGGGGGGGTAGCAATTAATGTTTAGGTGAAAATTTTCTTCTTGATTGTTTATATCCTTACTCCAAGTAAAAAGTTCATTCATTCAACCTCATAATAATTCAAAGTGATAAAAACTTTTTCTCTCTTTGTTCTCCTACTCATAACCGGCCTTCAAGAAGTGTACAAGGGATCATCATAAAATTTTTCTCAAGCTCAAGTATACACAATCTAGATCACACTCTTATTAAGGTTTTGAAATAAAAACCTAGGGTGTTTAGGTTAAACCTTTGTTCTTTGCACCTCATCATAGTAGCTTGTAAGCATATTACTATCATTTTATATCTTTCACTTTCATTTCATATTTATTTCTTCATATTTGGAGCAAACATGCAAGACTTATGTGTATTTATACCATTTTTACATTGATTTTTAGAGTTATATATATAAAGTCATCCTATAATTATTCCCTTGTTATATATTGGTCTTGATGATGTTTAGGAACCCATGACACCCTAAGAAGGTGTATGGTAGGATTAGAATAGCTTTGGAGTTGATTTGAAGGGATTGAAATAGGTTTAGTACGAGAAAAACTATTTTCGACAAGTATATATAGTGGTCTGTTCTTATTTTGTTTTTCTGGAAAATCCGACAGTAGGCACGAATTTTTGGCCTTGATATTTAGAAAATATACTTTAAAACGAATCCGTGGCCGCTTGAACGGATTAAAACGGAGTTATAACGAAGAAGTTATGAATTTTTCAAGTTTGACGACGAAATATATATTTTCTGAAATTTCAGCAACCTATTTTTATTTTGTACGAGTCAAAAACGAGCCTTAAGCTTCATAAATTATTTCGACTTAGCAAAAATATATTAGTATACTTTGATACGAAGCTAAGGACGTATAATACGTAGAAAACGGATTTGAAACGACTAAGATATACACGTTTTCATAAAATTTCCGTAACTATTATTTTTAGAAAAACTATATTATTTTTACGAGATAAGTGTTACGGTAACTAAAACGACCATGTTGAAGGCTATTTTTAACTATGACGTAGAACATTTTGTAACGAGATGTCTTCTAATAAAATCGAGATCACCAAGCATATTTTCTAAAACGACCAACCGTTTGTATAGCGGAGTTGTAATAAATTAATTACGGTTGCTTAAACTTTGCCGAAACTCACTTTTTACACAACAATTGGACAAAATCACCATCTTTAACCTTTATTATCTTTATGTTCGAGACCTCGATGACGAAAACTCATGAACTGAAACTTCTAGATTTTGATACAAACTTTCTAAAACCGTCGAGTTCGTTTCCTAACGTTCGACGTACACCATTTTACGACTAGTTTTTCAAAGCCATTTTTGTCACTTTCATGAAATTTCCGACGACTTTATTTTACGACGAAAAGTTAAAATTTCACAATAAATCATTAATAAACTATTGTAGGATGACATTTTGACGTAAAAACTTGTAAAGTGATTTAAGAATGGTCAAGACGTCAAAAGAGTATTTTTCGACAATAAGTATTATTTTCAAAACTCGCAAATGGTATAAATAACATACGAAATGCATGCATAACATTACATCATAACTCATTACATATCATATCATTCGTAATAGGTCCAGATTAAAGTATCCCGATACATCTCAGTGTACTCACTCTTGTCATCATACCAATTTATCAAGTGAGTTTTCATAGCCCCGATTTATTCAAGTTTTACTTATTTCAAACCTACGGGGGAGAATACATTGCACAACATTTTTATTACGATACCAAGTATGTTAAATTCATTTACATTGCTTAAGTTACCACGTTGCCAGTTAAATGTCCCCATTTCATATGCATGAGCCGTTAATTTCCTAGAAGCGTGTGTGAGTGGATAGATCTATCGAGGGTGACACCTCCATCCGGGTTGGTGAATCCCAACTAGTCATATGGATGCATTTCATTCATAAACATTATTAGAGTTGTTTGGCAAGACACTCTGTTGGGGCGAACATCAGTCGGAGCTTCGGTATCATGCGCTTAAGCAATTGTAACATTATTTTGTGACATCATTGTCATACCTGATTTATACTTGTGGTAGTCGTATTAACATTTACATAAACCTATGAACTCACCAACCTTGTGTTGACACTTTTAGCAATGTATTTTCAGGTAACTAAGGCATACTCATCATGGCATGGTTAAGGAACCCCTTTTGAGTCGCGGCGTCGACTTACATCATTGTACATTATGGCACTTTCTTTCAAAACCATCGTTTGGACTTGTAATATATTTATATTTCCGCAAACTTTATAAACTTTTGGGACCTATACTTTGTAAACTCTGATTGTTTTATTAAATCAAACGATGTTCTTTTCAAACGACACTTTAGGTCGTTCAATATAACTGTGATTGTGATGCTATGACAGTCAATCCCCAGGAATTCCATTCCGCTGCAAAACAGGTAATTTGGGGGTGTGACAGATTGGCATCAGAGCTTCGGTTATAGAGAACTAGGTTGCATCATTGACCCTAGACTATAACTACATCATCATAGCATCTCATCATTTCATCATAAATACATAGTCACTATACATGCGGTTTTATACGCACATTCTACGAGTTATTTACTTTCGTTTCGAAATCGATTGTCACATAGATGCCTTCAAATGCCCATCCCATTATACTCACATCACTTTGACATGGAGAATGCCTTGTCATTCCTTATCACAATTTTAACATCAGTTGACTCAACACCGATAACATCAGATGATGACACTGAGACCTTTTAGGAGGACGAAGTTGCACCTACACCATCACGATCACTATTGATTCACGGTAGGATCAGGACAATTTTTATCACTCAGTTGGGACAGATCATACCATTGGGTAGAATTTATAGGCTTAGTCCTAATGAACCTATTTTCTTAACTCACCACAAGGATTTCCATTATCATCATTGTCATTATTTTCATCATCATTATCATTTCGAGCACCATCCGTACCATCACATCTCATACACGATACTCATACACCTGACTTGCAGCTTGGGAAGCGTGCATGATTTGACACACCATTACCATCTACCACTAAGACTATAGACACTACACCATCTCATAGGTTTGAGGACTGTGAGAGTTCTAGGGCTATTGTTGCTAGACCGCCTACTACTCCCACACTTGAAACACGATTAGACCACCAACAAGAACAGATAATAAGTACCTTTCTAGCTAATGTAATCTTTATCATTTATTATCTCTACGATAATCACCACCTTGTTTATTTCATTCCTTACTCCAATTGCCCAATTTTCCATCATTTCGCTACGATACATCCCTGTCTTACTAGGGGTTAGGCCAACTTTAATTCTTGACCAATTAAGAGACTATTACTACTCGACGAGGTTCTCCCATGGATCCTACAAACCATTCCTCAAATCATATTTCAAGTTATTTTGCTACCATTTCATAACATTATTTCACTTAAATTTATTTCGAGCTATTTTATCACCATCTTAGAAACGTTGTTTCACAAAGTTTTAACGCAAGTTGTTTTATTACCAACTTAACAATTGGTTTCAGTCGTTTTATCAACTATTTAATATCTTCATGCGAAACGATTTTCATGTTACTTTGAAAAATCATTGAGCCATTATCTTACAAAACAAAACATTGAATACCATCTAAAACTTCGGAGGAACATAATACCATTTCAACAAAAACAAGCATCACATCATTTGTCCTTGATTATACATGGCCTGATCACCTATGTATAATTCAGGAAGAATTATGTCATGAAAGTAACAAGCATCATTTCAAATCTCCTAAAACAATTCTCATTTAAAAGCAAAGTTTTATAATCAGATATATCGTGCATAAACATTTCTTTTTGTTAACACTCTATAGATGCTTACGCCATTTATCTCTCACTCAACCGATAAGTTAGGATTTGACGAGTGACCTTTTTAGGAAAGACTTCCTATACCATCTGTGAGGAGGATTCCTCGATACAAGAAAACAATGAAAGGATTTTGGAATTTCCAACAAGGGCTAGAAGTAAGTAGCGAGATCTTTCACAACTCAATAAAAATCATAAGACATCACGAGACATTCCGAACCACTATTTTGGATTAGAATCCAAACTCTATCATTCCAAAAGTACTAGCTAGACCGAATTACGAGATTTAATACGAAGCGAATACCCATGAAGCAACACTATAGGAATAAACCAAATATTCTAATCGAGACTACAGAATATTTCACTAAACAAGGCTTCAACAATATGTGAACTTCCCTACAATGAGTTTCCCTTAAAGGAAAAATTTGGTTAAATTAAGGTTATCGATATAAACTTCCTCTAAGGCATTGTGTTCTCTAGAAATTCCAAGTAACCTCACTTCTATATCAAGAGATGCCACAGGTTTGAACATGTCGGACAATCAATGACTCCCCATCTACAAGTGAAACTAGAACAAACATTCTTCGACATAGTTTGAGCTGATACCTATTTTCTTGCTAGCATGATAACAATATTAGTAATGAACTATTTTTGGAAGCACTCAATATCGGAACAAATCTTGAAAACCAACCACTACACCACCTTACTTAAATATTTAAGGTTTGTGACTTTACAACATGGAGCATGGAAACACTTCGATAATCAAACAATAAACATTTTAGTCATAGAGACTAAGCACCTTAGGCAAGTAAGACTCAGGCCATGACATTCGATAGGACTAGAAACGCGAGGAATCACAATTGTTACCTATAATCTATTCTTTTCAATGAGGTCCTTTCCGACGGATTTAACATTTTGAAATCTAACACGAGACACGTGGTATCAATTCCAGTTGTACCTATTATAAGCTATTCGATTCACCTTAGACTGCTGACAGTCATTTCAGGATTTCCATGAAACCTACTAGGACATGATTACCGCCTACTATCCTCAGCTCAATGGTTAGAGCTAGAGAGCAATTCCCACATTAGATGATATGCTCAAGCCAGTATGACCTTCTAGAAATGGTTAGGCAAATCATTCTCCATCGACAAGTTTCTTTGCAACAATAGTTAGCTCATGAACATATTGACTACACCATTTGAGGTACTGTAAGGTTGAGGTATCAATCACTTATTCAAGGATTAAAATCAGGAAAGTCCAATTCATTAGTCCATAACTCATTCATGAAACAAACAAAGAAGTCATACAAATCAAGAATCAGTTACAAGTAACAACATATAGCTAGATAAGCTACGTCGATGTACAACGCAAAATTTTGGAAATATGTCCCATAAGCCGCAACCCATTAGAATCTCAAGTGGGCAGCAAATTATGCTCAAAGACCGTCTTGGAAAGGCGTGGTACGATTTAGAAAAACATTGGACGAACCGATACGACTCATATATCCTCACCTTTCACCGATGACACTGTAGAACCCAACAACGACTGAATTCAGGGACTAAATTCCTTTTTGGATGGGCGAATGTGACAACCCGTACTTCCAGGTCATTTCTCGAAACAATTCATGCTTCACCATTTCAACATTTATCGTAAACTAGGTTTACGTGTTCCAAATTCGCGTAACCTTTATGGTTTAGAGGCGAATTCATGATCATATCATCACGAACATTTCATATGGACTAAGTTTAGTCTACATTTCATTAACATCATTTGCATCATGTTAGTTCATTCATGACATTGCATTTCACCTTAAACGCGTAAATTTTATATTAAATAAACGTTATCGCGTGAGTTATTATTTTGAATATTTAATCCGTTACTTCAAAAAATGATCCCGATATATTTTTATACTTACATTTAGTTTATAAAAACTATATTTTGAGTTTACCTAGTGTTCTAAATTTATTTTGTATATAAATCGTTAAAGTTATATTATTACGACACTTTTCTTAAAAATTACACGATAATTATTATATCACTCAAATTTCACAAGGAATGTATTTTTACAATTTTTATGATATCATTATACTTTACTTTGATCTATTAAAAATTACTTTCATCTAAAATTACCTTAAATACACAAATGTATATTAAATCTTACAAGTAATATACATGTACATTTACTTACATTTATTTTAACAATTTTACACCAAGTAAAAGAAAAAAAAAAATAATTTGACAAATGCTTCCCCCCTTGGCCGACCAAGGGGGGGTAGCAATTAATGTTTAGGTGAAAATTTTCTTCTTGATTGTTTATATCCTTACTCCAAGTAAAAAGTTCATTCATTCAACCTCATAATAATTCAAAGTGATAAAAACTTTTTCTCTCTTTGTTCTCCTACTCATAACCGGCCTTCAAGAAGTGTACAAGGGATCATCATAAAATTTTTCTCAAGCTCAAGTATACACAATCTAGATCACACTCTTATTAAGGTTTTGAAATAAAAACCTAGGGTGTTTAGGTTAAACCTTTGTTCTTTGCACCTCATCATAGTAGCTTGTAAGCATATTACTATCATTTTATATCTTTCACTTTCATTTCATATTTATTTCTTCATATTTGGAGCAAACATGCAAGACTTATGTGTATTTATACCATTTTTACATTGATTTTTAGAGTTATATATATAAAGTCATCCTATAATTATTCCCTTGTTATATATTGGTCTTGATGATGTTTAGGAACCCATGACACCCTAAGAAGGTGTATGGTAGGATTAGAATAGCTTTGGAGTTGATTTGAAGGGATTGAAATAGGTTTAGTACGAGAAAAACTATTTTCGACAAGTATATATAGTGGTCTGTTCTTATTTTGTTTTTCTGGAAAATCCGACAGTAGGCATGAATTTTTGGCCTTGATATTTAGAAAATATACTTTAAAACGAATCCGTGGCCGCTTGAACGGATTAAAACGGAGTTATAACGAAGAAGTTATGAATTTTTCAAGTTTGACGACGAAATATATATTTTCTGAAATTTCAGCAACCTATTTTTATTTTGTACGAGTCAAAAACGAGCCTTAAGCTTCATAAATTATTTCGACTTAGCAAAAATATATTAGTATACTTTGATACGAAGCTAAGGACGTATAATACGTAGAAAACGGATTTGAAACGACTAAGATATACACGTTTTCATAAAATTTCCGTAACTATTATTTTTAGAAAAACTATATTATTTTTACGAGATAAGTGTTACGGTAACTAAAACGACCATGTTGAAGGCTATTTTTAACTATGACGTAGAACATTTTGTAACGAGATGTCTTCTAATAAAATCGAGATCACCAAGCATATTTTCTAAAACGACCAACCGTTTGTATAGCGGAGTTGTAATAAATTAATTACGGTTGCTTAAACTTTGCCGAAACTCACTTTTTACACAACAATTGGACAAAATCACCATCTTTAACCTTTATTATCTTTATGTTCGAGACCTCGATGACGAAAACTCATGAACTGAAACTTCTAGATTTTGATACAAACTTTCTAAAACCGTCGAGTTCGTTTCCTAACGTTCGACGTACACCATTTTACGACTAGTTTTTCAAAGCCATTTTTGTCACTTTCATGAAATTTCCGACGACTTTATTTTACGACGAAAAGTTAAAATTTCACAATAAATCATTAATAAACTATTGTAGGATGACATTTTGACGTAAAAACTTGTAAAGTGATTTAAGAATGGTCAAGACGTCAAAAGAGTATTTTTCGACAATAAGTATTATTTTCAAAACTCGCAAATGGTATAAATAACATACGAAATGCATGCATAACATTACATCATAACTCATTACATATCATATCATTCGTAATAGGTCCAGATTAAAGTATCCCGATACATCTCAGTGTACTCACTCTTGTCATCATACCAATTTATCAAGTGAGTTTTCATAGCCCCGATTTATTCAAGTTTTACTTATTTCAAACCTACGGGGGAGAATACATTGCACAACATTTTTATTACGATACCAAGTATGTTAAATTCATTTACATTGCTTAAGTTACCACGTTGCCAGTTAAATGTCCCCATTTCATATGCATGAGCCGTTAATTTCCTAGAAGCGTGTGTGAGTGGATAGATCTATCGAGGGTGACACCTCCATCCGGGTTGGTGAATCCCAACTAGTCATACGGATGCATTTCATTCATAAACATTATTAGAGTTGTTTGGCAAGACACTCTGTTGGGGCGAACATCAGTCGGAGCTTCGGTATCATGCGCTTAAGCAATTGTAACATTATTTTGTGACATCATTGTCATACCTGATTTATACTTGTGGTAGTCGTATTAACATTTACATAAACCTATGAACTCACCAACCTTGTGTTGACACTTTTAGCAATGTATTTTCAGGTAACTAAGGCATACTCATCATGGCATGGTTAAGGAACCCCTTTTGAGTCGCGGCGTCGACTTACATCATTGTACATTATGGCACTTTCTTTCAAAACCATCGTTTGGACTTGTAATATATTTATATTTCCGCAAACTTTATAAACTTTTGGGACCTATACTTTGTAAACTCTGATTGTTTTATTAAATCAAACGATGTTCTTTTCAAACGACACTTTAGGTCGTTCAATATAACTGTGATTGTGATGCTATGACAGTCAATCCCCAGGAATTCCATTCCGCTGCAAAACAGGTAATTTGGGGGTGTGACAGATTGGCATCAGAGCTTCGGTTATAGAGAACTAGGTTGCATCATTGACCCTAGACTATAACTACATCATCATAGCATCTCATCATTTCATCATAAATACATAGTCACTATACATGCGGTTTTATACGCACATTCTACGAGTTATTTACTTTCGTTTCGAAATCGATTGTCACATAGATGCCTTCAAATGCCCATCCCATTATACTCACATCACTTTGACATGGAGAATGCCTTGTCATTCCTTATCACAATTTTAACATCAGTTGACTCAACACCGATAACATCAGATGATGACACTGAGACCTTTTAGGAGGACGAAGTTGCACCTACACCATCACGATCACTATTGATTCACGGTAGGATCAGGACAATTTTTATCACTCAGTTGGGACAGATCATACCATTGGGTAGAATTTATAGGCTTAGTCCTAATGAACCTATTTTCTTAACTCACCACAAGGATTTCCATTATCATCATTGTCATTATTTTCATCATCATTATCATTTCGAGCACCATCCGTACCATCACATCTCATACACGATACTCATACACCTGACTTGCAGCTTGGGAAGCGTGCATGATTTGACACACCATTACCATCTACCACTAAGACTATAGACACTACACCATCTCATAGGTTTGAGGACTGTGAGAGTTCTAGGGCTATTGTTGCTAGACCGCCTACTACTCCCACACTTGAAACACGATTAGACCACCAACAAGAACAGATAATAAGTACCTTTCTAGCTAATGTAATCTTTATCATTTATTATCTCTACGATAATCACCACCTTGTTTATTTCATTCCTTACTCCAATTGCCCAATTTTCCATCATTTCGCTACGATACATCCCTGTCTTACTAGGGGTTAGGCCAACTTTAATTCTTGACCAATTAAGAGACTATTACTACTCGACGAGGTTCTCCCATGGATCCTACAAACCATTCCTCAAATCATATTTCAAGTTATTTTGCTACCATTTCATAACATTATTTCACTTAAATTTATTTCGAGCTATTTTATCACCATCTTAGAAACGTTGTTTCACAAAGTTTTAACGCAAGTTGTTTTATTACCAACTTAACAATTGGTTTCAGTCGTTTTATCAACTATTTAATATCTTCATGCGAAACGATTTTCATGTTACTTTGAAAAATCATTGAGCCATTATCTTACAAAACAAAACGTTGAATACCATCTAAAACTTCGGAGGAACATAATACCATTTCAACAAAAACAAGCATCACATCATTTGTCCTTGATTATACATGGCCTGATCACCTATGTATAATTCAGGAAGAATTATGTCATGAAAGTAACAAGCATCATTTCAAATCTCCTAAAACAATTCTCATTTAAAAGCAAAGTTTTATAATCAGATATATCGTGCATAAACATTTCTTTTTGTTAACACTCTATAGATGCTTACGCCATTTATCTCTCACTCAACCGATAAGTTAGGATTTGACGAGTGACCTTTTTAGGAAAGACTTCCTATACCATCTGTGAGGAGGATTCCTCGATACAAGAAAACAATGAAAGGATTTTGGAATTTCCAACAAGGGCTAGAAGTAAGTAGCGAGATCTTTCACAACTCAATAAAAATCATAAGACATCACGAGACATTCCGAACCACTATTTTGGATTAGAATCCAAACTCTATCATTCCAAAAGTACTAGCTAGACCGAATTACGAGATTTAATACGAAGCGAATACCCATGAAGCAACACTATAGGAATAAACCAAATATTCTAATCGAGACTACAGAATATTTCACTAAACAAGGCTTCAACAATATGTGAACTTCCCTACAATGAGTTTCCCTTAAAGGAAAAATTTGGTTAAATTAAGGTTATCGATATAAACTTCCTCTAAGGCATTGTGTTCTCTAGAAATTCCAAGTAACCTCACTTCTATATCAAGAGATGCCACAGGTTTGAACATGTCGGACAATCAATGACTCCCCATCTACAAGTGAAACTAGAACAAACATTCTTCGACATAGTTTGAGTTGATACCTATTTTCTTGCTAGCATGATAACAATATTAGTAATGAACTATTTTTGGAAGCACTCAATATCGGAACAAATCTTGAAAACCAACCACTACACCACCTTACTTAAATATTTAAGGTTTGTGACTTTACAACATGGAGCATGGAAACACTTCGATAATCAAACAATAAACATTTTAGTCATAGAGACTAAGCACCTTAGGCTAGTAAGACTCAGGCCATGACATTCGATAGGACTAGAAACGCGAGGAATCACAATTGTTACCTATAATCTATTCTTTTCAATGAGGTCCTTTCCGACGGATTTAACATTTTGAAATCTAACACGAGACACGTGGTATCAATTCCAGTTGTACCTATTATAAGCTATTCGATTCACCTTAGACTGCTGACAGTCATTTCAGGATTTCCATGAAACCTACTAGGACATGATTACCGCCTACTATCCTCAGCTCAATGGTTAGAGCTAGAGAGAAATTCCCACATTAGATGATATGCTCAAGCCAGTATGACCTTCTAGAAATGGTTAGGCAAATCATTCTCCATCGACAAGTTTCTTTGCAACAATAGTTAGCTCATGAACATATTGACTACACCATTTGAGGTACTGTAAGGTTGAGGTATCAATCACTTATTCAAGGATTAAAATCAGGAAAGTCCAATTCATTAGTCCATAACTCATTCATGAAACAAACAAAGAAGTCATACAAATCAAGAATCAGTTACAAGTAACAACATATAGCTAGATAAGCTACGTCGATGTACAACGCAAAATTTTGGAAATATGTCCCATAAGCCGCAACCCATTAGAATCTCAAGTGGGCAACAAATTATGCTCAAAGACCGTCTTGGAAAGGCGTGGTACGATTTAGAAAAACATTGGACGAACCGATACGACTCATATATCCTCACCTTTCACCGATGACACTGTAGAACCCAACAACGACTGAATTCAGGGACTAAATTCCTTTTTGGATGGGCGAATGTGACAACCCGTACTTCCAGGTCATTTCTCGAAACAATTCATGCTTCAACATTTCAACATTTATCGTAAACTAGGTTTACGTGTTCCAAATTCGCGTAACCTTTATGGTTTAGAGGCGAATTCATGATCATATCATCACGAACATTTCATATGGACTAAGTTTAGTCTACATTTCATTAACATCATTTGCATCATGTTAGTTCATTCATGACATTGCATTTCACCTTAAACGAGTAAATTTTATATTAAATAAACGTTATCGCGTGAGTTATTATTTTGAATATTTAATCCGTTACTTCTAAAAATGATCCCGATATATTTTTATACTTACATTTAGTTTATAAAAACTATATTTTGAGTTTACCTAGTGTTCTAAATTTATTTTGTATATAAATCGTTAAAGTTATATTATTACGACACTTTTCTTAAAAATTACACGATAATTATTATATCACTCAAATTTCACAAGGAATGTATTTTTACAATTTTTATGATATCATTATACTTTACTTTGATCTATTAAAAATTACTTTCATCTAAAATTACCTTAAATACACAAATGTATATTAAATCTTACAAGTAATATACATGTACATTTACTTACATTTATTTTAACAATTTTACACCAAGTAAAAGAAAAAAAAAAAAAATAATTTGACAAATGCTTCCCCCCTTGGCCGACCAAGGGGGGGTAGCAATTAATGTTTAGGTGAAAATTTTCTTCTTGATTGTTTATATCCTTACTCCAAGTAAAAAGTTCATTCATTCAACCTCATAATAATTCAAAGTGATAAAAACTTTTTCTCTCTTTGTTCTCCTACTCATAACCGGCCTTCAAGAAGTGTACAAGGGATCATCATAAAATTTTTCTCAAGCTCAAGTATACACAATCTAGATCACACTCTTATTAAGGTTTTGAAATAAAAACCTAGGGTGTTTAGGTTAAACCTTTGTTCTTTGCACCTCATCATAGTAGCTTGTAAGCATATTACTATCATTTTATATCTTTCACTTTCATTTCATATTTATTTCTTCATATTTGGAGCAAACATGCAAGACTTATGTGTATTTATACCATTTTTACATTGATTTTTAGAGTTATATATATAAAGTCATCCTATAATTATTCCCTTGTTATATATTGGTCTTGATGATGTTTAGGAACCCATGACACCCTAAGAAGGTGTATGGTAGGATTAGAATAGCTTTGGAGTTGATTTGAAGGGATTGAAATAGGTTTAGTACGAGAAAAACTATTTTCGACAAGTATATATAGTGGTCTGTTCTTATTTTGTTTTTCTGGAAAATCCGACAGTAGGCACGAATTTTTGGCCTTGATATTTAGAAAATATACTTTAAAACGAATCCGTGGCCGCTTGAACGGATTAAAACGGAGTTATAACGAAGAAGTTATGAATTTTTCAAGTTTGACGACGAAATATATATTTTCTGAAATTTCAGCAACCTATTTTTATTTTGTACGAGTCAAAAACGAGCCTTAAGCTTCATAAATTATTTCGACTTATCAAAAATATATTAGTATACTTTGATACGAAGCTAAGGACGTATAATACGTAGAAAACGGATTTGAAACGACTAAGATATACACATTTTCATAAAATTTCCGTAACTATTATTTTTAGAAAAACTATATTATTTTTACGAGATAAGTGTTACGGTAACTAAAACGACCATGTTGAAGGCTATTTTTAACTATGACGTAGAACATTTTGTAACGAGATGTCTTCTAATAAAATCGAGATCACCAAGCATATTTTCTAAAACGACCAACCGTTTGTATAGCGGAGTTGTAATAAATTAATTACGGTTGCTTAAACTTTGCCGAAACTCACTTTTTACACAACAATTGGACAAAATCACCATCTTTAACCTTTATTATCTTTATGTTCGAGACCTCGATGACGAAAACTCATGAACTGAAACTTCTAGATTTTGATACAAACTTTCTAAAACCGTCGAGTTCGTTTCCTAACGTTCGACGTACACCATTTTACGACTAGTTTTTCAAAGCCATTTTTGTCACTTTCATGAAATTTCCGACAACTTTATTTTACGACGAAAAGTTAAAATTTCACAATAAATCATTAATAAACTATTGTAGGATGACATTTTGACGTAAAAACTTGTAAAGTGATTTAAGAATGGTCAAGACGTCAAAAGAGTATTTTTCGACAATAAGTATTATTTTCAAAACTCGCAAATGGTATAAATAACATACGAAATGCATGCATAACATTACATCATAACTCATTACATATCATATCATTCGTAATAGGTCCAGATTAAAGTATCCCGATACATCTCAGTGTACTCACTCTTGTCATCATACCAATTTATCAAGTGAGTTTTCATAGCCCCGATTTATTCAAGTTTTACTTATTTCAAACCTACGGGGGAGAATACATTGCACAACATTTTTATTACGATACCAAGTATGTTAAATTCATTTACATTGCTTAAGTTACCACGTTGCCAGTTAAATGTCCCCATTTCATATGCATGAGCCGTTAATTTCCTAGAAGCGTGTGTGAGTGGATAGATCTATCGAGGGTGACACCTCCATCCGGGTTGGTGAATCCCAACTAGTCATACGGATGCATTTCATTCATAAACATTATTAGAGTTGTTTGGCAAGACACTCTGTTGGGGCGAACATCAGTCGGAGCTTCGGTATCATGCGCTTAAGCAATTGTAACATTATTTTGTGACATCATTGTCATACCTGATTTATACTTGTGGTAGTCGTATTAACATTTACATAAACCTATGAACTCACCAACCTTGTGTTGACACTTTTAGCAATGTATTTTCAGGTAACTAAGGCATACTCATCATGGCATGGTTAAGGAACCCCTTTTGAGTCGCGGCGTCGACTTACATCATTGTACATTATGGCACTTTCTTTCAAAACCATCGTTTGGACTTGTAATATATTTATATTTCCGCAAACTTTATAAACTTTTGGGACCTATACTTTGTAAACTCTGATTGTTTTATTAAATCAAATGATGTTCTTTTCAAACGACACTTTAGGTCGTTCAATATAACTGTGATTGTGATGCTATGACAGTCAATCCCCAGGAATTCCATTCCGCTGCAAAACAGGTAATTTGGGGGTGTGACAATCACCCTGCAAATACATAAGAGGTAAGTATAAATCATTATGCATTAGTTGGATCTACATAAGGGGTAAGTATAAATCATTAATACCTCATGTACAACACCACTTGGTCCTGCATCAGTTGGATGTGCATTAATTGGATCTGCATCTATTGGGTCTGCTGTACTTGGTCCTGCATCATTTGGGAACACAAAGCTAGAACCAGCCTTCTTTCTTCCTGGTTTTCTCTTCTCCCTAACTGGTTTTGGCTGTTTCTCTTTTTTGCAACTTTTTTTGTTATGGCCCTTTTCCCAACAGTTCTGACAGGTCATCATTCTTCCACTTCTGCTAATTTCATTGACCCTTTCTGTGACATGCTTGATTCTTAGTTTCCTAGGCCTTCCTGGCATCTTCCTAAGAATTGGTGGCAAAGGAGCCTCATCAGAAGTACAAGGCCACATAGATGAGCCACCAACTGGCCTAATGTAATAGCTATAAGCATTTAACCACATCCTTTTAGAGTACCAAGCACTAACCCCTAAGACTGGATCTGTTTTCAGGAAACCAAATGCTGCTACAGCATGAACACATGGAACACCACTCAAATCCCACCATTTACAAGCACACTCCATTTTCTCTATGTTAACACCAAATGACTCATCACCCTTCCTTACCTCATATTGATTATCACCACATGGATATACTTCCCAGAATCTTTGGATATCTTTCAAATGCTCTATTTCTTTCCTAACTGATGGTGTAATGTTGTCTACTAGGTTATATGCTAAGTTATGCATGCTATACAACCTTTGCATCAAATAAACTCTTATTTCTTCTAACATTGTAATTATAGGCTTACCTCTTGAAATCCTTATGGCATTGTGATAGGATTCTGAAATTCCATTCTCATAGGCTGCACATCCTCTGTCCATCTTGAAGAAAGCCCTAGCCCAGCTGTTGGGATTCCTATCTACAAGCCACTGTTTTGCCTCTGCATCAATGTTCCCAATTAAATTCATCTTGGAGTAGAACTGAAACTGTATAGTTGTTGATGCAGCACCCCAAAACAAGCTTTTGTAATGCAGGCTGTTCCATTTCTTCTTAAAGTTGGCATAAATGTGCCTGGCACATTGCCTGTGTTCTGCATTGGGCAACATCTTTCTGACAGCCTCCATCAATCCCTGTTGCATAATGAACAATTATATTTAGTTAGTGTATATCAGTTATATTTGTTAGTGTATACCAATTAAAGTGTACAAAATGAACAAGGAAATTATACCTTGTGACCATCTGAAAGGATAGTCATGTACAACCCAGGTCCAAGACTGAGATCCTCACAAATACAGGCCAAAAACCATTCGCAATTGTCTGTGTTCTCAACATTGACCACAGCCCAAGCTATGGGATACATTTGGTTGTTAGCGTCTCTACCCATAGCTGTCAACAACTCACCTCTGCATGTGCCTTTCAGAAAACATCCATCCAGTCCAATAACTCTCCTACACCCTACACTCCACCCATCTTTCATAGCCTTGAAACAGATATACATCCTTTTGAAGTGGATGTTTCCATTGTCTTGCTCATCTACTTGAAGATGGACTGTTGAACCAGGATTGGTGTTCAAAATTTGTTGCCTATAATCCCACAATCTGCTATAATGTTCTATGAGCCCACCTTCATGATCAAATAAGGCCCTTTGCTTTGCCCTTTTACACTGACCCACACTAACATTTATCAAACACTTCTTTTTTATTTGTTCTTGGATACTCCTACAACTAATAGTAGGATCCTGAATCACTTTTTGAGCAAACTGCTTGGCTATCCATTTAAATGTCACCAATGCCCCTAAGTCAAAGTTCCTAGAGCAACAATGTTGGGGAATCAATGTCTTGATCTGAAAACAGCTTCCATCTTGTGCCCAAGAAGCCCAAAGCCTGAATGAGCAACCATCTTTTGTCACCTTTGCAGATCTTTTTATTCTTTTCTTTGATGGTTTCTTAGTCTCTGAACACTTGGTTTTTCCTTTCTTTGTTGGTGTCTCAGACTTTTTCTTTCCTTTCTTTAATGACTCACTCTGCACACCCTTAGCTGATTGACTTTTCCTAAGTTTGTGACCACCACTTCTACCTTCTGCAACATCTCTACCACACAAAACCATCAAACTTCTATAATCATTTCTCCTGTACCAAAGCTGGAATCCATTGGCCACACCATAATTGGTCATACACTCTTTTAGGTGATCTGGGTGTTCAAACCTAAGACCTAATGTTGGTTTCATTTCATTCCATGGAAGTTTAGGGTCAAACTCAGGATAGACTACACCAGGAACAATCTTATACTTTTTGTCTACATCTTCATCATCACTATCTATGTCTAACTCCTGACCACTAGGTTGGCTACCTTCACCACTATCAGATTTGTCACCAAAATCACTTATAAAAGTCCCATTGCATAATTTGTTCAAAAAAGGATCATTAATGGACCTATTTTGTATCACTACATCATCTTCTCCTACAAAATCACAAAGACCATAGGGTTGTATATCTTCCATCTCACCAACATCAGACAACTGATCATCCTCTTCTATAAGGGACTGAGTCCAATGCTTTAGGTCATACCCATGATGTTCAATATAAATATCAATTACTTTTTGATTCTTAAAACCTAGAGCAATACATTTTGCTAAGTCTGAATCATCTTTAATCTCAATTAAACCATTACTCAGTTCTTTACCAGGAGCAAGAAAGAAAATACCTTTAACTGGGTACATACATGCGCCTTTTAGATGCTTTGTCAGCCCAATAATTGTCATACCTTCAAATTCCAAGTCTTTTATTGTAGATACGTCTCCTTCGTGATACATGAGAGGTGATGGAACGAACGTCCCATCATGATGGAAATTAACTGTTAAACGCATTTTGATTGATCAATTGTGATTAATTAATTGATTGTTTACATGAGAAACTAGGGTTAGGGTTTATGTTGAAAAGGGGGAAATGTTTAGTGTGTGTGATTTTTTTGAGTTACCCGGTCAAACAATACAATTTGTGGAAAAAAAAACCACGTAGACATTTAACCGGTAAAACTCATTTATTAACCGGTAGCCTGTGCTATGACGTACTAAAATGGAACAAAACACAAAAGTACGTTACATTAAGTGGGACAAAAAAAAGTACACGTACTAAAATGGAACAAAGTTGAAAGTACGTTGCTATTGTACGGACAAAACCCTTTTTTAAAAGCTTTGTATCTATTATATATATTTGTATCTATTATATATATATATATGGGTGTTTTTGGCAAAAATAGTCGTGAGCAGCATCAGTGAGCTGTGAGCAGTAGTCACAGCTCACCGCTCACAGTTTCTTAAAGAAGCATTAAAAAAATGAGCATTTCTAAAAATTAGCAAAGCTCACAGCTTCCTTGCCAAACGACTACTAAAAATTAAAATGTCCATTGCTCACCGATCATCGCTCCAAAAAGCTCCTCACCACTCCGTACCAAACATACCCTATATCTATAATCTATAATCTATATCTATATCTATAACTATCTATAATGCATTTAGGACATTTATAAATAGAAGTCTTAATTTTTTAAGCTTACACATGTTACTATATTTAGTAATTCATACAATTAAATACTACACTACACTAATTACATTATAATATACATTAATGACAAATTAACTTTTAGTATTAAAATAGATGTTACAAACCTACAATAATACAAATTTAAAGTTCTAAAATTTATCATATACATTCAAATTTTACTAAGTTCAAATTAATATAATTATGAAAATCTATATTTCTATTAATACATTTTATGGAAATTTAGACACACATTTGTTTTTCACAACTGTCAAATCGATAAACCGTCATATATTGACTATCATTAAATACCACTAAAGGATAAAGATACGACAAAAACTGCATATTTGGTATCCCGCTGCTTTGCGCGGGTACCATGTTAGTCTCTAGTAAAGCACCAGGTCGGTGATATTTTATAATACGTCGATTACATTTTATAATCAGCTTTTGCATAAAATAAACTCTCGCATAAAATAATACTAACCTTTTGGCCCAAATACTTAGCCCAAACGATCTGTTAGCCCTTTTATATCATCATCTGCTATAAACCGCCATTTACACCGCTTCACTAAAACTTTGCCCCTCACTAGAAGCTTCTAGCTTCCCGTACTAAGATCGATCTGTGTTCGGTACAGGTTTTTGCAGATGCATCTATACTCGACCACACAAAGTCATACATGGAGTGGTTATCAAATACAAGTTAGAAATTTCATGTGACCTCAAATCTTCATTCTTACATCTGATGGGAAGATGAGGTGTCGGGTTCGACGGCGGCGCTGTAGCTATGATTCCAATAATGAGGTTGTTAATGGTCTGTTTATCGCAAGGTTCAATTCTTTTTTTTATATATTACAAAGATTCAATCTCTTTTTTTTATGTATATTTTATAATTTTCTAATGATTTTGTTAGATAGGTTGAGTTTGATTATGAGTTTCAACAACCTTTTAATTTTCAGTATGACTGAGTGGATTGAAGAAGGAGAAAAATCAATTGTGTAAGCTGTAGCTTTTTGATTTATTTTATTATACCTTTTTGTTATGTGGGGTTTTGATTTTGCATGTGTCACTTTTAAACGAGGTTTGAAGCTACGAGGGTGAATAAGTTTGATGTGAAGGATAAGCTTGAGATGATTCAGCATTTGGGTTTGGGTGAGTTTTTACTTAGTGTAATATTGTTTTACCATATATCATATGCTGTAAAAGGTGATATAATATCTAGATTTTCTTAGAAACTTAACAATTTGAAGTGATTTTTTTAAGTTGAATCATGAAAAAGATTTTTAAGAAAATGTTAGGATATGAATTTTCAAGGCTATTTTTTAATCAGAATCAAATACTCATTTGGTTAAAGTTGGGGACACTTAACATATTTTTTAATTTTTTTATTTCAGTTTATTACAAAAACCATCAAATAAAGATGTTAGGTTAGCAAGTTACGTCCATATACAATACTGCTTATTGTTATACATATTAGTATTAAAAGTTGACTCATAGGCATTAAAGACACGTTGCAATCCCAAATACCCCCGTCGCCTGATCGAAAAACATATCTAGAAACAATAGTTAATATTTATTTTGTAAGTGTTTATGAATATCGTGTTTCGATTTGTTTTTTTAGCAGGATTATGTTGCGAGAAGATGGTCTGTGGCTCCTACGCTATGTGGATGGTTTTATTCAAAGGTATAGCCCATGAGGGTATATCGTTTATCTTCTCCTATAATGTCTAAATAACATGCTTAACTGATTAGGCATGTGTCTGGAACCAATAATACTAACTTTTTTTTTTATGAAATACAGTAGAGGTGCCAACTTTTGGCACAGTATTGTTACAGACACAAAGAAAAGGTTACAAAAGGAATTTCGATTGGCGCCTTCCAGTAGCCAGCAGACGCGCTCATCTACTCGAGGTAACTCGAGGTAATTGGCGTCATGTATTTTATAACAAATTGGGATTTATTTATAACAAATTGGGATTCATTTATAACAAAAAGAAAATCGGTGTCCTACTGAATCATGGTATTTTGTGGATGAACGTATAGTTGTTGAAAGTAATAAATGGAAGTCTTCATTGAAATAAAAAAGATCTCATAGGCTGAAGAACGTATAGTAGATATATATTTCAACAAAATTGCTTATTGGTTGATATGGTTTCGGGTCGAAAAGTGGTGGTCTTTTGTATTTAAATTTGGAAAGTGGTAGTCTTTTGTATTTCCAAATCGAAAAGTCGTAGTCTTTTACTAAAAACTAACAATGTATTCAGTCCACCTTCCCGTGCAACTATCTCTTCCACTCTTCCAGGATTATTTTTTATTTATTATTTTTTTTGTAGATTTAGTTGTTTTTATAAACTTTAGATGGTTTTTTTTGTTCATGAATTGTTAAATTTGTATTTTTTTTAATATTAGCTTTTGGTTATAATCTGTGGTTTTTTTTACAATTAGGGTTTGTATTTGCTGACGCGGATCAGATACCGTTTAGTCGGTGGTAGATGGTAGGTTGGTAGATCATGATGGGTGGAATCTACCCGTGTCTTGGCGGGGCATCGCGACATCTTGTTTGCAGCCATGACGGGTCAGATGCCTTTTTATCCGTTTCCAGCCATGGCGGAGCAAATCATTATGTTTGCAATTTCGAATTTGCAATACTTTAATCCTACTGTAATATTATATGTCAATCGACGTAGCGTTTTAGTATATATATATATATATATATATATATATATATATATATATATATATATATATATATATATATATATATATATATATAAAATTAGGGTTTGGATTTGCTGACGCGGATCAGATACCGTTTTGTTAGTGGTAGTTGGTAAGTTGGTAGATCATGATGGGTGGAATCTACCTGTGTCTTGGCGGGGCATCACGACATCGTGTTTGCAGCCATGACGGGTCATATGCTTTTTTATCCGTTTTCAGCCATGGCAGGGCAAATCATTATATTTGCAGCCATGGACTTCATTTACACAATGACCCATTGTTTGTAGATGGGTGACATCTCGTATGTAAACGTGTATATGTTTGAGGTGGGTGAGAGCTGGATTGAAACTAGGTATGCGTTTATTGAAGGTGTTGTATCAAACACTATTCACTAACATACAAATTACTGTAGCCACATATTATATTTATTGCGGCGCCGGTGTATTAGCTCGGCCGCCTTACCCAAGTGGAGGCTTTCATTCATGGGCCATTGCTGGTTGATAGCGGGTTAACTTGAGCAGTTGTTTTGGCCTATGTTCTTTGTCCAGCCTGATTTTCAGTCACTTTGTTTCTCTGATTTTTTCAACGTCTTCCAGAATATGTGTGTATGCTGTGTTAATATATGTACTGATAATCAAGGCAATGATGATGTTCCTTTGCATCTGTATTTTTCCTGAGCGTTCTTTGCTGACTCACGTATTTTGGCAGGGCAACTACACTTTCATTGTGGTTGCAGCCATGACGGGTATGTTAGTTATGTAACGCGATGATGGTAATATACAGACCAGTATCTTGGCGGTCACATCGCGGGTGTGATTGCAGCAATGTAGGCAGCTTGGTACCGCTACTGCATATGTAAATCTGAGCATTCCGTGTATGATGAGTAATGGATGGAGCATTTGTAATGAAATCTCATTCGTGTATGATGTAAACAGAAGAGTAACAGAAGTACTAGTACGACTGATTTGATTTCACGTGTACATGCCCTTTTTTTTCTTGGGCTCCGAATTCGTTAGAGCATGATAATGTTTTGAGGTGTATGGATTATTCAATGTTTTATTCTATATTTTGGATGTTTTGCGTATTTACTATCGTTGATGAATCATTTGTTTTTGTTTTCTATAGGACTGTCACGAGACCATCAAAATAAGTAGAGATGGTTCGCATCTTGGCGGGGCGAACTGTTATGCGTTTGATGGGGCAAGTATACGTGGCAGGGCGAGATAGTTTGTATCTTATGCGTTTGTGTCGGTGGATTTTGCTTATTGTCTATATTATGCGTATGTGTTGGTCAATTTTGCTTATTGTCTATATTATGCGTTTGCTGGGGCAGCTATACGTGGGTTTGCTTTGTAGCGATGGTGGGTATTGGGTGTCGAAATTTGGTTTTATGGGTTGCTATAAAACATGGTCATTGCCTTTTATGGTAATCTAATTCATTGGCTTTCATGTTTCAGTCGTCTACGTGTGACGCTATTAAATGTATACTAAAAAGGCTATGATGAGTGTAAATGGGTTCGGTGAAAGTAGAGATAGTTCGTATCTTGGCGGGGCGAACTGTTAGGTTCGCAGCCACGGCGAGCGCATCCTCTTTTTCCCAATTTGTTCCATATCTGAGCCTTATAGTCCTTATTATCTTATATATATGTACTATAACACTACGTCGGTGCTAGATGTTATATGTGTTCCTGGGTTTGGGAATGTGGCCACGCTGTTCGTATGGCATGTTGTGTGGGATCAGAATAAGGTTGGCAATTGCTGAAACCCGTAAATGTATAACATATATAATGGACCCGGTTATGGTTGTGGGTTACCTTGACTGAAGCACCTTTTTCGCAATAGCAATAGGTAGTTCACTATAAAACTGGTACAATATTGATTGTGTATGTTTTATAATGGCTGCCTATTGCTATTGGGAATTCAGGTAACAGTTCGCCCCCGCCAAGATGTTTGGTGAGACGGAAGCAATTTTCAGCAGTTCGGTTAGTTTCAGTAATAGGTACGGTACCAAATCCTAACCTCGAAATGCGTATGAACCATGGTACTATTTCTTATATCGTTATGATTTTATTTATAAAAAACGTAGAGCTTTGGTGGTTGAAATTCATACTTTGGGATGATGAAACATGGCTGAGTTGGAGGTGTTCGAGGGCTGAAATGCGGGCTAAAATGGGTCATTCTAGGGAATGCATCTGATACATATGGTCTTAATGGGTCATTTTTATAAGTTTATACATTCACCCCGCACTTTGGCCTAGAAAACTCGATATCGACAACTGGGTGGTGGTGTCTATTAGTATTTCTAGTGATTTGTACTTGTATAATTATACTTATTTCATGGACATACTAATCAAATATTAGTGAGTTGCAGTTTGCCCTGCATCTTTTTGACTCATATATATATATATATATATATATATATATATATATATATATATATATATTATATATATAACAGGAGGCATTTTGCATTAATGCCACATCAATGCCAAATAATCAAATTTCATGCCACATAATCATATTTTGTCCAACTAAGCAATGTTTTTATATTTTATATTAATTTTCGAAATTTTTAAGCAATTATTTATAAAATTCGAATTTAATAAAAAATGACCATGGTGAGATTCGAACTTGGGTTATTTGTAGGATTAGTATAAATAACTTGTGTGTTTACCACTTAGGCAACTAGTTATTTTGATAATTATGTTGCATACTATAATATAAAAATGGCTATAATTTGTCCAAAATTATAAATCTATGCAACCAATTACCAATTATGTAGGAGAATCCCTACAACTTAGGTAACCCTAAACAAAAACTCAAAAACCATAAATATACGTAAAAAAAAATCTGCACTTCATTCATAATATACTTTTTCTCAAAAACCCTAATATCCTTTTTTTTCCTCACAATCTCTTCTAATGTTCGGTTTACTGATTTTTGTGTTTTCTTCATCACAGGTTTGCAACCATGAATTGGCACTGCAAGATTCAAGTTTGCTTGCACAGGTAATGTGAGCTTGGATTTTCTTATTTTCTATATGTGCATGTAAGATATGTGTTGTAACGGTGTCATTGCAGGAATTCTTGGATAGGTTTATGCCAATGTGAAAAGGAGGGTTTTCTCTTTTGCAGTTAGCACTTTAAATTGCAGGTATGCATTGGTATTTTTCTGATTTGAATGTTCTGACCGAAGGACCAAAGGTCATCATGTTAGTAACTCAGATTTTTCTATTTAGTTTTTGGGTTAACTTTGTTCATGATAATACAATATGTTTGGTTTTGTATTACAGGAATAATGTATCAGAATGCATAGCAGTCAACACAAATTTAAAGCATCTGTAACAAATCTCTCTAATTTAAAATAGAATATTTGGAGGTATGTACTTATGTTAGTGGTTGACAGTTTTTTGATTTAGCAAATTGCTTATTACGAGTATTAGATTACGTTGTGTTTAGGATTGCATAAAAAAAACTGCTTATTATTAGATTAGCTGTTGTTTGGAACTGAAAAGGAACAGCAACCTGTATAGGATTACACGTAAAAACTTGCTTATTATCGAGCCTCATGGGTTCGATAATAAAACTGCTTATATGATCTAAAAAGCATCGTGGAAATTTTGAGAGATTAATAGTTATTTCTGAAATCTGAAGTAAAACAAGCTGTGCAAATCATCTCCCATGGGTAATGAGTGAAAACAGGTTGGTTTAGTACTGGGCGAATCACGTTTAGGCTGGGTTAGTTTGAATGCAAACATTATCTTAGTCTTGGTATAAAAGGATTTAGAGATCAAATGCATTAAATATATACTCTGGATGACTTTCAACCCGTTTGACATGCTTTCTTTTCTCTGAAAAAGCTGTTAGACCCAGTTGACAGAAAACCCAATACCTGAAATTGACCCATTTAAGTAAATGCATAAAAAATTGTCACCTCTATAGTTCTTATTTTACTTTTAAATATACTTCAACATCTGATTCCTTTACTGGTGGTGTAGGCAAGAAAAGTGTCGAGTTGATGGAATCGAAATTGACTGATACAGCCTTACAGAATGGTGATCATAGTACTCGAAAGAAACCTGATGCTGGCGTACTTATGAGAATGGGAGTACCAAGGGAAATGCTGGCGCTACTTCTGAGAATGGGAGTACGAAGGTGTGTGTTGTACTATCCAACTCCACCAAGGATTCTAATCCAAAAAGGATTCTAATCCTGATTCTGTTGGCGCTTTTGACATTTGAACTTTGGGTTGCACAATTACTGAGATGATGAATGGTAAACCCCCATGGGGTGAGTTTGAAGCGACATGAAACAATTAATGGTATCTTTTTCAATTATTAATGTTTTCATTTTTTACATACAATTCATCATCAACATTTGATATATCTGTTGTGCACTTCCAACATTAGAACTCCTGTTAAAATTTTGCAGTCACGTGCTCTAAACTCTAATCTTAAGTTCTTAACTAACAATTAACATAAATTAGTAACTAATATGACAAAACAAGGATTTTGAAATGTTACAGTAATGCTAAACTTTACAATATTTGGCTGTGTGGATTTAACATTTACTATTATGTACTTACCTTGCAGGTGATCGGTCTACTTCAAGTGGTTGTATACACTGCTGCTTCAAAGTTAGAGTCCCAGTAGTCTCATACTGAACAACAGGTGGCCAGTTCCCAAGCTCAAGAATCCGTTTCTCAACCTTAGGATGATTATTCCTCAGCTGTAGCAGAACCAAATCAGGATGATAAAAGTGTTGGTGACGTATTATCCACAACAGACGAACCGAATAAAGTTAAAATGAATGACATTTTTATGAAGCTACCACAAACTGATCTTCATAATCTATGCAGCCTTCTTGGCCACGAGGGGTAATATTTAGTTCGCAGTGATAACATTTACGTGTTGCATATTTAAAGCTTAATACTTGAATATCCTTCATTAGGCTATCCGAAAAAGTTTATTTGCTTACCGGGTAAGTTCTGAAGAAGTTGGCCTCAATTGCTTCATCACATAGAAAATTCTTTATTGTAGAGCTTTTAGATTTAACTCATAGTTTGAGCGGGTCTGCCTTTAGCGAACTCATCACGCTAAAGAATACACAAATGATAGGTTTGAGCTCGTGGTCCATGGTCGGGGCTGTTGTTCCAAGAATACTACAAACACTTAGCTCGCTCATTGTACCCGATATAGATTACAAGGTTTCAATGTTCAGGTGCTTACATTATGTTTCATTTTCCCTTTTAGTTAGTATCTTACGGTCTCAGTTTCAGTGTTCATGTGCTTACATTATATTTGTCCAATTTTTTTGTCTTGGATGGGTCGCTAATGAATGGAATGCCTTTTACTTATGCAATGAATACTGTTACTCAACATCTTTCAAATAGTAAAGATCGAAGTCGATCTATAGATAATATCTTACCAACTAATAAAGGGAAGAGAAAGGTGCATGATGCTGAAGAATGTTTTGGCAGTCGCTTGAGCATTCATCTAGAAACCGACACCGTTTTTATGTTTTATTCATCACCTTTTCAATAAATTTTTTTTGGAATGTACACGTTTATCGGTATATAATGCATTTTTTATGTGTGTGTGTTGCAGCTCATCTAAGTTTACCATGTGGAAGTCATAATGCTAACGATCATCTTATTGCAAATGGTGTTCGGAATACCTCTAAAATCACTTATGTTATTATTCACTCTTGCTATATATACACGTCAACCTGATTTACCTAAAGGTATTGTCTATTCGGCTTTTTGATTGTTTAATTATTCTGGCCTCAAGGTTTATGTTGCTACGCGTAAACTTTTTCCATTTGTTGTTTCTAAAATTCTACAGGTATATCTCTATTCATTGGTAGTTCATGTGATAATAGTGACCCGCCCAGCACACGTGTCGACACCAACTATATACTGTCGCCGTGGATAGGTAAACTCTAAACTGCTATATAAGAAACCGCTTTTGCTACACATAAGCTTCTTTGATGCTCTTTGACTTGACGAACATACCACATCTCCTATTAGTTTTAGCTTTTGTATTCTGTAGCACTTAGAAAAACTAACATTGCCTGAAAATTCAATTATTTCATTCTTTTACAGAAAACTAATTGCAGGAGATTGGCACGTAGGGTTTCAGATTCTTGGAGGAAAAAACAATCTTAGCACACGAAAGTTAGAAGTTTACGTCATGAACAAAGGTAACATTCGAAAATCTGTTTTAAGAATCACTCCTTAGGGTAAAATGTGATAATTTTTTGTTGATTCAGAACCATGGTATCATTGTCATTGATGCATAGCATATTATTGGAAGCCAAAGTAGTGGGGAAATTGAGTGTTTTAGAAGCTTTAGCTGTTTGTGATTTATTACGTAATGGTTTGGATATTTGTACTACACGTACACTTTTATTGCAGTTACTTAAGATGGATGACGAATGCTGAATACGGGGAGTTTTTAAGTGCACAAGCTGGGATGTCCACATTTTAAACCATCAGAGGATGTGCAGGTAAAAAGAAACCGGAAGTCATCACGTTGTGGATGTCAAGCATATATGAGAATTGTGAAGAATTTGCTTCAGTCTTTAAAAACCGTTGACAGAGATAATGATACTATTGATCTTCTTAAAATTTGCAAGGACAAGAAGCATAAAGACAAAATTTCAGTACAACTTCAAGTTAGATGAAAATAATCATCTGGACCACATTGCATGGTCATATGGTTCATCGGTTAAGAATTTTGAATCTTTTGGTGATGTTGTAATATTTGACATAACTCACCGGCTGGATGCTTATGATATTCTTCTAGGAATTTGGGTTGGAGTGCATAATCATACCTCAAATTGCTTTTTTTTGTCGTGTGCTTCTACGGAATGAAATTAGTTTGCAGTCTTTCTGTTGGGCCTTAAAGGTGAGAACCTTTATGAATATATTTTATTCTTCCTATCGCATTCGAAATATACAGTTAATCACTATGATATTGTTCTGGATGTGATTATTATCAACCGAACCAAAGAAACGCTTCAGAATCTGTGTTTGGAATTGGCAACAATGGGTGACCTTAAACTTATGGAACGTCCACAGAACTATACTCTTGCCCCTGAATCAAGCAAGTAGATAAAAGCAAACATTAAGGTGTTATCAACCGAGACTGGGATCATATTTGGAAACAATGTTTATGAAACTTCAAATGTGATGGAATGTACTGTTATTGTCCTCAATGATATTCATATTGACATTATGGATTATATAGCTCCAGTTGTCTGTAGTGATGCCGCTGATCAGAACTATGTGGGCTGAGTTTGAGTGGGAAAATAAGGTAATACTTCCTCTTAATTCTTATTCATATGTGCGGGCTGGATGTATTGGGTAACGGTATTTTTAGCACCCGTGACGTGCAAGTAGTTTTTGCTCTTTTTTTAATAATGGTTATATTAAATATAAATACTAATTTATATGCTTCAAAATAAAATTATATTATGCAAGTTGAACGCGTTCTATGTATACCTTTTTGACCCATTTTGAAAACTAAAGGTTGCTGTCAACACTGTAATTCAAGACGAGAAAGAATTCCTTGATCATATTATCAAATCCACCAACATGAAGTTCTCACTGCACCTCAAGTCCTTTATCCTTACAAGTAAGCATGTTAACGGATCCATAAATTATAATATCTAATCTGTCTCTTTCATAACTTCACAAAGATTTTAAGGACATGTTGTTTCTTCCACAATTGTTATTGTTAACGTTGTATTCATATACCTTTTGTTCAGGTATACCAGATTTTTGGGAATTATATAGCTTTTTTAGAAGTGTTTTTTATCCCGAGACTAAAGAGCATGTGTAGAACCAAAAGAAGAAGGAATGTTAGTCTAGGTTATGCATTCCTTCAGTTGGATAAGTTTATGCCAAATGTTGCTACAGCAGTCATAAAGTCTCCGGGTTGCTTATAAAAACTATTTTGCCTAAGCATCTGCAAGCGCCCTCAATATCGTTATCTTTTCAAATGAAAAAAAATGTTACAAATAAATTTATTCTTAGCATCTTGCTACAGGGAGTACATTAAGCTTAAACTATGAAATATCTACCCTTAGTTAGGATGTGTCATTATTACAGAACTTGGTAGTTGTTGATGTCAAAAGCAGCATGCATCCATTACGCAACAGCTACAATACAGAAAAAATAGACGAATGGGGTGGGTGATTATTACCATCCTTTCTAGAAGTCATCGCCTCTGCTTTGAGTGTGCATGGGCATGTTTAAATCTTGAGGGGCGGCTGCATCCATCGTTAGGTACCCAACAGGTGGTATTTGTCGATCCGTTGTAGGAGGATATGCAACTGCACATAAAAAGTAAACCAGAATAGCAGATTATTAAGTACGTTATTTGGGATTGGTTATTTACTTGCTAACCTGTTATTTTTTAAGCATTAAAGCATATATGCAGATTTAAGTGTCTAGATACAAAAATTAATCTGCTTGATTTTGAACAAGTACCAAACATAATCACATATCAAGCATCCCAAACACCCTCTATCAATAGGAATACCTAAATAGTATTCACCCAATCTTACCAGGAATCTCCTGGTTACTCATGACTTGCTGCTGATATCGCATGACATACGACTTTAAGGGAATCGGTTGGGTTTTTTTCTTTTTGGTTTGTGAGATGTTAAGTTTGGATTTGTATTGTCTGTATATATACACAAAGGAGAAGACAAAAAAGAAGAGGGTCAAAGATTACAACAGAAGAAGAACGATGTAATTGAAGTTTTTGTCGTTCAATCATGTAAATTATGCTCTTTCTATGTCATCTTTTGCATATAGATGCCAAATTGCCAAAAGATGCCATTAACAAGCTGTAGGAGCCATTTCAAAAACACCTCATTTTTTTGATTCAACAGCCTTTTCAAGAACACACCTTTTCAAGAACACAGCCAGTCCTTATAGTGGATGTGCCTAAATGATTGAATGGGTGATTGGTCAAAATAATTCATGGTAAAAGCTTGCAACTTGCTTTAGTATTGCTACGGGTTTGACTGGGTTGGGTTGATCCAGGCATAAGAGCACATGGAGTACAGATCTATATAATCTAAATCTTTATTGTCAAAAAAAATGTATAATATCATGTAACATGGAGTAATATTTTTATATTATGGTAATTTATAGGTAACTTCAGGTTGTTTTTTGTTCAGATACTAATAATCTAATCCAATGAAAGGCAAATAAGACGACCAATTACTTTAAAAGCTAAATTATTATGGCTAAATGATGTAGCATATTGCTAAATGATATGGCATTGAAATTGTTATAAGTTCAGTTAGAGAATGCATCATGTAATTACAAACCAAACAATATACAAAGACAAAACTAATGCAAGACAGACGACAAAAACTAAAAGTGGACCATGAGAATGGCACAATATACAAAGACAAAACCAAACAATATATGTATACAAACAGTCCTATTATTGTTTTGTTGATCTATTTAAATAAGATAAAACATAAATCAAACAGTCCTATTATATAATTAAATGGGTTAGAGTCTCACCCCTCTACAGGTAACAATTTTTTTTTCTTTTTAGTTTGACCCATTTCAGTTTTAGTTATATTTTTGTTTACCCATTTGACCCGCTTTAGATAGAGCACAAGATGCAATAATAAAGTTAATGGCATTTTGAAGTGTGGAAAGGATTGTTGGTACTGTATTCAATGCTGTGTTGGAAGCCATCACACTCAAGTTTATGGCATTTAAAGTAAAAACTCTAGCACTACAATAGGTATGTCGAGTTTGGAATGCAAAGTTCATGGTGCGTCATAAGGATAACGGAGTGGAGATTGATCTTCTGTGTTAGAAGTCAATGCATGCATGAAGTTGGTTCTACTATTAATACATGTCTTGGATTTACATAATGTTTGACTATAGAGGCCGTAGTGGAATTCTACATTAGATTATATTAGCTTGCTGGTTTGGTGCAGTTTACCAATGGTTTTGTGTCACACCCCCAATTTACCTGTTTTGCAGCGGAATGGAATTCCTGGGGATAGACTGTCATAGCACCACAATCACAGTTATATTGAACGACCTAAAGTGTCGTTTAAAAACACATCGTTGGATATTTAATAAAAGCGTTCAGAGTTACATCATAGGTCCCAAAAGTTTATAAAGTTTGCGGAAATATAAATATATTACAAGTCCAAACGATGTTTTGAAAGAAAGTGCCATAATGTACAATGATATAAGTCGACGCCGCGACTCAAAAAGGGGTTCCTTAACCATGCCATGATGAGTATGCCTTAGTTACCTGAAAATACATTGCTAAAACGGTCAACAATAATGTTGGTGAGAAATCATAGGTTTAGGTAAATGTTTTATACGACTACGCAAGTATAGACCATGTATGACAATCATGCCACAGAAAAATGTTACAATTGCTATAAGTCCATGACACCGAAACTAGACTGTTCATGATGTTCGCCCCAACAGAGTGTTTGCCAGACAACTCAATAATGTTATTAAATGAAATGCATCCGTATGACTAGTTGGGGTTCACCAACCCGGATGGAGGAGTCACCCTCGATAGATCTATCCACTCACCCTCGCTTCTATGATTAACGGCTCATGTAATATAATGGGGACATTCAATTGGCATGTGGTAACTTAAGCAATGTAAATGAATTTAACATACTTGGTATCGTAATAAAAATGTTGTGCAATGTATTCTCCCCCGTAGGTTTGAAAATAATTATAAACATGTACGACGGGGCTATGAAAACTCACTTGATGAATTGGTATGATGACAAGAGTGAGTACACCGAGATGTAGTGTGATACGTTAACCTTGACCTATTGTGAATGATATGATACTTAATGAGTTATGATGTAATGTTATGCATGCATTTCGTATGTTATTTATACCATTTGTGAGTTTTGAAAATAATACTCTTCGTCGAAAAATATCCTTTTGACGTCTTGACCATTCTTAAATTACTTTACAAGTATTTACGTCAAAATGTCATCTTACAATAGTTTCTTAATGATTTATTGTGAAATTTTAACTTTTCGTCGTAAAATAATGTTGTTGGAAATTTTATGAAAGTGACAAAAATGGCCTCGAAAAGCTAGTCGTAAAATGGTGTACGTCGAACGTTAGGAAACGAACTCAACGGTTTTGGAAAGCTTGTATCGAAATCTAGAAGTTTTTATCCTAGAGGTCTCGTTCATAAAGAAAAATATAGGTTAAGTAGGGTGATTTTGTCCAAAATGTAGTTTAAAGTGAATTTCGGCAAAGTTTAAGCAACCGTAAATAATTCATTACAACTCCGCTATACAAACGGTTGGTCGTTTTGGAAAATATGCTTGATGATCTCAATTTTATTAGAAGACATCTCGTTACAAAAAGTTCTACGTCAACGTTAAAAATAGCCTTCAATATGGTCATTTTGTTTATCCGTAACACTTGTCTCGTAAAAATAATATAGTTTTTCTTAAATAATAAAGTTACGGCAGTTTTATGAAAACGTGTATATTTTAGTCGTTATAAATCCGTTTTCTACGTTTTATACGTCCTTAGCTTCGTATCAAAGTATACTAATATATTTTTGATAAGTCGAAATAATTATAAAGCTTAAAACTCGTTTTTGACTCGTACAAAACAAAAATAGTGTGCTGAAATTTTCAGGACATATATATTTCGTCGTCAAACTTGAAAAATTCATAACTTCTTCGTTATAGCTCCGTTTTTATCCGTTCAAGCGGCCACGGATTTGTTTTAAAGTATATTTTCTAAATATCTAGGCCAAAAATTCGTGTCTACTGTCGGATTTTCCAGAAATACAAAATAAGATCAGACCACTTTTTTGACTTGTCGAAAAGAGTTTTTCTCGTACTAAACCTATTCCAATCCCTTCAAAACAACTCCGAAGCTATTCTAATCCTACCATACACCTTCTTAGGGTGTCATGGGTTCCTAAACATCATCAAGACCAATATATAACAAGGGATAAATTATATGATGACTTATATATATAAAACTCTAAAAACAATGTAAAAATGGTATAAATATCCATAAGTCTTGCATGCTTTGCTCAAAAATGATGAAATAGATATGAAATGAAAATGAAAGATGTAAAATGAAAATAATATGCTTACTAGTTACTTGATGAGGTGATTAGAACAAGGATTAAACCTAAACACCCTAGGTTTTTATTTCAAAACCTTGATTAAGAGTGTAACTAGATTGTTTTAACTTGAAAATGGAAAAACTTTGATGAGATCTTCTAACTCCTTTGTGTGACCGGTTGGAGAGGAAGAACCAAGAGAGAAAGAAACTAACTTATCTTGAATTATTTGTTGTGAATGAATGAAGGTATGTACATAGAGTATAGATCTATACAAGTAGAAAAAGAGTTACCAACTAATTAATGCACACACCCCCTTGGTCGGCCAAGGGGGAATGCATTAGTAAAACTACATTTTTTTTTCTTTTATATAATGTAAGTAATTGTTTGTAAGAAAATGTAGTTAAGTAAAATATGTTGCAACTTGTATATAGTTGTGAAATTAGAGTAGTATGGACTAAAAATAAGTTTTAATGGATCAAAGTAAAGTATATTGTAGTTATAAAAATTGTAAAAATACATTTCTTGTAAAATTTGAGTGATATAATAATTATCGTGCAGTTTTTAAGAAAAGCGTCGTAATAATATAAATTTAACGATTTATATACAAAATAAATTTAAAACACTAGGTAAACTCAAAATATTATTTTTATAAACTAAAAGTAAGTATAAAAATATATCGGGATCATTTTTGGAAGTATCGGATTAAATGTTCAAAATAATAACTTACGCGATAACGTTTATTTAATATGAAATTTACACGTTTAATGTGAAATGCAAAGTCATGAATGAACTAACATGATGCAAATGATGCTAATGAAGTGTAGACTAAACTTAGTCTATATGAAATGTTTGTGATGATATGATCATGAATTCGCCGCTAAACCATTAAGGTTACGCGAATTTGGAACACGCAAACCTAGTTTACGATAAATGATGAAATGGTGAAGCATGAATTGTTTTGAGAAATGACCTGAAAGTACGGGTTGTCACATTCGCCCATCCAAAAAGGAATTCAGTCCCTGAATTCAGTCGTTGTTAGGTCGTACGGTGTTGTCGGTGAAAAGATGAGGATATTTGAGGCGCATCTGGTCTTCCCGTTCCCAAGTAAACTCAGGACCTCTTCGAGAATTCCAGCGAACCTTCACGATAGGAATACGACTCTGTTTCAACTGCTTGACCTCGCGGTCCATGATTTCTGCAGGTTCCTCCACAAAATTGAGTTTATCGTCGAGTTGAACTTCTTCCAATGGAATAACGAGTGATTCGTCCGATAGACATTTCTTCAGGTTTGAAACGTGAAACGTGTTGTGTACATGACTAAGTTCTGACGGAAGATCAAGTCGGTAAGCTACAGGACCGACTCTGCTCAAAATCTTGAATGGTCCAATGTACCTCGGGTTCAACTTCCCGCGTTTTCCAAATCGTACCACGCCTTTCCAAGGCGATACTTTCAACATAACTTTGTCGCCCACTTGAAATTCTAATGATTTGCGTCTAACATCTGCGTAACTTTTCTGTCGGCTTCTGGCAGTTCTGAGTCTATCTCGAATTTGAACTATCTTTTCTGTTGTTTCCCGTACCATTTCTGGACCAGTGAGTTGTGCGTCTCCAACCTCGGCCCAACAAACAGGTGATCGGCACTTTCGACCATAGAGTGCCTCGAATGGTGCCATCTTTATACTGGTGTGATAACTATTGTTGTACGAGAATTCTATCAATGGCAAATGGTTAGCCCAACCATTTCCAAAATCAATTACACATGCCCTCAGCATATCTTCTAACGTTTGAATTGTCCTTTCACTTTGTCCATCGGTTTGTGGGTGATATGCTGTGCTCATCTCTAATCTGGTTCCGAATGAATCTTGCAATGATTTCCAGAAGTTTGAAGTGAATCGACTATCTCTGTCGGAAATGATAGAAATTGGTGCACCGTGCCTCGAGACTATTTCTTTGACATAAAGTCTAGTGAGTTGTTCCATGGAATAAGTCTCTCTAATTGGTATGAAATGGGCTGATTTGGTAAGACGATCAACAATTACCCATATAGCGTCGTAACCTCCCGATGTCTTAGGAAGTTTCGTAACAAAGTCCATTGTAATGCGTTCCCATTTCCATTGAGGAATTTCTGGTTGTTGGAGTAACCCTGAAGGTTTCTGATATTCGACTTTTACCTTAGAGCAGGTAAGGCATTTGCTAACGTACGTGGCAATCTCTGCTTTCATGTTCGGCCACCAATAAAGTTTCTTGAGATCTTGATACATCTTATCAGATCCTGGGTGAATAGAATACTTTGACTTATGCGACTCATGCATAGTCAATTCTCGTATCCCTCCATACAATGGAACCCACATTCTATCCTTGAAACATAATACTCCATCTGCTCTCTTTACAAAACCATTTGCGTTTTCGGGCATACCATAAAGCTTTTCACTTGGTCGGTTTTCCTCCTTAAGTGCCTCGATCTGTGCTTCATGGATTTTCGATGGTAAAGGCGAATTAATCGTCATTCCTAATGATCGAACTCTTAAAGGTTTGGGCCTCTCTTTCCGGCTAAGAGCATCAGCCACAACATTGGCTTTTCCCGGGTGATACTTGATTTCACAATCATAGTCGCTGAGTAACTCCAACCAACGACGTTGCCTCATATTAAGTTCCTTCTGATCAAGAATATATTGTAAACTTTTGTGGTCAGTAAACACTGTGCACTTTGTACCGTAAAGGTAGTGTCTCCAAATCTTGAGTGCAAAAACTACTGCCCCTAACTCGAGATCATGAGTGGTGTAATTCTTCTCATGAACCTTAAGTTGTCGAGAAGCATACGCTATCACCTTCTTGTTTTGCATTAAAACAGCCCCAAGTCCTTTATGCGAAGCGTCGCAATATACAACGAAGTTCTCAATTCCTTCGGGTAGTGCCAAAATTGGCGCACTGCAAAGCTTTTGCTTCAACAAATGAAAAGCAGCTTCTTGTTTCTTTCCCCATTCGTACTTCTTGTTTTTCTGTGTCAACTTGGTCAAAGCTTTAGCTATCTTTGAAAAACCTTCGATGAACCTTCGGTAATACCCGACGAGTCCTAGAAATTTTCGAATTTCTGTAGGATTTGTTGGAGTAGCCCAATCTTTTACGGCTTTAATCTTTGCGGGATCAACTTGTAATCCTTGACTATCAATGACGTGACCAAGAAATTGCACTTTGTGATTCCAAAAATCACACTTCGAAAATTTGGCATACAACTTCTCATTCTTGAGTAGTCTTAAAATCGTCTTTAAATGCTCTTCGTGCTCTTCTTTGCTCTTTGAGTAAATCAATATGTCATCGATGAACACTATAACAAACTTGCCCAAATACGGTTTACATACTCTATTCATGAGATCCATGAATACCGCAGGTGCATTAGTCAATCCGAACGGCATCACTTGAAACTCGTAATGACCGTAACGTGTTCTAAACGCTGTTTTCGGGATATCCTCCTCCCGAACTCTAAGTTGATGGTAACCCGACCTGAGATCAATCTTTGAGTAAATACTAGAACCTTGCAACTGATCGAACAAGTCGTCGATCCTGGGAAGTGGGTAACGATTCTTCACCGTTAACTTGTTCAGCTCTCTATAATCTATACACATTCTGAAGGATCCATCTTTCTTCTTCACAAACAAGACCGGTGCTCCCCAAGGCGAGGAACTCGGCCTAATGAATCCTTTGTCTAGAAGTTCTTGCAACTGATTAGACAACTCTTGCATTTCGGATGGTGCTAGACGGTAAGGTGCTCGCGCAATTGGTGCAGCTCCGGGCACTAAGTCAATATGAAATTCTACTTGTCGTGCCGGTGGAAGTCCTGGTAAGTCTTCGGGAAAGACTTCAGAAAATTCTCGGACAATTGGTACATCTTCAAGTCGCTTCTCCTCCGACTTTTTCTCGGTTATATGGGCTAAGAAAGCAAAACAACCTTTCTTTATGTACTTCTCCGTTTTGATGCATGATATGATACTGAGTCTAGTTCCACTTCGTTCCCCACGAATAATCAAAGTTTCGCCGTTGTAAGGAAGATGAACAACTTTTTCATCACAAATGATTTTTGCACGATGTTTGGATAACCAATCCATGCCGATGACGACGTCGAAACTACCAAGTTCTACGGGCATAAGGTCTATGTTGAAGGGATGATTTAGGAAATTGAATGTGCAACCACGGACAATGGTGTTGGTGCTAACTAAGTTACCATTAGCTAATTCAACGATGTATGATATGTCTAATGTGGTTGGTTTAATGTTGAGTAAAGGTGCAAATGTAGTGGACACAAAACTTTTATCGGCTCCCGAATCAAATAAAACTGATGCGTAACGATTATTGATAAGGAACGTACCCGTGATAACATTCGGGTCCTCCCTAGCTTCTCCGCCTCCTATGACGTAGGCTCTTCCTTGTGCCATTCCTCCTTGGTTCTGATTTCCTTGGTTCCTTCCCTTCTTACATTCAGACTTGTAGTGTCCCCGTTCTCCGCAACCAAAACATGTTACTTGTTGTTTCTGATTTTCCCCCATAGTTGGCGACTTGCAATCCCTAGTTCGATGACCAACTTTCTTACAATTCTCACATGGATCAGGACATCGACCCGGTTTGTGGTGACTCGAACACCTATCACACTTAGGCAAAACCCCCGAGTACCCCTTTCCTTCTTTTGAGCCTGCAGCATAAGCCTTTGCAACCTCTTGTCTCTTGGGTGGTTGTTGAGTAGCATTTCTACCTCTGGTGTTGTCCCACTTTCACTTGTTGTTGTTGCTATTGTTATTGTGGTAGTTGGTTCGGTTATTGTTGTAATTGAAGCGGTTGTTGGTGTTGTTGTTGTTGTTTCGGTTGGTGTTGGTGTACTTACCTCTCTTCACTACCTGTGCCATAAGCTTCTGAGTCACTCTAATAGATTCCTCGATTGTTTGTGGATCAAAAGATGTCACATCTCCTTGAATAACCTCGGGAAGTCCCCCGATGAAAGCCTCTAGTAACTTCTCGTTATCCGAAACCATAGACGGGCATAACGCGGCCAATTCTTGAAATCTCCGAATGTAAGTGTCAATATCATACCCAATAGTTACTAGTTCATAGAATTCTGTCTCCAACTTTTTCACTTCCGTACGAGGACAAAACTTCTTAGTTACCAAACCTTTGAATTGCTCCCAAGTGAGCTTGAAAGCATTCTCCATTCCCATTGGCTGAGCATAAGAGTTCCACCACGACAATGCTCCATCAAGTAGTGTACTCATAGCAAACTTGACCTTACTATCATCCGGGCAATTACATAGCAAAAACACGGACTCCAATTTCTCAAACCATCGAACCATGGCAGTGGATCCTTCGGTACCTCTAAACTTCGTGGGATCTCCACTTTTGAAGTCCTTGTACGAACAACTTTTAACTCCGGACCCTCCTGCATTTCCTGCAGCAGCAGCAAGCCCAGCGGCTTCAGCAGCAGCCGCGGCCTCAGCAGCAGCAGCAGCCACCGTTTCCCTTTCAATCCTTAGAGCATTGGCTATGCTATCATTCACCAACTTTTGAATAGCCGCTTGAGTCATTTCCGGTGTGGCTTTCTTTGGCGCCATTACTCTTCAAAATCATAAGATGAAACAATTATGAGAACCCATAAGTAAAAACAACCATCACACATATATATCCACAACCACAACATGCATAAAGTAAATGGAATCACAACGGAACAATAACGAAATCTCACAAATATAATCACAACACACGTGGATAATATACATGAAAATTTCGGCCTACATGGACCGATATCATAGATAATAAAAACCATTCCTACATAGTAGAGTCAATACTTGATACATTTGTTTGTACAACAACCAAAAGAAAACAAGTTCTTTAAACTACGTCACACACCTCGTGACTAGGATAATAGTAGTCAAAACTATACATGATAAAAGTCTACACTAGGCACCTCATGGTGCTCCGCCGGCTCGATCCTGAAGATCTCGAACCTGAGTAGTCAAGCTAGCAACCAAACTCCTCAACTCTCCAATCTGACCCTGTAAGGTAACTATACTCTCACGAGCTAGTGACAACTCCTGTGCCTGACGCTGTAACTCGTCCTGTGCCATCTCGGCTCTGTCGTATAACTCAGGCATCTCCTGCCTCAACTCAGCAATACGCTCCCTGTTCTCTAACTGCCTATTCTCTAAACTCTGATGTGCCAAATCAATAGAAACCCTGCCTATCACCAGGCCCTCGACCTCCTCCTCAATGGCCCCTACTCTATCTAAGGACAGTTCCTCCAACTGTCGCGACATCCTATCTATCTGAATCTGCTGACTATCTATACGAGCTCCTAACGTCTCAGGGGAAGGCTGTCTAGCAGCAGCAGCCTTAGAGCTCTCGCCTATCTCGAACCTAACAGGTGGTTCGGGTTCTGTAGAAGGTGGTGTCGGGATGTCAAAACGAGCACGCTTTTTGAGCGGCAAGTCTGATGTAGGCAAAGGATCCCTAAGATAATACGATGAGGATGATGATGATGATAGTAGTGGTGATGGTGGGTGTATCGGGTCATGAGCAGGGCTAACATGTGGAGTAGGTGCGACTTCGCCCTCCTCAAAGGGTTTAGTCTCCGTGTCAGTCATAATAGGTGGAAAGGCTGGAGTAGAGCCAATCGAAGATAAGATCTCAGTGGAGTGCGATAAGGCATCATCCATGTTAGGATTAGCTGGGACATCTTCCGTGTTAGTGTCCGATGGTATAGTAATGGGATGTGAATCTGATGACATCTCTGTGACAACCGATGTGAAATGAAAGTAAATAACTCGAATAAAGTGTAAATGAATCCGCATGAAAAGTGAATATGCACTATGATGAAATGATGAGATGCTATGATAATGTAGCTATAGTCTAGGGTCAATGATGCAACCTAGTTCTCTATAACTGAAGCTCTGGTACCAATCTGTCACACCCCCAATTTACCTGTTTTGCAGCGGAATGGAATTCCTGGGGATAGACTGTCATAGCACCACAATCACAGTTATATTGAACGACCTAAAGTGTCGTTTAAAAACACATCGTTGGATATTTAATAAAAGCGTTCAGAGTTACATCATAGGTCCCAAAAGTTTATAAAGTTTGCGGAAATATAAATATATTACAAGTCCAAACGATGTTTTGAAAGAAAGTGCCATAATGTACAATGATATAAGTCGACGCCGCGACTCAAAAAGGGGTTCCTTAACCATGCCATGATGAGTATGCCTTAGTTACCTGAAAATACATTGCTAAAACGGTCAACAATAATGTTGGTGAGAAATCATAGGTTTAGGTAAATGTTTTATACGACTACGCAAGTATAGACCATGTATGACAATCATGCCACAGAAAAATGTTACAATTGCTATAAGTCCATGACACCGAAACTAGACTGTTCATGATGTTCGCCCCAACAGAGTGTTTGCCAGACAACTCAATAATGTTATTAAATGAAATGCATCCGTATGACTAGTTGGGGTTCACCAACCCGGATGGAGGAGTCACCCTCGATAGATCTATCCACTCACCCTCGCTTCTATGATTAACGGCTCATGTAATATAATGGGGACATTCAATTGGCATGTGGTAACTTAAGCAATGTAAATGAATTTAACATACTTGGTATCGTAATAAAAATGTTGTGCAATGTATTCTCCCCCGTAGGTTTGAAAATAATTATAAACATGTACGACGGGGCTATGAAAACTCACTTGATGAATTGGTATGATGACGAGAGTGAGTACACCGAGATGTAGTGTGATACGTTAACCTTGACCTATTGTGAATGATATGATACTTAATGAGTTATGATGTAATGTTATGCATGCATTTCGTATGTTATTTATACCATTTGTGAGTTTTGAAAATAATACTCTTCGTCGAAAAATATCCTTTTGACGTCTTGACCATTCTTAAATTACTTTACAAGTATTTACGTCAAAATGTCATCTTACAATAGTTTCTTAATGATTTATTGTGAAATTTTAACTTTTCGTCGTAAAATAATGTCGTTGGAAATTTTATGAAAGTGACAAAAATGGCCTCGAAAAGCTAGTCGTAAAATGGTGTACGTCGAACGTTAGGAAACGAACTCAACGGTTTTGGAAAGCTTGTATCGAAATCTAGAAGTTTTGGCATTTAAGTTTTTATCCTAGAGGTCTCGTTCATAAAGAAAAATATAGGTTAAGTAGGGTGATTTTGTCCAAAATGTAGTTTAAAGTGAATTTCGGCAAAGTTTAAGCAACCGTAAATAATTCATTACAACTCCGCTATACAAACGGTTGGTCGTTTTGGAAAATATGCTTGATGATCTCAATTTTATTAGAAGACATCTCGTTACAAAAAGTTCTACGTCAACGTTAAAAATAGCCTTCAATATGGTCATTTTGTTTATCCGTAACACTTGTCTCGTAAAAATAATATAGTTTTTCTTAAATAATAAAGTTACGGCAATTTTATGAAAACGTGTATATTTTAGTCGTTATAAATCCGTTTTCTACGTTTTATACGTCCTTAGCTTCGTATCAAAGTATACTAATATATTTTTGATAAGTCGAAATAATTTATAAAGCTTAAGACTCGTTTTTGACTCGTACAAAACAAAAATAGTGTGCTGAAATTTTCAGGACATATATATTTCGTCGTCAAACTTGAAAAATTCATAACTTCTTCGTTATAGCTCCGTTTTTATCTGTTCAAGCGGCCACGGATTCGTTTTAAAGTATATTTTCTAAATATCTAGGCCAAAAATTCGTGTCTACTGTCGGATTTTCCAGAAATACAAAATAAGATCAGACCACTTTTTAGACTTGTCGAAAAGAGTTTTTCTCGTACTAAACCTATTCCAATCCCTTCAAAACAACTCCGAAGCTATTCTAATCCTACCATACACCTTCTTAGGGTGTCATGGGTTCCTAAACATCATCAAGACCAATATATAACAAGGGATAAATTATAGGATGACTTATATATATAAAACTCTAAAAACAATGTAAAAATGGTATAAATATCCATAAGTCTTGCATGCTTTGCTCAAAAATGATGAAATAGATATGAAATGAAAATGAAAGATGTAAAATGAAAATAATATGCTTACTAGTTACTTGATGAGGTGATTAGAACAAGGATTAAACCTAAACACCCTAGGTTTTTATTTCAAAACCTTGATTAAGAGTGTAACTAGATTGTTTTAACTTGAAAATGGAAAAACTTTGATGAGATCTTCTAACTCCTTTGTGTGACCGGTTGGAGAGGAAGAACCAAGAGAGAAAGAAACTAACTTATCTTGAATTATTTGTTGTGAATGAATGAAGGTATGTACATAGAGTATAGATTTATACAAGTAGAAAAAGAGTTACCAACTAATTAATGCACACACCCCCTTGGTCGGCCAAGGGGGAATGCATTAGTAAAACTACATTTTTTTTTTCTTTTATATAATGTAAGTAATTGTTTGTAAGAAAATGTAGTTAAGTAAAATATGTTGCAACTTGTATATAGTTGTGAAATTAGAGTAGTATGGACTAAAAATAAGTTTTAATGGATCAAAGTAAAGTATATTGTAGTTATAAAAATTGTAAAAATACATTTCTTGTAAAATTTGAGTGATATAATAATTATCGTGCAGTTTTTAAGAAAAGCGTCGTAATAATATAAATTTAACGATTTATATACAAAATAAATTTAAAACACTAGGTAAACTCAAAATATTATTTTTATAAACTAAAAGTAAGTATAAAAATATATCGGGATCATTTTTGGAAGTATCGGATTAAATGTTCAAAATAATAACTTACGCGATAACGTTTATTTAATATGAAATTTACACGTTTAATGTGAAATGCAAAGTCATGAATGAACTAACATGATGCAAATGATGCTAATGAAGTGTAGACTAAACTTAGTCTATATGAAATGTTTGTGATGATATGATCATGAATTCGCCGCTAAACCATTAAGGTTACGCGAATTTGGAACACGCAAACCTAGTTTACGATAAATGATGAAATGGTGAAGCATGAATTGTTTTGAGAAATGACCTGAAAGTACGGGTTGTCACATTTTGTGATTCGAAACTTCTCATTTTCACCAAAAAAATAGATGGATTAATTATTAGGGTTAACGGCATGTAATAGCAACATACTTTCCCATTTGTTCCATTATGAGATATGAACCCAAAATAAGACAACAATACCCATCCAACTTTCAAATTTTGTTAAATTATCATACGTTTTGTTTGCACCGTTAGTCCTTTTGACTAACGACCGTTTGTAATTAACTCAAAAATATGTTTTTCTTACGTTTTCATAAATTTTCTTACGTTTTTCCCCACAAGAGACCGGAGATGGATGGGGTGGTGGCAATGTTGGAGGCAATTGGCACTTCAAATGGTGGACCAATGATACCCGGAGATCAGAACAGCAGGGATGTATTTGCTTCAACCGGACTAGAGGCCTGTAAGTCTATGATGCATGTTTTCTGACCAGGTTTTAATATTTATAAGTATTGTTTATAAAATTCAACAAGATTAGTGAGTTGGTGGGTTGGGTACTGGGTCATAACAGGATCGGGTCAAAAGTGATTTATGATGTTGTATTCTTTAAAATTCAATAGTAGGCGACTTTTTACCTGTTTGACTCATTTCTCTTTGCTACTTTAATATTTACTATTTAAGATTAAAATGCAATCTCATGGAGATTCCCAATTCTACTCTCTATGATCATGTTTTGCGGTTCATAAACATTCCACAGGTATATGTTACCCTCTCCATTAATAAAAAAAGTACAATATATTGATATAAATGATGCATATTATATGGTAGTTATGTAGGTAAGATGATGCTTGATGATTATGAGGTGCATAGGTTTTTGCTTTATGGTCCGTCAATAGTTTATTAGGATCATAATTTTAATTTACGTTATACATGGTTGCAAAAATGCTCATAATGTATATGAACATTTATAAGAAAGTTATCATCACCAAACCCGCAATCTTTTAACATATACTCAAGGTGAACTTTGACCCATTTATTACCTACGTTTTTATTTTTAATAACCATATCTCAGCATTTACTATGACCTTCCATTAATCTTGAAGGTTCATCTACATCCACACTATAGATTCACAAGGTGCCTATTTGTGTAGATAGCAATGGTTGAAATGAGAGCGATTTGGTGAGAAAGATAATTGAAGTTAGAAGATCTAATATTGAAGACCTGTTTCGACACAAGATAAAGTTGTACATATTTATTCAGAGTAAATTGCATGTAATATGAGTAAATTTACTTTGTATTTTTTAATTGTTCTATAGATCATAACGTTCATTTGAGTTTAAAATCATATACTATGTTATTTAAAAAAACTTTGTATATTTTAATTGTTCTATAAATCTTGATGTTCATTTATTTTCACCCTTCTTACGCTACAAATAGCTTCGTATACATATATATCTTGATGTTTTTCAAAAGGATTGGGTAGAAGGTTTCTCTAACTGGTGATAACAACCTTCTTACAATAAAGAAAAATATCTTAACAATAATTATAAGTCATGCCCGCCCATTGGGCGGGCTTTGAAATCTAGTATATATATATATATATATATATATATATATATATATATATATATATATCTATACATTATATATAAGAGGAGGCATGCCACATAAAATGCCACTTGGCATCCCATAATGCCAAGTCATATTTCCATGTCATCATTATATTTATGTGGCATTTTTTTAAAATAAAATTCGGAATTTTAAATTTGATGAACCTAAGCAATTATTTTTGAAATAAAATTGTAAAAAGTGACACTTACATGGTTTGAACCATGGTTGTTTGAAAGAAAAGCATGTATCTTAACCACTGAAGCAACATGTTTTTTTGGAATATATGTTGCAAGCTCTAATATATAAAATCCTGCAATTATTTTGACTCCTAATATAAATCCAATTAATTGTAATCTGCAATTCAATTTAGTCGAATATCTCTATTTTTATTTTTTCCCTCAGAACCCTAATATCATGTTTCTTATAATCTCAAAACGCTAATAAAATTCATTCATTCCTAAAGGTAGATTTCTAAAACCCTATAGTTTCGTGGACATAAAGCATCATCCAACTTCTTTCTGAGTCACCAAGCTCCAAAATTTTTACTGAGATTCAATAAAACCAGAAGATTGGTGAAGGCGGTCTTGATCGTAAGTTCACTTCAAGTTTCAGTTATTGTTTATGGTTTTGATATGTTTAATTCTTTCTCTAATCATGAATTTATGATCTAGATGAATTCTGGTGTCTTTAATTATCCTTTTAAGTCTCACATGTATCTCAAATTTAAATTTTGTTTCATGTAAAATTAGTTGAAAGTAGAGGACAACGAGGTTTGCATGTAGAATCAATTAAAAGGGTGCATGTAAATTTAAGTTGTGGCAATTATAAGTCTTTAAATATGTGTGGTTTGCACGCAAGATTTTTTGAATGATACATTACATGATGGTTTTTTTCAATAATATGCTATGAAACCTGATGAAGCTTATGGATTTATTTTCTCATAGGACATGCATTGTGGTGGTAAGTTCTTTACATGTCTGATTATGTTTTAATATTAATTCCATCTTATATTCATAGAATGTCATAAGAACTAAAGGTAAATGTATCATATCTAAACAATACGAAAACATCTTTTTCTTTATTGTTTTGGCCGCACTTATTCCACTTTTAAAATGCATTTGTTTTGTTGCTCATATCAGATGCATACACAAAATGTAAATTCAAGTATATTACAGTCAAATTCTATTATAGCAACATGTATATTACAGTCAAAGGTACTCCTGAATATGCCCGATCATGTTTGAGGGTAGCCTAAAGCGGCTAGGTGTGGACTACATTGATCTTTATTACATACATCGAATTGACACAACTGTTCCTATCGAGGACACTGTAAGTTCACATTTCTGTTTTGTTTCTTTTAGAGATGGCAAGATGAGCGGGTCAGGCACGAGTAACGGGTTAAAATGGGTTCAGTCATTTTTAGCACGGACCGCAGCAGCCGGGTTATGATCAGGTATTTGTTTTTGTTTTTGTTATTCTTAGTTTATTACCCACCAAGTGTATTATTTTGTTAATTTTCAGTGTATTGGCAAAATATTCATATATTTGTTGTCAACATGACCAGGTTCTAATTTCTCAAAAGAAATTTTTGTACCAAGTATCTCAACTTACATCAAGGTTCTTCTGGTGCTTCAGACATCCCTTTATTCATCCCTTAAAGGATCTCGCATGGCAGTTCAAACTCCAACGGAAAGACTTATTCATGGGAGGGCTTTTTTTTTTTTTTTTTTTTTTTTTTTTTTTTTTTTTTTTTTTTTAATTAAAATAATTTCAAATGGCCAATTGAATGACTTCCTGAAACTAATATAAATTTGTCATGCATACACTGGACTAAACAATAATTTGAAGATGGAAAATTTGCCTCAAGAGATTATTGATGCGTTTCCCATTGCCATTCCAAGGGTGTGTATCATAGGGATTTAAAGGTAAGAAATGGAGTTTTAAGATAAAAGTTGGATCTTATAAGGTGGGAGGAATGGGAATTCATATTTAATGTGTTTTTTTCTGCTAACAGTGTTTTTGTAATCTATAGCCTGAAAATCTTCTCCTTGATTCTAAAGGAAATCTGAAGGTTTCTGATTTTGGACTTACTGCACTGCCACAAGAAGTAAGCACACTTATTTTTCAAATCAGTTGACATGGTTTGTAGGTAATGCTTTTCTTGGTGCTGTTGTCACTAACTATAACTATTTTCAGGGTGTTGAACTTCTATATACAACTTGTGGAACCCCAAATTACATTGCACTAGAGGTACACCAATTCAAAGAAAGCTCAATGACCATTTAATAGGAAAATGTTCTCTTTCTTTATGTGGTGCAGCTTCTGCTAAATAGTTAGAAAATATGATTTTTTGCACACAAAATCGATTCAACCAGATATTTACTGGCTACTTCATCTTTATTACATTTATTATCAGAATGTATGACCCTTCTCACATTTCAGAAACTTGTAGTGCATCAGTCACTTTAAAGACTAATCAGCTTAAGCTTGATATTTTAAGCAATAATCTTCAAAAGAGCTTTTTTTGATCTATTTTCCTTATGAAATAAACAATCATCTCTTCCTACTTAACATAGTACACAACAGTACGTATCTAGGACCAGTCTTTTATATGCTTAAATGTTGTTTCTTGCAGTGACTATAAATAATATTTTGGTTATCAATATCATAGTTCTATGTGTAGCTTTCTCTTTATAAGCTTCGACTGAGTCTCTTACCATGTTCACCTTCAAGTTCTATGGAAGCGTGGATTTGTGACATCCAAATTTTGTAAATAATAAGTTGATACATTAGACTCGGTACCACCTTAGTCGTATTATAATGATTTATTTGCTGTACGTGGGTGAATTTTGACCTATTTTATGTTGCAGACACATGGGACCACTGAAGCGCAAGAAATACGGTTTGATTCTAAAAGCCATTCACAGATTGACTAGGGTGAAGCAGAACTATGGTAAGTTGACTAGATTTTTTATCTATTAAATCAGTTTAAATATGTCCACATAAGCATCAAGTCAAGCTCAGTCCCCAAGATACCCACATTGATAGCACAATGTATTTTCATCTTTCTGCGGGTTAGTGGCAGAGAGAAAAGACTTTTACTGAGGTAGTCTTTTTTATCTAAATATGATAGGCCAATAAGCTTTTAAAATAGGCTATTGCAATTCTGAAACACCCTCCTCATCTCATTTTGTTGTTTTTATGATCTTTCATTCATCTAAAACATGTTTTCCGTGAATTCTACAGGCATCTATTACACGTTCATTCCAATAGTATGGCAGTCGAAAATCAAATTAAATTTCACCAAAAGGATACATGTTGTGAAGATGGCTAGGGCTTTCACCATAGAAGTAACTGTTTTCAGCACATCTACTGCTAATCGATTTTCAGGTGAGATCAACTTTCAAACTGTTATCAAGATTTTTATTCCTGTTACCAGAACCTAAAGTATGCTCATTTTGTTAAAAAGCATATTTAAAAAGCTTCTTGTGATTTAAGAGGTCTAAGTGGCTGTTACTCTTCTTTTCTTTTTGATCTTTACCTGCATATAAGCCATAATGTATCTTCCATAATCGTTCGTGTCGATAGTACATATGAACTTGCAGAGATTCATGAGTCTACGAAGCTGCTGCATAATTTGTGCTCGGTTTAAGCCATAAACGTTCATTATATTCTTCTATCTTTATTCTGAAGTGACTAACGTTGAGATTTTTGTTAATGGTTATGGATATGATACACTTGCATTTTATAGCATTATTAACTAATTCATGGTGCATGGCCGAAACAATGGTAAGAAACTAATTTCTGTTTACATTGTCAGGCATGTACGAAGATCATTGATATGTAAACTGACGATAATCAGTTTATCAATGCTGCAAAGGCTTTTCAAACAGGTATAGACAACTAATGGTGCTTACTTCTATATGGACATTTATATTAAAACATCTTTTTACTTATATACTTCATAAGGGTGGTTGTTAACCGCGAGAAGAAGACCGGGAAAAACAAGAACAATAAAGAGAAAACGGGCACAGATCAAGGCTCACACCATGGCAAATAATCTCCAAAACATGATTAGCAAGCAATTTCAAGAACAACATGACAAAATGATAATGATAGTTAACAATATGCAAAAGCATATGGAAAGTCAGGCATTAGCGGCTGAACGCCGATAATAAAAACAAGAAAAACAGGAAGAAGAAGAAAGAGAGAAATGTGCAGATATCCAGGCTCACATCGTAATCTGGGACATTGAGAGACAGTGTTACCTTTATGAGCAGGAGAAAAGACAGCTAAGGATGGCTTGGAACCAAGGTAGCTGTGTCAATGGAGTGGACGAATTTCAGTTTCCACAAATATCACATACTTTATTCCATCCGTCACGTGTTTCTGACACCTCCTATTGATGCAACCACCAACTGGCTCTGGCAATTGGGGAAAGCTCACGTATGCTCTAATGACGCGTAAGTACACCAACTTACTCATCATTGGTATGTTGAGCTTCAATAGTATTTCTATTTGTCTCTATATCTAGCATGTCTTTACAGTAAGGACATCAAAATAAATTGAATGACTATAAGTTGACCTATAGTTTTAAAAGCTTTGACTTCAGTTGAGTATCTAAAATTTAATTCTTTAATTGCTTATTAGAACCCTATAAGTTCTTATCGTCCATTAATAAAGGATCGATTATACATTTAAACTGCTTATTTGATAATTTGAACCCCTACAGTCACTATTGTATGTGACTGAGAATAACTTTTTGGTTCATATTTGCAAGAGCTCTTGAATCTAATTCACAAAACTTAACAACGACAATCACTGTTATTCAAAAAGAAATAGTCCCTTTTAATGTGTACACCACCACAAGGACGAGGTGGTGTGGCTCCTCAGCAATTTCCTGGTGGACCACCGCAACAACTAGGTCAAGGTGGAGGGCCTCAACAACAACAGGCTCCTTGAGGAATTGCACCATCTCAGCGCGGTGTTGGTTTCGGACCTGTGTATGCACCAACTCCTGAGCTGCACCAAGCAACACAAACTCCCCAGCAACCTGGGGTCACCATGAAACCTGTGCGTGCTGCTAAATCATTTGTGTGTTCATCAAACCAGTGGTGGTAACCCTCAGAAAGCGAAAAAAAAGGGGAAAGGAAAAAATAGCAAAGGGAAGAAGGGTAAAAAGGGCAGAGGTAAAAACTAAATAATGCATATAATGGGATGAATCAGTGAGTCTTTATTGGCAAGGTTTTGTAAATTCTTTTGCAAATAATGAAAATATGAGATGTTTTTTAGTTCAAGAATCATATTAAGATGCTTTGTATGATTTCTGCTTAGAGTCGTTTCTGAAACCACTCACTCTATAAGTAGACATTATAAAAGAGTTTTTTATGATATTGATCTTCAAATTTATATGCTGGTCTCTAGCTTTTGGCCTTTTTATATGGGATTGATCATTATTTTTCTAAATATATATGCGTATGAAATATCACTCCAATTTCGCAAATGGCGTCAAGTTGGCATGTGATACTGTATAGGCATATAGGTTGTTGAGCTAAGTATTTTAGTATACTTGCATCTTTGACACTTCGCTTCATCAGCAGGTGAAGGACGACTTCCTTTCTAAATTTGAGGGGCTCAGTAAGTATTATCTTTTAAATGTGATGGCGTGGACATTGATCAGTTGATTTACCCTACAGTTTGAGCTATTTTAATTTACCTTTTAGTAGTTCTTTTCATTAATTTGGTATGTCACACATGTCTTATGTTCTTTTAAGCTCTACAGGGCATGAATCTGTTAAAAAAGACGGGATAATATCTAAACGGTTCCAATGTTTTCCTTCCATTATAAACATATTTTGCCAAATTCGCAGCCCGGTGACAATCAAGAAAATAGTTCGTTGGATACTCGGCCGTAAAGCCGGAAAAATATAATAACGCAAATGTAAAATACACAAATGGTTCTGTTGAATGTTATATGAGTTGCACAGCTGAATTTCAGTCGATAGGGAGCAATGTTATTAAAGATATTGATGCTGAATATTCACAAGCCACCTTCTACAATCAGACAGATGAAGGTATAGTCGTATTATTGAACTATGGCTGATAGTGACGGCAAGATGTGTGGGTTGGGTAACGCATTGTGTCTACCAAAAACACCGATGTTGTTTGCATTATAAACCAACCTTGAGTGTGTTTACTATAAATACAAAAAAAAAAAAATATTACTACAACAATAATTTCGATGTTTGACTAAAGCGATTTAGGAGGTTGTTTGCATTATAAAAAGACCTTGAGTATCTTTAATTTCAACCCGTTTATAAAGAAATAATCAATATGGCAAAATCTCAGGTTGGCTATATTCTGTTTTCAGGAATCTTTCTTAACAATGGCCATGTATATTATAAATCTGGCTTTTACTTGTGACATCTTTGAGTGGCAACAATTTTCTTATTGTAAGTAATCTTTTGTTAAAATTGTTTGGCAGTGGTTTTCACTAAGCGAACAAGGAGAAAACTGTGAGATGGTTCCAGGAACAAGTTTTAGCTGCCAGAAGTGGATAGTTCTACAAAAATCAAGGTGCAATGTATAATATTAATTAGTTGGTTACATGCGCATTTTATTCAAACATACAATTAAAATATGGACATATTACAGTAGTCACGAAAGCATCAGATATGTGACCGCAAAATGAAATCCAATGTAAGCCTTATACAAAACAATTATTTATCGATGTACACATCCATAAACAATCGCTAAAGCCCTGTATTTATAAACATGAACGGACTAACTTGGGAGGGGCGGGTGTTGCACGGGCGGTGACACTCGATTTTATACATGAAGATACGATTTAGTAATAATTTTCTAATGGTTTACGTGTGGGAGCTATGGCAACAATGAAATGCGTTGGAATTAGGAGACCTAAGTTGGGAATAGCTTGTTTTGTATAGCAATTCTTGAGGTCTATTCACGTGGCACTTCTATGTGTGCAAAAGTGCAACGGATGGACCAACTACGTAAGATATTGACCCTACTGTGTCCATGAAGAATGGTGGTTTGTTCGGCTTGAGTAACACTATGTTGTCACTGAGTAGCATGGATATCAATGTCAATTGTGGATAAAACCCAACCATAATCAGAAGATTATTCTGTAAACAATATGACTATCACCACTATATGGATGATCTATAGGGTATGAAAGTAGTTGCTTATGTACACTTGGTATATCATTCTTACTGAAATAGTGTTTTGCTAAACTCTAAAGGCTAGCAAAAAACGGGCCACTCATCTATATCAGTCATGAAAGTTTCTGACTGGTTTTCGACATTCTGGAAGTGGTGGTCACTCATGAGTTTCTGATTTTTTAATTTAATCTGACCCATAACCCCTTTTTCACCCTTATTAAATGGAATATCACCTACTATGCACTATCATTGGTCTAATTTTAAATAGATATAAAGCAGTAGAGGAACAATTAAAATAAGAAAAAGCAAAAGGAACTGATAAGAACAAAATAAGCATCAACTAAGCAAATAAGATTAACAATACAAAACTTTTTATTGCTGCAAAAGTTGGTGCCAAGATTCAACATGCAGGTTGGAAACAAAGATTGTAAGGGTGGCATGTAGTATGAGAAAGTTGATTCATAGACTTAGTTACATTCATCAAACGCGATAGTCAATAGGCGGTAAGAAAAGGCACCCTTTGTTCATATTACTTTCAGTATTTTAAGTCGATCGTAGAGCACATGGAAGAATATACAAATGTATATACATAATTGTATAAAAGGAATGTAACATGTGTTATTAAGGGGTTTAACAATGGCTTTACCATCTTCATCCTATTCACAGTTTCATGCAACAATGGCTCCTCAAGTTCTGACATTTCTATTCTACCTATTATCCAATGGTATATGATCAGTCCCTCTGTATCCTAAATACTTGCGCTCACACGCACTAAGATTTTGTTTTGAATAGCAAATTTTCCATTTTTTTCAGGAGCTTCAGGGACTAATATCACTGTTGTCAACGATTGTGGCTTCACTGTTTGGCCTATATATATAACAATTCCAATGACGAAACTTGGGACCCTATATATCAGATGCAATGATTTCATACTTTCAGCCCATTGCATAATAAAAAAATGGGTCTATTTGGGTCATAGGTTAATTTTAATTAATTCCTGACAAGGATTTGCACAAGTATGATGTGAGTTTCTGTGGTCGAAATATATTCGTAAATTATCTATTGCTTGACTTGAGAATGATATTCTTTTTTGATTTTTGCAGGTTACCATCACACCTGAAGTCATAAACCCATGTCATCATTCAATACATGTCATTTTTTTTTAAATTCGGAATTTATGACCATTAAAAATAAAATCGGTAAGGATTGAACTTGAGTGGTTTGTAACATTAACTAAATCTTAACCATAGACCAACATGATTTTTGAATTATATTTTGCAACACCAAATCTATAAACCTATGCAACTATTTACCATCTTAATGAGATAGGTATGAAATAATTTAAGAAACTCATTAAGATTACCTTTTCTCAAAACCCTAATATTATATTTTCATAGACATCTCCTCAAATATGGTAATTTAGTTTAGTTCTGATGTGCAGATAAACCTTAACAGATGATGGAAGATGTTGTGCACTTTATCAATATGGACTTCACTATTTCATAAAGTACGTTAATTGCTATGAAATTAACCCTACATGTGTCTTTTATTTTATTGTTAGCGTTAATACTACTTTGGTATATGGACTTCGACGTCTTTTTTGCGCACATATAAACACTTTAATCATACAGTTAGATTTGTATATATTGATAAAGGATTTAAAGAGGAACACGTGTAAATCAAATTCCTAGAGTTTCGAGATAGTTTTTGGTTGCAGGAAACGATGGTGACATTTTGGTGGTTGGGATGAACCTTAGAGTTTCGAGATCACCCGCTTTGGCTCTTAAAGCTAATGGTTTGGTTACGACTACGGTGGTCTTTCGTGTTACGTTCATTTTTTTTATTAACAATAGTATCACCAACATATTTTTGTATCTTTCTTTCCATGAAAGATGTAGTATATAGTTGTACTTCGTAGGTAGTATTAGTTTTACCTGTAATGTGGTATGAATGTACTATTATTACTCTATAAAAGTTGAAATTTTGTATATTGTTCATGTAGCAGCTAGCACTTTAGCGATATTGGTTCAATATAAATATTCAATATAAAGTCATTGAAGCTTAGCGATATTGGTTCAATATAAAGTCATTGAAGATTTTAAAAATCGTTTATACCTGATAGATAATATGTTTGTAAAGCAGGTAGTTTTGGGTTACTACAAAATGCTTTGGGTTACTAAAAAATGCAATATGTAACAAGGCACATGTTCATGCAAATATATATGTCCAGCTTGCGCATAATAAAGATTGGAATTGGAGATACTTCCCAACGAGGTTTTATCAAAGAAAAAGAGTTCAACCATCATTGGCAATAGTATGTAGCGATTTGCTTTAACTACTAAATTACTTCTTTTGTTCATTTTTCTTTCTTTTTTTGGTAAATGGTGAAAATATATAATGTTCATGAAAATACATATGTGATGCTTGCAGACTAAAAGATGTAACGAGGTAAGTACCTATCTCACATTTTTCTTCAAATTCTCTTTTAGCAGCATACTTGGTTTTTAAGCGTAATTTAATTGATTTTATTATTTTTTTGTTTATGTTATAAAATGTATTATAAAAGGTGAATATGAATTTCCAACATATTGTTGGCTTAGTTTATAAAAGTGTATGATATGATTAATATTAGAGTTTTCTGATGATTTAACAGATTCTGCTGTCACCTATGCTGCTGCCCCATCAACACTACAACCGTTATCGCCGTATGAATCAGATCATCTCCTATTGGGACTCACTATCCAACATTCTTCCAGTCAGGTATCATTTTAGTTATAAATTTAGAGTTTATATAGGTTACATATATTAAAAAGATTGTATCTGTTTTAGTATTTTTGTATCCCTAATATACAATTTATTATGTCAATCGAGCAAACCCTACTCCGCCTACACAAACAAATACAAAACAATTGAAAACTCGCCTCAATCATTACTGACTAACCATATTAATGGTCACTTTATGGGTAGACATCATGCATTTACTATCTACTTGAAGAACCTCGACAAGTACAAGGTATTCCACCCGTTTCATTTAACTTTAAATTACTTTTTAGTATATGTTTTTTCAACTAAATCCTAAAAATAAAAACCTTTTAATCAAAATACTTACATGCTTTTACCCGTTTATTGATTATGGTAACATATCTTAACAATTTACTTTTTAGTATATATTTGTTCTACTAAATCTTAAAAATAAAAACCACAAGTCATACCCGTCCATCGGACGGGTTTTGACACTAGTATGTATATATATATATATTTGACACTAGTATATATATATATATTTGGCGTTTGAAGGAAATAAATGTTGTTATTGATTTGCAGCAATTGTATTGTAGATATTGATCTTAATTTTTTATATGTCGGACTGTGGCAGGGCATCAAACAAAGACATTTTCAGAAGGTGTAGATAAATACGGCCAAATGGGCGTACGTACATTTTGTTTAGCTTGGCGGGAAGTAAATGAGATTAAGTATCAAGATTGGTCTTTGATGTGTAAAGAGGCTAATAGCACATTAGTTGACAGAGAGGTACAGGGAACACATGGACTGATTTTTTGTGTGTGTGTGTGTGTTTACATATAATTCATACCTTTAATCTTATCTTTGTAGTGGAGAGTGGCGAGGTTTGCCAAAGATTGGAACATGACCTTGAAATACTTGGGGCTGCTGCAATAGAGGACCGTTTGCAGGTAAATTAATAGTTTCTGCACTTAATAACTAATATCAATATGCCCAAATGTTGCAATAGAAGTATTTTCAGTTGTATATGGAGGATTAGACCCATTTCTATCTTGTATATTGCGCAGGATGGTGTGCCAGAGACGATTGAAACACTCAGAAAAGCTGGGATAAATTTTTGAATGTTGAATGTAGACAAGCAGAATACTGCTATAGAGATTGCTCTATCATGCAATTTTGTTTCCCTTGGTAAGCCATATACATAATACATATGCGTGTATGTATACACGCCTCTGCATGTAGATAGAATTTGAATCCTACTTGCTATGAATCTTGCGACTTAATTTTATGAGTTATTTAAGAAGTAGATCTCTTGCTTTCTTAATTTTAAAATCTATTTGCTGGAATACAGAACCTAAAGGCCCCCTTCTGTTGATTAACGGGAAAATGGAAGATGAAGTTTGCAAAAATCTGGAAAAAGTTTTGCTCACAATGAGAATAACAAAAGCAGAACCTAAGGTAACCGCTTATATTTTTTTATTTAACAAACCATTCAATTGTTTATGTTGACCCTATTTATGGTTTATATAGTTTAGTAAAATAGAAGAATAGAAACTACATACTTGAGCATAAATGATCTCTTTTGTTCTATCCTTTTATCTAATATTTCTTCAATTTTCATGATACATCCTGTGTTTGATCTAATTGGGATTTCTTGCATTGTTGCAGGATGTGGCTTTTGTCATTGATGGACGGGCTCTTGAAATTGCTCTCAAGTATTACCGAAAAGCATTCACAGAGTTGGCAATATTGTCACGAACAGCTATATGCTGTCGCGTTGCCCCGTCACAGAAGGCGCAAGTGCCTATACTTTTTTATCACCTTTTATTTTGTAAGCGTTACCTTGGATTCTCTATGAATGATGGCATTAGCTGTATATTAATTACCAGAGATGGTAGTTCTGATACAAGGATTTTTTTTCTATGTGTCATTTGCTCGATTGTCCATTATCTCCCCTAAAGTTTGAATTCACTATATTATAGCAGCTTGTAGAGCTCCTTAAATCGTGTGATTATAGAACTCTGGCCATTAGAGATGGTAGAAATGATGTGAATAATCCGACAAGCTGATATAGGTGTTGGCATAAGTGGGAGAGAAGGGCTACATGCAGAAAGGGCGACTAATTATAGTATCGGGAGTAAGATCTAATATTTCAATAATCCCGCTGCAACGCGGCGGGCGTCTCCATCTCGTTTCTACTAAAGACTAAAGAGCGGGAGTGCTAGGGGCAAACGTGGTGCTGCCACACCCAATAGTTGTCAAGAATGGGCTTATGAACAATGCTAGCTATAGTACTAACGGTTGTTAGTTAACGGCCGTTATCCACTGTTAGGAATTAGAAAATTCAGTCGTTAAAGAGTCGGTCACCTCAAGTATATGTATTCGATAGAAAGCTCGTAGTCGTAGTCAATTTATGTTAGTAAGTAGTTTGTTAAGTAACACCGTGGAGGACGAACGGGTCTTTACCCACTGTATGCCTGATCCACAGCCCGTTGGTGGCGTTTATTTGTAAGACACTATACATACCCTTTACCTCCCAAGGTAGAGGGTTGGAGCTTCAATACCATTTTTCTTTGTTTCACATAGTTCCCAACTCTCTTCCCTTTCTCTCTCTAGAACTTTCTCTCTCTAAACATATAGAACGCCCCATGTGATTATGGTTTAGTGTGTTTGTGAAATCCTATATCTTACAATTGGTATCAGAGTGCCATGGTTTGATCACTCATCTTTCATGCTCTTTGTTTTGGTGGATTTCATAAGTGATAAGGTTTTAAAAGGTACCTTTTTGAGGGGTCGTTTAAGCCCTTATTTGATCACTTTTGTATCCGTTATTGCTTAATATCGTTCCTTTTCACTTTTTAGGTCTCTTGAAGGCAAAATGCTAGAATGGCACTTATTTGGACGAAAAGGCGCGAATATACGAAGAAAATGGCCAAAGTCAGAATCGAGACACTCAAAGCTGCTGAAAACATAAGGTGACGGCGTCAGGTGTTAATTGCGACGCCGTCGGAGGATGTTTGTGACGGGACAGAAGCCAAAACTCCTATTTTCAAGTGACGACGTCAAGTTATAAAAGAGTAGGCCGTCGCAACTCAGACGGCCTAGATGCAATCCAGACGGCGTCAGAAGCTGAAGAGGACGGCGTCACAAGCATAAGGTGACGCCGTCGCAAGTCTAACGTGGCCAAGACGAAACCCTAATGACGGCGACACGACGGCGTCACAAAACATAAGGTGACGCCGTCGCATATGTAATATTATATATAGAATCCGAATTTTTCAGTATTTGGTGTGTAGTCTTTTGGAGTAAAAACCTAAACCGAACCAAGGCTGTCTTGTACAGTATTTTAGGGTTCCAAACCCTATCTTATACCAAGATAAGTGTTTTACTTCATTAATACAATTATGTCTTTGATTATTTGTGTGTATGCTTGCATGTTCTCCATGTCTGGCTAATTTACTTGTGTGTTTGCTTAGGGAATATGAAACTTAATTATTGAATATTGATTGGTTGTCTCTTATCTTAGTTGATTAATGATCTAGTAATGCGATAGGTCATTCGTTGTGTACTTAATGCTTGATTAAATCTTTGTGAACCTTAGAATATGACTCCTAGAGTAGTTGTAAGCTAAACCATCCAAAGAGTGCTTTAGAGTAAGAGTTTATTATCCCTAGTGGGTTTTGTAGACGAGACCCTTTGGTAAGTTCAAAGAGTTAGGGAGAAACGCATACCCTAAAACCTTAGACACACAACGCAACTAGGAATAAGGATGTGACAATTCAACCACCAATAGGAAATAATTAAGGAGTAGTAAAACCTAAGTAAACACATCTTTAAACTATCATACGAGCACACAATAATTAGACATAGACTACATACACCTTTGATTAGATAATTAGATTAGTAGAGTAATCTGTAGCAATACCAACCCCCCAAATTCAAACCCCGAGATTCGTACCTTTCAATTTTCTAAAAACATAAAAAGATAAAAAATAATCTTCCTCAACCCCAACCTTAGCATAGTAACTTCTTACTAGCATTCCTATTCCCCTAGAGAACGATATCAATACCCGTGGCTTACCCTAATTACTACACTACAATGATTAGGTTCACTGCCTAGGGTGTTATAAAACTTGCTCGAAGAAAAGGAAGTTTCCTTGACCCCGAACGACGTATGTAGCATTATCAAGTTTTTGGCGCCGCTGCCGGGGAATAGAATAGCTAGTTAGTAGTCCACTTCGTTTAGGTTTCTTTACTTGATTCCTATCAAGTAAACGTTTTTCTCATTTTTAGCTTTCTCTTAGTCTATCCCCCTTCTTCGTGACCCTTGTTCGTAATCCCATCACTTTTCATCATGGAAGGTGATAACCAACCACCACTCATCAACCCACCACCAAATGACCCGCCAAGAGCCCGTACTCTTGGTGAATACTCGAGACCAAGCCACTTAGGCTATAGGAACACCATTGAGCTTCCCGACCAAGCCCAAACTATGGCCCTGTGATCCGACACCATCCGGTTGGTGCAAAACAGATGTGCATTCCACGGACTTCGTTCCGAAGATCCAAATCAGCATCTGAGGGATTTCCTCAAAATTGTCGATTCCATCGACCTTGATGCTACTACTCGGGAGACCACGCGCATGCGTCTCTTCCAATTCTCTCTACGAGACCAAGCTAGTAATTGGCTTGAGCGACTTCCCGCCGGCTCCATCTCAAGTTGGGATGATCTTACCTCTCGCTTCCTTGCTCAATTTTTCCCACCGGGGAGAACCACTAAGCTTAGGAATGGCATCTTGATGTTCCAACAACGTCAAGGTGAATCTCTCTACGAAGCATGGACTCGATTCAAGGACTTACTTCATAAAGTCCCTCATCACGACATTGATCTTTGGCTCCAAGTCCAACTTTTCTATGATCATGTCAACTTCCCCACCAAGCGATCCATTGACCAAGCGGCCGGTGGAAAACTTAGTGATCTCACCGCGGAAGAATCATGGGGTATAATATAGGACCTTGCCCTCTATGACAACGAAAGTTGGGATGACCCTCGTGAGCTGCCCAAAACCGTTAAGGCAATCTCCTTGCCTCCCATTAACTCACAACCTTCCGACCGTAGGATGATCGAACTTGAAGATCAAGTTAAATTCCTAATGAGTTCCTACAAAAAGCCTAAGTCTTTACACCATGTGAACAAAGTTTCTTCCTCGTGTGAGCCATTTTGTGATCCTCATAACACGCGCACTAGCACCCGATCCCCTGAACATGCTTCCGTTGACTACGCATCCTTGCGTGTTAATGGAACGGGAGGAAGATTCCCTACAATACCCGGACCTAGGAATTTCAATGAAACCCGAGAGGCATGGAAAGGCAAGCCCGACTTCTACTGGAGACAAACCAAAGAATTCACTTCCAATGATTTTTCATGGCCTCCACCTAACGGTCCTAACCAACAAAACATCGAAGGGATGTTGCAGAACCTAGTTGCATCCCAAGAATCCCAAATAGCTAAGCTTTCGGACCGCTTTAACCAACAACAAGCCGAAATGGATAGGAAGATAGATAACCTTTTGAAAGCCATAACCAATAGTGATAGGAAGGTTAGTGCTATCTCAACTCCCGAGCCTTCCAGTGTAGAGATTAAGGACCCAAGTAAGCTAGCTAAGCACGTTCAATTCGTCAATACCATCGCCTTGGTGAAACCTAATGGAACAAATGACGAAGAGGACCATACACTTGAAAATAATGAAGCAACCAAAGAAGTAGATGAAGTAGACAATGACTATTTCAATAAGTTTCCTACGGAAGAAGAACTATCTCGCCACCCTTACTTAGTGCGTGACCTCCGTCACATGTATGTTAGGAAAAGCCCTAGAATCAAGTTTGGGAACCCTTGGAATCTTAACATACCATGTTGCATAGGACACCTTTTTGTGGCAAAGGCCTACATTGATCGCAAGTCCCCAATCAACATAATGACTAGCACCTACTACAATTGGGTAATGAAGAAGCCTATTCCAACTAGGCAAGACCCCAATGATCCTAATGTTAGTTGCAATTTTCTCGGTAGAGTTAAGGGATTGCCCGTTTATGTAGGTAGTTTCACGTTTCCTACGGACTTCATAATTGTGGATGATATTAGCACGGCCATAGACCCTAGCTTGTCCCACGTTATTTTAGGAAAACCTTTCATAGAAAGCACCGGGATGACCTATGATCCCTCGTTAGGAGTAGTACGATTCAAGGATGAGACCGATGACATAGCTTACCAAATGCCGTTTAAGATTGAGAAGTTTTCATCACTCTCTAATGATGAAAAGGAACTTAAACTGTCGGTCTATTATAGGAATGATGAGGATAGGGAAAAAGGAGTAGATTATGTTATGGCTAAGATTTTCGGATTCTATAAGGATTGCTTGAACCTAGGACCGGAATATAGGACCAATTGGGGAGAGGATGAACTCTTAGAGAAGTGCATCATAGGGCATTTCTACAAAATGGAATCTCCCAATAGAGACCGTCAGAAGGAAGAAGGTGGCGGTAATGAAGTAACGTAGGAGCACGACTACGAGTCTAGCTACAAGACTCTTAAATAAAGAAAAGCGCTTCGTGGGAGGCAACCCATGCTTAATTGTTTGTTTTTTAGTGTCATATATCTTTTATTGATTGTTTATTCTCATATTTAATTTTGTAAAAATGCTTTATTTTGTTTTTAACCTCGTCTTAATTGCATATAAAGGTATTTTACATAAGGGATAAGTGTAGGGAGGATTACACACGTTTTCAAGGAAACGTAAACATGAGAATAACAATTCATTAAAAGATATATTTGTGTGTTTGTTCGAGTCAAATGCTTGTATCGAGTCATAATGGATGTTTTGCAGAAATTTTTCCAGATTCTAAAGATGTAAATTTTCCAGAATTTTTTCCAGAAAATCGCAGAGCAGTTTTTGTCAGGATAACCTGACGGCGTCAGGATCGCAACCTGACAGCGTTAGGAAGGAGTAAAAACAACATATTACTTTTTTTCTCGTTTTCTGAGCTACTTATAAATTTTTGGAATTTTCCAGGTCTTAATTTTCCAGAAATTCTGTAAACATCCATTCCACAAGCATTATATCCTAGTTTAAATCGTGTCTTATATATATTATTGCCGCCAATTTTACGCAAAGGTTTCGTTTGTTTCTTCAAGTGTGCAGGTTTAATTTATCAAGAAGAAGTTACATAAGATTGGAAGGAGCTTTTCACGCATAAATTCTTCTTGGAAAGGATTTAACCACTACTTCACACACGGATCCTACCGAGCTAATCAGGGGAGTACTAGTTTCTTTCGTTTTTAATTACCTTCCAATTATCATAACTTTGATACGTTCGGGGAACATTGGGGACAATGTTCAGGTTAAGTGTAGGGAGGGAAAATAAAACGGGAACTTTGAAACTATGCTTATCCTTGATTATTTGCTTTGTCCAATTGTATTTGTGTAATAAACCATGAGAAAATGTCGGTTAGGGTAATTTTGGCACCAAATTTAAAATTTTTCATGACATATAGGAGTGGGCCATTAGTCTTAACAAAAGCGTCTCACGGATAGGAAGTTGCATGACTAGCACAAAAACCCTTTACCACCTAAATTCCACCCAAAAGGTGAGGATCGCCCTTAGATTAGTAGGAATTAAAAGCATTCATCTTTAATGCTTAGAGTGTGAACCGGTAGTATATTAGATTCTAGAACTTGTTTTGTGATGCATTCCGAGATCGCTAGTAAGACTACACTTGTGTAGTTAGGAATAACTAAATGATAAGAGGCATTAGGATAACCCTTGTTTGATACCCGTAATATAATTACTTCTTCCACATCGGTTGAGTAATTCCCCCACACCCTTTGCGTTGTACTCATCTTTAGTACACGATACCCCTAGTTAACCCCTCAGAGCCTATCCTTTTCGCGGTTCTCGTGATGTTTCGGTTTTTCCGGAATATCAATGAAGAGCATTGTTTACACCCCACCCCCAAATATACACCCAAATCGCCTTAGCCTACCCTATATGCACTCACTTTTAGTGCATTGTTGTTATCACCCTAAACCCTTAGTTCAATTATCTAGTTGCTTGCATGAGTTGCTAAGTCGAGTCATATCCTTTGTATACAGTTTTGGGACGATTGGGATTAATGGGAAAAGTTAAAGTTTATGAAATGACGGGAAGAGAACGTTAAATTCAAATTCCCTTTATTTGCATAATAATATACTCCAAGTGTTTTGATCTTTTCAATTCAGGTCAAATTAGTGTTAGAGTAATAAAAACTCAAGTGTAGGGATGTGCCTATAAATCCCTATCATTTTGATGTTACCATAGAGGATGGTAGAGTAAAAGTGTATGAAAAAAAAAAAACATACGGGCTACCATCTTGCATCTATCTTTCAATTTATGTTTGTTTATTTCAGTTAGCTAGAGTTTAGAGTGTCGAGTCTTGGCTTAGCAACGCCATTCTTCGTATGCTTGTAACATAAGAGATTTTTGACTTGCCACCACTATATAGCCTATCCCACCAAACCCTTTGTTTCCCTACCGTAAGCCTAACATTACAACCCTTTAAAGACCTCTTTGATAGTCTTTCCTAGGTGCTTACGCCAAGGCGATGGAGGTTTGATCTATTCTCAAGCCTATGGTAATCTATGTACTAGGACCGGTTAATGAGTGTTTATCTTCCATTTCCAATTTGTTATATTTCATATACACCCGAGAGAGATGTGAGTATCCAAACACCCCATGTGAGGTGCTAGTATGTGATTTCCGTGCTTGTTATGACTTTTGCGGGGCTTATATGTGTTGTGGACCATTTTGAACGAATGCTTCATGACCCCTAACTTATAAATTAATTGGCTAAAAGCACATTTGCTTGAGGACAAGCAAATACCAAGTGTAGGGATATTTGATAAGGTTTTAAAAGGTACCTTTTTGAGGGGTCGTTTAAGCCCTTATTTGATCACTTTTGTATCCGTTATTGCTTAATCTCGTTCCTCTTCACTTTTTAGGTCTCTTGAAGACAAAATGCTGGAATGGCACTTATTTGGACGAAAAGGCGCGAATATATGAAGAAAATGGCCAAAGTCAGAATTGAGACACTCAAAGCTGCTGAAAACATAAGGTGACGGCGTCAGGTGTTAATTGCGACGCCGTCGGAGGATGTTTGTGACGGGACAGAAGCCAAAACTTCTATTTTCAAGTGACGACGTCAAGTTATAAAAGAGTAGGCCGTCGCAACTCAGATGGTCTAGATGCAATCCAGACGGCGTCAGAAGCTGAAGAGGACGGCGTCACAAGCATAAGGTGACGCCGTCGCAAGTCTAACGTGGCCAAGACGAAACCCTAATGACGGCGACACGACGGCGTCACAAAACATAAGGTGACGCCGTCGCATATGTAATATTATATATAGAATCCGAATTTTTCAGTATTTGGTGTGTAGTCTTTTGGAGTAAAAACCTAAACCGAACCAAGGCTGTCTTGTACAGTATTTTAGGGTTCCAAACCCTATCTTACACCAAGATAAGTGTTTTACTTCATTAATACAATTATGTCTTTGATTATTTGTGTGTATGCTTGCATGTTCTCCATGTCCGGCTAATTTACTTGAGTGTTTGCTTAGGGAATATGAAACTTAATTATTGAATATTGATTGGTTGTCTCTTATCTTTGTTGATTAATGATCTAGTAATGCGATAGGTCATTCGTTGTGTACGTAATGCTTGATTAAATCTTTGTGAACCTTATAATATGACTCCTAGAGTAGTTGTAAGCTAAACCATCCAAATAGTGCTTTAGAGTTAGAGTTTATTATCCCTAGTGGGTTTTGTAGACGAGACCCTTTGGTAAGTTCAAAGAGTTAGGGAGAAACGCATACCCTACAACCTTAGACACACAACGCAACTAGGAATAAGGACGTGACAATTCAACCACCAATAGGAAATAATTAAGGAGTAGTAAAACCTAAGTAAACACATCTTTAAACTATCATACGAGCACACAATAATTAGACATAGACTACATACACCTTTGATTAGATAATTAGATTAGTAGAGTAATCGGTAGCAATACCAACCCCCCAAATTCAAACCCCGAGATTCGTACCTTTCAATTTTCTAAAAACATAAAAAGATAAAAAATAATCTTCCTCAACCCCAACCTTAGCGTAGTAACTTCTTACTAGCATTCCTATTCCCCTAGAGAACGATATCAATACGCGTGGCTTACCCTAATTACTACACTACAACGATTAGGTTCACTGCCTAGGGTGTTATAAAACTTGCTCGAAGAAAAGGAAGTTTCCTTGACCCCGAACGACGCGTATAGCGTTATCAATAAGGTTTTTGGGGTTTTAAGTGTTTAGGAGAGTTTGAATCATTTGGACAAATTCTAATGTTAAAGTTTGAATCTTGCTTGTACTTTTGTGTTTAGGATCATCTTGTGTGTTTATGTTTTGAATTGGAAGGCTTAAATCATTGTGGTTTGGTTGTTTTTGATTGATAAAGTGGTTATTTGTGAAAGTTGTACTAAGCGAGTTGAGTCTCGGAGTTTTGTTTCTTCGAAGCGAGTTGCTTTGTTATTGGAAGTGAGTTGGTATATGCGACTTGGCTATTTAGCGATTTGACTCTTTATGCGACTTGGATTCTAAGCGAGTTGTTTCTTTAAGCGACTTGGGTTCTAAGCGAGTTGTTTCTTTAAGCGACTTGAGTTCTAAAGCGACTTGGCTATTAAGCGAGTTGTACAGCTAGCGAGCTAGTTTAAGCGACTTGGTGGTTAAGCGAGTTGTCTATGTTTGCGACTTGGCTATTAAGCGAGTTGTCTCTATATGCGACTTGGCTATTAAGCGAGTTGGTTCTTTAAGCGACTTTTTTCTTTAAGCGAGTTGGTTGCTTAGCGAGTTGATAACTAAGCGAGTTGATTGTTTAGCTACTTGTCTATTGAGACTTGTTACTTCTTCGTGCTACATTTTTTACGGTTGTTCTTTTGGTTTAGTAAAATCCAGTGAAAGAATCAATTTCCCGGTTTAATCAAAGAATAGTAAAATCCCGTAGAACGTGTAATCATGTCAAACATTGTACCTACTATCGTTTCTTCTGTAGCTGAGGACGTTCAAGCAGCTGGATCAGATACTCATCCACCTATGCTTGACATAACTGATTATGACTCATGGGCTCAACGAATCCGATTATACTGTCTTGGAAAGGAAAATGGGGTCAACATTCTCAAATCCATTGATGAAGGACCTTATCAGGTTGAGACTACAAGAGACTTAATTGATACAACTGCAGATGGAACAATGATCTATGGATTAGACAGACCAAATATGTATGATGAACTCAATGATAAGGAGAAAAAGAGATTCGATGCTGATATCAGGGCTTCTAACATTATACTTCAAGGTCTTCCAAAAGATATCTACAAGCTTATCAATCACAACACTGAAGCCAAGGCAGTTTGGGATAATGTCAAGATGCTTCTCTCAGGTTCTGAATTAACCAAGGAAGACAGAGAATCACAACTGTATGATGAGTTTGAGCACTTCAAGATGAAACCAGACGAGAGTGTCTATGAGTACTACGTGAGATTCCATAAGCTTGTGAATGACATGAGGAACATCAAAATGACCATGCCTAACATTCAGCTGAATTCAAAGTTTGTAAACAACATGAATCCCGAGTGGCACAAATTTGTCACTTCTGTGAAGCTAACCAAAGGACTAAAGAATACAAACTATGAGCAATTGTATGCCTTCCTTCTTCAGAATGAGAGGCATGCTATGTTTGAAAAAAGGATTCTGGATCAGTTCAAAACCAATCAGGGAGAATCAAGCTCACCAAATGATTCTACAGCTTTCTACACCAATGTTGGTATTACCACCAAAGCATCTCAAGTCATTCCCATGGGTAATGGTAATCACAAACTCATTCCCGATCCAATGTTCAAACAAGCTGATGCTGATGCAGCCGTAGGACACTTCATTAATCAACTGGCTCTTATGGTTAAAAAAAACTTGACCCTTAGCCCACATACCAACAATCTTCACACTAACAATGAGATCAGAACTGCATCCAATCTACACAATCATGCTGTTGTCAGAGATGGAAAAGTTATGATGCAACCAGTTCAAGGAAGACAATATGAACAGGGAAGAGGTGGGGTAGGTGGAGGTTATATTGCAAATCAGAATCAGGGAAGGAATGGAAATCAAGGCCAAGCTAAGCCAATTAAGTGCTACAACTGTGGAGGTGATGGACATATAGCAAGGAACTGCACATCTCCTAAACGTCCTCAAAATGCAGAGTACTTCAGAGACAAGATGTTGCTCATGCAAGCTCAGGATAATGGTGCAGCTTTGGATGAAGAGGAGTTGTTGTTTCTTGCTGAGGGCAATGCCAAGACATATGATGCAGATGTGGATGAGCAGCCAATTCAGGAAATAGGTCACAATCATCAGAATGCCTTTCAAGTCGCTGACTGTGATGCATACGACTCTGACGTCGATGATGAACCTACTGCACAAACAATTTTCATGGCTAGCATTTCTCCAATGGTCTCTCCTAAGGTCTCATCATCTAAGCAAGCTGGTCCATCCAAAGAATTAATCATCTCGGAGGTATTAAAATTATATGATGATGTTGATGAGCAAAAGATGCACAATAAAGTACAATCTCTTGAAACTTGTGAGTCAGATATTGATGATGAGGGTAATAGCAATATTGTCCCATATGATCAATATGTGAAGCAAAGTGAAAGTGAGGTTGTACCAAGTAATGCATCTTCTGCAGTCAATGATGACTATTGAATACACTGCATGTGCCCCTGATGATTCTGTTATCTCATAACTGAATGCCTATAAAGAACAAGTTGCTATTTATGAACAACGTGCTAAGTTTGAGTTAACTACTCATGAGTAGGAAATGGATGACCAAATGCGTACAATTATTAGAAAAAGTAATTTTAGAGAAGAAGTATTAAAACAAGAGTTAAACTCCTTACAAGAAAAGCTTTCTAAAACTGCTAAGCAAAAACAAGAACTTCAAGAAAATGTGAAAATGCTTAAGCAAGAATTCAATGCTAAGGAATCAAAATTTTTGAATGATTTTTCCAATCTAAAAACTTTGAAAAACAAGCTTGAAAATAAGTTGTACGTACAAGGGAATACCATTCAGACTGCTCACTTGATCACCAAACACAGAGTTTTAGGCGATAAGCATAGTATTCCCATTATTAAGGAACCCAACCCTGAGTATGGTAAAAAAGCAAGAGATGCTCATAAAGTAATTTATGATGGTAATGAAATCCTTAAGCCTAGGCAGAAACCTAGTTGCGCTGAGTGCACTGAGGAAGATAAGAAATCAGATGAAGTCACTAGGGAGAAAATGGATAAGAAACTTAACAATCCTGCATGTAAAGAGAAAAACATCATGATCAAACCTCATGATTACACTAAGAAAAATTGGATCTCCCTTAACATGTTTAAGCCTCAAACTCAATTAACCCCAGAACAGATTTTTTGGAAGTAAGATATGGATATGCAAAAAGCTGAAAATCTTGTTGAAAAGAATCCCCCTTGTAGGAAATTGACTCGAGCAACTGTGTATCCTCCTAATACACCAGTGCATCTAGTTCCTAGATCTATTGCCACTAATAGCAAGACCTTAATCAGCCTATATGTTGTTTATCAAATGTTTGTTGATTTTGAGAAAACGTGTAAGAAGAGAATCACACCTACAGGGATAACTGAGGGGGAAAGGGGTTTTGAGCAAACTAAAGAATGTTATTTAACTGAGGTTATGCATTTCTTTAAATAATTAAAAGGTCAATTTGAGAGTCTTCAAAAGGGAATAAATTCAGATATTAAAGAAATGGAAAAGGAATTTGATGCTATGATTGTTGAGGTAAATGATTATGAACAGGAACTCAAATATAATGAAGTTGAAAGGAAGAACTTGCATATCTTAAATGAGAATTTGATTTCGAGTTGTGTTGCTCAAGATGTGTTTATACTGTTACTAAGCACTCTATTACTGCTTCTTGATTTCATGAATTATCTATTGCATTGAAAGTTTCCCATGATCGTGTCATTGAGCTTAAAAATAAAAACTCAGAACTAAATGAGAAAATTGATCAGGATGATCACGATAATTTGGTAAAACATCTTTCTAAACTAGAGGTTGAACATTTTGATTTGCAACTAACATATCAACATCTTAAAGAAAATGTCAAAACCTCAAATATCAAGACATCCTCAGATGTTCCAGAGTTTGATGCAGTTTTTCACATAAACAAACATGACGAACATATTCAAGCTCATTGCAACACGATCAGAAGGTTGAAAGCCCAAATCTCTCAATTAAAGGGTGAAAAGAACAATATGACTGGCTCCCAAATGCCTCCTCCTTTAGATTCTCAGTATTCTCAAACTTTTCATCTTCAAAACTTGGTTAATGCTTTACAAAAGGAAAACGAGAGTTTTCTAAAAGAAAATAAAAAAGTTAAACGACACTTTAAAGAGTTATATGATTCAATGAAAGTCACTCGTGACAAAAACAACGAAAAAATAACATCTTTACAAAAGGAAATTGAGAATCTGAGGAGTCAGGAAAAAGGGAAACTGCCACTTGTCTTCAATGAGAATGTTGCATCAAAGTCATCCTCAGACTGCAAATACACTGTGACTGTTAAATACATTCCTCCTCATCTTAGGAACAATGAACTTGTGTTTCATAACTATTGTGCTCACCTTAAGGATAGTCTAGAATGTCTCCGTGAGATTGTGGAAGAGGACTTCATAAATAAGCCTCTTGATAGAGAAATTAGGTTTGCTTGCATTCAGGCCAAACGATCTCAGGAGCTGCTAGAATGTTTAATTGCAACATGTCCTAAATCCTTAGGTGTGAAAGGTAAAGCTGTGATGCCTTGTTCTATGCCTAGTGCCAAGCATTTAAACCATTCTGTGCCCAGTTTTAAGAAAGTGAACACTATTGTGCCTTCATGTAGTTCAGATCCCTGCACGTCTAGTTCAGGAATGCAAAAAGTAGATCAACGAACTAATGTTCCTATAATTCCCTCTACAGGAGTAATCAGTGACATAAAATCAAGCGGGTCAAAGCCTCCAGGCAATACAAGCAAGATAGGACCTCGCAAGCTAAGAGTGTGCATTGGAAGAGAGTAGAAGATCACCCTAGGAATATTAAGTTTGAGTTGAATAAAACGAATCGTGTTGATTCTAGTATTAGCTATAAGCGTACTGTAATTAATTCGAATTCTGCTACTATCTACAAACCATGTACTGATGATTGCGTTGTTTCTTTTACAAATCATGAATGTGGTGTGAATATTTTGTCTAATACTGTCAAATGCCCGGTTAAAACTGTTAATGCTAAAAATCAAGCTAAGAAGGCTAAAAGGCAAAGGCGAAAGAAAGTTAGAAAATAGTGGAAACCCACAGGAAGAATATTTAATAAAATAGGTTATCAATGGATACCTTCTGGCCATAAAGTTAATGAGTTCTGTCCTCAATCTGCTAAGATAATGCCCACTAGAAAATGGATGCCTACTGGTAGAACTATTCCTTTAAGAAGTGAACATACTTTGAATAGGTCAAATACGGACACTAGCACTGCATCTATCCCTAATGATTCCATTACTTCTATTTCTGATGTGGGTGTTTCTATCTCTGATGTGGGTGTTCCAATCACTGTTACTAACCAAATGGAACCCATTCTTGCATGGGGATCCCAATTATCCAATTATCCATTCTTGTCTGTGTTCAACTGCAGATCATTCAAATCGTTCTGTGGTACCTGGACTCAGGCTGTTCCAAGCATATGACTGGAAACCGGTCGCGGCTCATGAACTTCGTGAGTAAATTCATCGGGACTGTTAGATTCAGGAACGATCATTTTGGTTCAATTATGGGTTATGGAGATTATATTGTTGGTGATAGTGTTATCTCCAGGGTATATTACGTAGAAGGTCTTAGTCATAACTTATTTTCTGTCGGTCAATTCTGTGATTCTGATCTAGAAGTGGATTTCAGAAAACATACTTGTTTCGTTAGAGAACTTGATGGTAAGGAACTTTTAAGAGGAACACGTGTTTCAAATCTATACACCATCTCTATCGAAGATATGATGAAGTCTTCTCCAATTTGCTTGTTGTCAAAGGCTTCAAAAACAAAGTCATGGTTATGGCATCGTCGTCTCAATCACTTGAAATTCGGCACCATCAATGATCTCTCCAGAAAGGACTTAGTTGTAGGTCTACCTAGACTAAAATATGAAAAGGATCATCTTTGTTCAGCATGCCAATTGGGAAAAAGCAAGAAATATGCCCACAAACCCAAGCCTACAAACTTAGTTACAGAAGTTCTTCATACAATTCACATGGATTTATGTGGACCCATGAGAGTGCATAATATCTTTGGGAAGAAATATGTGTTAGTTGTGGTTGATGATTACTCTTGATTCACCTGGGTTAAGTTCTTAAGGACAAAGGATGAAACTCCAGATATCATCATCAAACTTATCAAACAGCTACAGGTTCGACTTAACAAAACTGTCAGAATCATCCGAACAGACAATGGAACTGAGTTTGTTAATAAACAACTTAGTGAGTTTTATGAAAGTGTTGGAATCAGTCATCAAAGAATTGTTCCACGAACTCCTCAACAGAACGGTGTAGTTGAAAGACGGAATCAAACTCTTGTGGAAGCCGTAAGAACAATGCTGATTTACTCAAAGGTTCCAATGTTTCTCTGGGCTGAAGCCATTGCCACTGCATGCTACACTAAAAATTGATCCCTAATTCACACTGCTCATGAAAAAACTCCATATGAACTTGTCCACAATAGAAAACCTAATATCTCATTCCTTCGTGTGTTTGGTGCGTTGTGTTATCCAACTAACGAGGGCCAAGACTTAGGCAAACTTAAAGCTAAAGCGGACATTGGAGTATTTGTAGGATATGCACCAAACAAAAAGGGATACCGAATCTACACCAAAAGAACCCGAAATATCATGGAAACAATTCACGTTACGTTCGATGAGCTGACCGGTCCAATGGCTCCAGGATAACCCAGTTCTGGACCCGCATCATCATGTAGTCCCATCAGTTCTACTCTTGTTTACGACTCCTCGCCAGCAACTCCTTATGTACCTCCTTCAGAAGATGACTTGAAGAAACTGTTTGATCCAATGTTGATGAACACTATGAGCCAACTGCTAATGATCTGTCAATCCCATCATCAGAGGCTGCTACCATCCCTATCAATGAAGCTAACCCTTCAGTTTCTATCACGCTAATTCAAGAAGCGCCTGCTGCTGATCATTCTGTCTCATCAACAAATCATCAATCATCGAGTGTACATCATGGAAATGTTTCTGGCACCCTTGATGAAGAAAATCCCTTTGCTACTCCTGAAGATGCACCGTTTGAAAACATATTTGCTCCTGAATCATCATCAGAACCATCTTCATCAGGAGAAATCGACTCTGCTACTTCAGTTCCTCAACAACAACTACATGAACACCTTAAGAAATGGACACATGATTATCCATTGGACAACATAATTGGAAACCCCTCTCGTCCAATATCAACACGAAAACAACTTGCAACCGATGCCTTATGGTGCTTCTTCAACTCCGTACTCTCTAAGGTCGAACCAAAAGATGTTAAAACTGCCATGAATGAAGACAGCTGGTTCAATGCCATGCAAGAAGAAATTCATGAGTTTGATCGACTTGATGTTTGGGAATTAGTACCTGCTCCAGATTGTGCTATGATCATTGCTCTAAAGTGGATCTTCAAAGTGAAGCTTGATGAGCATGGCGATGTATTAAAGAACAAGGCTAGATTGGTTGCAAAAGGATACCATCGGGAGGAAGGTATTGACTTTGAAGAATCATTTGCTCTTGTGGCACGCATTGAGGCGATCAGAATCTTCCTGGCTAATGCTGCAAGTAAGAATATGATTGTCTATCAGATGGATGTAAAGACGGCTTTTCTTAACGGAGATCTTAAAGAAGTCGTATACGTCAGCCAACCGGAAGGTTTTGTGAATCCAGAGCATCCTACTCATGTCTATCGCTTGAAGAAGGCTCTTTACGGCTTGAAGCAAGCTCCAAGGGCATGGTATGATACGCTATCAAAGTTTCTTCTATCTACTGGATTCAGCAAAGGAGCAGTTGATCCGACATTGTTCACCAGGGAGTCAGGCAAACATTTAATTCATGTTCAAATATATGTTGATGATATTATCTTTGCCTCGACTGACCCCAATGAATGTGATCATTTTTCAAATGAAATGGGTTCCAAATTTCAAATGTCAATGATGGGACAAATGTCATTTTTCTTGGGATTACAAATATTACAAAGTCCCGGAGGCATTTTTATAAATCAATCTAAATATGCAAATGAGATCTTAAAGAAATTTGGATTTGATTCTAGTGACCCTATTGACACTCCCATGATAGAGCGTACTAAACTGGATGAGGACCACTCAGGGATCATGGTAGACCAAACGAAATATCGTAGCATGATTGGATCCCTGATGTACCTCACAGCCAATAGACCTGATATTCTGTTCGCTGTATGCATGTGTGCTAGATACCAGGCTAAGCCTACCAAAAAGCACCTTGAAGCGGTTAAACGGGTCTTTCGGTACCTCTAAGGAACCATCAAAATGGGACTTTGGTACCCGAAGGACACCGGTATGTCACTAACAACATATGCAGATGCATATCATGCAGGGTGTTAAGATACTCGTCGAAGTACGTCTGGAGGTGCTTAGTTCTTGGGTGATAAACTTGTGAGCTGGTCTTCAAAGAAGCAAATGAGTACTTTTATTTCCTCTACAGAGGCTGAATACATAGCCATGTCATCTTGTTGTGCTCAAATCCTATGGATGAGATCACAATTCTCAACTATGGCTTTGAATCAAAATTCCTCTATACTGTGATAATAAAAGTGCTATTGCTCTCTCATGCAACAACGTACAACACTGAAGAGCAAAGCACATCGACATTCGACATCATTTCATCAGGGAACAAGTGGAAAAAGGTGTGGTGGAACTCTATTTTGTGAGGACTGAATACCAATTAGCAGACATCTTCACCAAAGCTCTTCCTAGAGAACGTTTTGAGATTATCCTTCCACGTCTTGGTCTAAAGAGTCTACAACCGGAAACACTCAAGCGTCTTCAAGAGGAAGACGAGGAGTAAAGGTCTTTATTCATCTATCTCTTGTATATATTTATTCAAAAATCAAAATACAAAATTTAAAAACCCTCAAAAGAAAATCTAAACATATAAAATTCTCTAAAATCCATAAAAATTTGAAAAATCTTAAAAAATTCCAAAAATATTGTTATATTGTCATGGTTTTCCTTATTCGATATCATCTACAGACATTGTGTTGACATTCAAAGAATGTTACGGGCCTTTAGATGTTCTTCGAATGTACATAGTTTTTGTTTAAAAAAAAAATGAGGCGGAGAAAAATGGTGGTTTATTGTCATTTCAGGCAAGAACCCGTTTTAAAAGTAAAGAACAGAGCCATGCTTTATCTTATTTCTCAAATCCCTTGCTCTGATTCTTAAAACAAATGTTTGTCATCAAAAAGACAAATGTTTCTCTTTCCAAATATTTTTCCGTCTAATGATTCTTCTGAAAAATATTTGCCATCTAATGAAAACTAAATTGCTTTGAAAATACCTCGTATTCTATTATTCGTGTAAATCATTTGTGCTTATCATCTGTTAAAATCTCTATCTCTCAATCAACAACTTGTGTCATTTATTGAGGGGGAGAATGATTTTATTCGAATTAAAAAGGTTATTTTGAAATGTTATTTTTCAAACAATTGGCACGTAAATGAGCAAGGTTTATTGTTTAAAAAATCAAAAAGAATAATGTTTTATACAGTGGATTCAAAACCTTTGCTAATGTTATGTTTTTAAAAGAAAATCTTGCATGTTTAAATAATGGAGTTTAAAGTCTGAAAATCTGATCCTTATCAGTTAAAAATGTTTTTTTTTTCAAAAAGCAAGTCACTATTCTCCTCAAAAAGCTTTCAAAATTTAATCTAAATCAATAGAGATCACAACTCTCAAAGGATTTGAACAATGTGATCGGGGGAGAATCTGTGATTTAAATTGGATTTAAAACTGATAATTCGATAAATGGTTTCATAAGTGTTTTGCATGCTTTCCTCCCCACATGTGCCAAAAGATTTCAATTTTCCATGCACATGTTGAGGGGGAGCATCTTTTTAAAAAACCACAAAGAATTGAAATGTGATTGATTTGTATCTAAGTGCAGGTTCCCTCTAGTATGTGCAAAACTCTTTCAAACCATGAGGCACATATTGAGGGGGAGCAAATTTTTGAAAACCTCATCCTTCCCCAATATGCTTTATCTACTTGATTTAATCAGGGAAGTGATAATGATATCTTTTAGAAAATGGTAATCAAAGAAGTTAATTCTTCCTCTTGCCTCCGTGTGATAAAACGATATCAAATATATGATGCACATGTTGAGGGGGAGCTCTTTTTCTAAAAAATATCAAAAACAATTCAGGTACAAAATGCTTTGATAATATATCACAGGTATCTGAATTGATTTTCAAATGGTTATCGATTGATTCCAATGGCAGATGAACAATACCAAAAGACCGACCAAATTTACTTTATGTATGGTGATATAAGGATGGTTAGGATAGGTTTTTGTTCCCATGATCCGCCAGAACCGGAGGGATCTACCCAGGGACAATCCACTAGATAGTATAGAGTCCTTAGGCATGATGAAAAAAAGGAGAAAAATGAGAAATGGGAAGAGTGCGGACTGAGTCTGAGCTAGTACTGGAATAAACCCAACAAGGTTCTAGTTATGAAGTCTCGGCAAGCACTGAAGGGGTTGAAGAATGAAAAAGAATTGAATGTGAAAAGGGTGAAAATAAATAGCCCTCCGATAATTCAACCTTAGGGCAAATACCGGGTTCAATTCATATGCTACTGGTTGTTACTATGGTAACACTGGTATTGAAGACAAGACGTCATGGACCCAGTGACGCACTGCACTACAACTTCCCAAACCACTCAAGTTCCTCTTAAAAGGACTTGTTTCATTCTCACGGGGAACCGACATTATCTATCGACTTTCTCTTAAAGTTTGTTGATATTGAAGAAGGAGACCCTCTCCCTAGTCTCCGGCATAGGAACCAAATTATTCACAATTGAGTCTAGAGCCACGAGATCTTCAAATAAATCTCTTTGGGACACTGTCAATGAAGACTCTCTGCTTCACACAATGTGGAAAGAGAGATTAAATCTTATGAGTCCTACGCATTATCCTTCTGGTATTGCCAGAACATCTGAGTGATATGCTAACATATTCACAATGAAGATGGAAAGCCTTCTGGAGCCAACATCAAACAAGCTCCTGGTGGACGGCATGTGAGATCTATCCAATAGATCAACCATGTGACAACTGATCAGAAACAATGGGGCAATTCAATCTTTTGAATCAATCCTGGTTCAGGTTATGGATTGACGGATATCTTTGAAAAACCTGTCGTTGTGCTTAAAAACTCTTTTCTTTAGCACATCGACTGTGTACCAATATTTCAAAATAAAAGGTGTTTATGATTGATAATTGATTTTCATTAAAACCTTCGTTGTATTGCAAAAATAATTTCTATTGAGCGACACACGATTGTTTTTCAAATCTCTTTTCATCAATCAGTGCATCTCAATTCGCTGGTTCACTCAATCTGTGTTGTCTTCTTTGAGACGTTCCGGTTTGAGAACAGCTAGAGCAGCTGCGAAACCCTGTCAAGGATATTCTTCAGAATTATACCTGATCACAGGCAGTACTTGTACTGATCAACGGGGAACTGTGGGCCGTATAACTCAATTCAACCAAAGTGATCAAAGACACTTTCGTGCACTTTATTGCTAATTGTTGTATGCAGGTACGCCCGACGTTTGCAGCTGATCAGAATGAAGCAGTCAATCCATAGCCGCATGCTCACACTACACATTCATCTCAAAAGAATTCATGATAAGTGCTTCAACGACTCTGATACTTTCACTCGATGCTTCTGCTATGCTGCTGCAAATATCATGAACCAGTAAAAGCTTCTGGTACTCTGATGAGAATATATCATGATCCAGAATGTGAGCATGTCGGTCCAAATGTCACAACATCACATAATACCAACACCACAAAGGAAGAGACAGAGATTTTTGTTAGCTGATGATCTCAATGCTGGCTCAAAACTTATCATCACGTGGATCAGTTAAAGACCTCCACTTGAAATTATCCAAACATGCAAAACATGAAGAATCAAAGACTACGAGCTACTGAGCAAAGAACTTAATCAAGAATCCTAGAACAACCTAATGTAATATCTGTTTGTATTCATTGTAAATTGAGGTGACCTCCCTTAGGGGGAGATTGTTAGGAATTAGAAAATTCAGTCGTTAAAGAGTCGGTCACCTCAAGTATATGTATTCGATAGAAAGCTCGTAGTCATAGTCAAGTTATGTTAGTAAGTGGTTTGTTAAGTAACAACGTGGAGGACGGACGGGTCTTTACCCACTGTATGCCTGATCCACAACCCGTTGGTGGCGTTTATTTGTAAGACACTATAAATACCCTCTACTTCCCAAGGTAGAGGGTTGGAGCTTCAATACCATTTTTCTTTGTTTCACATAGTTCCCAACTCTCTTCCCTTTCTCTCTCTAGAACTTTCTCTCTCTAAACATATAGAACGCCCCATGTGATTATGGTTTAGTGTGTTTGTGAAATCCTATATCTTACATCCACTAATGGTCGTTAACTAACGACCGTTATCTTATATTTTTATTTTTTTTAATATTGGAAAAAATAATACAAATACTTTACGTAATTGGTCTTTCATGTAACAGGTCAGTTGCAAAGTCAGTCCTTCATGACTAACTTTGCAACGATACGCTAACCTAAGGACAACTTCCATAACAAAATAAAAAAAATGCAAAATATGGTCATTGAGGTCATCGATCCGTTACAGAGTTAACCCCCTGCGCTTCACGGCGGCTCGCAACGGAAATCAATAAGTTTGTATGCAAAAGCCCCGCCGTGAAGCGCGGGCCTTCACACCTCGTACTAGATCATAAAGTATTTGGATCTTTTTATAAAAGAAAGTTTTAAAATTTTAAGAAAAAAATATTACAATATAAAAGAAAATTAAAAAATTAATGTAAAATTTAAAAATTTAAGTTTCATTTAAACCATATAGTAACCTCCTCTAATAATGATGTATTTTAATAAAATTATTTATATGAAAAGTTCACTAATTTATAACCATCAATTTAGTGCTAAAATGTGAAAAATAAAAGTACTAACTATTTACATTATTAATAATTTCGATGTTCTACTTTTGAAAAAACATATATCTACTACGTTATAAAGTACTTGAGACATGCTAAATAAGGAATGTTTAAAATGATAAACATTTACTCGCCACAAAAATAGTCACCAAGTACCAGCCGTCATATTACACGGGTAACCTTCTAGTTTTTTTTAAAGGGGTTTGTTGATAAAATATATTGCACCAAACAACGTTGAAGTACAAAGGATAAAAGTGAGATCCTACATCTCAGCCCGCTACCAGGCAAAACAAGAACACACCGTTTGTGCTTCAAACCAAAACAACATAAGATTGACATGTCAATCTCATGAAACAACTACCTCTATGCAAATGCGACACAACATATGAAACAAAATAACGCAAGAAATGCCAATAACTATAAGAAAACCATCAACCATTTATGCCATAAGCATTCTCATGCTCCACTTCCCCGACTGCATGTCCCATATCATAAATTCCATAACATCCCTATCAAAGTAGTGAACATTCGTTTCAGGAGAAAAAACTACGTTTCTTTTAGGAGAGTCCTCTTTCCTATTCGGCCAAATACCAGTCTTCCTGGGATTCTTCTTAGAAGGAGCGTCCATCTTCTTCCATGGTCATCAAACAATCATCCATACATTCCCCATTATCTTCCTCAAGAGCAGAAAACACATTAGAAATCGAAGTATCGGTCATCTTCTTTTGATATGCAGATTTAGGCATCTGCTGCTTAGGTAGAGTATGGTTAAACCTACTACCTTAATTTTTGCCTTGGCTTTCACAATTACCACCTTTGCTTGTCTCCCGTTTCACATTCTGAAAAACATTGTATTTATACATTAAAAACTTGTATTTTTGGTAAATATGAAATTTTAACATTTAGGTTGGGTAAATATGAAATTATCCCGTAAATCAAACCGAACCAACATAAACACTCAATTTAAGAACTAAGAGGGTTGGGTATGATGGAAAATTTTGTGCGCCACTCTGACATGTCACCGAACTTGCGCTGCTAGTCGAGGCGCCACCGTATCGGAGGTGAGTTGAGTGAGTTCCAGCATGAGTAAACTTACGTACGCTAGTTTGTGGAAAGGGTGAATACAAAAATGTTGTTGAATATCGGCTACTTTTCAATTTTTTTTAATTCAAATTAAACTTTTAAACACTCTAAATAATACTCCATTCGAACCAATTTTTACACAACTCTCTCTACCAAAAATACATTCTCTCTACAAAAATGCCTAGTGATGATTCTTTTTTTCAGTTCTTTGATTTGAGTGACATTTTTTTGATTATGCAAGTTGTTCAATATCATCAATCGTTGCAACAACAAGGTCAAAGTTCACATACACGTAATTTGATATACCGTGATCGTGAGACTGCCAAAGAATGTTTGTTGGCCGACTATTTTGGTGATGATCCAAAATATCCAGAAAACTACTTTAGACGTCGTTTTCGTATGAGCAGTAAACTGTTTTTGGAAATAGTCCGCTATACGGCAATTGGCATATGACACATCTCATGGTTCATTTGATGAATATTTACAAATGAGTGAACGTTGTGCACGATCTTGTTTGCATATTTTTTATATGTGCATTATTGATTTGTATACGTCAGAGGTTTTCAAAACCCTGATTAAATGACATTCAAAATATATATGCAATGCATAAGAGGGTTTATGGGTTTCTCGGAATGCTAGGAAGCATTGAATATATGCACTGGGAATGGGTTAACTTCCCGAAAGCATGGCACAGGAAATTTGGTAGAGGTGATAAAAAATATCCAACTATAATTCTTGAAGATGCGGCCTCATATGATTTTTGGATTTGACATGCATTTTTTGGGGTAGTGGTTGCGGATAACGATCTTATTATTTTATATAATTCTCTGTTATTTGACAACCTTCTTGATAACATAGCCCCGGTGACTCCGTTTAAAGTAAATAGAGTTAAATTTCAAAATGGGTATTACCTAGCTGACGGGGATTTACCCACGGTTGGAAAGTTTTGGCAAGTCATTTTCAGTTGCACGAGATGAGAAAAATGCCTTATTTAAATGATGGCAAGAAAGTGCTCGAAAGGACGTTGAAAGAGATTTTGGTGTTTGATAGCATATCAATATTAATGGCCCAAGCCCATTAAATCACGCTCGAATCAAGCCCATCACCAAGGCCCAATCAACACTTGATAAAAGGCACTACTTAAATCCAGGCTATGTAGAGCATGGGAAGACCTCTCAGACCTGAATAAGTAAAGACAAAGCCTCTGCTCCCCAATTGTCACTAGCGGTTAAGATGTATCATCTGACATTGCACAGTAGAGATGCACGACAAACACGATTACGAGCTAAAGGAAGAATGACATATGTCCTCCTTGTGTGCTTTCGGATGATCAACACTTGGCACCCTAGCGGCCGTTGATCACTCCTAAAGGGTTTATCTCTAAACCTACAAGCCTCTCTATAAAAGAAGAATGACATACAATACCACACAAGTTTTTCACACACTTGGGCAAATACTGCCTCACATCAGTGAAGTATGGTTCTTGTTTAAGTGTTACCCGAGCATCCTGATCTACATCAATCTCATCGGGTCCTTACCTTTCTACACGGGAAACCAAACAAAAAAACCATTCCGATCCCATCTCTAAACTGATTTACATATCATGCGTATGGCGCCATCCATGGGGACATGATTCAAAATAGCCACAAATTTTAGGAAAATTTTCACCTATTGTCACTCAGTACTCACTTAAAAAATCCAAAATTGTTTCTCAGTTAAACATGGCTGATGACCAACACCCTAAGATTTCGGAAAAAATCAAAAACCACCTCAGAACTATCTGAGCGAAAAAACCTTCTCGTACAGAGAAATACCAACAAAAATCCGAAAAGGAGACTCACCAGCTACCTGGAAACAAGACAGGAATAACCTGTAAGAAAGACGCATACAACAGAGGACCTTACAGTCATACACGCATCATCCTTCTCAAGGAAGCTAACATGGGTTCGCAGGAGATATCAACCTCTCGGGTCACTCACACAAGCTCGAAAATCACAAACACATGAGGTTCAAGGGATAATGAGGGATACTGAGGGATGTCAGGAAGGGGTCCAACTCGCTTACCCTTATCCATATTACTCAGTTAAACACATCCAACTCGCTTACCCTTATCCATATTACTTCACACATAACAATCTGACCAAACCACGACCTGGGAACCATCCCAGATACACCCTACAGCAGGACAACCTGACATCCCCTTCTAGCCCGGTCCTAGTCCATAAAGCACAACCTACCTTGCACCTAGGACATCTAGTCGGTTCACCTAGACCTACCTACCCTGGCACACATCCTAAGGTAGAGAGATATGTCACAGGGAACCAAAATCCCTCAGGGAGCAGATAGAGAGTCTCAACATGATTCAGTCATGGCACTCAGGCATGAAAAGAAACAATGAGGTCATGGAGACCTGGCAACGTACCCCACCGAGAAATATTTTGTGGGATGCGTACATAACATCATCTGATCCAGTGGTTATAACAGTAATGATAGCCTCACATAGGGTGAGCAGAATATACATGGACGGAAGAAATTCGGTATACTTGGCCATTTAAGTCTTCTAACTTTTAAGACACCTTAGTGGACCAAATCACTCAGGATATGTAGGTACTAGAACTTGCTAGAACCCAATCATTCTTTTTCCTACCTTCTGTTAGTCGGATCCCTAGCTTAAAGCTAGCCGGATCCCTCAAGGAAGGGATCCGTTGGAACCGGCTGCACTGAAAGATTATTATCACTTGATATAATCATTTCAAACCCTCTTAGTTAACCTAAACACCCCACATTGTCTTAAATGACTCCCTAGACTATAGTTGACTCTTGTGCATGCAAATCATTGCAATTTGAGGAACTTTAGTGGTTTAGGCTTTAATTCAGTTGCCTAATTTCTCCCTTTATAAACCACTTGTGTTTGTGCTTCCAAACCACCATCCAAAAACTCATTCTCGGTAGCAAAACTTCATCTTTCAACTTTTATCTTTTACCATCTAACCATGAGAAAATCACCTAGTGCAAACTCATCAACCAAAAGCCCTCCAAGGAAAATTTCTCGTATTATCCATGAAATCTCATCAACCGAGTCATTACCCAACAAAACTCCAAACATTAGGGTTCCTCTCCAAATAACTCTACCCACTAAACCAACTCCTCAAAGACTTGTTCCCACTAAACAGCCATTGCCAAACACCACCATATCTTCAAAACCAAACACTCTCATCTTTACTAACAACTAAACCTTCTCCTCTAGAACCTAGAGTTGTCTCCTTTACCACACCTCACTCATCACCAAACCTATACTCTCTAGAAGAGTTGCCACCTAGGCCTTCTCATCCACCACTATTGCCCACATTCTCATCAATTGAGAAAATGGTACAACAACAACCTTCTTACCAAAACCTCGGTGTTGGAACTTCACTAGCACCCATGCCTTTCTCTCCTTCACCCTCAAATGGTCCATTTTGGATTATGAGGAATTTCTAACCTCAACAACCGGATCATATGGATGTTGATACTTCTTTGCCTCCACCATCAACATATATGCCACCACCTCCATCCTTTGTGGAACCACCTCCTCCTTCATCAAACTTTCCACAAACTTCTCCATTCTTACCACCAGCATTTCCAAGCCATGACAATGATTGCTATCATTGTCAACATGTACAAGGGTTAAGTCCATGAACTACGTGATGAAGTACGTTTCATGTTCTATCACCTTCTTGAACATTTTGATGAAGTCAACAAACCTAACCGTCCCTAAACCTTGGAATGCAAGCACACGTGGTGTTCCTTTTAGTATTAGGCACAACTTAGGTTGTTAGGATTTTTATTATCGTGTTACATGTTTGTATCATTTTCTTAGTTTTAGAGAATTGAAATATGTGTATCATTTCTCTCATTTTATTAAATAAAATTACATGTTTGTATGTTATATGGTTATGTGAACTTGTTTGATGCAATATTACATGACTTACTTGGACTATTATGTCAATATTTGTGTCTATATTGCTGCTACTAAGCTGCAGGTAACTGGATCCCTTAATTTACTCTTGACGGATCCCTCAAGTGAAGGATCCGACAGAACTGGGTGAACATAAATACTTTTGAGCTAACTTTAAAGCTCATTTGTAGGAAACAATGCACCATATACTTGTTTTTTAACCTTTGTTTTGTAGATTTTCAAAATACACATGGAGACTTTGACGCTCTCAACAAGGGGGAGCTTTTTATAAAAGCAAAACATTGCAAAATACTTGTAATACATTGATTTAGTCTTCTTAGTTACTTGACTCCCTCATCAAAGGGGAGCATTTGTCAAGGGGAGCTTTTCGTCAAAGCAAAAACGTTGCAAAATACTTGCAATACTCTCGTTTAGTCTTTCTAATTACTTGACGCCCTCATCGAAGGGAAGCATCCGTCAAGGGGGAGCTAAAACAAGACTCTTTTCTTACCTTACTACTTCTTCTCTCTATATTTTTTTTCTCTAAATCTTTCTTTTCTAAACTCTTTTCTTTCTAAAATCTTTTTCTAAACCTCCTTTCTACTATGTGTTAGTTTCTTTTTGACGCTGTTAGTGCAAATATTACGATATTTAATCTATACAGTCTTGTTTGTTTTGATTGATGACAAACATGTAACTTGTAATATATAACGTAAAATGTACAAGTTATTTGTAATCACATTTTGTCTCAACATACATTCAACACCTCTCGATGTCTCAAGTCCTCATATGTTACAACACAGGTTCGTACATGTTTGTTATGTGGCATTATGATCAAACCCATTAACAAATCATTTTGAATGTTTAAAATACGTTTAGAGTCACTAAGTATTTTAATAGGTTAACCATTCTATTTCGAACCTCATTTTACATTTTGCATTCACAAGTATTTTATACAAATACATCTTTTGTAAAATATCTAACAAATATACACTTTTATTTGTACAAGTAAACTAACTATAATATTCATACAAGTACTAAAGTTTACTTACACTTAACAAAATATATTTAATTTGACAAGCACTCAACCAAATATTTTATTTTACAAAAGGTTACTTACATTTTATTTACAAGTAACTTACTTTTTAAATAAATATATACATTTGTTTAAATGTATTTTTCATAAAAAAGAAAACACTCTTTAATTACCTCATGCATAGTATCATCTAAATCTTTAAAAGATTTTGGAAAGATTTTGAAAGATATTCTAAGATATCAAATCTAATAAATTATTATATTTTTGATTACCACTTTGGTTATAAATACCAATCCTTTGTTTTCTCATTTCTTTATTCCTTCCAACACACATTCTCTCTAACATTCTTGTATCACTTAGATCTATAGATAATCATGTAGTAACATACATCAATCACCCTCACCATCACATGATCATAATGCTTCTAACATTCATCTTTGTTGTAAGCACATTTTATATTTTGATCAACCAAGGAAAGCTTGGAGATCTAGCCATCCTCATTAACCAAAGCATATCAACATATGAAGATTCAAGATCTCTTGTTATCCTTATTGATTGAAGACTTCTTATCTAAGAAGATCATATAGATTAGTCATTCATATCCATTAGACATTTGTGTCATGGATCTTCATTGTAAACATTAGTATATCGTCACAACATTTCTCATCAACTTAAATTAGATAGTTTATGTGTTTGTGCCATAAAACACAAGGTTTATTATGTTGGGCCATAAAACATAACGGGAGTGGTTGTACCCGGAAAGAACTCGACATCTAGCTTAGTGTCGGAAATATTGCATAGGTGACGTTAGGTTGGTTCTACCTTGAACTAGAACCCGGTATTTAGCTTTGTACCGGAAAAAGTGTAAGCGACGATTGTAAGGTTTTCTCCTCCGAGAAGGGATCTTGTTGATTTAGTGAAGTAACTCTCGAGTTGGGTACTCGGGGAGTGGAGTAGGGCGGAGAGGAGATCCATGACCGAACCACTATAAATCCTCGTGTTCGGTTTGCACTTTCCTTTCTTTATCTATTTACTTTTATAATTGCACTATACTATTGCTTGTGATGTGGTTTGATGTTTGTGTGACAACTTGGTTTACTATATATTAGTCACAAACAATAATTGACACTTTCATATTATAACAAACTTCATAAGCGATTTGATATTAAATATCTAAAGTTTTTAAACGGTAACGTATTCACCCCCCCCCCACTATACGTTTTCACAATTGGTACCAGAGCCTCGTAGCTCTTATTTTCAAAACAAATGATTTTTAAAATGGAGCACGATCCATGTATCAAATTACTATTGAAGCAAAATATAATATGAAAAATGTTTTGCTAATTATACTTAGAAATTTTGTTGTTAAATATTTAGGTAAGTCACATAAGTAGAAATGTTGTTAAATATGTGTGTTATATGTTTACTATCAAATCTAGTAAGTCACACACGTTTTATCTTTGTAAAAATACTAGTTTTAGTGAATCTGTCTCAGAGGACCATGGAACCAAATTATATAAAGGGCGGAACCCTAAATTTGGTTCCTTGGAAATCCGTCTGTAAAATATGTAGTTTTTTTGGCTAAGTTCAAAAAATCATAACTAATTAACCGTAAGTCCGTACAATTTGAGCCACCTATCATTTTAAAGGGAATTGGGTCTACTTTCAATTAAAAATACTCTCATGGCCTGAGTCTTATTTTAAATAAGTGAAATAAACCAAATACTACAGTATGTCCAAGATATTAAGTTTCGCTTTAACATAAAAACTCAAAATTTTGAATCAAGCGATTTAAGTTGGTATTCTTAGAACTTTATACAATTCCTTTTGAAACTAAATAATTTGGTAATATGTTTAAAGGAAACTAATCATGCTTGGTATACATCGTCATATTTAAACGCAAAATGACGAAAAGTGTTTTTCTTGTTATGCTATGCTAAATGACCACTTGTTTATGTTGTTTGCATATATGTTGCTTGATTATTTTCAAATTTTTGTTTACACTTGTTTATTTGCATAATATAAGTGTCAATCTTGCCATGTTATTTATTCACTTGTTCGACGATTTCTTGTTTATGCACAATAGGACATTTGCTAGATTTTGTGCACTAAGTTGGAAAATTATTTTACCATCGCTTGTAGAATTAGATCACTTTCTTTGCATAGGTTATACTAACATCTCGCATAACTTATGAAATGTCATAACTCACTTAGCAATGAGTACTAAGTAAATTAGTCAAGTACTTTGAAAAATGGAGGTTTTAAGAGAGTGTTTGGTACAAGGACAAAAACAATGTTGTATGATGTAATTTATGTGTTTTCGCTTTCTAGGTTGATAACTAAACTTAAAATGATGACGTGAACTAACTTTGTCATGTAGGGGGATAACATTCGGATGTTATCAAATTTTCACCGTTTTCACTTTTTAGTGAAAATCACTAGCCCCTATTGGAAATACATGCTCCCGTGTGTTTATATGTGTGTCATTGCTTGTTCCTAACTAGAAATAGTTTTCTTCATATGTTTTAAAAAAACTTTCAGAATTCGGAAAAGTCCTCGAGGGTTAAAAAACGCCTCTGTGAACATTTCTGCACAGCACGGATCTGACGGACCCAAAAATTTGGTTCCGTCCTTTTTAAAATTTGGTGCCGCCATATTTGTATTGCCAGACCAGACGGAACCAAAATTTGGGTTCCGTCCGTGTAAAATTTTGGTGTCGTGGGACATACAGGTAAGTTGCTAAATTTTACTAAATCCCGCAATCTAATTTACCAAATTTCGTTTCTAGGATAGTTTTTACTGCATATCTTTCATATCTCACTCAACACATCCTCAATGGATTAACTTAGGATGTTTGACATGCTCTTAGACACTTCTATCTCATTACAAACCACCATCTTTGTATGGATTAACATCAAATAAAACACATTTCTCCATGAATCTTTAGTTCCATAAATTGACACATTTAGAATGGTCATTTTCACACCTTCACTATTACTTCTCCTTAAGATTAGCATTTCTTAAAGCAAAGTCAAAATGACTAAATCCTCAACCTCATCACCTTCAAACAAAACACTTAAGAAAACCACTAGGATTAGCGTTCGATCTTGTTGCTTCGTCAACTTGAACTCTTCGTCCTCAGACTCGTCACCTCTCAACATCTCATCACCCATTCAAGATGAGAACTTTCTAAACTTAAGTACTCCAACTCCACCACCAAAATCACCCACCATTATGACTTCTTCACAACCATCCAAAAACACCTTCACTACTAATGTCTCCAAAACTTGTACCTATCAAACTTTGTGCAACACCACCATCTCCTCATTTATTTGCGGATGACTTAGATGACTTGCCACCTAGCCTAACAAATCCGGACTCATTATTTGCAAAGATATCATATACAAGTCTAACATATGACTTTAGATATTGTTTTGTATATACATGTTTTGCCTCACTTGGTTAACATGAAAATAATGCGTCATCCTCCAAGACGATAAGGTTTTACATCGATTCATAACTCACACATATGTTAAAGATGTTTTATCAAGTCTTACTATCCTTGAGTACAATCTAAGCTTTATAATCTCAACAAGGTAGGATTTACAACTTAAGTATTTCGTCCGAAATATCCAAGTATATATGACTTACAATTGTAGTCATTAAAAGTTATATCCGAAAAATAAACACCCAAGTATTTTAACAACACATGTTAAAACACTAATCCTAAAATGACTCAAACACTTATCCCATCTCAACTCAAACACTTATCCAAAACAAACGACCCATTGTGGCACTTATCCCTATTTGACACCTACTATCCCTCTTCCATCTTTTGGCACCATTGAGCGCATTGCTCATGAACCTCCAAGAGCATCCTTTGAACCAAACGCGCCCATTCAAGATGAACCTATACCTCATCCCCTAAGCTTCATAAACATGACCAAAACTTCAAGCACTTCACCCACTTGTTGTACCAACCAATGAACCATAAGAATTAGTATCCGTACTTGTTGTGTTCAACATCTATGGAAAAATAATCAACCTAAGTACTCCGATAGCACAACAAACCTCTACATTACCACATCCTTATTTAGACACACTAGAAGACCTACCACCTAGATCAACCAATCCAGCATCCTTACCATCATTTGAATTCATTAAGTATATTGCTCAAAAAGCCCTTGTGTCCAACACTCGTACTGAGTCACATGCACGTTGAACAAACTCAATCATACTTTCCCACCTATGAGGACTTAGCTGATTCATTATGGCTAGAACCTCAACTATCAAATGAGCATGATGCTCCTTGTAACTTTGTCAAATTCCACTAGGTATAAGTAGTACTACCTTCACAAATTATCAAAGTATTATTAATGCTTTGTCGCTATACTTATGCATAAATTTCGTTAAACCTTAAATCAACAATTTAATAACATATGTTAAAATGCAATCTCAAAGACAACATCATACACAACGAGCAACAATGACTCTTGAGGAGTATACATATGAAACTCGAGTGAATTCCTCTTGTCATCATCTAGTGAATATAACCTTGAGACCAAGTACATTTAGGATAGGACTATCCAATTCAAACACTTTGTCTTCATATCTTCATTTAGGAAAACATGATGTTTTGAAAAACATTATGCCTAAGAAATCATGCGTTAAGTTTTCATCTTATTAAAAGGATATTGTATATCCTATGCATCATTCTCTCCTTGAGACATAAATGTTTGTGTTACTATAGATTTCATTACACCTCATTGGCTAAATGATCTTCAAAAACAAACATTTACAAGTTCTATGAACTAGCGTATCCAATTCATATTGTCATACTTGTTTTCATAAGCATGATAACTTTATCCCATGCGATAATCTTATTTGTTGAAAGATACTATTTGTATCCATTTCCTTTCAAGCGTACGTCATAACCTAACCTTGCTCAAACCTTGTGCACATCCAAGGTTAAAACTACACATCTCTAGAACATACACATGATCTATTGAAGTTGGTAACCTTATTTAGATTCTTGTTAAATAAAATTCCAAAGAGCTTTCTTGAGAACGTTCTTAATTTAACATATTCCATTCCCTAGTCTTAGATAATAAATCACATTTAAAGTATACATTTCAACTCAACGCAAAAGATGTCATCCATTAGATCTTACAATTAGCTATAATATTTGAACAACCTTAGATTCTAAACACAAGATTAAAACATATTGTTTATCAACACACCATTGTTAAAATTCATGTGTATAACATGACATCTTCATCACCTTAGTTATATTGCATATTAGTTGTGTCACATTAAGCCAAGTATTGGTAAACTATCATCTTTTATACATTTTAATAGGCAAAAGTAGGAGTTTCCATCTTTCTAACATGGGAATGACTACTGGAGAACCTATTGCAGTAGAAACTCAATTTGACCTAACGGTTGAATTGCTTCCAAGAAAGAAGTTGGGTATGTGGAATCACCCGTAAAAATGGTCGTGTTTAGCCTTAATTGAGCACCGCTAGTAATAGTCTCATATTCATTCTCCAACTTGAAAAATTTGTTTTCCTATACTTGCCTACAGAAAGTGTTAAAACATTGATAGTTTGCCTTGCCTTAGGAATACTAATCAAACAAGTAGTATATATAACTTTTCTTTTAAAACCACTTGCATTACGCTTACATGTGTTGATTACATGTTCTTGTTTGATACGATAAATTGATTTGACATTATCTTAGTGTTGATAACTATTTGATTGATAGTTAAATGTGTAAACCTTAGTACGATTTTATCTTTATAATGCTTATATTATTGTTTCATGCTATTAAACGTTTAAACCTAAACTTGTTTGCATGATACTTACATTTGAATTATTTTTAGCATGATTAACATGTTACTTATGAACTCATAATATGCCATTTTGATACGTGATAATTTTGATATGATATATTTGTGTTTGAATGCTATTAGTTGGCATTCATTATATCTATGTGTAGTACGATCCAAATGATACATGCTCCAAATTGTTATGTCTTAAACATGGCTTGCATGAATCTTTCATCTTGTTTCTCTTGCTTCTTGTCACACAATTTTTTTGCTATGTGTGCACATATAATCTGTCAAAGTGCTTTTGGTATGACAAACTTTTAGAAGTCTTTTTATCTTACAAATTAATCACATAGATTGTTGTGTTTATTTATAGCCAAGTATGCTTAAGTGTCTAAGTCTAACGACAAAACAATCTTAAAATGAAATGTCTTGAATAAAGTCGTATTCTTGCATAATATGATTATTTTGATGCTATCTTGTATGGTGATTCCTTGTCTAATGCAATGTGTTATTTTTGCTTATAGTGTTATCATTTGATTTATATATTGTTGATGTATTTTGTCATTAACAAAACTGTTTTGTAGATTGATAACAAATTATTTGTTATCTAACTTCGTTTTAACTTTTATATGCTTATTGTGCATAATTTCAATCTCATGATTACTATTCATTGCTTAGTAATATGTCTTACGGGACCCCTACACTTGCATATAGTTTAAAAGCATATAGAATTAAGTTCTAGAGGTTGGATTTGCATTTTTGTCTTTCAACCGACCTCTTTCCAAATCTCATTTTTGCTTCCGCTTTCCAAAAATCACCTCCATTACTATTTAGGAAACCACATGCCTCGTTATGCGATCATCTCGCATTGATAACAATACTCTAATCATCTTCACTTCCTATTAGGATTTGAGTATATCAATACTCTAATCCTCTTCACTTTTTATTAGGAAACCACATGCCTCGTTATGCGATCATCTCGCATTGATAGAAAAGAGCTATGTGACTTCAAGGATGAAGTTCTTTGTATACTAACCATCATCTATAAAAACATTACTAAGCTCATCACTCTTGAAAACCATACAAACCTTCTAAAACACTTTATTGACATTATTTATTTGATGCATTACATATTATGTTGCATGTCCACCAATTAAGGGGAAGAGAAATCCATTCACACAATTGTCTTTTGTCAAATTTTATATCTCTTACACCCTAAAATACCAACACATAGGTAAACACCACTTAGCTAAAACCAGTTCACGAACCCACAACTACTTTAACCTTTTTAACCTTATATCACAAGTTTGCACCAATACCTCATCAAGTGAAAAACGCATCATGTGTTTTACAAACTTCTTCATCTCCACAATCAACAAATCTAGGATTTTCCTTAAACTAGCACCTTACAACTTCACTATCTAGAACACCATCATAGGATCTTATCCTTTTCTCGCTTGACACATATCATGCATGTGATTGTCAGTGCAAACGATATATTAATCAAAACCGCCATTCCTAATACTTTTTCAATACGTTGGTCTATCCAACTCTCTCTATCATATGATGTCATCCTCATATAGGTACTTGCTATTATTGTTATTTTTTGGTACATATTGTCTTCACCTCTTTTCAATGTCATAATCATCCATGTCGGTCAAAACCATGTTAATACTATCTCTCCCATTGTCACCTAGAATAGGTCATTTTTATAATTCGTGTCAATTAATGAATGAATTTATCTTCATGTTATCACTTTTATGTTTATGCATTTTATTTGATATCTTCATTATAACATTCTTAGATAGAACGCATTATTGATTACTATTGGGTTGAAGTATATAAGAGCTTATTCAAAACAATAGGTTGTTAGCATTAATAAAGCATTCAAATCATAACCCTTATGCATTATTGAATTGCAATGTCTATTCATATTTTTTCTTTCTCTTAGTCTTGGTCACTTGACATTACGAAAGGATTGCATGAGTCCATATTTTTATATTATTTGCTATACATACGAGTTTCTAACTCCTTAATAGTTTTCTACGTTATCACCACCATCTTCCATCACCACTTTCACTAATCATCACCACCATGGATTAGCGAAAACTTACTCTTATAAATCTTGAGTCATCTACCAAGTTATCATCACATGAATCCTACTAGTAAACCGACACCAACACTAGCACCACTAGCTTTAACTTTTTATATTCCAACTTCACTTCATATCTTCTTTCTAGGCACTATTTTGTAGACTCGTATCATATTATATTATCGCTTTTCTTATAATTGTAATTCTTATTAGGAGACTGTACTTCATGAGATCTTTGATTATATCATATCACATATATACATCTTATTTTTCTTTGTCAAAAAGATGGAATATATTTGTCACACCCCCAATTTACCTGTTTTGCAGCGGAATGGAATTCCTGGGGATAGACTGTCATAGCACCACATTCACAGTTATATTGAACGACCTAAAGTGTCGTTTAAAAACACATCGTTGGATATTTAATAAAAACGTTCAGAGTTACAACATAGGTCCCAAAAGTTTATAAAGTTTGCGGAAATATAAATATATTACAAGTCCAAACGATGTTTTGAAAGAAAGTGCCGTAATGTACAATGATATAAGTCGACGCCGCGACTCAAAAGGTTCCTTAACCATGCCATGATGAGTATGTCTTAGTTACCTGAAAATACATTGCTAAAACGGTCAACAATAATGTTGGTGAGAAATCATAGGTTTAAGTAAATGTTTTATACGACTACACAAGTATAGACCAGGTATGACAATCATGTCACAGAAAAATGTTACAATTGCAATAAGTCCATGACACCGAAACTAGACTGTTCATAATGTATGCCCCAACAGAGTGTTTGCTAGACAACTCAATAATGTTATTAAATGAAATGCATCCGTATGACTAGTTGGGATTCACCAACCCGGATGGAGGAGTCACCCTCGATAGATCTATCCACTCACCCTCGCTTCTACGATTAACGGTTCATGTAATATAATGGGGACTTTCAATTGGCATGTGGTAACTTAAGCAATGTAAATGAATTTAACATACTTGGTATCGTAATAAAAATGTTGTGCAATGTATTCTCCCCCGTAGGTTTGAAAATAATTAAACATGTACGACGGGGCTATGAAAACTCACTTGATAAATCGGTATGATGACAAGAGTGAGTACACCGAGGTATAATGTGATACTTTAACCTTGACCTATTACGAATGATATGATACGTAATGAGTTATGATGTAATGTTATGCATGCATTTCGTATGTTATTTATACCATTTGTGAGTTTTGAAAATAATACTTATCGTCGAAAAATACTCTTTTGACGTCTTGACCATTCTAAAATTACTTTACAAGTATTTACGTCAAAATGTCATCCTACAATGGTTTATTAATGGTTTTGTGAAATTTTAACTTTTCGTCGTAAAATAATGTCGTCGGAAATTTCATGAAAGTGACAAAAATGGCTTCGAAAAACTAGTCGTAAAATGGTGTACGTCGAACGTTAGGAAACGAACTCAACGGTTTTGGAAAGCTTGTATCAAAATCTAGAAGTTTCAGTACATGAGTTTTCGTCGTAAAGGTCTCGAACATAAAGATAATAGAGGTTAAATATGGTGATTTTGTCCAAATGTTGTTTAAAAAGTGAGTTTCGGCAAAGTTTAAGCAACCGTAAATAATTCATTACAACTCCGCTATACAAACGGTTGGTCGTTTTGAAAAATATGCTTGGTGATCTCGATTTTATTAGAAGACATTTCATTACAAAAAGTTCTACGTCATTGTTAAAAATAGCCTTCAACATGGTCGTTTTGTTTACCGTAACACTTGTCTCGTAAAAATAATATAGTTTTCTTAAATAATAAAGTTACGGCAATTTTATGAAAACATGTATATTTTAGTCGTTATAAATCCGTTTTCTACGTTTTATACGTCCTTAGCTTCGTATCAAAGTTTACTAATATATTTTTGATAAGTCGAAATAATTTATAAAGCTTAAGACTCGTTTTTGACCCGTACAAAATAGAAACAGCTTGCTGAAATTTCAGAAAATATATATTTCGTCGCCAAACTTGAAAAATTCATAACTTCTTCGTTATAACTCCGTTTTAATCCGTTCAAGCGGCCACGGATTCGTTTTAAAGTATATTTTCTAAATATCAAGGCCAAAAATTCGTGCCTACTGTCGGATTTTCCAGAAAATTAAAACAAGATCAGACCACTTTATATATTTGTCGAAAATAGTTTTTCTCGTACTAAACCTATTCCAATCCCTTCAAAACAACTCCAAAGCTATACTAATCCTACCATACACCTTCTTAGGGTGTCATGGGTTCCTAAACATCATCAAGACCAATATCTAACAAGGGATAAATATAGGATGACTTTTATGTATAAAACTCTAAAAATCAATGTAAAAATGGTATAAGTAACAATAAGTCTTGCATGCTAGCTCAAAAATGAAGAAATACATATGAAATGAAAATGAAAGATGTAAAATGAAAGTGATATGCTTACAAGCTACTATGATGAGGTGATTAGAACAAGGATTAACCTAAACACCCTAGGTTTTTATTTCAAAACCTTAAAAAGAGTGTAATCTAGATTGTTTAACTTGAGCTTGGAAAATTTTTGATGATTCTCTTCTTAACACCTTGTAGAACCGGTTTTGAGTGAGGAAAAACCAAGAGAGAAACTTTTACTTGACTTTGAAATTATGAGAATGAATGAGGTGAAGTGAAAGAGTTATACATGGAGTATAGATCTATACATTCAAGAAGAAAAAATTACCAACATTAAATGCTACCTCCCCCTTGGTCGGCCAAGGGGGGAGGGATTTGCAAAAATATATATATATATATTTTTTTTTATATATATTGTGTATAATTTGCTAAAAAGATGTAAGTAAATGTATAGTTAAGTAAAATTGTTGTAACTTGTACATAGTTGTGAAATTAGAGTAGTATGGACTAAAATAAGTTTTAATGGATCAAAGTCAAGTGTATTGTAGTTATAAAAATTGTAAAAATACATTTCTTGTAAAATTTGAGTGATATAATAATTATCGTGTAGTTTTTAAGAAAAGTGTCGTAATAATACAAATTTAACGATTTATATACGAAATAAATTTAAAACACTAGGTAAACTCAAAATATAGTTTTTATAAACTAAATGTAAGTATAAAAATATATCGGGATAGTTTTTGGAAGTATCGGATTAAATGTTCAAAATAATAACTCACGCGATAACGTTTATTTAATATAAAATTTACGCGTTTAATGTGAAATGCAAAGTCATGAATGAACTAATATGATGCAAATGATGCTAATGAAGTGTAGACTAAACTTAGTCCATATGAAATGTTCGTGATGATATGATCATGAATTCGCCGCTAAACCATTAAGGTTACGCGAATTTGGAACACGCAACCTAGTTTACGATAAATGTTGAAATTGTGAAACGTGAATTGTTTTGAGAAATGACCTGAAAGTACGAGGTGTCACATTCGCCCATCCAAAAAGGAATTCAGTCCCTGAATTCAGTCGTTGTTAGGTCTAACTGTGTCGGTGAAAAGATGAGGATACTTGAGGCGCATCTGGTCTTCCCGTTCCCAAGTAAACTCAGGACCTCTTCGAGAATTCCAGCGAACCTTCACGATAGGAATACGACTCTGTTTCAACTGCTTGACCTCGCGGTCCATGATTTCTGCAGGTTCTTCCACAAAATTGAGTTTATCGTCGAGTTGAATTTCTTCCAATGGAATAACGAGTGATTCGTCCGATAGACATTTCTTCAGGTTTGAAACGTGAAACGTGTTGTGTACATGACTAAGTTCTGACGGAAGATCAAGTCGGTAAGCTACAGGACCGACTCTGCTCAAAATCTTGAATGGTCCAATGTACCTCGGGTTCAACTTCCCGCGTTTTCCAAATCGTACCACGCTTTTCCAAGGCGATACTTTCAACATAACTTTGTCGCCCACTTGAAATTCTAATGATTTGCGTCTAACATATGCGTAACTTTTCTGTCGGCTTCTGGCAGTTCTGAGTCTATCTCGAATTTGAACTATCTTTTCTGTTGTTTCCCGTACCATTTCTGGACTAGTGAGTTGTGCGTCTCCAACCTCGGCCCAACAAACAGGTGATCGGCACTTTCGACCATAGAGTGCCTCGAATGGTGCCATCTTTATACTGGTATGATAACTATTGTTGTACGAGAATTCTATCAATGGCAAATGGTTAGCCCAACCATTTCCAAAATCAATTACACATGCCCTCAGCATATCTTCTAACGTTTGAATTGTTCTTTCACTTTGACCATCGGTTTGTGGGTGATATGCTGTGCTCATCTCTAATCTGGTTCCGAATGAATCTTGCAATGAATTCCAGAAGTTTGAAGTGAATCGACTATCTCTGTCGGAAATGATAGAAATTGGTGCACCGTGCCTCGAGACTATTTCCTTGACATAAAGTCTAGTGAGTTGCTCCATGGAATAAGTCTCTCTAATTGGTATGAAATGGGCTGATTTGGTAAGGCGATCAACAATTACCCATATGGCGTCGTAACCTCCCGATGTCTTAGGAAGTTTCGTAACAAAGTCCATTGTAATGCGTTCCCATTTCCATTGAGGAATTTCTGGTTGTTGGAGTAATCCTGAAGGCTTCTGATATTCGACTTTTACCTTAGAGCAGGTAAGGCATTTGCTAACGTACGTGGCAATTTCCGCTTTCATGTTCGGCCACCAATAAAGTTTCTTAAGATCTTGATACATCTTATCAGATCCTGGGTGAATAGAATACTTTGACTTATGCGACTCATGCATAATCAATTCTCGTATTCCGCCATACAATGGTACCCACATTCTATCCTTGAAACATAATACTCCATCTGCTCTCTTTACAAAACCATTTGCGTTTTCGGGCATACCATAAAGCTTTTCACTTGGTCGGTTTTCCTCCTTAAATGCCTCGATCTGTGCTTCGTGGATTTTCGATGGTAAAGGTGAATTAATCGTCATTCCTAATGATCGAACTCTTAAAGGTTTGGGCCTCTCTTTCCGGCTAAGAGCATCAGCCACAACATTGGCTTTTCCCGGGTGATACTTGATTTCACAATCATAGTCGCTGAGTAACTCCAACCAACGACGTTGCCTCATATTAAGTTCCTTTTGATCAAGAATATACTGCAAACTCTTGTGGTCCGTAAACACTGTGCACTTTGTACCGTAGAGGTAGTGTCTCCAAATCTTGAGTGCAAAAACTACGGCTCCTAACTCGAGATCATGAGTGGTGTAATTCTTCTCATGAACCTTAAGTTGTCGAGAAGCATACGCTATCACCTTCTCGTTTTGCATTAAAACAGCCCCAAGTCCTTTATGCGAAGCGTCGCAATATACAACGAAGTTCTCAATTCCTTCGGGTAGTGCCAAAATTGGCGCACTGCAAAGCTTTTGCTTCAACAACTGAAAAGTAGCTTCTTGTTTCTTTCCCCATTCATACTTCTTGTTTTTCTGTGTCAACTTGGTCAAAGGTCTAGCTATCTTTGAAAAACCTTCGATGAACCTTCGGTAATACCCGGCTAGTCCTAGAAATTGTCGGATTTCTGTAGGATTTGTTGGAGTAGCCCAATCTTTTACGGCTTCAATCTTTGCGGGATCAACTTGTAGTCCTTGACTATCAATGACGTGACCAAGAAATTGCACTTTGTGATTCCAAAAATCACACTTCGAAAATTTGGCATATAACTTCTCATTCTTGAGTAGTCTTAAAATCGTCCTTAAATGCTCTTCGTGCTCTTCTTTGCTCTTTGAGTAAATCAATATGTCGTCAATGAACACTATCACAAACTTGTCCAAATACGGTTTACAAACTCTATTCATGAGATCCATGAATACCGCAGGTGCATTAGTCAATCCGAACGGCATCACTTGAAACTCGTAATGACCGTAACGTGTTCTAAACGCTGTTTTCGGAATATCCTCCTCCCGAACTCTAAGTTGATGGTAACCCGACCGGAGATCAATCTTTGAGTAGATACTAGAACCTTGCAACTGATCAAACAAGTCGTCGATCCTGGGGAGTGGGTAACGATTCTTCACCGTTAACTTGTTCAACTCTCTATAATCTATACACATTCTGAAGGATCCATCTTTCTTCTTCACAAACAAGACCGGTGCTCCCCAAGGCGAGGAACTCGGCCTAATGAATCCTTTGTCTAGAAGTTCTTGCAACTGATTAGACAACTCTTGCATTTCGGATGGTGCTAGACGATAAGGTGCTCGCGCAATCGGTGCAGCTCCGGGCACTAAGTCAATATGAAATTCTACTTGTCGTGCCGGTGGAAGTCCTGGTAAGTCTTCGGGAAAGACTTCAGAAAATTCTCGAACAATTGGTACATCTTCAAGTCGCTTCTCCTCCGACTTCTTCTCGGTTATATGGGCTAAGAAAGCAAAACAACCTTTCTTTATGTACTTCTCCGTTTTGATGCATGATATGATACTAAGTCTAGTTCCACTTCGTTCCCCACGAATAATCAAAGTTTCGCCGTTGTAAGGAAGATGAACAACTTTTTCATCACAAATGATTCTTGCACGATGTTTGGACAACCAATCCATGCCGATGACGACGTCGAAACTACCAAGTTCTACGGGCATAAGGTCTATGTTGAAGGGATGATTTAGAAAATTGAATGTGCAACCGCGGACAATGGTGTTGGTGCTAACTAAGTTACCATTAGCTAATTCAACGATGTATGATATGTCTAATGTGGTTGGTTTAATGTTGAGTAAAGGTGCAAATGTAGTGGACACAAAACTTTTATCGGCTCCCGAATCAAATAAAACTGATGCGTAACGATTATTGATAAGGAACGTACCCGTGATAACATTCGGGTCCTCCCTAGCTTCTCCGCCTCCTATGACGTAAGCTCTTCCTTGTGCCATTCCTCCTTGATTCTGATTTCCTTGGTTCCTTCCCTTCTTACATTCAGACTTGTAGTGTCCCTGTTCTCCGCAACCAAAACATATAACTTGTTGCGACTTGCAATCCTTAGTTCGGTGACCAACTTTCTTACAATTCTCACACGGATCAGGACATCGACCCGGTTTGTGATGACTCGAACACCTATCACACTTCGGCAAAACCCCCGAGTACCCTTTTCCTTCCTTTGGACCCGCAGCATAAGCCTTTGCAACCTCTTGTCTCTTGGGTGGTTGTTGAGTAGCATTTCTACCTCTGGTGTTGTCCCACTTTTGCTTGTTGTTGTTGCTATTGTTATTGTTGTAGTTGGTTCGGTTATTGTTGTAATTGAAGCGGTTGTTGGTGTTGTTGTTGTTGTTTCGGTTGGTGTTGGTGTACTTACCTCTCTTCACCACCTGTGCCATAAGCTTCTGAGTCACTCTAATAGATTCCTCGATTGTTTGTGGATCAAACGAAGTCACATCTCCTTGAATAACCTCGGGAAGTCCCCCGATGAAAGCCTCTAGTAACTTCTCGTTATCCGAAACCATAGACGGGCATAACGCGGCCAATTCTTGAAATCTCCGAATGTAAGTGTCAATATCATACCCAATAGTAACTAGTTCATAGAATTCCGTCTCCAACTTTTTCACTTCCGTACGAGGACAAAACTTCTTAGTTACCAAACCCTTGAATTGCTCCCAAGTGAGCTTGAAAGCATTCTCCATTCCCATTGGCTGAGCATAAGAGTTCCACCACGACAATGCTCCATCAAGTAGTGTACTCGCAGCAAACTTGACCTTACTATCATCCGGGCAATTACATAACAGAAATACGGACTCCAATTTCTCAAACCATCGAACCATGGCAGTGGCTCCTTCGGTACCTCTAAACTTAGTGGGATCTCCACTTTTGAAATCCTTGTACGAACAATTTTTAACCCCGGATCCTCCTGCATTTCCTGCAGCAGCAGCAAGCCTAGCGGCTTCAGCAGCAGCCGCGGCCTCAGCAGCAGCAGCAGCCACTGTTTCCCTTTCAATCCTTAGAGCATCAGCTATGCTATCATTCACCAACTTTTGAATAGCCGCTTGGGTCATTTCAGGTGTGGCTTTCTTTGGCGCCATTATTCTTCAAAAATCACAAGATGAAACAATCATGAGAACTCGTAAGTAGAAACAACCATCACACAAATATATCCACAACCACAACATGCATAAAGTAAATGGAATCACAACGGAACAATAACGAAATATCACAAATATAATCACAACACACGTGGATAATATACATGAAAATTTCGGCCTACATGGACCGATATCATAGATAATAAAAACCATTCCTACATAGTAGAGTCAATACTTGATACATTTGTTTGTACAACAACCAAAAGACAACAAGTTCTTTAAACTACGTCACACACCTCGTGACTAGGATAATAGTAGTCAAAACTATACATGATAAAAGTCTACATAAGGCACCTCATGGTGCTCCGCCGGCTCGATCCTGAAGATCGCGAACCTGAGTAGTCAAACCAGCAACCAAACTCCTCAACTCTCCAATCTGACCCTGTAAGGTAACAATACTCTCACGAGCTAGTGACAACTCCTGTGCCTGACGCTGTAACTCGTCCTGTGCCATCTCGGCTCTGTCGTATAACTCAGGCATCTCCTGCCTCAACTCAGCAATACGCTCCCTGTCCTCTAACTGCCTATTCTGTATACTCTCATGTGCCAAATCAATAGAAACCCTGCCTATCACTAGGCCCTCGACCTCCTCCGCAATGGTCTCAACCCTATCTAACGACAGTTCCTCCAACTGCCGCGACATCCTATCTATCTGAATCTGCTGACTATCTATACGAGCTCCTAACGCCTCAGTAGAAGGCTGTCTAGCAGCTGCAGCCTTAGAACTCTCGCCTAACTCGAACCTAATAGGTGGCTCAGGTTCTGTAGATGGTGGTGTCGGGATGTCAAAACGAGCACGCTTTTTGAGCGGCAAGTCTGATGTAGGCAAAGGATCCCTAAGAAAATACGATGAAGATGATGATGATGATGCTAGTAGTGGTGATGGTGGGTGTATCGGGTCGTGAGCAGGGCTAACATGTGGAGTAGGTGCGACTTCGCCCTCCTCAAAGGGTTCAGTCTCCGTGTCAGTCATAATAGGTGGAAAGGCTGGAGTAGAGCCAATCGAAGATAAGATCTCAGTGGAGTGCGATAAGGCATCATCCATGTTAGGGTCAACTGGGACATCTTCCGTGTTAGTGTCCGATGATATAGTGATGGGATGTGAATCTGAAGACATCTCTGTGACAACCGATGTGAAATGAAAGTAAATAACTCGAATAAAGTGTAAATGAATCCGCATGAAAAGTGAATATGCACTTACGATGAAATGATGAGATGCTATGATAATGTAGCTATAGTCTAGGGTCAATGATGCAACCTAGTTCTCTATAACTGTAGCTCTGGTACCAATCTGTCACACCCCCAATTTACATGTTTTGCAGCGGAATGGAATTCCTGGGGATAGACTGTCATAGCACCACATTCACAGTTATATTGAACGACCTAAAGTGTCGTTTAAAAACACATCGTTGGATATTTAATAAAAACGTTCAGAGTTACAACATAGGTCCCAAAAGTTTATAAAGTTTGCGGAAATATAAATATATTACAAGTCCAAACGATGTTTTGAAAGAAAGTGCCATAATGTACAATGATATAAGTCGACGCCGCGACTCAAAAGGTTCCTTAACCATGCCATGATGAGTATGTCTTAGTTACCTGAAAATACATTGCTAAAACGGTCAACAATAATGTTGGTGAGAAATCATAGGTTTAAGTAGATGTTTTATACGACTACACAAGTATAGACCAGGTATGACAATCATGTCACAGAAAAATGTTACAATTGCAATAAGTCCATGACACCGAAACTAGACTGTTCATAATGTATGCCCCAACAGAGTGTTTGCCAGACAACTCAATAATGTTATTAAATGAAATGCATCCGTATGACTAGTTGGGATTCACCAACCCGGATGGAGGAGTCACCCTCGATAGATCTATCCACTCACCCTCGCTTCTACGATTAACGGTTCATGTAATATAATGGGGACTTTCAATTGGCATGTGGTAACTTAAGCAATGTAAATGAATTTAACATACTTGGTATCGTAATAAAAATGTTGTGCAATGTATTCTCCCCCGTAGGTTTGAAAATAATTAAACATGTACGACGGGGCTATGAAAACTCACTTGATAAATCGGTATGATGACAAGAGTGAGTACACCGAGGTATAATGTGATACTTTAACCTTGACCTATTACGAATGATATGATACGTAATGAGTTATGATGTAATGTTATGCATGCATTTCGTATGTTATTTATACCATTTGTGAGTTTTGAAAATAATACTTATCGTCGAAAAATACTCTTTTGACGTCTTGACCATTCTAAAATTACTTTACAAGTATTTACGTCAAAATGTCATCCTACAATGGTTTATTAATGGTTTTGTGAAATTTTAACTTTTCGTCGTAAAATAATGTCGTCGGAAATTTCATGAAAGTGACAAAAATGGCTTCGAAAAACTAGTCGTAAAATGGTGTACGTCGAACGTTAGGAAACGAACTCAACGGTTTTGGAAAGCTTGTATCAAAATCTAGAAGTTTCAGTACATGAGTTTTCGTCGTAAAGGTCTCGAACATAAAGATAATAGAGGTTAAATATGGTGATTTTGTCCAAATGTTGTTTAAAAAGTGAGTTTCGGCAAAGTTTAAGCAACCGTAAATAATTCATTACAACTCCGCTATACAAACGGTTGGTCGTTTTGAAAAATATGCTTGGTGATCTCGATTTTATTAGAAGACATTTCATTACAAAAAGTTCTACGTCATTGTTAAAAATAGCCTTCAACATGGTCGTTTTGTTTACCGTAACACTTGTCTCGTAAAAATAATATAGTTTTCTTAAATAATAAAGTTACGGCAATTTTATGAAAACATGTATATTTTAGTCGTTATAAATCCGTTTTCTACGTTTTATACGTCCTTAGCTTCGTATCAAAGTTTACTAATATATTTTTGATAAGTCGAAATAATTTATAAAGCTTAAGACTCGTTTTTGACCCGTACAAAATAGAAACAGCTTGCTGAAATTTCAGAAAATATATATTTCGTCGCCAAACTTGAAAAATTCATAACTTCTTCGTTATAACTCCGTTTTAATCCGTTCAAGCGGCCACGGATTCGTTTTAAACTATATTTTCTAAATATCAAGGCCAAAAATTCGTGCCTACTGTCGGATTTTCCAGAAAATCAAAACAAGATCAGACCACTTTATATATTTGTCGAAAATAGTTTTTCTCGTACTAAACCTATTCCAATCCCTTCAAAACAACTCCAAAGCTATACTAATCCTACCATACACCTTCTTAGGGTTTCATGGGTTCCTAAACATCATCAATACCAATATCTAACAAGGGATAAATATAGGATGACTTTTATGTATAAAACTCTAAAAATCAATGTAAAAATGGTATAAGTAACAATAAGTCTTGCATGCTAGCTCAAAAATGAAGAAATACATATGAAATGAAAATGAAAGATGTAAAATGAAAGTGATATGCTTACAAGCTACTATGATGAGGTGATTAGAACAAGGATTAACCTAAACACCCTAGGTTTTTATTTCAAAACCTTAAAAAGAGTGTAATCTAGATTGTTTAACTTGAGCTTGGAAAAATTTTGATGATTCTCTTCTTAACACCTTGTAGAACCGGTTTTGAGTGAGGAAAAACCAAGAGAGAAACTTTTACTTGACTTTTAAATTATGAGAATGAATGAGGTGAAGTGAAAGAGTTATACATGGAGTATAGATCTATACATTCAAGAAGAAAAAATTACCAACATTAAATGCTACCTCCCCCTTGGTCGGCCAAGGGGGGAGGGATTTGCAAAAATATCTTTTTTTTTTTTTTTTTTTTTTTATATATATTGTGTATAATTTGCTAAAAAGATGTAAGTAAATGTATAGTTAAGTAAAATTGTTGTAACTTGTACATAGTTGTGAAATTAGAGTAGTATGGACTAAAATAAGTTTTAATGGATCAAAGTCAAGTATATTGTAGTTATAAAAATTGTAAAAATACATTTCTTGTAAAATTTGAGTGATATAATAATTATCGTGTAGTTTTTAAGAAAAGTGTCGTAATAATACAAATTTAACGATTTATATACGAAATAAATTTAAAACACTAGGTAAACTCAAAATATAGTTTTTATAAACTAAATGTAAGTATAAAAATATATCGGGATAGTTTTTGGAAGTATCGGATTAAATGTTCAAAATAATAACTCACGCGATAACGTTTATTTAATATAAAATTTACGCGTTTAATGTGAAATGCAAAGTCATGAATGAACTAATATGATGCAAATGATGCTAATGAAGTGTAGACTAAACTTAGTCCATATGAAATGTTCGTGATGATATGATCATGAATTCGCCGCTAAACCATTAAGGTTACGCGAATTTGGAACACGCAAACCTAGTTTACGATAAATGTTGAAATTGTGAAACGTGAATTGTTTTGAGAAATGACCTGAAAGTACGAGGTGTCACAATATTGCACTATTTTTTTTTCTATTGTAGGTTCATCATCACATACACTCGATTGTATATAACTTACTCATCTAATGATGAAGTTTGCATCAATTATTTTTCTTATTTTAGGTGCTTCTTGACACCCTCGAACAAGGGGGAATATCCATTAAGCACTCATGTTGCATCGTTTATACAATTGGTTGTATATGACATATTTGTCTAAAGATAAAGCTTCTATTATACTTATATTTATTTTGAAGGTTCATCTTGACGCCCTAGAGCAAGGGGGAGCTTCTGTCAAACATTTATTGAATGCATCTTGTACACACTTTGTTGAATATCACTTACTCGTCCAATGACGAATATAGTTTTGCACTAATATTTGTTTTGTAGGTTTTTAATCATACCTTGACGCCTCAAACAAGGGGGAGCAACCGTCAAGGGGGAGCATGCAAGCATTCATTATCATTCTCACTTTTCGACAAGCCTTTGTGCTTCGATCAAAAAGTGGAGAAAATAAGTTAACATTGCTGTGCATTTTTCTTTATCATATATTTCTCATAATTTTTGTTGCATAAAAACTAACCTTGATGTAGGTTAAGCCTCTTAATTTGATCCATGGATCCACTACCAAACAAGGGATGGATTGGAGTAGACGATTTAACTTCACTAGAGATGATGCAAGCTTGCCTTTTTGGGGAGAAATAAAGTTAAACTCCAAGGACACGCCCTTTTTGTTTCGACAAAAGGAGGAGAAGAGTATAAATGGAGAAGGTAATGTAAAGGTTGTAAGGATACAAGTAACTTTTTACATTTTACTATCTGTTACGTTTATATATTTTTGTCATCATCAAAAATGGTGAGATTGTTAGTACAAATATTACGATAGTTAATCTATAAGTCTCATTTGTTTTGATTGATGACAAACATGTAACTTGTAATACATAACGTAAAATGTAAAAGTTACTTGTAATCACATTTTGTCTCAACATACGTTCAACACCTCTCGATGTCTCAAGTCCTCATATGTTACAACACAGGTTCGTACATGTTTGTTATGTGGCATTATGATCAAACCCATTAACAAATCATTTTGAATGTTTAAAATACGTTTAGAGTCACTAAGTATTTTAATAGGTTAACCATTCTATTTCGAACCTCATTTTACATTTTGCATTCACAAGTATTTTATACAAATACATCTTTTGTAAAATATCTAACAAATATATACTTTTATTTGTACAAGTAAACTAACTATAATATTCATACAAGTACTAAAGTTTACTTACACTTGACAAAATATATTTTATTTTGACAAGCACTCAACTAGATATTTTATTTTACAAAAGGTTAATTACATTTTATTTACAAGTAACTTAACTTTTAAATAAGTATATACATTTGTTTAAATGAATTTTTCATAAAAAGGAAAACACTCTTTTATTACCTCATGCATAGTGTCATCTAAATCTTTAAAAGATTTTGGAAGATATTCTAAGATATCAAATCTAATAAATTATTATATTTTTGATTACCACTTTGGTTATAAATACAACCCATTATTTTCTCATTTCTTTATCCCTTCCAACACACATTCTCTCTAACATTCTTGCATCACTTAGATCTATAGATAATCATGTAGTAACATACATTAATCACCCTCACCATCACATGATCATAATGCTTCTAACATTCATCTTTGTTGTAAGCATATTTTACATTTTGATCAACCAAGGAAAGCTTGGAGATCTAGCCATCCCCATTCACCAAAGCATATCAACATATGAAGATTCAAGATCTCTTGTTATCCTCATTGATTGAAGACTTCTTATCTATGAAGATCATTTAGATTAGTCATTCATATCCATTAGACATTTGTGTCATGGATCTTCATTGTAAACATTAGTATATCATCACAATATTTCTCATCAACTTAGATTAGATGGTTTATGTGTTTGTGCCATAAAACACAAGGTTTGTTATGTTGGGCCATAAAACATAACGGGAGTGGTTGTACCCGGAAAGAACTCGACATCTAGCTTAGTGTCGGAAATATTGTATAGGCGACGTTAGGTTGGTTCTACCTCGAACTAGAACCCGGTATTTAGCTTTGTACTGGAAAAAGTGTAAGCGACGATTGTAAGGTTTTCTCCGCCGACCAGGGAGCTTGTTGATTTAGTGAAGTAACTCTCGAGTTGGGTACTCGGGGAGTGGAGTAGGGGGGAGAGGAGATCCGTGACCGAACCACTATAAATCCTCGTGTTCGGTTTGCACTTTCCTTTCTTTATCTCTTTACTTTTATAATTGCACTATACTATTGCTTGTGATGTGGTTTGATGTTTGTGTGACAACTTGGTTTACTATATATTAGTCACAAACAATAATTGACACTTTCATATTATGTGACAACTCGTAATTTCAGGACATTTCTCAAAACAATTCATGCTTCACCATTTCATCATTTATCGTAAACTAGGTTTGCGTGTTCCAAATTCGCGTAACCTTAATGGTTTAGCGGCGAATTCATGATCATATCATCACGGACATTTCATATAGACTAAGTTTAGTCTACATATCATTAGCATCATTTCATCATGTTAGTTCATCCATGATTTTGCATTTCACATTAAACGCGTAAATTTTATATTAAATAAACGTTATCGCGTAAGTTATTATTTTGAACATTTAATCCGATACTTCCAAAAATTATCCCGACATATTTTTATACTTACATTTAGTTTATAAAAATAATATTTTGAGTTTACCTAGTGTTTTAAATTTATTTTGTATATAAATCGTTAAATTTATATTATTACGACGCTTTTCTTAAAAACTACACGATAATTATTAGTTCACTCAAATTTTGCAAGAAATGTATTTTTACAATTTTTATGATCTCAATATACTTTACTTTGATCTATTAAAAATTACTTTTAGCTAAAACTACCTTAAATACACTAATGTATATACATTTTTGCAAGTTATCCTTTACTTAACTACAAATTACTTACACATTTATATATATATACCATAAAGAAAAAAAAAATGTATTTTTGGAAATACATTCCCCCTTGGCCGACCAAGGGGGGTACTTCATTTATTAGTTGGTAGATTTTTCTTATATACCTAAATCTATACACAAACTACTTACACACTTCATTCAATCAAATAATACAAGATAGTCAAGTTTCTTCTCTCTTGTTTTTCCTCTCCAAGAACGAGTCACACCTAGGGGATAGAAGAGATTCATAAAAATTTCCAAGATCAAGTGTTAAACAATCTAGTTACACTCTTAATCAAGGTTTTGAAATAAAAACCTAGGGTGTTTAGGTTTAATCCTTTGTTCTAATCACCTCATCAAGTAACTAGTAAGCATATTATTATCATTTTACATCTTTCATTATCATTTCATGTTTATTTCATCATTTTTGAGCAAAGCATGCAAGACTTATGGATATTTATACCATTTTTACATTGTTTTTAGAGTTTTATATATATAAGTCATCCTATAATTTATCCCTTGTTATATATTAGTCTTGATGATGTTTAGGAACCCATGACACCCTAAGAAGGTGTATGGTAGGATTAGAATAGCTTTGGAGTTGTTTTGAAGGGATTGGAATAGGTTTAGTACGAGAAAAACTCTTTTCGACAAGTCTAAATAAGGGTCTGATCTTGTTTTGTAATTCTGGAAAATCCGACAGTAGACACGAATTTTTGGCCTAGATATTTAGAAAATATACTTTAAAACGAATCCGTGGCCGCTTGAACGGATAAAAACGGAGCTATAACGAAGAAGTTATGAATTTTTCAAGTTTGACGACGAAATATATATATTCTGAAAATTTCAGCAAGCTGTTTTTGTTTTGTACGAGTCAAAAACGAGTCTTAAGCGTTATAAATTATTTCGACTTATCAAAAATATATTAGTATACTTTGATACGAAGCTAAGGACGTATAATACGTAGAAAACGGATTTGTAACGACTAAACTATACACGTTTTCACAACATTGCCGTAACTTTATTAGTTAAGAAAAACTATATTATTTTTATTTGACAAGTGTTACGGTAAACAAAATGACCATATTGAAGGCTATTTTTAACGATGATGTAGAACTTTTTGTAAAGAGATGTCTTCTAATAAAAGTGAGATCATCAAGCATATTTTCCAAAATGACCAACCGTTTGTATAGCGGAGTTGTAATGAATTATTTACGGTTGTTTAAACTTTGCCGAAATTCACTTTTAAACTACATTTTGGACAAAATCACCCTATTTAACCTATATTTTTCTCTATGAACGAGACCTCTAGGATAAAAACTTAAATGACAAAACTTTGAGATTTTGATACAAGCTTTCCAAAACCGTTGAGTTCGTTTCCTAACGTTCGACATACACCATTTTACGACTAGCTTTTCGAGGCCATTTTTGTCACTTTCATGAAATTTCCAATGACATTATTTTACGACGAAAAGTTATAATTTCACAATAAATCGTTAAGAAACTGTTGTAGGATGACATTTTGACGTAAATACTTGTAAAGTAATTTAATAATGGTCAAGACGTCAAAAGAAGTATTTTTCGACGAAGAGTATTATTCTCAAAATTCACAAGTGGTATAAATAACATACGAATTGTATGCATAACATTTCATCATAACTCATTACGTATCATATCATTCATAATAGGTCAAGGTTAAAGTATCATGCTACATTTCGGTGTACTCAGTCTTGTCATCATACCAATTCATCAAGTGAGTTTTCATAGCCCCATTTTCAATTGTTTGGAACTATTTTGGGAGAGATACATGCTTAACTATTTTTCACAAGTACTTTAGAGTTTTTAAGGATAACTTCTATCATGATCACCATTGTTTCAAAACTGAATGTTGTACTATATTAGTTGTACTTGTTTGTTTGGTATAGTTCTACGTCGTATAAAGTTCTATGTCAGTTGACTACTGATACATCGTCGTATAAAGTTCTATGTCAGTTGACTACTGATACATCGTCGTATAAAGTTCTATGTCAGTTGACTACTGATACATCGTCGTATAAAGTTCTATGTCAGTTGACTACTGATACATCGTCGTATAATGTTCTAAATCAGTTGACTACTGATACATTGAGTCTAGTCCTATTGATTAAGTGCTATTGTTCTACGTCGAGTTAGGTACTATTGTGAATTCATTTGACATCATGTGTTTGAACATAAACTATACACATTTTGGCAGTGGGTTGTGAACACACAGGTTGCAAGTTTTGTATGGGCGGAACTTGGAACTGGGTGGATTTACAATGCCTTTGCTGCATAAACGATTTTGAAAGGCTTTACATTTCAACACAAACTCTATGAACTCACTCAACCTTTGTGTTGACACTTTTTAGCATGTTTTATCTCAGGTATCTAAGGCATTCACTTCATGGCATGCATTTGGACACATCATGGGGTCGCGTTGACGACTCGTCTCACTTGGGTTTTACGCACTTTAAAACATCGTTTGAATTGTAACAAACTTATTTCCGCACAAGTTGATTTTCAATTGGGACCTATACTTTGTAAACTCTGATTATTTTATTAAATCAAACGATGTATTTTCCAAACGACACTTTAGGTCGTTCAATATAACTGTGATTGTGATGCTATGACAGTCAATCCCCAGGAATTCCATTCCGCTGCAAAACAGGTATTTTGGGGGTGTGACAGATTGGCATCAGAGCTTCGGTTATAGAGAACTAGGTTGCATCATTGACCCTAGACTATAACTACATCATCATTTCATCATAAGTGCATGTTCACTTTGCATGCGATTTATACGTACATTTTTTCGAGTTATTTACTTTCATTTCAAATCGATTGTCACATAGATGCCTTCAAATACCCATTCCATTATCATTTCCTCATACTCTAATGTGGTGAATACCTTGTCATTCCCTATCACAATTTTAATATCAGCTGATTCATCACCGATAACGTCGAATGCCGAGATAAACCTTTAAGTAGGGCGAAGTCACTCTCACTCCTTTGTTTCACCACTAACATGTCGAGTTACACGTTATTCACACATTAAGTCACTAAACCATTATACATTTGAAGCACTTACGACATCTCATAACCCATTTCTTAGGAAACCGACGATCATTTTGAAAAATAACCTCAAATCTATTATCTCATATCACCTCTCTTTAGAGCACTTATTCTTAACATAGGATTTTGCTACATCTCACCTTTCCTTTTATTTTGAAGAAGATATGGCGCCAAAGAAAGCCACACCTGAAATGACCCAAGCGGCTATTCAAAAGTTGGTAAGGGATAGCATAGCCGATGCTCTAAGGATTGAAAGGGAAACGGTGGCTGCTGCTGCTGCTGAGGCCGCGGCTACTGCCGAAGCCGCTAGAATTGCGAGGGAAGCTGAAGCCGCTAGGCTTGCTGCTGCTGCAGGAAATACAGGAGGGTCCGGAGTTAAAAGCTGTTCGTATAAGGATTTCAAAAGTGGAGATCCCACGAAGTTTAGAGGTACCGAAGGAGCCACTGCCATGGTTAGATGGTTCGAGAAATTGGAGTCCGTGTTTTTGTTATGTAATTGCCCGGATGATAGCAAGGTTAAGTTTGCTACGAGTACACTACTTGATGGAGCGTTGTCGTGGTGGAACTCTTATGCTCAGCCGATGGGAATGGAAAATGCTTTCAAGCTCACTTGGGAGCAATTCAAAGGTTTGGTAACAAAGAAGTTTTGTCCGCGTACGGAGGTGAAGAAGTTGGAGACCGAATTCTATGAGTTGGTAACTATTGGGTATGACATTGATACTTACATTCGAAGGTTTCAAGAATTGGCCGTGTTATGGCCATCTATGGTCTCGGATAATGAGAAGCTACTGGAGGCTTTCATTGAAGGACTTCCCGAGATTATTCAAGGTGATGTGACTTCTTTTGATCCGCAAACGATTGAGGAATCTATTAGAGTGACTCAGAAGCTTATGGCACAAGTAGTAAAGAGAGGAAATATCACCAACACCAACCGAAACCACAATAACAACAACGACGATAACCAAATCAACAACAACAAAAGAAAATGGGAAAATGACCAAGGAGGTTATAATAACAACAACCAAAACCGTAACACTAACCATCACCAACAACAGAATAGAAGGCAAGAAGCTGCTATGGTTTACGTTGCTGCACCAATAGAAGGCAGAGGTTATGCTGGAACACACCCACTATGTAATCGATGTAATTTTCATCACTCGGGTCCTTGCCCTGCCAAGTGCCACAAGTGCCAAAAATTGGGACATCTAGCCAGGGATTGTAGAGGTAAATCCATAGTCACATGCTTCGGATGTGGAGAGCAAGGACACTATCGGAATCAATGTCCTCAAAACCAAGGTCAATAAGTTGAAGGTGCTCATGGGAATGCATACATGTTAGGAGGAGGAGAAGCTCGTCAAGGTATCAACGACGCGGAAGACTAAGGAAGTTCGGAAACTAACAGTCTTAATTTTTCTTATGTACTATGTCGTACTAAGTTATGTCTTCCATCGTATCTGAATCTTTATAACTTAAGATGTACTACTTTTGATAAACCACCCGTTGTAAAATATTCTCATCTATCGTACTTTATTTCCTTTCGATTCGATATCATTTACGAGAATTTTAATTCTTTTTACCTTATCTATCATTTTAACGACACGGTTTAAATCTTTGTAAACATTGAGAGTTATAACAACTAAACCGAACGTCACATTATCGTTCCTTAATTATACATAGCCTAGCTAACTATGTCTAATTCTGGAGGGATCATGTTATGTTGGGAGCAGTTATTTATAAATCTTAGTGCAAGCAAAATCTTCACATATTTCAAAGTCAAAGTGTTACTCATCGGAGATACTCATCCATATTTTTCTCTACTATGATGTTTTATGCACTCTCAATCATCGATAACCGTAACGACACTTCTCCATGTCTTCTCTCCTCGATATTCATCATAAACTCAAAAATTCGATAGACTAACACGAACTGAATTCAGGGACTGAATTCCGTTTTGGATGGGCGAATGTGACAACTCGTACTTTCAGGACATTTCTCAAAACAATTCATGCTTCACCATTTCATCATTTATCGTAGACTAGGTTTGCGTGTTCCAAATTCGCGTAACCTTAATGGTTTAGCGGCGAATTCATGATCATATCATCACGGACATTTCATATAGACTAAGTTTAGTCTACATATCATTAGCATCATTTCCATCATGTTAGTTCATCCATGATTTTGCATTTCACATTAAACGCGTAAATTTTATATTAAATAAACGTTATCGCGTAAGTTATTATTTTGAACATTTAATCCGATACTTCCAAAAATTATCCCGACATATTTTTATACTTACATTTAGTTTATAAAAATAATATTTTGAGTTTACCTAGTGTTTTAAATTTATTTTGTATATAAATCGTTAAATTTATATTATTATGACGCTTTTCTTAAAAACTACACGATAATTATTAGTTCACTCAAATTTTGCAAGAAATGTATTTTTACAATTTTTATGATCTCAATATACTTTACTTTGATCTATTAAAAATTACTTTTAGCTAAAACTACCTTAAATACACTAATGTATATACATTTTTGCAAGTTATCCTTTACTTAACTACAAATTACTTACACATTTATATATATATACAATAAAGAAAAAAAAGATGTATTTTTGGAAATACATTCCCCCTTGGTCGACCAAGGGGGGTACTTCATTTATTAGTTGGTAGATTTTTCTTATATACCTAAATCTATACACAAACTACTTACACACTTCATTCAATCAAATAATACAAGATAGTCAAGTTTCTTCTCTCTTGTTTTTCCTCTCCAAGAACCGGTCACACCTAGGGGATAGAAGAGATTCATAAAAATTTCCAAGATCAAGTGTTAAACAATCTAGTTACACTCTTAATCAAGGTTTTGAAATAAAAACCTAGGGTGTTTAGGTTTAATCCTTTGTTCTAATCACCTCATCAAGTAACTAGTAAGCATATTATTATCATTTTACATCTTTCATTATCATTTCATGTTTATTTCATCATTTTTGAGCAAAGCATGCAAGACTTATGGATATTTATACCATTTTTACATTGTTTTTAGAGTTTTATATATATAAGTCATCCTATAATTTATCCCTTGTTATATATTAGTCTTGATGATGTTTAGGAACTCATGACACCCTAAGAAGGTGTATGGTAGGATTAGAATAGCTTTGGAGTTGTTTTGAAGGGATTGGAATAGGTTTAGTACGAGAAAAACTCTTTTCGACAAGTCTAAATAAGAGTCTGATCTTGTTTTGTAATTCTGGAAAATCCGACAGTAGACACGAATTTTTGGCCTAGATATTTAGAAAATATACTTTAAAACGAATCCGTGGCCGCTTGAACGGATAAAAACGGAGCTATAACGAAGAAGTTATGAATTTTTCAAGTTTGACGACGAAATATATATATTCTGAAAATTTCAGCAAGCTGTTTTTGTTTTGTACGAGTCAAAAACGAGTCTTAAGCGTTATAAATTATTTCGACTTATCAAAAATATATTAGTATACTTTGATACGAAGCTAAGGACGTATAATACGTAGAAAACGGATTTGTAACGACTAAACTATACACGTTTTCACAACATTGCCGTAACTTTATTAGTTAAGAAAAACTATATTATTTTTATTTGACAAGTGTTACGGTAAACAAAATGACCATATTGAAGGCTATTTTTAACGATGATGTAGAACTTTTTGTAAAGAGATGTCTTCTAATAAAAGTGAGATCATCAAGCATATTTTCCAAAATGACCAACCGTTTGTATAGCGGAGTTGTAATGAATTATTTACGGTTGTTTAAACTTTGCCGAAATTCACTTTTAAACTACATTTTGGACAAAATCACCCTATTTAACCTATATTTTTCTCTATGAACGAGACCTCTAGGATAAAAACTTAAATGACAAAACTTTGAGATTTTGATACAAGCTTTCCAAAACCGTTGAGTTCGTTTCCTAACGTTCGACGTACACCATTTTACGACTAGCTTTTCGAGGCCATTTTTGTCACTTTCATGAAATTTCCAATGACATTATTTTACGACGAAAAGTTATAATTTCACAATAAATCGTTAAGAAACTGTTGTAGGATGACATTTTGACGTAAATACTTGTAAAGTAATTTAATAATGGTCAAGACGTCAAAAGAAGTATTTTTCGACGAAGAGTATTATTCTCAAAATTCACAAGTGGTATAAATAACATACGAATTGTATGCATAACATTTCATCATAACTCATTACGTATCATATCATTCATAATAGGTCAAGGTTAAAGTATCACGCTACATTTCGGTGTACTCACTCTTGTCATCATACCAATTCATCAAGTGAGTTTTCATAGCCCCATTTTCAATTGTTTGGAACTATTTTGGGAGAGATACATGCTTAACTATTTTTCACAAGTACTTTAGAGTTTTTAAGGATAACTTCTATCATGATCACCATTGTTTCAAAACTGAATGTTGTACTATATTAGTTGTACTTGTTTGTTTGGTATAGTTCTACGTCGTATAAAGTTCTATGTCAGTTGACTACTGATACATCGTCGTATAAAATTCTATGTCAGTTGACTACTGATACATCGTCGTATAAAGTTCTATGTCAGTTGACTACTGATACATCGTCGTATAAAGTTCTATGTCAGTTGACTACTGATACATCGTCGTATAATGTTCTAAATCAGTTGACTACTGATACATTGAGTCTAGTCCTATTGATTAAGTGCTATTGTTCTACGTCGAGTTAGGTACTATTGTGAATTCATTTGACATCATGTGTTTGAACATAAACTATACACATTTTGGCAGTGGGTTGTGAACACACAGGTTGCAAGTTTTGTATGGGCGGAACTTGGAACTGGGTGGATTTACAATGCCTTTGCTGCATAAACGATTTTGAAAGGCTTTACATTTCAACACAAACTCTATGAACTCACTCAACCTTTGTGTTGACACTTTTTAGCATGTTTTATCTCAGGTATCTAAGGCATTCACTTCATGGCATGCATTTGGACACATCATGGGGTCGCGTTGACGACTCGTCTCACTTGGGTTTTACGCACTTTAAAACATCGTTTGAATTGTAACAAACTTATTTCCGCACAAGTTGATTTTCAATTGGGACCTATACTTTGTAAACTCTGATTATTTTATTAAATCAAACGATGTATTTTCCAAACGACACTTTAGGTCGTTCAATATAACTGTGATTGTGATGCTATGACAGTCAATCCCCAGGAATTCCATTCCGCTGCAAAACAGGTATTTTGGGGGTGTGACAGATTGGCATCAGAGCTTCGGTTATAGAGAACTAGGTTGCATCATTGACCCTAGACTATAACTACATCATCATAGCATCATAAGTGCATGTTCACTTTGCATGCGATTTATACGTACATTTTTTCGAGTTATTTACTTTCATTTCAAATCGATTGTCACATAGATGCCTTCAAATACCCATTCCATTATCATTTCCTCATACTCTAATGTGGTGAATACCTTGTCATTCCCTATCACAATTTTAATATCAGCTGATTCATCACCGATAACGTCGAATGCCGAGATAAACCTTTAAGTAGGGCGAAGTCACTCTCACTCCTTTGTTTCACCACTAACATGTCGAGTTACACGTTATTCACACATTAAGTCACTAAACCATTATACATTTGAAGCACTTACGACATCTCATAACCCATTTCTTAGGAAACCGACGATCATTTTGAAAAATAACCTCAAATCTATTATCTCATATCACCTCTCTTTAGAGCACTTATTCTTAACATAGGATTTTGCTACATCTCACCTTTCCTTTTATTTTGAAGAAGATATGGCGCCAAAGAAAGCCACACCTGAAATGACCCAAGCGGCTATTCAAAAGTTGGTAAGGGATAGCATAGCCGATGCTCTAAGGATTGAAAGGGAAACGGTGGCTGCTGCTGCTGCTGAGGCCGCGGCTACTGCCGAAGCCGCTAGAATTGCGAGGGAAGCTGAAGCCGCTAGGCTTGCTGCTGCTGCAGGAAATACAGGAGGGTCCGGAGTTAAAAGCTGTTCGTATAAGGATTTCAAAAGTGGAGATCCCACGAAGTTTAGAGGTACCGAAGGAGCCACTGCCATGGTTAGATGGTTCGAGAAATTGGAGTCCGTGTTTTTGTTATGTAATTGCCCGGATGATAGCAAGGTTAAGTTTGCTACGAGTACACTACTTGATGGAGCGTTGTCGTGGTGGAACTCTTATGCTCAGCCGATGGGAATGGAAAATGCTTTCAAGCTCACTTGGGAGCAATTCAAAGGTTTGGTAACAAAGAAGTTTTGTCCGCGTACGGAGGTGAAGAAGTTGGAGACCGAATTCTATGAGTTGGTAACTATTGGGTATGACATTGATACTTACATTCGAAGGTTTCAAGAATTGGCCGTGTTATGGCCATCTATGGTCTCGGATAATGAGAAGCTACTGGAGGCTTTCATTGAAGGACTTCCCGAGATTATTCAAGGTGATGTGACTTCTTTTGATCCGCAAACGATTGAGGAATCTATTAGAGTGACTCAGAAGCTTATGGCACAAGTAGTAAAGAGAGGAAATATCACCAACACCAACCGAAACCACAATAACAACAACGACGATAACCAAATCAACAACAACAAAAGAAAATGGGAAAATGACCAAGGAGGTTATAATAACAACAACCAAAACCGTAACACTAACCATCACCAACAACAGAATAGAAGGCAAGAAGCTGCTATGGTTTACGTTGCTGCACCAATAGAAGGCAGAGGTTATGCTGGAACACACCCACTATGTAATCGATGTAATTTTCATCACTCGGGTCCTTGCCCTGCCAAGTGCCACAAGTGCCAAAAATTGGGACATCTAGCCAGGGATTGTAAAGGTAAATCCATAGTCACATGCTTCGGATGTGGAGAGCAAGGACACTATCGGAATCAATGTCCTCAAAACCAAGGTCAATAAGTTGAAGGTGCTCATGGGAATGCATACATGTTAGGAGGAGGAGAAGCTCGTCAAGGTATCAACGACGCGGAAGACTAAGGAAGTTCGGAAACTAACAGTCTTAATTTTTCTTATGTACTATGTCGTACTAAGTTATGTCTTCCATCGTATCTGAATCTTTATAACTTAAGATGTACTACTTTTGATAAACCACCCGTTGTAAAATATTCTCATCTATCGTACTTTATTTCCTTTCGATTCGATATCATTTACGAGAATTTTAATTCTTTTTACCTTATCTATCATTTTAACGACACGGTTTAAATCTTTGTAAACATTGAGAGTTATAACAACTAAACCGAACGTCACATTATCGTTCCTTAATTATACATAGCCTAGCTAACTATGTCTAATTCTGGAGGGATCATGTTATGTTGGGAGCAGTTATTTATAAATCTTAGTGCAAGCAAAATCTTCACATATTTCAAAGTCAAAGTGTTACTCATCGGAGATACTCATCCATATTTTTCTCTACTATGATGTTTTATGCACTCTCAATCATCGATAACCGTAACGACACTTCTCCATGTCTTCTCTCCTCGATATTCATCATAAACTCAAAAATTCGATAGACTAACACGAACTGAATTCAGGGACTGAATTCCGTTTTGGATGGGCGAATGTGACAACTCGTACTTTCAGGACATTTCTCAAAACAATTCATGCTTCACCATTTCATCATTTATCGTAAACTAGGTTTGCGTGTTCCAAATTCGCGTAACCTTAATGGTTTAGCGGCGAATTCATGATCATATCATCACGGACATTTCATATAGACTAAGTTTAGTCTACATATCATTAGCATCATTTCCATCATGTTAGTTCATCCATGATTTTGCATTTCACATTAAACGCGTAAATTTTATATTAAATAAACGTTATCGCGTAAGTTATTATTTTGAACATTTAATCCGATACTTCCAAAAATTATCCCGACATATTTTTATACTTACATTTAGTTTATAAAAATAATATTTTGAGTTTACCTAGTGTTTTAAATTTATTTTGTATATAAATCGTTAAATTTATATTATTATGACGCTTTTCTTAAAAACTACACGATAATTATTAGTTCACTCAAATTTTGCAAGAAATGTATTTTTACAATTTTTATGATCTCAATATACTTTACTTTGATCTATTAAAAATTACTTTTAGCTAAAACTACCTTAAATACACTAATGTATATACATTTTTGCAAGTTATCCTTTACTTAACTACAAATTACTTACACATTTATATATATATACAATAAAGAAAAAAAAAATGTATTTTTGGAAATACATTCCCCCTTGGTCGACCAAGGGGGGTACTTCATTTATTAGTTGGTAGATTTTTCTTATATACCTAAATCTATACACAAACTACTTACACACTTCATTCAATCAAATAATACAAGATAGTCAAGTTTCTTCTCTCTTGTTTTTCCTCTCCAAGAACCGGTCACACCTAGGGGATAGAAGAGATTCATAAAAATTTCCAAGATCAAGTGTTAAACAATCTAGTTACACTCTTAATCAAGGTTTTGAAATAAAAACCTAGGGTGTTTAGGTTTAATCCTTTGTTCTAATCACCTCATCAAGTAACTAGTAAGCATATTATTATCATTTTACATCTTTCATTATCATTTCATGTTTATTTCATCATTTTTGAGCAAAGCATGCAAGACTTATGGATATTTATACCATTTTTACATTGTGTTTAGAGTTTTATATATATAAGTCATCCTATAATTTATCCCTTGTTATATATTAGTCTTGATGATGTTTAGGAACCCATGACACCCTAAGAAGGTGTATGGTAGGATTAGAATAGCTTTGGAGTTGTTTTGAAGGGATTGGAATAGGTTTAGTACGAGAAAAACTCTTTTCGACAAGTCTAAATAAGGGTCTGATCTTGTTTTGTAATTCTGGAAAATCCGACAGTAGACACGAATTTTTGGCCTAGATATTTAGAAAATATACTTTAAAACGAATCCGTGGCCGCTTGAACGGATAAAAACGGAGCTATAACGAAGAAGTTATGAATTTTTCAAGTTTGACGACGAAATATATATATTCTGAAAATTTCAGCAAGCTGTTTTTGTTTTGTACGAGTCAAAAACGAGTCTTAAGCGTTATAAATTATTTCGACTTATCAAAAATATATTAGTATACTTTGATACGAAGCTAAGGACGTATAATACGTAGAAAACGGATTTGTAACGACTAAACTATACACGTTTTCACAACATTGCCGTAACTTTATTAGTTAAGAAAAACTATATTATTTTTATTTGACAAGTGTTACGGTAAACAAAATGACCATATTGAAGGCTATTTTTAACGATGATGTAGAACTTTTTGTAAAGAGATGTCTTCTAATAAAAGTGAGATCATCAAGCATATTTTCCAAAATGACCAACCGTTTGTATAGCGGAGTTGTAATGAATTATTTACGGTTGTTTAAACTTTGCCGAAATTCACTTTTAAACTACATTTTGGACAAAATCACCCTATTTAACCTATATTTTTCTCTATGAACGAGACCTCTAGGATAAAAACTTAAATGACAAAACTTTGAGATTTTGATACAAGCTTTCCAAAACCGTTGAGTTCGTTTCCTAACGTTCGACGTACACCATTTTACGACTAGCTTTTCGAGGCCATTTTTGTCACTTTCATGAAATTTCCAATGACATTATTTTACGACGAAAAGTTATAATTTCACAATAAATCGTTAAGAAACTGTTGTAGGATGACATTTTGACGTAAATACTTGTAAAGTAATTTAATAATGGTCAAGACGTCAAAAGAAGTATTTTTCGACGAAGAGTATTATTCTCAAAATTCACAAGTGGTATAAATAACATACGAATTGTATGCATAACATTTCATCATAACTCATTACGTATCATATCATTCATAATAGGTCAAGGTTAAAGTATCACGCTACATTTCGGTGTACTCACTCTTGTCATCATACCAATTCATCAAGTGAGTTTTCATAGCCCCATTTTCAATTGTTTGGAACTATTTTGGGAGAGATACATGCTTAACTATTTTTCACAAGTACTTTAGAGTTTTTAAGGATAACTTCTATCATGATCACCATTGTTTCAAAACTGAATGTTGTACTATATTAGTTGTACTTGTTTGTTTGGTATAGTTCTACGTCGTATAAAGTTCTATGTCAGTTGACTACTGATACATCGTCGTATAAAGTTCTATGTCAGTTGACTACTGATACATCGTCGTATAAAGTTCTATGTCAGTTGACTACTGATACATCGTCGTATAAAGTTCTATGTCAGTTGACTACTGATACATCGTCGTATAATGTTCTAAATCAGTTGACTACTGATACATTGAGTCTAGTCCTATTGATTAAGTGCTATTGTTCTACGTCGAGTTAGGTACTATTGTGAATTCATTTGACATCATGTGTTTGAACATAAACTATACACATTTTGGCAGTGGGTTGTGAACACACAGGTTGCAAGTTTTGTATGGGCGGAACTTGGAACTGGGTGGATTTACAATGCCTTTGCTGCATAAACGATTTTGAAAGGCTTTACATTTCAACACAAACTCTATGAACTCACTCAACCTTTGTGTTGACACTTTTTAGCATGTTTTATCTCAGGTATCTAAGGCATTCACTTCATGGCATGCATTTGGACACATCATGGAGTCGCGTTGACGACTCGTCTCACTTGGGTTTTACGCACTTTAAAACATCGTTTGAATTGTAACAAACTTATTTCCGCACAAGTTGATTTTCAATTGGGACCTATACTTTGTAAACTCTGATTATTTTATTAAATCAAACGATGTATTTTCCAAACGACACTTTAGGTCGTTCAATATAACTGTGATTGTGATGCTATGACAGTCAATCCCCAGGAATTCCATTCCGCTGTAAAACAGGTATTTTGGGGGTGTGACAGATTGGCATCAGAGCTTCGGTTATAGAGAACTAGGTTGCATCATTGACCCTAAGCAAACACACAAGAAATTTAGCTAGACATGGTAAACAAGCAAGCATACACACAATCAATCGAATAATGGATAGACATAATGTTACTTTGGATTAAAAGACTTATCTCGATGTGTAAAATAGGGTATGGGACCCTAAGATACTGTCCAAATCGGACTATAAACGAATTAGGATTTTTCTCTAAAAGTCTACCTCCCCAAATGCAGAAAAATAGGATTCTATATATAGTTTTACACTTGCGACAATGTCACCTTTTGCATGGGACACCGTCAGCTCGCCGTCATTAGGGTTTCGTCTTGGCCAAGTCATCGATGGGACGGCATCACCTTAGAGTTGTGATGCCGTCATTCTTCAGTTGGGACGCCGTCTTGATTCTGGATCAGGGCCATCTGAGTTGAAAACTGTTAGTGACGCCCTCCTTCTCTATAACGAGACGCCGTCAGGTTGTATGAACAAAATTTCCACTGAGTCGTCTGGTGCATGTTTTGATCAAGTCTTCATAAAAGGACGGCGTCACCCTTTAATTGGGACGCCGTCAGGTTTTGTTTGAGTAACTTGAGTGGCTTCGATCTTGACTTTGCCATTTTCTTTATGTATTTGCTCCTTTTCGTCCAAATATGCTTCATTACAGCATTTTGCTTCCAAGAGATCTAAAAAGTGAAAAGGAACAAAATTAAGAAGTAACGGATATAAAAGTGGTCAATTTAGGGCTTAAATTACCCCTAAAAGCATACGTTTTAAATCCTTATCAAATATCCCTACACTTGGTATTTGCTTGTCCTCAAGCAAATGTGCTTTTGGCCAATCAATTTATAAGTTAGGGGGCATGAACCATGGGTTTAAAATAATTCACAACAAGTAAAAGCACCGCAATAGTCATAACAAGCACGGAAATTATATACTAGCACCTCACAAGGGGTGTTTGGATTCTCTCATCTCTCGGGTTTATATGAAATATAATAAATGGAAATGGAAGATAAACACTCATTACCTTGCATAGTACATAGATTACCATAAGCTTGAGAATAAATAAAACCTTCACCGCTTTGCCGTAAGCACCTACGAATAACTATCTAAGAGGTCTTTGCAAGGGTTGTAACGTTAGGCTTACGGTAGGGAAACAAAGGGTTTTGTTGGATAGGCGATATTTAGTGGTGGCATGTCAAAAATCTTATGTTACAAGCATGAAAAGCGTGGCGTTACTAAGCCAAGACTCAACTCACTAACTCTAGATAACTTGAAACAAAACAAGCATAAATTTAAAAGACATAAACATAAAGATAGATGTAGGATGGTAGCTCGTATGTTTTTTTTCCTTCATTTTTTTCATTTTTTTAAACACACTTTTTTTTCGATTTTTTTTCCATACATTTTTACTCCACCATCCTCTATGATAATATCAAAATATAAAGGATTTATAGGAGCATCCCTACACTTGATTTTTCATTTCTCTAACACTAATTGACCCGATTTGAAAAGATCAAAACACTTGGAGTATTTAATTGCGTAGATAAAGGGAATTTGAATTTATCGTTCTTTCCCGTTACTCCATAAAATATTACTTTTACCCATGAGTCTCAATCGTCCCAAAACTGTATACAAAAGATATGACCCGACTTAGCAACCATGCAAGTAACTAGATATTTGAACTAAGGGTTTAGTAATGGTAACAATAATGCACTAAAGATGAGTGCATACAAGGTAGGCTAAGGCGATTTTGGTGTACATTTGGGGGTGGATTGTAAACAATGCTCTTCATTGATATTCCGGGAAACCGAACCATCATGAGAACCGCGAAAAGGATAGGCTCTGAGGGGTTAAGTAGGGGTATTGTGTACTAAAGATGAGTACATCGCAAGGGTGTGGGGTAATTACTCAATCGATGTGGAAGAAGTAATTATAATACAGGTTTCAAATAAGGGTTATCCTAATGCATCTTATCACTTAGTTATTCCTAACTACACAAGTGTAGTCTCACTAGCGATCTCGGAATGCATCACAAAACAAGTTCTAGAATCTATTATACTACCGGTACACTCTCAAAGCATTAAAGATGAATGCTTTTATTCCTAAAGATTTAGGGGCGAACATCACATTTTTGGGGTGGAATTTGAGTGGTAAACGGTTTTTTTGTGCTAGTCATATAACTCCTATCCATGAGACGCTTTATCAAGACTAAAGTTTAGCTCGTACATGTCATAAAAAAATTTAAATTTGGTGCTAAAATTTCCCTAATGAATATTTCTCATAGTTTATTACACAAATTACCAAGGACAAGACAAATAATCAAGTGAGTGAATAGTTTCTAAGTTCCCGTTTTATTTTCCCTCCCTACACTTAAACTGAACATTGGCCCCAATGTTTCCTGAAAGTATCAAAGTTATGATAAAGGAAGGTAAGTAAGGAAAAGAATCTAGTACTCCCCTGATTAGCTCGGTAGGATCCGTGTGAGGTTGCGGTTAAATTCTTTTTCAAGAAGAATGCATAAGTAATAAGCTTCACCCAATGTTGTATTTCTTCTTCTTGCCAAATATAACCTGCACACTTAAGAAAACAAACGAAACCTTCGCGTAAAATCGGCGGTAAAACTTTATATGACACAACTACACTAAGATATAATGCTTGTGGAATGGATGTTTGCAGTTTTTCTGGAAAATTAAGACCTGAGAATTTCCAAAAATTTATAAGTAGCACAGAAAACGAAAAAATTGTATAAACTATTTCTGCTTAACCTGACGTCGTCAGGCCTTAATCCTGACGCCGTCAGGTTGCCCTAACAAAAACTGGTCTACTGCGTTTTTCTGGAAAAAATCTGGAAGAATTACATCTTTAAAACCTTGAAAACATCCATTATGACTCGATACAAGCATTTGACTCTAACAAACACACACACATACACACACACACACACACACACACACACACACACACACACACACATATATATATATATATATATATATATATATATATATATATATATATATATATATATATATATATATATATATATATATATATACACTAGTTTTCGAAGCCCGCACAATGGGCGGGCATGACTTATAATTATTTGTTTGTTGTTTTTTGTTAACTGAAATACATTTTTTAGAATTGTCAAAAAATATTATAAAATATTTTTTTTTTCTTTTTTTTTAAGAATTATAAATAATTGTATGGTTTGCGTGGATGGTTAACAACACAACATAACCTTCAAGTTGTACCATTTTCCCTATTGACTTCAACTTCCAATGACCGCAAAGTTTTCCGAGACCTCTACCAATGCCTAAAAAAACCACCCAAAACCTCCAACCATATTCTGGAAACAAAACATCCGTTATCATTATTCAAATAGAATAAGTACCACTGTACCAGTTAACACCATTAATCACGCTCTCAGAATGCCTTATATTCCCGAGCACACGTTCAATATTTGCCCACTGGCTATCAATTTGGGTAAGAAAAAGAAAACTAATCTCAGTTAGAAAATAATAAAATAATAAAACAAAAAAATAAAATAAACCCTTATCGCGCTTAGACAATTCAACAACAATTATTAATCAATTCCGTGAATTGTCAATTACTCGCAGATTTGCGAATTCCGGATTCCATAAATAGGTTTTCACTTTACTTATTACTGTGATCCTTAGCACCGAACCTAATGGTCTTTATCAAAATGTGTCGTGGTTGTCTTATAGAAGCCGAAATGGAGGTTTGGAGGTGGTATTCATCATTAAAGATCTTATTTACCTAATAAGCTGCAAATAAACATATACTCTTTTGAATAAGCTCGCCCAAACACCCCATAGTGTTCAAAGTCATTTTCTTTCAACATGTATTAGAACTATTTAATTAACATTCGACTATTAACATCTACAAATAGGGAGTAACTAAAATCAAACCACTAACTTGGTTTGCCTCTGAATTCTTTAAACCACTTTGTAAAACCCAAATCATCACTATTAATTCCAAGTTCTACAAATCATATAAATACTTTAGCACTAAAAAAATAAAATTAGAGCTTTCTACGTCCTTCCTAATATCGTTACCATGTTCTATGGTTCAAATTAAACACATTATGTAACATGCCATAATTAATAAGAATAAGCAAAAATAATTTGAGGCCGATGCATTCTTCGTTTATTTTGGAAAAAAGATCTTTCATGGCAAGGGGAATCTATATTTATTATGAAATAACAAAGCAAGTTTAATATTCTCATTAGAACCTGGAAAAATAGCCTGCATCTTTCTAAACAAAGCAAGAAATCTCCTTTATTTAAACTAAATTACGATGCTTCACCCGTGAAGTAAGAATTACAATGACATGCCCATAACCATATAGACCACTGTTGCTCAGTGCGTTTGTGCTTTTGGAGACGATCTGTTACATCTGAGCAAGAACAGTTGTCAAATATAATTCGCGTGTTCGAACACTATCATAGATTTTAATACAATGGTTTTGAAGTTTGTATGTGGTCTTACTTTTTGACATTTGACATGTGAAAAATTAAACACAAAACAAATTGAACCGTGTGTGAGTAACTTACATTATCTTGCGAGATCGTAGTATAAACGAATCTGCTCTTCATCTGTCCATCATAAAAAATAGAGTTTTTTTAGAAGCCTGTCTGATTTTGAATCACAAAATTATTGCCAAACTGGATGAAAAAATAATTGGTTACAATTTCGAAAATAAAATTCACACAAACCTCGTGCTCTCTTTTGTTCCGGCTATGGTTTTGATTAGTCTTGCTATTTCTTGAGCTTGACAATGGCTTAAAGTATTCCTGCATAAAAAGCATGATATCAATGATTGAGTATTAGTAAAGGAAAAAAAAAGCTATTATTGATAGATTCTGAATACTCACATTTGATACTTAGGATTCCAATGGCCACCTTAACATAGCCGACAAGTTTGTGCTTTTATTCTAACTATATTCGAGTCCTATCAATCTTTCAATAAATACGTACTGGGGTAACAATTTCAGGCTATGAAAGTCTGTATATAACAAAATACCGGAGCATATTAAGTATCAACTCAATAATAAATTTTATGACCACATAAATCATCTTGATCATCATCATCGTCCTCGGAAACTTCATCATCTTCGATCACCAATGCATCATCAACTTCAATGGGTGATATCTCTACGTCGTCCTCCTACAGCGCACACAAAAGAATACTAAGAATATAATATACAAAAGCAAAAATATAATTATGGCAAAACAAAACAAATAAACTTACAAAAAAGAAACAGCAAGCTGACCAGAGATATCGACTAACAAAATAGTTCACGAGGGCATGCATGTACATATTCATTCACATATCCATCAATGCATACTAAATTCATGAAACATACCAGTCTTACTATTTGATTGTTAAGCAAATCTTTAGTTCTAGAGAAACTTTTTATAGAGAGCTAAAGCTTTAGCATGTCTGCATATCGCATGACGTAGTCAAGTAGTGTTCAGGTGGAAACATAGCTCTTGCATACATGCATATCACATGAAGACTGAAAATATTGTATTGCAATTTGATACTCAACATCTATGCCATTGTCTCAAATCAGTAACAGTATTCCCACAAATCAGTAAATTCTAGAACCCCACCTATGAGTATATCTTATGACGTATTGTGCAGGTGGAAAACATAGTTCTGCCATTCCCCCTTGAGATTTTATACCCAACTATGAGTATATCTTATGACGTATTGTGCAGGTGGAAAACATACTTATTAGAACTATAAAACAATGCAAAAAGGTACACAATCAATCCTATACATATTAAGCAAGTATGTTTTTTTGTTAAGAGGCATGTTTAAGCAAAGTATTATCCAGCCGAGAATATGAAGAAGTTCTCACCTTGAACAATTGGCCATTCTCCATTGCGGCAAGTGACTGGGAAGGAGTAGATAAGCCCAGTTGGAAGCAAAAAGGTACACAATCAATCCTATACATATTAAGCAAGTATGTTTTTTTGTTAAGAGGCATGTTTAAGCAAAGTATTATCCAGCCGAGAATATGAAGAAGTTCTCACCTTGAACAATTGACCATTCTCCATTGCGGCAAGTGACTGGGAAGGAGTAGATAAGCCCAGTTGGAACATTGTATGAACCATCAGAGTACACACCCATTGAAACCCAAGTTCCCTGATATTACAATAACAAAAGGTAAGACTATTAGAACATATATGAAGTGAAAGTTAAAAAAATAACTGAATGGTATCCAAGTAGACGCTAACCTTTGGGGTTCCACAAACCCAATCGCGAATATGGTCACAAGCAGAACTTGCAGCAGAGAGTGCACTTGAGAGTTTCCTAGCCTAGATGATAGCAACACCACGTTGTTGCACAGTGCTGATGAATTCAGATTTCAACCTAAAATAACAGATATGGCAAATGTCATCATTTAGTACATGAATAATCAAGAAGAAAACAGTAGTTCCCTTGTAGGCGGGGAGATTTCATACCATTCATCGTCTTTAATAAGTTTTGGGACAGGCTTGTCTCCGACAGTTGCATGTGTGACATCAGGGTACTGAGTTGATGAGTGGTTACCCCAGATGATAACAATCTTGACATCTGATACTTGAACATTGAGCTTCTATGAGATTTGTCCCAAAAGTTAATCATGATGTTATCTCCATAAGTTGGAGATACACTATAAACTATCTCGTAACTAACCTTAGTTATATAACTACATGCTGATCTTCAACTTGTCACCACCGGTTAATGAGCATCATCATATTTGAATAACCAAGCTACTTATTCCAAACTGGTAATCTGATTACTTCAGAAGAGGTGCTATAACGTAAAAGTAAATCTAAATACTTACCTAGGATACATATTTAGCCCAAGCGCGAGTCGACATGTCCAATGGCAGCAATACTGATATGAATCTTTTCCTACCCATATCTAATACAAAACAAATAGTTAACATCAATCATAAAATAAAAACTTCTAAGAAACATAATATGCACATACAACATCAAAACTAATTTATAGAGTTGGTGCTTAACTATATCAGTTACAATGAGATAAACATATATATGTATGATAAAAATAACACTCCTATGTAAAAAACAAATTACTTGCAAAGTGATCGAGCCTCTAATACCTCCTTGTTTTCTGATTTGTTGTAGCTGCAATAGGATATGGTTGCACATCCAAACATGCCAATTGTAGTCTGATTTTTCTATGAAAACTGATATTGTTAATGCAATATAAACTTGCCAAAATTGTAGTCTGCATAGCTTAACCTGTAAAAGCCAACAACTGATTAAAGTTTATGCCATTTATCAAATTAGTCAATGCAAACAATTCATATAACATGATCCTTTTACCTTACAACTTTAGAAAGATGATCTTATGCTTTTTTCGAATACTCACGGAAGACATCTAATATCCTGCCTTTTGAATATTCATATGTTGCACACTCTGTAGGCAAATTCCTTTGTTCTGTACAACATGATTGTAGTAAATGAATTCATATATTCCTACAGGTCATCAAACAATTAGTTGAACATCAGTTAGATTTATTAAGGCTAGATCATATGCGGGTTGAGACTCAATTATCCTTGCAGCTTTTTTAAATGAATGTATCAACCTATAATTGAAGCTCATAAGCCCTCTTATGTTTTATTTCACACGCTTGAAGTCTACCAACCATTGTCACAATAATTTTTAGCAACATCTCTTGCAGAGGTAACACTTCATTCCAAGTTTTTGAAAATACCACTAACCTGGTGCATCAGTCACCAAAAAAACAACTAATATCATTAAGAAGTACAATATAAATCTGGAAAAAAAAGTAGTTTATGAAAGTATACCATCAGAAAATCCATAGCATGGAATCAAGTTATCCTCATCAAACTCCGTTAATGTTTTTCCAATAGTAGATATTGCTTGTTCATAGGGATTTAAACCGAATTAAATAACATCAAGATCATAAAAACAATAAATTATAAACGTGAAGTCTATACCTCACCACATATTTTACTATACGTGCAGTCTTCATGAATTGGGAATGAATTACGTATCTCTTTTCACCATTAGGGTTTTGAGGAAAAGAGGGTATTTTTTTTCCATGTATGAGATCGGTTAAAAAGATATATTGTTAAAATATATTTAAGGAAAATATATGTATAATAAGTTTTAAAAGAGATAATTAGTATAGGATTCCAATATAATTATAGGCATTTATATATTATAATATGCAACATAATTATCAAAATAACTTGTTGCCTTAGTGGTAAACACACAAGTTATTTATACTAATCCTACAAACGACCCAAGTTCGAATCTCACCATGGTCATTTTTTATTAAATTCGAATTTTAGAAATAATTGCCTAAGAATTTCGAAAATAAATACATAAAATCCGAAAATTAATTATTATTGCTTAGGTGGATAAAAATCTTGTTTAGTTAGACAACAAATGCTTATGTGGCATGAAATTTGATGAGGTGGCATTAAGGTGGCATTAATGCCAAATGCCTCCTGTTATACATAATATATATATATATATATATATATATATATATATATATATATATATATATATATATATATATATATATATATATCAATTTCACTAAGAGGAGAGTTATTTTACATACCAAATTTTTCTCACATACCAAGGGACTTATCTCCACCATCTATTTAAAAAAAATCAATGACTGAGATTAAAAACATTTTATTATTTTACTTATTTTTTATAATTTAAATATCTCTTAAACCATTAATCGCTAAGCGAAAATATTTACACCGTAGCGATGAGCATTTAATTATCTTTCTATAGACGGGCACTTTGATATACTTTCGACAATTTTTTTTTTAGTATTTTTCACTTTTTTTTGAGTTTTTTCGGTTTTTTAGGTTACTGAAATTTGTACTAAAAAATCATATATAATAAAACACTAATTTGAATATCACATGTGATATTAGTATTAAATCATATATGATATGTAATATCATATGTGATATGATATGTATATCATATGTGATTTTACACTAATATCACATGTAATATTACATATCATATATGATTTAACACTAATACCACATGCGATATTTAAATTAGTGTTTTATCATATATGCTTTTTAATGCAAATTTCAGTAACCTAAAAAAAGCGAAAAAAACTGAAAAAAAAAACGTGAAAAATACGATTTTTTTTTTGTCGAAAGTATATCAAAGTGCCTATCTATAAAAAGATAATTAAATGCTCGTCGCAAATGATATATGTTTTTTGGCTTAACGATTAACAGTTTGAAAGATATTAATATTTGAAAAAAAAGTGATGAAAGTGGGTTTTTTAAATTGTTGAGATTAATCTCATACATTAGATCAAATAAAAATGGAGGGTGGAGATTGATCCCTTGTTATGTAAAGAATCTTAAAAAACGTATGTGATCTTCACTACACTTATCTTTTTGTAAAATACCTTTATATGTAATTAAGACGAGTTAAAGACAAAATAAAGTATTTTCAAAAAGTCTAACATGAGAATAAACAACAATGAAAAGATATAAAACACACAAACAAGCAAACAATTAAGCATGGGTTGCCTCCCACGAAGCGCTTTTCTTTATTTATGAGTCTTGTAGCTAGACTCGAAGTCATGCTCCTACGTTTTCTCATTTTTCATCCTCAATGAAAACTCTATCATATTGACAAAATTCTCATCCACTCTATACCTAGGTCCTAGGGTCAAACAATCCCTATAGTAGAGTCTTCTTTTCTTCTACATAAAGTTCAAGCCTTTTTCAACATCTTCTTCGCACTTTTTCTCAAAAGCTCAAATGTTATCTCGTTCATAGAGGGATAGAGGGCCATAACCGTTCATCTTTCAAGGCATCCTATATGTAATTTCATCGTCCCCTTCTACAAATCTAACCGTTCCCTCAGACTTGTTATAGCTTAACTTAGATTTTTCAACGAACAGTTTTCTTAACACAACTTGGGACAAGCTATAGTCGATGACACATCCTACATCTTCTAGGACCACAAAATCAACTAGGTAAGTGAAGTTTCCTACAAAGACGTGTACATCCTTGACCCTTCTTACAAAATTGCAAACCCCACCAGGATACTTAAGGTCCCTCCTAATCTTAAGTCTCCTTCTTTATATGGATCTGGGCCATCTGAGTTGAAAACTGCGAGTGACACCCTCCTTCTTTATAACGTGACGCCATCAGGTTGTATGAACAAAATTTCCACTGAGCCGTCTGGTGCATGTTTTGATCAAGTCTTCATAAAGGGACGGCGTCGCCTTTTAATTGGAACGCCGTCAAGTTCTGTTTGAGCAGCTTGAGTGGCTTCGATCTTGACTTTGCCATTTTCTTCATGTATTTGCTCCTTTTCGTCCAAATATGCTTCATTCCAGCATTTTGCTTCCAAGAGACCTAAAAAGTGAAAAGGAACCAAATTAAGTGGTAACAGATATAAAAGTGGTCGATTTAGGTCTTAAATGACCCCCTAAAAGCGTACGTTTTAAATCCTTATCAAAAATCATCAAAACATGTTAAGTTAAATAAGTTATATAAAACCAAAACCATTTTTATAAAACACTTGCAAGTAATGTTGTTTACTTATATTTTATAAAAATGTATATGTGCTTAGTATAACTTGTAATGGGTAAATGTTGGGTAAAAACAAAAGTCCATAACCCATACCCATGGAGCATGATCCATAACCCATGATCTATTGCATGACATCATGCATGAAGTCATGTTAGATATTATCCATGATATATGACCCAAAGTCCATGACCCATGACCCAAGATCCATGCCCCATTGACTAGGTACAATGTATCTTATTGGGTATCCATGATCCAAAGTCCATGACCCATGGTCCATAACCCAAAACCCAGTTTGCAACCCAAAATCCAGACTAATCTGACCCAACAGTCGGATCCCTTAGTTTGCACTGGCCGGATCCCTTGGGTAAGGGATCCGCCAGAACTGTGGGAACTATAGCCAGTTTTGCCTATAAGTAGTGAGCCATTTCTCTCTTGCTAACAACCCATTTTTGACATATCTTCTCTCTATGTTCTAACCTCTCTAACCTCAAATCCAAAGGATCATTCTATGTAGTTTTCTTTGTGTAATTCTCTAGGTTCCTCTTAAAGGCAAGATCACAACCTCTTAAAGACATGCAAGCTCAAGGCCATGCGTTGCCAAGCTTCGTCATCAGCAAGACCATTGAAGTGCATCTTGTTGATAGTTCTTCTCTCTCTCCATTAGTGTGTGTTAGGTTCCCATTTATGTAACACAAGCATCAATATGAAGAAATGAGGTGAAGATAGATCGGTTGAACAAATCACAAACACACACACACGAGTATATGAAGAGTTTAGGTGTAGGAGTGATATTAGAAATGAACAACCAACCTTCAAGTGAAGGTTTACAAGACTATTTATAGGGAAGGAACTATGGCAACACACTAGTTCCCTTCCTTTCCTTATTGGGCTTGGGCCAAGGCTCATGGGCTTTCTACATAAGCCTTGGCAATAATACTAACTTAAAATCCTAATTAAGCTAACTATTACATATTAATTACTAACACTTGTAATCTAGTTTAGGAGTGATTCCAACAATCTCCCCCTAAGTGTTGGTGATTAATGATTAGAGTGAAAAACGTTGTAGTTGCTGATGTAATAGTTGCTTTGACGTCTTCTGACATTCTTCTTTCTTGTGAGAAGAAGTGTCTTGATTCCAACAATCTCCCTAGTGTAGGGATCTTGTTTACTTTGAAGTTTTACAACTTTGACGTCTTTATTTTCTTTGTTCTTTGATCTTTGTTCTTTGTGGTGGTAGTGATAGTATGTTGTGGTTATCTACATCTGGTCTGCTTCGTTGCTCCAGTGTCTCCACGTCTTTCTCCAACATGCTCACACACTCTTTAACTTTGAGTTTCAGTACTGATGTAGTTCTCTTAGTCTTTAAACTTTGTAGATTCTTTGATTTTGACGAAGAATCATTCTGACTTTGTGTTGCCTTTTGAGAGAACTTCAATTAGTGTTGTTGTTGGTATGAGCATGTGAAGAATCAGCATGATCTTTTCCTCCCGCGAGCATCCATAAGAAGAAAACGTAAAATATGGGTTAGAAATAATCCAGCGCTTACAAGTTTGAACTTCGAGTGTGTTAACAGCATAGTGTGAAAACACATCTCTAATTCTCACAAAGGCTGTTCCTGAACTGGATTCCCACAAGTGAGATAACGCGATGTACCAGAGTACACCTACAGTTCAGGTGAGTCGCTGAGGTACACCGAAGCATCACCCCATGATTGTAGACCGTTTAAGACACACTAAGCGTAACTCACAAGGAGTTACCGAAGTGACCTGCTGTCAGGGCTGTTTGATGTTGACCCTGGCAGGAGTTTCCATTCAATCACCGAGGATCACATGTGTGAACCTCTCATAAATGTTCTCGACAGATTGCTAAGATCTGTGTAGGACTCGATAATGTATCACTTGCGTCCTTAATGTTGAATGACAAGTGATGAGATGTCAAGTGTACCTAAGAGATCTTTTGATGAATCTCGTGGCTCTAGACTCGATAGTGCGCTTTGGTTTTCCTGAGCGGAGACTAGGGAGAGGGTCTCCTTCTTCAATACCAGCAATCCCTGTGAGAATGAAACAAGCTTCTGTTGAGAGAAGCTTGAGTGGCTAAGAAGGTTTAGTGCATGCGTCACTGGGTCCATGACAACTTTGATCTTCAATACCGGTGTCATCAAGTGACAACCAGTAGCATATGAATTGAACCCGATGTCTGCCCTAAGTTGAATAATTTGGAGGGCTATTTATTTTCACCCTTTTCATTACTTTTCTTTTTAATTCTTCAACTCCTTCTTTCTCCGATTCTCATTTTCTCCTTTTTATAATCATACCTAAGGACTTCTGATTCTAACTATTGGTGGTGTCCTTGGGTAGATCCCTCCGGCTCTGGCGGATCATAGGACGGTTATTCCTAACCTTAGTCACCTTATAACTCCATGACTAACCTATGTTGTCGTAAACCATTTTCATAAAAGATCTCTCAAAGTGGTTATGATTAAAACATTTTGTACCACTGAAAGAGTTTTGTATTTTGCAGAAATACTCCCCCTCAACACGTGCTTAAATATTAAGACAAAAATCTACACAGTGAGAGAAGAGCGCGCACTTTTGAATTGATCAACTCAAGATAGATGATTCCCCGCGAGACACGGTTACATCACTGACTAGGTCAGCTTGAAGTTGTAAACACTCCTTGGTGAGGATGTTTGACCCGTCAAGTTTCATGTCTACCAAGAGTTTCTCGAATGGTACATTCTATTGGGACAAGTCCTTTGCGAGACACGTTAACATCACTAGCGAACTAGTTTGAAATTATTACCCGTCCCGGACAAGTCTTTTCGAGTTAGTAACATTTAAGAGCTCGTCAATTCATTGGTTAAGTCTTTATCATGAAGATTCAATAGCAATTCACAACATATTTCTTATCACATAATTTTTCTCCCCCTAAAAAATGGCATATAAATGTTATTTTTTGATGAAATTTTGATATCAAATTTGTCCATTTCGAGTTTTGTGGGAAGATTACCACGAAGAACAATTTTGTGAAAAAATTTTTAAGCAAATACTCCCCCTCAACAAGTGATATTAACTTTTGAGGTTTTGAAAATCATAAGGGGAAGTACTTGTTCTTTTGAGCAAAACTTTGAAAGTGAAAGTTTTGATTAACTTTACTCAAAAGTAAGAAGCTTTCGCTCCTTTTATAAGGTGTGGCACTGAAGAGTACCACAGGGTCCTTTCATGACAAGTACGGGTTGTACACTGTTATGTGTGCACAAGCCATAGTCAGATATAAATCACACATCCAAATAATGATAAGGAAACAGATCAAGGAGTACTAGGTATTCCAGCAATAACACCAGGAGTCCTGTCTGGACGTTGGTAGCCTGTGAAAGATATGCTTGGACGACCACCTACGAAACTCTCTAACGTTCTTATCTGATCCAGTCTGAACAACCTTTCATCAATCCGAGTGATGATCTTCTTTACATCCCTCCTATCCCTTGAATTCCATCTCTTTGGTGACCCTATGCAGTCATGAATCTCCTTTAACCTGTATGCTAACCCATCCCGAACCTTCTTTAACGTGTGATCCCCAAACTTATGAAGCTCTTTGCACGCCATGAAGCAATTGTGGTGTAGTTCACTATGGTAGACTACCCCAAATGGTTTCCTGATGAGGGTGTACTGAGCAAGTTGGTTTATGTCGGGAAGATCTAGCTATGGTTTTGTGAGATTAACACGCTTCTGGTATGATTCCATGGCAAGTTGAATATCTTCTACACGTTCTTGGATCACGATGCTTCGGATGAATATGAGCAATGACTTGATGTACTCGCATTGGATATTTGTAGAGAAATGTCGCATTCGACCTTGTACCTTGGCAAGATACATATCTTCAATGTCATTTAGAGACAATCTCGGAAAATCCGCTTCTAAAAAGTCATATTCCTCTTCGTCTTGTCGTTTGACCACTATTTTCTTTAGGAATGTGTAGTCCCACTTCAACGACAGGGTAACATGCTGAATTGCAACGATCCGTTTGTCACTGAACACTTCCTTTTTCGACTTTAGAACCTGGCAGCTTTTGTAGTAGATTCTTCTTCGTTCTGGCCAATGATGAATCCCATACAGTGCATCGAGGTCGTATTTTTCCACATTGTCGGCAAACATTCTTGTGGCTTCTTCCTCGATAGTTATGCTGTTGGAGTATATTGCTGCCAGGAAAGGGAAGGTAAGTGATGTAGCGTATTTTCTGGTAACATCGCTACCGTGTAGAAGAAACTCCAGGTCGTTGTTGAAGAAATAGCAGTATGGAATCTTGGGTTGATCCTGTAGGCCAATGGTAGGTAGAGGTTTGGTCCAGTCAGTGTAGTATGGAGCTTTATCTTGTCTGGTGAAGTCAATGTTTGATTCAGGATTGAGCCAATCAATGTTGTTAGACATGGCTCGTGCAATGTTGTCGAGATGATATTCGACTTCGATTGCACTGTCTGAGCTGTCTTTAAGTAGTTGAAATGCTTCATTCTTGATTCGCCTCAACTCTGCTTTGGTCATTTTCTTCACTTTGAACTTTTCCTGTATAAGCTTCACATGCTCCATTGTGCGACCATCTACCATTTCTTGACCTTCCGGTAACTGAGGTGTAGCATCAACAAGTTTAGAGAACCAGTCATACTCTTCAGTGTCATCTTCATCTAGCTATGACACTACTTCGATCTTATTCTTCTTCTTAGGCTTTAGTGATGATGCTGGTTTCTTTGTTGATGTAGAAGAAGTAGGGTGTTGTTGGGGCTCAGGAATTTCTTCATCGTCACCACAAGTGTATTCAAAGTGATCACCGGTTTTCTCTATTTGTGGTGGTGACTTAGAGTCCTGAGGTTTATCAGTAGAAGGAGACTGTTGTGGAGATCTTCTTTGGGTGGAGGTCCTTGGGGGTGGTGGAGGCATAGAGGATGAATCATCATTTTTCTTCTTTCATTTCACCTCAGAGTCCTTATCCGCATCATCATCGTCTCTTGGACGCTTAGCCGTTTCAGCTGCCGCTTTGCATGAAGTTTTGAGTTGAAATTCCAGCAATGCCTCAAAAAGTTTAGCTTCGTCAGAAGTAAACGTTGCAGATCGTTTAGACATTTGTACGACCAGCTTGGAAATCAATTCTGCATCGGAGACAATCATAGGCTCACTTGGTTTGATTTGTATAGCTACAGGAGTAGATTGCATTGTTTGCTTGACCAATTGCATGAGATGTAGATAAAGTTGTCTGGTGAACATCTCTCTTGTCACTCCAGGGACGGTGTCGAGAAGAAACTTGTGAGTATATTCTCGGATCGTCTTTACCATTTCCCCTTGGATATCTCTGTTAAGGAATTGTTGGATCTGTTCTCTTTCATTTGAAAACTCGTTCACCACGTCTTGAATTTGATTGAATCTGTCTGCAAGCTGATTCAGTTTCCTGTTAACAACGTTGCGCTTCCTTTCTTGTCTGACAGCTTTGAAAATCTTTGTTTTAGCACGTGATGACCAAGTATTGGTAGGTTTCTTTACCGATTTGGATGCGGATCTGGTGGTGGATTTGGATGGTGGTGGAGAAGAGTGAGAAGATGAGTCTGACGATGATGATTCATGAGGAGACTCAGGGTCCTTAGGTGGCTCAGAAGTTTGTTCCTTGCTATGTGCGGGACTATCTAGAAGATAATCATCGGCTTCCATTTTAGCTTTAGCCTTTTCTTCCGCCTTGATCCTTGCCTCTTCATCTGCTTGAGCTTGAGCTTCTTTTTCTGCTTTTTCTTTAGCTGCAGCCTCAGCATCTTCATCAATAATTTTCTCAGTCTTCTCCTTCTTCGTTTCAGGTTCCTCAAAGTAAAAAATGATCTTATCCTCTAATTGCTTTTGTTGTGATTCGTGGGTGGTGGTACCAGTTTCCTTATCGGGTTGATTAACCGCATCGGAAACTGGTGTGGTTAGTGCACCACCACTTGACCCTCCAGGGCCATGAGTTTGTTGAAGGTTGAACTCCTTAGCAACATGTTGAAGTCTGAGATTCTTCAATTTCTTTCTGTAATCTTTGTCTTCATCCTGTGGCTCTTCATCTGAGCTCTCTTCTTCCTGCTCTTGCACTGGAGTTTTCCCTTTATCTGTTTTGGGACTGAGAGGTTTTGCAACTGTTAGCGTATCATCTGTTGCAGATTTTGATTAGGTAACCTCTTCATCAGTTTTAGTGTCCTCCGAGTCCTCGTCCATCAGTTTGGGTTCTGGTTTAAGAATAGAGATATCAACCTTCGATGGAAGTTTCCTTTTGAGGGTATGAGTCCTCTTTGGATACTTTCGGGTACTCTCAGTGCTTGCAACACTTCGAGCACTGCCTCTCCTGGTCTACCTACCAGGTGTACCAGAAGACTTTTCATCAATGAACCCCACTTTGCCTGATGCAACTGCTTCCAGATAATGTTTGTACGATTGAAGTTCCTTGATAGCATCAGTAAGAAGGCAATCGGGTAATACCACACCTTGTTTCTTCGTTGTTGAGTCTTTAAATCTGACAACATTGAGTGTGGGCTCAAGCAACACGGGGTGATGGTTGGGGTCATCAAGTCTCAAGGGAATATCTGGATTATTCCCTAGAATCCTTTGGATCAACAGTTTTGTGTATCTGATATAAGGGATCTTGGTGCCAGGCTTTTTAAGGTAAGACATCATGTCGTCCCAGATCAGAGCTGCAAATTCAATGTGTTTCATGTTGACCATGCCCCAAAATATTTGTAGTTCCATGAGCTTAGGATGCTCAAAACCACTATCACGTCCAGAAACTGATTTAGCAATCATGATGTAGAGGGTTCTCCATGGCTGGGGGATGTTCTTAAGATCAACTGATGAGTGTTTTGTGATGATTCCAGCAGCTTCATCATAGCCGATGTCGACCATGAACTGGAGAGTGACCTCTTCCGAAAGAGAAGAAACATAATCAGCAGGCTGGATGTTTGGAAGAAGGAGAATAGCCCTTAAGTCAGCTGGAGTGATGGTGACTTGTTTATCGTTAAGTGTTACTGTCACAACATATTGACCTTTGACCTTTTGCTTGGTGTGCCAGAATTGGTGAACATAAATCACTGGCACAGTTGCAGAATTAGTGAGCATATTCTTGTAAGGATGAGTCATCAGAATATCCACAGCAATTTGACAAAAGACTCAGAACACGTGAAATTATCAAAATCGACTATGAGATTGTTCTTTCCAATCTTCATCTGGTAACCGTTGGGGAAGATGTCTTCCATAGAGAGAACATTTGGTGCATCAACGTTTTCCATTTGGACGTCCATATTGTGATCTGAAAGATATTGAGCCAAAAGAACCAACATATCAAAAGACATTACGTTAGTCAAAAGTTGATTTTATTATCCAATTATTGAATATGTTATTGTTGATGAATGTTACGAGTCCAATGTCACTTTTTTGTCCAATAGTCCAAAGTAGTCATGATAACTTTCGTGAATTTATGAATTTTGAGTTTTAAAGTCCAAATTTTCACTTATTTTCACAACATATTAAACATTTAAGCTAATTAGTGACATTTTGGTTTTGTGACGTTATGATTTATTTATTTACAAGTTTATACGCGTAACAATTCATAATTACGGTTAAAAATTAGGCTGAAGCATAGGAATTGCAAGCTTATGCGTAAACAGAAGACCATACGCGTAGGCATAAGCTTATGCCTAGGAACTTAACTTATGCGTAAGAAATGTTACGCGTAAGAAAAGAGCCCTTGGCATAAGGCTTACGCGTAAGCGTATGTTGGAGCTTGCACGTAAGATTTACTCGTAAGAGTGAACATTATGCGTAAGACTCAATGTTTACGCATATCCTTCACAGGATATGCGTAGTCCCCTAGTAGAACCTTACGCGTAAAGGTTACGCGTAAGATTACTCTTACGAATAACTTTCTACGCGTAAGGCAATCCTTATGCGTAGGAATCCATGGTTAACCTTGATTCTGAATTTTTCACGCGCAATAACCTGAAACAAATTCATCATAACACATTCATTAACATATTATTCGATCCTTTCAATTTTCACATGAACTTAGTCCAAAAACAGTTTATGCGTAAAACACTTATGCGTAAGTCTAAACCATAATCATTCAAACTTTTACGAGTAAGGAATTTAGCCATAGGAATAACACAAAATGTTTTCTGGGATACCTTAGAAGTTATATGATAGTGTTGCAATAAGTTATAACATCAAAAACCTCTTGAATAAATAGTACTCAATTCATATGAGTATAAACCCTAATTCTTAATTTTCACAAAATTGATGTTTCTGGGTATGATTTGTGACTGGTTTTGATTAATTAAACATGTAACAACCATAACACAACCATCTAATTGTCCAGAAACTCTCACATAAGAAAACCCCCAATTCATGCGTATGAACCCTAAATTTGAAATATGATTAAAACATTTTCTGGGTGGAAATTTATGTTGGAAATGTTTATAGCACATGATTTTAAGCATTTTAACACCATATTTACCATCATAAACACTCAAATGATGATTTTGTGTTCATACACATACGCGTAGAACACAAAAACATCCCAAACACAAAATCCATCCGCTGGATGTTTATGAAATTAAAAACCTATGTTTGTAAACACATGAAAATCATATAACCACTTACAAATCAAGAGTTTAAAGCACGGATTGGTAGAACGATTTATAGGCGTAGGATTTGTTGGTTGAAAGTAATAAATGTGTTTTGAATGTTAGGTGAAGAGATTTTATTAAAAATAAGTTTAAATTTTTGACAATTTTGGTCCCTCAACCTCAACCATTTTCGTCTATAGCCTTTAAGTTCCACTTTGGTTACGTATGAAGTATAGTTTTGGAAAGAAACTTGACGGCACTCCCCCTCGACTTAAGAAATAATGAAATTTTACACATTTGAATCCGGGGAGTGTCAATAAACCAGAAATGTGACCACCATTATTAAAGACATAATCGGAATAAGGTAACATGCAAGTACAAGGTTTTATGAAACAGAAAAATATTTACTTTCTCCCCCTCAACACTTGTTCCGGAAAATGTGAAAAGTTAGATAGAACAAAGTGTTGACTGAAGTTTTGTAATTGCCATTTTTGAAAGACAGAGATAGAAGAATATTTTTGAATTTTATCAGATTTTATATTTATGTATTTTGTTTTTGAAAAATATTTACAAAAGAGGTTTTGGTGTTTGACTGGTTTTAAGATTGTTTTAAAAGTTCGTCCATTTCCTCTGGAGTCAAACACCGCATACCAATCCGGTGGACCAACTCAGTAAACCTAGCCGGAGCTAAGGCTTTGGTGAGAAGATCTGCCAGTTGGTATTCAGTACCCACAAAGTATAGTTCAACGCTACCCTTTTCCACATGCTCCTTGATGAAATGATATCGAAGGTCGATGTACTTTGATTTCGAATGTTGAACAGAGTTGCACGAGATTGCAATAGCACTTCGATTGTCGCAGTACATTGGGATTCTGTCAAATACGTAACCATAATCTTTGAGTTGTGTTTTCATCCAAGTGACTTGAGCACAACACGCCGACATGGCTACATATTCTGCTTCTGTTAAGGACAGCGATGTATGTTGGGAATTCTGGAAAGTAGGAATTCTGTTGATGTTACTGCTGACGAATCTGCTGAAGTGCAACATGAATTGTTGGGAATTCTGGAAAGTAGGAATTCTGTTGATGTTACTGCTGACGAATCTGCTGAAGTGCAACATGATTATGCTAAAGAAGCAATTCTTTCCAATGTAGAAGAAGAAATAGAACCAGATGAAGAAAACTTCATAATCATATTATACTTTCTGATCAAAGCATCATCAGATAAAGCTAAGATTTGCTTCATTGACATGCCAGTATTGAATACAGTAGTACTATGATTCTTCACAAAATCTGCAGTACTTTGAAAATTCCAACAGTACTTTCAATAATCAGCAGTACTTTCGAATTCCAAGCAGTACTTTCACATAAAAGCTCAGATGGAAGATCCCTTCAGTGGAAAGTTAGATTGATATATAGAGAACATCCACCCAAAATTTCGTTACGATCCGACGGTTAACGAAAAAGTTATGATCGTTACAAAACAGTGTTGTAGTAACCTTACGAATTTTCTGCAGCAGACTTCGACACTGAATAACTTTTGATTGCGAACTTCAATTCACAATCCCCCTGGTGAATAGTTAGATGGATATACTGAGATGCACCAGCAAAAATTTTAGCTCAATCCAACGATTCAATAAAAAGTTATGCCCTTTTGAAAACAATGCTGCAGAAGTATTACGAATTTTTTACAGCTTCGAATTTTTCTTCCTTCTTCTTCAAGAAAACCTTGTAGATCCCTAGATATCACGAGCCCCTGGCTCTGATACCACATGTGAAGATCGTTGTAAGCTCTTAGACGAGGTCTAATATTATATCTCGGAACACATAATAATAAAAGCGGAATATTCAAACATAGAATCAATATTATTATGAACACGGTTTTTTATTATCATAAACTAACTAACTAACTATAATAAAGATCAAAGACTTGATCTAACACTAACTAACTAAACCCTAGACGTTTTCCATGCGCCTAGGTTCCCACACAAACACACCTTTAGACGTCTACATCTTGTACATACTTTAAAACTAATGACCCTATGTCTCTTTATATACTAGAGACATATAGGGTTTACAAGAGGAATCATAATATAATTAGGAAACTAAATATTCTTTTAAGCATATCTTCTAGAATCTTCCAAATCCTCCATCTTTTGTAGTTTCCCTTATTGTTACTTTTAGTCCTTCATGTTTCATTCTTCTTGTTTTGTATCATCAAATCTATAATAGACCTAACATAAACTACTAGTGATTGTGGTATGTATTTATTCAAATTATATCACAAAAATCGACATATATTTTGATTATTAGCTAGTTGTTTTGAAACATAATTAATTGCTATTCAACATATGCATGGATAAGTATATATAGTAGTAACTTGCAAAATTTTCATTCTGAAGCATTGTAGTTTTAATACAGTTGATGATTAGAGATAGGGCTGAGTTTACTCTTGTGGCCACACTGATAACCAAATAATTAAAACATTCAAGCTGTCCATATATGGTTGGTTTATTATGTATGCATTCCACTAAAAACTTGATGTGAAATTACCTTAGAGCGTTTTTGGCGAGTTTTCTTTCATTATCCTACCACCATCGAGCATTGGCATGAGCATAGAATGCTATATCATTTGCGTAGTTATAGGGTTGATGAGTGCTATATCTTTTGATTAGTTATAGGTTTAATTATCCCAGTGTGAAAATATGAACTTTATTTTGTACGTTGGCCATGATCTCACTTGATTAGTTATAGGTTTTAGCTTGGCTGTATTATTTTCTTTAATATGTTGCTATTATGTGAATAAATTTCTAGATGGCTCCAAGTGATAAAAAGGCGAAAAAAGACAAATGGCCAGAAGAGGAAACATTAGCCTTTTGTGAATTCTTGAACAAATATGTAAACGAAAATGGTTGACATGTCAACCTCAAAATTTTCTTAAATAAAGTCAATCTGGCTGACACAACAACACCACCAAACCAAAGTGGCATCCCTAAAAAATTTATAAGCCTACCAAATCAAATACCAAACCTGGAAGTATTAACATGAAGCGTAGAGGAAGACAATCGGGGGGATCTGCAATGCTTACAGAACATCTAGCTCAAAGTAAGGCTACTCAACAACGTGTCATACAATACTTGGAGTCAGAAACGTCTAGCAATAATAAAAGCAATAAGTTTAGTATTGATGCGGTAGCAAGTGTCATTAATCACTTGATAGAAGCAAAACTAATTGTAAAACGTAGTACATTGTGGTTGTTCGCAATGGACTTGTTTGAAGATTCAGTAAAGAGAGAAATGTTCTTGAGTATGCCGGATGATGAATGTAGGATGACTTGGCTGCAACATAAGCAAAACAAGAGCACCTAGAGTTTGTTTTTTTATGTAGTTGGCGACTCATCATGAAAATATTTTTGTTTCTTTATGTGATTTCATCATTTTTGTTTGGATAATTATTGTGTTTTTGTTTTTTAATTTGATATATGCTTATTACAAGCAGTTATGGGTTTTTTTAATGTCTTTTAATTGTGATATTTTTAGAAGTTGATTATATATGTTATTATCTGATTTTTATGTTCTTGAATTGTACAGGATTACTATGGATATTGAAAAACGAAAGAATGAAAAACTACTATTTATAGATTTTTTTATTAGATATGATTTATGACATTGATATAGTTGCTGAGTTCTACTATAAGCATATGTATAAGGAACCATGCATGACTTCACAACTAAAAGGAGAGGATTGGATGAATGATGTTTTAAATGGTAATTTTATTCATTTTGTAAATGCATTTAGAATGCATCCAAACATTTTCAAGAAATTGTGTAGGGTACTACAATCAAATTACGGATTAAAGTCAAGTGATAAAATGTCCGCTCTTGAAAAGTTAGGGGTATTTGTCTACACACTTGCATTAGGAGTATCTAATAGGGATGTTGGGGAGCGCTTTAAATGTTCTGGATAGACTTTTAGTAGAGCATTTCATGATGTTTTAGAGGCGATAACTACTAAAGGTAACATTTTTCATGGTCTAGCAAGTGATATTATTAGGCCAAAAGATCCAAGTTTTCCTATACCACCTCAAATCTTCAATTTGAGTTTTCACCTACTAACATGAAACAAGCCTTCAACTGTTCTCATTCATCTTTGCGAAGCCATATTGAGAGGTCGTTTGGAATTTTAAAGAAACGGTGAAAATACTTGGTGCAATGCCCTAATTTAGTGTGAAAACTCAAATTGAAGTCATCATGGCCGCATTTGCTTTGCATAACTACATTCGTAATAGTGATGAAGAAGATATGATGTTCACTACGATCGAGCAACATCCAAATTACATACCACCTTATGAACTTCACGATGTTCGTGACTATGAAACAAACACTGAAAATGTCTCTCAAGGAACATCTAATGAAATGAAACGAATCCAGGATGATATTGCTACATTAATATGAAATGCACGTCGCCAATGACTATTACAAGCATGTTGTCCTAAATTACTAAGATTATTAGTAATATAATTAGTTTATTATTTTTATGTTTTACATTTGTTTACAATTATATATGTCTTTTTATGTCATTTTACATAATATAATTATAGTTAACAGTTAGTTTACCAAACAGTTTTATTAGAAAAAAATACAGCTTACAGCTCATGTTAACAGCTTTACAATTTACAGCTTACAACTTATAGCTTACAATTTACAGCTTACAACATACAACTTACATCTAGTTTTGCCAAACATATACAATTTTGGGGAAATAATTTTAAAAAACATATTTCGAGTCTTATCAGGTTGACCCGATAACCCGATAACAAAAATAATTCAATCATAACCCGACCCGATAACTATATCGGGTTCGGGTCACACAACTCGATAAGATTTTTTAACCGATTCAACCCGACCCGATAAGCCTTATCGGGTTCGGGTCAGTCAACCCGACCCTACTGACACCCCTAGCTGTACCCCAGCAAGGACCGCTGTCCCTTGACCCCGCAAAGGGCGCTGTCCCTTGACCCTGCTAAGGACGCAACCCCTTTGACCCCCGCATCTTTGTGTGGGCGAAAACATATTAGCTCAACGAGTGTGCACTCCACACTTCCCTAAATTGTATCCGAGCTTAATATGAAATTCCATTGGTCTCTAATAAATCACAATTAACTAAAATAGTAGATGACACTAAAATTTCCAAACATTTTATACAAGTGTAAATATAACGAAATATAAATTAATTTTTTAGCAGATACATCTCTAGTTCAATATCCCTAAAAAATCTCAACTATTTTTTCAAAAAGATATCTCTAATTAATACTAGTAATACACTTAACCCTCAATCAAATCAAAAGTTTAAATAATACGGAGTAGTTATATATAAACTTAACCTGATATTTTCCATTTGTGCTCATTTTGTAACCCACATTCAGTTAGGTTTACGAGTTTGATTGATCAAGATGTCGAAAAGAGTTCGAGAAACAGCAGTTGGTATAGATCTTGGAACAACATACTCTTGTGTTGCTGTCTGGCTTGATCAGCACAACCGTGTCGAGATCATTCCCAATCAACAAGGCAACAGGATTACTCCATCATGTGTTGCGTGGGATGGCACGCAATTCTTGATTGGTGAGGCAGCGAAAAATCAAATAAGCAGAAATCCTACAAGAACAGTTTTCGGTAAGTTAGTTTCGTCAACAGATTTTATATGTTAGTTATACAATCCTATCATTTCGCACCCTTTTTTTTTGGCAGATGTGAAGCGTTTAATGGGAAGCAGATTCAGTGATGTTAGAGTTCAGAAGGACATTCAGTCGTGGCCTTTTAAGGTAGTTCAAGGGCCTGCTGATCGAGAAGCCAATGGTGTTTTTTGATCAACAGGATTCCAAAGAGCGTAAATTCTCACCCGAAGAAATATCAGCCATGATTCTAAGAAATCTGAAAGAATCTGCTGAAGCATATCTAGGGATGACAGTTACAGATGCAGTCATTACTGTTCCTGCATATTTCAGTGAGAAGCAACGACAAGCAACCATGGATGCTAGTAAATTAGCCGGCCTTAATGTCATGCGTTTGATTAATGAGCCAACGTCAGCAGCAATTGCATATGGCCTTGATAAGATTGGTAACATAAAATCTCCGAATGAGAAAAATGTCTTGATCTTTGATATGGGTGGAGGAACATTTGATGTTTCTCTTCTTAAAATCAGCAATGCGGGTATGATTACTGTTAAAGCGGTGGGTGGTGACATTCATTTGGGCGGCGAAGATTTTGACAAGTTGATGGTGAGTCATTTAGTTCAAGAATTTAAAAGGAAAGAAAGAAAGGACGTGAGTAAGAATGCAAGAGCAATGATGAGGTTGAAAGTCGCGTGTGAGAAAGCAAAGAGGGATCTCTCGTCAACAACTCAAACACCAATTGAAGTTGAATCATTGTATGAGGGAATTGATCTTTCAACGAAATTCAGTAGGGCAAAATTCGAGGACCTAAACAGTGGCTTTTTCACCATGTGCATTAAGCATGTGGAGAATTGTTTGAGAGATGGGAATATGCAAAAGAATGATGTTGATGATGTTGTTATTGTTGGTGGGTCAACACGGATTCCAAAGGTACAACAAATGCTGACGGAGTTCTTTGGTGGGAAAACGCTTTGCAAGAGCATTAACGCAGATGAAGCTGTTGCTTACGGCGCAGCAGTGTTGGCTGCAAACTTAAGTGGTTACGGGAACAAAAAGGTGCAGGATTTGATATTGTTAGATGTGACTCCTCTGTCTCTTGGCATCATGGTTGTTGGAGATATTATGAGTGTCGTGATCCCAAGAAATACTCCCATACCCATCATTAAGGAGGGTCAGTATACTACAAGTGTCGACAACCAAACAAGCGTACTAATCGCCGTATATCAGGGCGAGGGCACAAATATAAGCCAAAACATCTTCCTTGGAAATTTCATTCTTTCTGGAGTTCCGCCAGCCCCTGCACGTCAACAACAGCTAAAAGTTTGCTTTAACATGGATGCCAATGGTATTCTCATTGTTTCGGCAGAGGTTATCTCAAATGGGAGTAAAAATAGTATAAGAATTGATAACATCAAGATTAAGGTGACAAAGGTTGAGTAATCAAGTCTACAATGAGAAACAAAAACAGGTCATCCATGATGTCTCGTTTTGCAAGAACTTGTTAAATTTTCTTTTTAATTCAAAGCTCTAGTGTTTTTTTGCCTTTTTATGGATACTATATAGTTCAATTCTGTTCAAGCCTTTTTTTTTAATGAAAATGCAGCTAATTAGTTTCTTCAGCTTTTATTTGTGGTTTTTTCAAGATCAGAACTTCAGTTGGTCCTCTGACTAAGCGACCGTTGATGATTACTTTACTTAGGCTTTTATTGTGTTGCTAGATGTTATTTCATTGTATTTAATACTTCATTTTCGTTATAATCAAACAAGTTGAAGGAAACCCCGGATACATTGAAATTGCAATAATTACTTACATGCAGATGCAATAACAATGACAGCCGAAACCCGGCAGACTGTACCTGTGATTGGCCAAAAAGAAAACCGACCCTTGGAAGTCAAACAAAAAACTAGACCTCCTGAAACATACAATAACTAACTCTGTAACTTTTGATAGTATGCGTGTCTTTATTTTTATTTTTTTGGCAAAACACCTGTTAAAAACCTAAACTATCCACCCGCAGACATTATTTTCTTGTAGTATTACATGAAGGCGGTTGATGTAGCCAGAAGCAAGTATGAAAAAGAAAATGTTTCTGTATGCAGTGGCAGCTTCACGTATAGGAACATGAATGAAAAAGAAAATGTTTATGGATGGTTTATGGTAGTGTTGGCATGATTGAAGTCAACTGATCAACCTACCAGATCTAGGTAAACATGGGCAACAATTTCTGAGAACACGACTCTTGAGAGATCGAAATAGAAAATTTGTAAAATTGTAAAATAGCTAAATAGGAATACTGCCAGCCGTGAGAACCGTAAGGTGGGTGCTGCAATGGACATTCAATGACTCAGATGACGGGACGAGTGTGTTAGCCACTCATTATTGACTACTGATGAGTAAAGTGGGAGGACCGGACTCCTCTCTTTGTGTGAAACGTGCATAGAAGAGGTTGCCCTTTAAACTTGTTACTTTTTGCATCTTACAGTATATACATGTCTAAAACCTATTCTTGAAAGTATGTCTAATCTATTAAATAATTAACACATTAGGCCAGGAGAGTTGCCCGGAGCTATTCCTTCTGGGGTGGACAATGGCTGGTGCCAAAAGGCACCCGGAGTCAGGGTGTTCCCGCCAATCTACACCTTTTGTGGAATTAAAACATTCGTCTCAGTCTCATTGTTAGACATGCTTCTGAATAATTAATTTACTATTTGTTTCTGTCCATTAATTAGGTAAGAAATGATTCCCAAAAACTAAGTTTGTGCAATAGAAGAAATAAATCAAGGAAAATATGACACAAGGAGGTGTTTCAGTAGCCTGAGCATGATCATACTCTGATCATATAATGGCTTTCTAAAGCAAGTTTATCTTAATTGGCAGCTTCCAAATGCGAATGCTAAAACTAATCCGTTTAAATAGAGTTTATAATGTTAAGCAGTAAAGCAGAAATATAAACTGAAATTTTATTGAATCGATCAATCTAGCTATCCTCATGTTGATGAACTAACTTCATCGTCGAGCTATTGTTGGTTTGTGGGAGTTTAAAACACACAAAAACGATAAAAGTGTGTGAGCCTATGGGGGCACACACGATAAACACGTGAGTACGTGTCGAACGTAGTTGATGCTTGAATATATACCTGATTAGAATGCATGTATTTGACCCGATCACATCAGACGACCCATGGGCTTTGTGGCTTGTTGAATGGGTCAGTTTGGTGAGTTGTCTTGGGCCTTGAGCTGCCAAACGATCGGGCAAAGGGTTTTGCTTGGGCTTGAGACTTGTCGACCAAATCTTGATCCAAACAAGAGGGTCGGTTAGCTTGGCTATATAAACACACCCTCATCACATGCATGGTACGATAATCTATACCCTAAAACTATCCCCAACCGATCAATAGTTCCCTGCTGAATTCCTTGTCGACTTGCATCAAAGTCGATTGTTGATACAAAAGTTGGGCGTTCCTTGTTTGGAGCTCCGGCTCTCGTATCAATTGAGAATCGTTGCTTGAGACCTGCGCACTAAGAGACAGAAAACACCGTTAGGCTTACCGTGGGATTGTCTCCCACGATTATCCTCCGGCGTGAGAGTAAGTAATCGGTTTAGGGTTTAAGGAGAGTTAGGGTTTGTAGATCGTACCTTAAACGAGGGATGGGATTCCCTTTATATACACACGGAATCCTTGTTGGTTCCGTGTTCCGCAACCTTCGGCGTATCCCGCCTAAGTCGGTTGAGGAATGATTATCTCTTTAATTGAAAGATATTCGATATCTATTCCGTAAATAGATTCGTATTTGGGCCTGCATGGGCCTAAACGCTTATCAGCGTAGCCCAGCTCATGCTGGGCTTATCAGTATTGAGTTTTTGGGCGGGTCCATGACCCGGATATAGACTATACGTCATCATGTCCCCCAGTCTGGTATGCGCAGTAACAAACTGCGGATGCTAGACTAATAACCGTAGTCATTGAAAAAACTTCGAAGCGTAGCCAAGAAGCCATAAAGAATATACCAACCGGGACATTGTATCTAGACAATTGATTAAAAAATGGGCGCCTCGTAAATCGAGGGAAAGTTACTGCACCCGTGTCCCAAAGCAATCTCAGCCACAAAGTGAGTATTAGTGGGGTCCACGTGTCACTCATCGTGTGGATGAGAAAATTTATATAATCCATCGCATCATTTCCACTATGCTTCTCACAGTAAAAAACTTCCATCCGCCATTGCTAACCAAACTTCAAACTACAACCCAGGAAAACACTGCAGTCAAAAGGTAACCACGCGTGCGCTTTGTAAGACCATGGTCAAACAGTTATCTGATTTCACCTCCGACCTCACCGAGGGCGATCTGCAAGAATTCACTTCAGATTACTTTATACCTCTTGACGTGCATTCGGTCGTTCCGGGTGCGCGGGCATCGATTGCGGATTTCCCTAAAGGGAAAATAGGGGTATACACACGGTTTTTTGAATTCGCAAATCAACGTGTGCCCCTATCCCGATTTTTGTGCGATGTTTTAAATTATTACGAGTTACACCTATCTCAACTGCACCGCATCAGTGCGGCTAAAATTACCAATTTTGAGGTGAACTGCCGTTTGTTGGCAGTTAACCCAACCATCTACCTATTCCGTGCCTTTTATCACACGACATGGTCACATGGGTGGGTATCCTTTGCTAAGCGCGCCGGTAAACTTCAGTGTTATACTGAGAAGCTAGATGCGCTTAGAAATTGGAGAGAATCCTTTTTCTGGGTAGACGACACATGCTTCCCGTGGCGTTATGACTTTTATACCCGGGGAACGTTGCTGAGGGATGAGTGCCCCGTGCCTGGATCATATGTTGCTGAGGATGCGGAATTAATAAACGCGAACCGCATCCCCATTAGTTCCTATCCTGAGGAATTTTTTGTGCATATGGGCATCAGCCGTAATTATTTTGGTATGCCGGATGAGATGCCAATCTTCTTAGATGCCCATGGCCAGGGTGGGTACTCATTCTTCCACACCCCTTTTTGTAATTAATGTAAGAGCCTTCTGCCTTTTTCCGCGCATTACATAACTTGTGTTACTTGTTGTCTTTCCTTGCGCAGAGATGGATCTATTTACCGTGGTGCATCTAGCGAAGCCCGTTGAGGTAAAGACAGGGACACGTCCCCTGAAAGAAGGAGAGGAAGCTATACTAGCGGCTACTGCAGGTCATACCCTGGAGATGAACATGGGGGAAGCAGGTACTAGCTCCTCTATGGCAGTGGAAGCGACGCCACTACAAAGTGTGCCAAGCCCCAAAGTGCCTTCTCCCATAGCGCAGCCACCACCTGTAGTCGTGGCGCAACCTATGGAAGAAGAAGAAGAAGAAGAGGAGCCGGAGTCTGGGTTAAAGCGCAAGAGGTCCCTCGGAGAGGATGGCGCGAGTTCGTCAAGGAAGAAAAGGCCTGTGATCCTCACTGTGGAATCATCCACCAGTGATGTTGCCTCGTCGCACCCGTCTGCTGATGTCGCTAGCCCACAGTAAGTGAATGCTTTGTTTTTTGTTTGTTTTTTTTTTCCGTACCAACTGTGTATGGGAAACTGATAATGCTCTGTCCGTGTGTGCAGGTTTGAGTAGGTTGCGGAATCTCCCCCAAAGGATAGTCCTGTGCAGTCTGAGCCGTTCAGCCAAAAAGATGAAGATTTTCCTGCTGGGGTTGCATCAGTGGGTCAATTGGTTGAGGAGTTGGTACAGGTGTCTGCGCACCAAGCTGTAACAGTTGAGAAGCTCAGGGTATGTATTGCTGGTGAAAGCAGCCAAGGTGCTAAAAAAGATGAGAAGATTGCTTTGCTAGAGGCGCAGTTGGCTAGTGCCAGGGCTGAGGTACAGAGTTTGAGCGTGTATGCGCAGAAGCAGGCCGAGGAGAAAATGGCGCTGATGGGCCAAATAAGCCAAGAGCGCACAGAGTCATCAGGGTACAAGGCTTCGATTCTCTGGGCCCTACAGTATCTGGAGAAGAATAAGGACGCATTGACCTCACAGTTGGAAGATTTTGGTGCGACTGTGAGCAGTGCTCTGGAGGCACAAGAGATGAAGCTGCGGAAGCTTACTTTGGAGTATGATGAGGAATTATATCCTCATCTAATGTCTACCATCTCTGAGCGCAGGTGGCTTATCAGCCATGGTCTGCGTCTTGCTGCGTTGAGTACTCTAGAGTCCAAGGAGGTAGTGGACAAATTTGGTGGGGTAGTCCAATGTGCTTTGGCGAGAGGAAAATAAGAGGCTATAGAGGCGCTGCAGGAGGCTAACTTGCTGAAGGTACCTATTGAAAAAGTTCCTGGGTATGATGCGCAGTCTTATGATAACCTGGTCGCTGCTATGAATAAAATGAAGACTTTAGAGCTTCCCATGATTGCTGAAATGGAGCGTGACCAGGATTATCCTATAACCGTTATGATAGAAGGATTGACCTTAGAGCGCCATCGTACTGAGGATGCAGAAGAGCAAACGGACTATTATCTGAAGCCCGATGTCTATCAGCTGCAGGTGCCTGTTTTTGCTCGCCCTAAGGACATGCTGAATCCCTTTGCTTTAGAGAGAGAAGTGTCCTTGAAGGAAGTATTGGAAGCGCATGCTACCAGACTTGCTCAAAGGAAAGGTATTAAGGGAAAAGCCATTTTGTGCGGGGTTGGTGCAGCTCACCTTCCAAGATCTGATGGCGTGCCCGTGAGTGTTGCCACCGTGTCGCGCCAAGACTCGGACTTGTTGAAGAGGCTTGACGAGGCAAAAGATACCGCAACCCGTGTGGGTAGCTCATGTATTGGGCGTTGTCATAGTTGTACTTTTTAAAGTAACCATCCTTGTGTAAGAACTTGTAGCTATTAATAAAAAATCTCCTTTTGCTAATTGTATGTGAGTAGTATTGCAACTTGTAATGTTCATACTTATCAGTTTGTCGTTGCGTAAAAAATGTATTCGTTGCCGGAAAATCAAATGTGTACGCCAGCGCGAGTAATATAGGAAATCCATAATCATGTATGAAGATCATAGTATAATTGAGAAATAATCTCTAAGTATTTTATCATAGTCGTGTATGTTATGATATGCAGCGTACTGTAAATATCACATTAAGGAATCAAGTGTCTTGGTTCCTAAGTTTTTAAACGTGCACCATATGCGATGTTGCGCACCCGTCGTGAGATGCGCACAAAACTTATTCCAACGTCTTGAGAACAAGGTGTTTAACAAGGATACGTGATCCGGTGTTGATGGGTTTGCAACCCTCTTACTCAACAAGTTGTTTAGTAGGTTAACTTATCTTTTTACCATCGTGTGTGTATTATAGTGCATGCACGCCATGTAGGCAAAAAGTAAAAGATGTTAAGACATACAATATATGGAAATAACAAATTGAAATGTGTCACGGAGTTAGCTAGAAACCGTGATGTTTTATTAATACTTGCAAGTGTATATGAGAAACAAATAAGACATTATACTAAGGAAAAAGTAAATACATAGATGTTTATTGGGTACTTTAGTAAAGTGCCTGAGCGCTTGTACGCTGGGCCGTGGCCACTCCTATAGGTAGCACCTCTTGAGGTTGCAGATGTTCCATGTGCGCGGCAGTTCTCGACCATCCAAGCCTCGTAACTTGTACGCGCCTGTTCCTAGTGCTTCAGTAACCTCGTAGGGTCCTTCCCACTTTGGTCCAAGTTTGCCTGTGTCTTCTGCATGGCTCGCATCGTTGGCACGGTAAACGAAGTCACCTGGTCTGAATGAAACACTGCGCACTTTAGCGTCGTAGTATCCTTTCATCCTTGACTTCGATTTTGCCTCCCGTATAGCTGCGCGTTCATGCCTTTCTTCTAGCAGATCCAAGTCGACACACGTCTCTCATCATCATTAGTTGCCACATTGATCTCAGCAGTGCGGATAGTTGGCATGCCGATCTCGGCTGGTATGACGGCTTCTGTCCCAGAAAGAGTACATGCAAAGAGTTCCTTATGCTTCGGCTATAGGATCGATTATGTATGCTGTTAGATGTACTCATCCTGATGTTGCGTTCGCTCAGAATGTAACAAGCCGATTTCAACAGAATCTAGGTGAACTCCACTGGACTGCTGTGAAAAATATCCTTAAGTATTTACGCAATACTAAGGATATGTTTCTGGTTTATGGTGGAAAGACAGAACAAGCGCTCAGGGTTTCTTGTTTCACTGATGCTGGATATCTGACAGATGCTAATGACTTAAAATCTCATACTGGATATGTATTTGTTCTAAATGGAGGTGTTGTTGATTGGAAAAGCACAAAGCAAAGTATTTTTGCTACTTCATCTACAGAAGCTGAGTATATTGTTGCTTGTGATGCATCAAAAGAGGCTGTATGGATTCATAAATTCATTTCTGGGTTGAACATTGTTCCCACAATTGAAGAACCCATAAATATGTATTGTGACAATACTGGAGCCATTACTATAGCTAATGAAAGTGGAATCACTAAAGGTGACACTATCGCGCTAAAGTTCATTATCTTCGAGAGACCATTGAAATGGGTGATGTGAAGATATTAAAATTTCACACATATGACAATCTAGCTGATCCATTTACGAAAGCTTTAAAGTATCCTAAGCATTCTAAATTGACTAAAGATATAGGTTTAATACCTGCTACTAGTCTCATGTAAAATGTGTGTTAATTAGTATTTGGATAATTTGGAATTGTAAGACAGTTATTGTTTTCTGATTAATAAAGATACGAGGTATTTTTTTTTTATATTCATATAATCTGTTATTCCATATTTGCATGTTTAATCCATGAAATGATTTATCATTCTAAATATGTCCATTGTCGGTTAACAATATGGGAATATTGTTATGTAAGGAAAATGTGAGTGTTGGTTATATTCTAACGAGAATTTGGATTGTTCCCACCAAACTCATATGTATTCCCTAGAGATGCAGATTAGATTCCCCAACTTTCAAACATTTACTTTTGGATCCTTGTTATAAGTAAAATATTGAAAATGGTTTGTTATCTTCGTCCTTAGACTTGAGATGCAAGTAAGTTCTGTTATGTATGGATATCATTTTTTGTAAGTATACGCAAAACGATATATGAATAAGGTAGTTATAAAAGTTATATTTCGGAGTGATGTGAAGCATCATCCACAACACTTGTAGTCAATAAAGGATTTGTTACTCCACTTGATATGTGCATAAAGTGTTGGATCGATATACTCTAACCAAACTAACTTATGTAGCTTGTAAGGGCTTAGCAACCTCGGATAAATCCTAAATCACTAACAATGAAACACTGAATTAACTCTATTAAGTATGCGGAATTTACTTCAATAAAGCTAAGAAGAATTAACTTTAACTTCAACGATTTTATTAATACTTAGAACCTGCTTGTTATACAGATTCTCTAACAACTCTAATAACTCTAATATTGCGTATGAATTCGTACTCTAAAAACTCTAAAACATATATCTCTAATGCCAATCTAGGGGTCCTTTTATAGGCATAAGGATTACCCTAGTCGGTTTACAATTCTAATTCTTGTACGACAAGTAATCTAAACTAAGAATATTCTATAATAACAAAGCTTTCCATAAACGATGTAACAGTTCTTTTAGCTTTGCAGTACTTTGATGTTGAGCAGTACTTTGACTTTCTTCTTTAGCAGTACTTTGACTTTTCAGCACTTTGACTTCTTCAGTACTTTGTATTTCTCCAGTACTTTATATCCCAACAATCCTCCCCTAACCTGAATTCTACTTGCTTGATTTCAAGTTCCTTTGTATCTGTATCTTTAACATCTTTGTCTTCAAGGAAATATTATGTCTTTATCTTCAAATTTTGTCTTTGTACTCACTGTGCTTGTATTATCATCATCAAAGTAGTCTTAATCAGTAATCCTTTACAGCAACAATTAGCAATCTCCATCTTTGCAACAACATATGACAATTTGTACATCAATTCATTAAATTTCAGTCTATTCTCATCACTTCCAGGTGTGTAAACTCCTGTGAGAGGTGAATCATTGAAATTTTAATGGATTTTGATGTCTCTTTACCAAAGCCATTAACTCTGGAGTAGCCAATGTTTAGGTGTGTAAAACCATGGTACATTGATAACCATATGATTTTTAGCAAATCATCAGCTATCAACGGATTTGTTTTGTCTTTACCAAAAGCCGTACCCTTTTGTACTAGTTAGTTCTTGCAATCATGGTGAACTAATTACCATATAAATGGTTTTTCCACAGCCTTTACCACAAGCCATTTTTCTTGTGGGCTAGCCAACTCTTCACTATTTTAGATATGGTGAGTTGATTACCATACAACTTATTAGCAAGTTGTCAACTATATAACGGATTTGAGATATCTTTACCAGAGCCGTTTGCTCATGGATTAGCCAGTCCTTTTGTTAAATATGGTGGACTGATAACCTTTTGTTGTAACCATCTCAAACACCATTTGTTGCTGTTAACCTTTGTTTCAAAATATTTTTCACTTAACAAAAGTTTTCTTTTAAAATCATTTACTGGTTTTGTGCTGCAAGCAGTACTTTGGTTAAAATACTGTTTGTCTAGCAGTACTTTGAATAAAGTACTTATTTTTCAAAAATGTATACAATTAAACATCATACCAGTACTTATGCTTCATCATCAGTCGTTGTCCATCTAATATACAATTCAATGACCATTAGGGCTGTTTCATTCTCTTCTTCAACTTCCATTCCAAGATCCAACATCCTTCTCATAAGATCACTAGTCAAAGGATATCTTCTTTCAACTAACATATGGATCATAGTTCCATCTTCCAATTCCAAAGCATGCACTCCTGATTCTTCAAAGAATCTCCAGCTTGTAATTTCCCAATTTTCTTGATTTAGCTAGATTTCTTTAGTGGTTGTCTCCTCAGTTTCCCAGATAGTTGTCAGATCTCCTAGCAATACTAAGCCAACTCCAGTTGATGGAATATGTTCAAAGTATTCTTGCACTAATTGATATAGTTGAAACAGATATGCTCTATCTATTATGTGCAGTATATCCCATAGCAAATTGAAAACTCTTAAACTTTCATCCTCTCTATGGAACATCAGATAGTCTCCATCCTTTGATTTTACCACTTCAAATGTAGTTATTGTAGACTTCTTTACTGCAGCATCTTTGGATTTAGGATGATCAAAGTCAACAACTCTTATGTAATTTATCAGCTCATCAACTGTATCAGATCTTAACTCAATCTTCTTTGATGACTGTTCAGCTTCAGTTGTTCTTTTTCTTTTTAAACTTCTTTTTCTAGCATCCTTATTCCTCTTTTCATTATCAAAAGGAATAATACTATCAACTTGCTTTTGATAAGCTTCTCTGACAGCATTATATAAATCTTTCATCTCTAAATAATTTAGCTTCTGTAACCCAGTATATCCTTGAATCTTTAGATAAGCCATCATGGCATTTCTTTCCTTAGCTTTACTAGGTCATCTTTGTGGTATAACAACTTCAGGTTCCTTCACTGGTAGAGCAACCTCAGTATCATATTCATCTTGAAACTTCTTGGCAGCTTCTTCATTCTTAGCCACTTCAATAGCTCTGATTTCAGCCAAAGTGAGCTTCTTCTTCTTTGTTTCAACCAATTTGCCTTTACCTTTGTCTTTAGGATCTAACACTGGTTGAGTAGCTTGAGGTTGTTCTTCAACAACTCCTGGAATACTAACACCTCTTGTTCTTGATAGATTTTACAAAATTTGAGTAACTGTCTCATCATCACTTGCAGTATGCTCTATTATGGGTGTGTCAGCTTCCTCTTCTTGTATAGCTGTAGAAGGACCAACTTCTTCTTCAAAATTAAGAGTCCTTGGTGTAATCAGCTCTTGTCTATGTGTTCCTTGAAGAGCAGTACCTTGATCACCAGTACTTTCTACACCAGTACTTTGAACTCCAGTTCTTTCAGGCTCAGTACTTTCAATATTTACTTGTGCTTCAGTACTTTGAGGTTCATCATCTTTATCTGCATGAAAATCAGCATCTTCTTTCAAATTATCTTGCTCCAGATTCCTCCTCAATTGGAATGAAGACTGCTGTTGAACCTTTCTGTGGAAAACTCGAAGGGGGGGGGGTTGAATAGTTTTGCCAATTAAAACTTCCTTTTAATCTATTTAGATTGACTTATGACAATCTATTTGGATGTGTGTGTTGGATGTTGATAAACAAACATATAAAGGTAAGTAATGAAAAGATAAGAGTAAGAAGCACAAAACCACAACACGAGTATTTATAGTGGTTTGGCTACAAGGACACCTTCCTTGCCCTACTCCACTCCCCGAGTCACCTACTCGAGAGTTCGTAATCACTACACCAATCTCCTTATGGCGGAGAAGCCTTCACAATGTCAACTACCCTTTTTCTGGTGCTAGGCTAACCACCGGGTTCTTTCACACCAAGGAGAACCACACCTAACACAACGTCGCCTACCCTTTATAAGGTACTAGGCTAAGTACCTAGTTCTTTCACTCCAAGGTGAACTACACCTTCACAACGTCGCCTACCCTTTATTAGGTACTAGGCTAAGCACCTAGTTCCATTGCAATGGAGGAACTACTACCACACTACACCAACGACTAATCCCAAAGGAGATCTACTCCTTTACAACATCATCAAGGATATCAATATCCTTGGATCTAATACTAGTCTATCTTGTACATCGAAACACACCATATCGAATATACATCTAAGATACCTTTCACTAATGCCTTTGACTAGATCTACAAGACACCTTTCACTAATGTCTTGTGTCTTCACTTCTAAGCACCTTTCACTAATGCTTCTTTGTCTTAACTTCTAAGCACCTTTCACTAATGCTTCTTTGTCTTGACTTCTAAGCACCTACCACAAGTGCTTTATCCTATAGACGATAGATACCCTTCAATAATATCTTCGTCTTGACACTTGAGACATCTTTCACTAATGTCTTCAACACTACACTTCTTTGAATAAAGAAAGGGATCATCAACAAGAAGACTTCAGTAGCCTTGATGATGAGGAAGCATGGCAACTCATGGACTTGAGCTTGCTCGACTTCAAAGGTGGTGATCTTGCCTTTAAGAGGAACCTAAAAGATCACACAAAAACAAAACTACAAACATAGATCTCTTGGATCTAAGGTTAGTGAGATTTAACTCAGGGGAGAAAGTATGTTAGAAAGGGGTGAGAAATAATGAAGAAATGGCTCACTATTTATAGAGGAAAAATCCTACTGTTCCCCGGATCCCACGGATCCCTTCCACTTGGGATCCGGCTAGCACAAAGCTAGGGATCCATGGAACGCTCCTCTTTGCCCATGGGTATTTTGGTTATGGGTCATGGGTCATGGGTTGAACCATGGATCTTTGGCTAGATTCAATGTATCTTTAAGTGCAATGCACTTAGTCACTTGGGTATGGGTTGATCCATGGGTTATGGGTATTAACCATATGTGATATAAGCATGATGTCATGCAATGGGTTATGGGTCAAGATCCATGGGTTATGGGCTTTGGGTTGTACCCAACTACATTCAATGTATTTGCCCAATGGGTTGTGATACTTAAGTTTCTACCCATTTATATTACCCAATATACTACATACTAGTTATGTGTATATTTTATCCAAATATGTAAACACTAGTTGTTGTACATGTGTATTACTCAATCATAAAATCACTTATACTTGTTTTAGTGTTTTATGTGAAAATGTGAATATGTTAGAAACTATTAGTTCAAACCATTTACGTATTTTATTTGTTTCGTTAATATGATTTTTCGTTTGTTATCGACAAAACAATAGAAGATCATAAAATATAAATAAACGTTTTTACGGCTTATTTGTATTAACAATCTCCCCCTTTTTGTTGATGACAAAACATAAAATTATTTAAGGAAAAACTAAAATTCGTAAAAGTTTGAATTTGTAGTTTTTACTTTCTTCTCCCCCTTTTTGTCGAAACAAAAAGTGTTTGAAGGAAGGCAACACATTGTTTTTAAGAAAAAACATGTGAAAGAAAAAATAAGTAAAAAGAAATAGAGAGCAAATAACGGGAAATGATCTCGTCTTTACTCCCCCTTGACGAGTCCATCCCTATGTAAGGGCGTCAAGTAAATGATACTAATCTAGTTTGTTTGCAAGTAAGTTTGCAAAAGATATCGTCTACGAGACGAATGTGCTCCCCCTTGATGATTGCAATTTTTGCAAAGGGATGTCACGAAATGTAAACCTAGTATTGCAAGTAATTTGCAATGTATTGCTTTGACATAAAGCTCCCCCTAGCTTTAGGATGTCAAAGTCTTCATATGTAAATTGAATAACTACAAAACAAAGGCTAGAAATCAAGTATAATTCACAATTTCCTGCAAATGTGATTCAAGTTAGTAGAAAGAAAGCTTTCTGTCTCACGGATCCCGCGGTTCCCTCCTAGTAGGGATCCGTCTAGGCAATTCTGAAGGATCCGTATTAGCTGATTAATTTCAGCAAAGGTGATATAACAAGTAATGTTAACACAAAAATCAGATATGAATACAAAGTGATCATATTCTCAGAAAAATAGCAAGTAGCATGTAATTTCCATTTAATAAAACTAGAGTTATGATATACACGACTCTAAAAACTAAGACAATAAGAAAATACATGACTAGGAATTTCTAAACCAACTATCGCTTGATGCTAGGACACCACTAAAAATCTTCTAGCTCAAGTTTTGTTTAGGTTTGATCTCGTCGAAATGTTCAAGGAGATGATAGAACATGAAACGTTGGTCTTCTCGTACTTCATGTATCAAACTTTCAACATGTTGACAATGATTGCAATCTTTGTCATGGCTAGGTAGTGGTGGTGGAAGAAATGAAATGGCTTGATGCGAAGGATCAAGTGAAGCGGCTTGCGGAGCTTCAAACGATGGAGGAATTGGTGGAGGTACATTTGAGAATGACTCAACCAAGAATGATGGTGGTGGTAGAGAAGTGTCAACATCCATATGGTCGGTTGGTTGACTTTGATGATTTCTCATAATCCAAATGTGATTATATGATGGAAACGGCGAAAAGAAAGCCGGAGCAAGTGTTGACTCAACACCTTGATTTTGAACCATTATTCCTCCTAATGAGGAGAATGTTGTCGGCGGAAGCGGATGAGACGGCCTAGGTGGCAAGTCCTCTAAATTGTAGAGGTGTGATGATGATTGTGGGGATGTAAATGAAATTGCTCTAGGAACCAATGGTGATGGTTTGGTGGAGATGATATTGTTTGGCCTAGGAGGTATGGTGGTGTTTGGCATAGGTAATTTTGTGGGTACTATCCTTATAGGAAGTGGTTTGATTGGATTATGAAGGATCCTATCATTTGTTGGCTTGACCGGAGATGATTCGGTTGAAGAGATTTCGTGTATAACACGAGCCTTTTTCATGGGTGGTTCTTTGGTGGATAGGTTACTACTTAGGGTTTTCCTCATGATGAGATGATTTCAAGAGGTTGCAAGAGCTGAAAGTTAGGATGAGAGTGATGACTATGGAGGTCCTAACAAGGTGGTTTATAAACCAAGAGATTTGGCAAGTGCATTTAAGCCTTAAGCCACTAAGATTCATTGGAATGTGATGATTAACATGCACAAGAGTCAACTTCAGAGTTTGCACTGTTCTAGGAACTCATTTAAGATGAGATGGAGTGTTTGAGTTAGGAGGATGAGTTGAAATGATTGTTTTAGCAAGATTTTACCTAAACTGTCATCCAGATCTCACGGTTCCTTCCTCAGAGGGATCCGTCTAGGCTAATCCTAGGGATCCGGCTTTCAGCAGTTATGAAAGGATGGATATGATGTTTCTAAGATCTAAGACCTATATCATTTTGAGTGTTTCAGTCCTCCTAAGTGTTTTAAATGAAGGGGTGCTTGAGTGCTTGAAGGTAGTGAATGATGTAGCTAATGATTGTTATTTATGGAAGGATTTGGAACTTTTAAGAGTACCAATGGGTGAGCAAGGATGACACTAAAGATTTAGAGTGTCAATTAAAGCTAAATGATCCTAGAGATCAGTTTGTGTTTTAGGATAGTGTTTTGGAAAATATCCTAGAAGCTTTGAGATGGGAAAACTAGATTTTGATCAACTTTGATCAATTTTGAGGTGAGGATGATTAATGATCAATTTTGCCATAATCGAAAGATCTCTAAGGCTAGATGGGAGAGATCAAGTAAAAAATGAAGTGTGAGTTTAAGAGCGGAAGAGTAGTGGATTAAGGACGAAACGGTAGATTTACAATCGTCTTAGAGTGTGATCTAGGTGAGTTATGTATGAGTAGGAAAGATCAACCTGTCTTGATAAGGACTTAATTTTGCCTTAAGGCACTATGCTTAGCTTAGTGTGTGAGGTGTTCTAAGGATATGTTTGAAATATAATGCTTGCAATTGCATTTTCTGTTTGCCGGATCCCACAGTTCCCTAGGAGTAGGGATCCGTCTAGTACAATCTTTGGGATCCGGCCATCTGCTCAGCAGGACCTTTACTAAAGGTATGCAATGATCTTGACAATGCATTATATCTCAAGGATAGTCTAAAGAGAGTTCTAATACTAAGATATCAAATGTTTTATTTCATGAAGGAAATTGGATTACATTGATAAAGCACGAGTACAAGAGATTTGATCCTATTTTGAAATACTATTAGTTTCCTTGAGTGTTTTCGCTAGGAGGATCATTATGTGATTGATGAGTGTTGGTGGAATCAAGAATGAAGAAAGTCTTCATGAGAGATATGTTTAGCGGTTCCATCATCTTGTTCACAAGTACGTACAACGGACTTTGAAATTGAGGATGGAAGTGCATAACATTATGATAGAGGCGTGTCAAGAACATTCCATAAGGGATGAGTTTATTCTTGGAGCCTTGAAGATTTGCGATTTGCCTTGCAAAGAAGTAGGCGAGATTGTAAGGTTGTTGTGTTAGCAAACAGTACAACATGTGAGCACAACAAGCGGGAAGAATTTCTCGATTTCCCCTAAGACTCCAAACATTTTCACGTAGGATGAGTGCAAGAGGCTTGTACTCTTCTCGGATATCCCTTGTAAAGATAATGTTTGGATCGGAGTAATATGGTCGAGGTTTGCATATTATGCGATTCAAATCTTCCGGAGAGGGTATGTGTGAACAATATGGACTATTTTCTTCACGAAAGTTGAAGAGAGAATCAAGAGACCAATCTTCGGTGAAGGCACATTGTCCATGATTTGGAATCCGGAGGATGTGAGCAAAATGCCCAAGGCTTAAGGTGAACTTTTGGTTTTTGATATAAAACCAAAGTGATAGAGAGCGATCCTCGTTACGAACGAGTTCGACTTGACGGAAGAATTCCATTATGAACCTTGGACATATATTCTCGTTGATTTCAAGAAGACATTCTAGTCCTATGGCTCGGAAGGAGGTATTGATACCTTCTTCGAATTGTAGAGAAGTGTCTACAATACGTCCTTCATGGAAGTGACGGTTTTCGAGATTATTGAACCCACGGATATGATTGCCAGGTGTGTTGGGTTCGAGAGAGATGTTCGGAGTGTAGACGCTAGTGAGTGAAAAATAAAACTCATATTCATGCGTCATAGTTGAACCTAAAGAAATGATAAGTTAATAAAATGAGATGTTTGTGGTTAACTTATGATGATCTAATGTTTTTACTAGATTTTTATTAACAATGGTATTTAACACTTTGATATACTCAAGGTTTTGACTTTCTAGTGGATTATTACATTTAGAAAGATATTGGTTTTTAATCTTGCATGAAGACTGTTTTCCAGTAGGACAGATCCCACGATTCTTTTACAAAAGGGATCCGGCTAGTATATCCTCCGGGATCTGTGGATCTGTAGTAACATAAACAGATTTGATAAAAACATAGATTTATACCACGAAATATGTTTTATCCTACATTTTCTTTTAACATGCATACATGACTTCTAATGTATCACGAAAGAATATAAAACATATAAATCAAAATAAGTGACAAACACATTATGATAAAAAATAACCTAGATAAACTAGATTATTAATAATATTGCATTTCAATACTAAGGATGATACAAAGGATTGGGTATATGATCCCAATGTAGATTAACAACAAAAAGTAAATGTCTCCATATGTGAACTTCATCATAGGGAACACAAGTGCGATGAGTGTTAGGGCGATGAGCACGAGTGCGATGTAAACCATGTTGATGACGGATCTTCTTGGTTTCGGTTGAGATGAAATGAGGAGGAAGATGAAGTTTTTGAATAAGAGAAAATTTTGAAATTGGAGGATTTGAAAAATTGAGGGTTTGGTAGAGTGGTCGACGGTGGGGTTTTATAGGGAAGGAGGAATTTTTGAAATTCGTGTTTTGTTTTATTATTAGATTTAAAAGAAACAAAACAAAGTTTTATATACTACGACTTAAGACGGGAAATAAAACACGTATGTGAGAAAAAAGCTTCCTAATGAAGCTTTATGTAAAACATGTATAAGCACAAAAGATAATCATATAAATACCTAAATAGGCATACTTAATTATCAAGCAAAATAAAAAGAAAATCATACCTCTAGCGCACTTTAGGAATGTCTTTACAAATGACACAACAAATGTCACTTAGACGATTCCCGCTCCTTTGCGATTAAGATACCTTCTTAAGGAAGGTAATCTTGTTACCAAGCGACTCCTAAAGCTTGGCGGGTATGAGCTTTGACTAATCAACATAACAAAGAAGATTAGTGCAATTAAATGAAAAAGTAAATAAGAAAAATGTTGTTATCAAATCAACATCCAAACATATAGTTTTAAAAGACATGGTGTTTGTTTTTATGAAAAACCTTCTTTGTAGTGTTCAATTAACCATGGATCGTATCAAGTTTTTAAATTACAATATACTTCAAGAAACTTGGTAACGAAGCTCTGATGCCAATTGTGGAAAACTAGAGGGGGGGGGGGTTGAATAGTTTTGCCAATTAAAACTTCCTTTTAATGTATTTAGATTGACTTATGACAATCTATTTGGATGTGTGTGTTGGATGTTGATAAACAAACATATAAAGGTAAGTAATGAAAAGATAAGAGTAAGAAGCACAAAACCACAACACGAGTATTTATAGTGGTTCGGCTACAAGGACACCTTCCTTGCCCTACTCCACTCCCCGAGTCACCTACTCGAGAGTTCGTAATCACTACACCAATCTCCTTATGGCGGAGAAGCCTTCACAACGTCGCCTACCCTTTTTCCGGTGCTAGGCTAACCACCGGGTTCTTTCACACCAAGGTGAACCACACCTAACACAACGTCGCCTACCCTTTATAAGGTACTAGGCTAAGTACCTAGTTCTTTCACTCCAAGGTGAACTACACCTTCACAACGTCGCCTACCCTTTATTAGGTACTAGGCTAAGCACCTAGTTCCATTGCAATGGAGGAACTACTACCACACTACACCAACGACTAATCCCAAAGGAGATCTACTCCTTTACAACATCATCAAGGATATCAATATCCTTGGATCTAATACTAGTCTATCTTGTACATCGAAACACACCATATCGAATGTACATCTAATACACCTTTCACTAATGCCTTTGACTAGATCTACAAGACACCTTTCACTAATGTCTTGTGTCTTCACTTCTAAGCACCTTTCACTAATGCTTCTTTGTATTGACTTCTAAGCACCTTTCACTAATGCTTCTTTGTCTTCACTTCTAAGCACCTACCACAAGTGCTTTATCCTATAGACGATAGATACCCTTCAATAATATCTTCGTCTTGACACTTGAGACATCTTTCGCTAATGTCTTCAACACTACACTTCTTTGAATAAAGAAAGGGATCATCAACAAGAAGACTTCAGTAGCCTTGATGATGAGGAAGCATGGCAACTCATGGACTTGAGCTTGCTCGACTTCAAAGGTGGTGATCTTGCCTTTAAGAGGAACCTAAAAGATCACACAAAAACAAAACTACAAACATAGATCTCTTGGATCTAAGGTTAGTGAGATTTAACTCAGGGGAGAAAGTATGTTAGAAAGGGGTGAGAAATAATGAAGAAATGGCTCACTATTTATAGAGGAAAAATCCTACTGTTCCCCGGATCCCACGGATCCCTTCCACTTGGGATCCGGCTTGCACAAAGCTAGGGATCCGTGGAACGCTCCTCTTTGCCCATGGGTATTTTGGTTATGGGTCATGGGTCATGGGTTGAACCATGGATCTTTGGCTAGATACAATTTATCTTTAAGTGCAATGCACTTAGTCACTTGGGTATGGGTTGATCCATGGGTTATGGGTATTAACCATATGTGATATAAGCATGATGTCATGCAATGGGTTATGGGTCAAGATCCATGGGTTATGGGCTTTGGGTTGTACCCAACTACATTCAATGTATTTGCCCAATGGGTTGTGATACTTAAGTTTCTACCCATTTATATTACCCAATATACTACATACTAGTTATGTGTATATTTTATCCAAATATGTAAACACTAGTTGTTGTACATGTGTATTACTCAATCATAAAATCACTTATACTTGTTTTAGTGTTTTATGTGAAAATGTAAATATGTTAGAAACTATTAGTTCAAACCATTTACGTATTTTTATTTGTTTCGTTAATATGATTTTACGTTTGTTATCGACAAAACAATAGAAGATCGTAAAATATAAATAAACGTTTTTACGTTTGTTATCGACAAAACTTGCAAAGTGTCCTCTTCCTGTTTTCTTCATGAATTTCTTGATCCTAGCAGTGATCATAGCAACTTGCCACCTTATATCGATTTCTTTAAGAGCATCCTCTTCAATTTGTTACAAATCTTCTTCATAAGTGACAGGTAAAGTGGCTTGCTGAGGAAAGAATGAGCATACAACTTCATCAGAATGAATGGTGTTTGGTGGTGATGATGATGTAGGAGTAGGATAGACAACAGTACTTTGAGCAACAGTACTTTGGGTAGGATAAGCAGTACTTTTAGTGGAAGTACTGCCTCTCTTTTCAGAAGACACAAAAGCAATACTGTGTGATTTTGAACTGGTTTGGCCATTCATCTCATGCTCATACACCTTCAAATGGTTGTAGAGATCATCAAAGTCCATAACATCCAAACCAGGTTGTCCTCTGATCATGGTAGCATGGGTATTTGATCAATATTGGTTAAAAGTTGGATTTTTAGAGGTAGTTGATTGGTCATATTGGTCATGTACAAGCTGGAGCGTATGAGATTTATTTGGTGACTGAATTTTTGAGAGAACAAAATCGTTGTCCGAGATAAATTATTTCCACTGCTAGTTTTGATCGATATCGGATAGAGCGTACGTTTTGGTTCTCGTATGGTTTTCGATTTAAGGGGAAGTCAAGCATGACGATTGTTATGTGTTTTTAGCGACACACACATGATATTTGTTTTGGATTTTTGGCGACACACACAAATTGAGATTGGTTCACACACACAAGGAGTTTGGATTTTTGTTCTTAAAAGATTTTAAAAAGCTCGAAGTTAATTTTATTGAAGACTTATTTGAAGGTGAAGTGGAATTACTTGGATACGTGTTTTATCATACCTTTTAGCAGGAGGTAACGTGTTCGTGCTTCAATGATTATGACAAATAATTGACATAACACTTAAAGGAGTGACGTTATTGTGCTCAGTGATTATCGTCAAGAGATTAAGGTCTCCCTATACATAGGTATACGTTCAATGTCATCCATAGTGCAAGATATAAGATACAAGTTTGGGTTATTTTACTTCTTCATCAAGTTCGTTATATTTGGTTTTCTTCACAATTGATTATTACAAGGAGCTTACAGATTTGAAGAATCATTTGATGTTCATGCACAACTCAAAGGGAAGTGTTTAATTTTTACTACTGTTGATCATTATTACTACTGCTAGTTGGAGTTTTCTACTATTTTGGATTCATTTTTAGTAAGCATTTTGGTGTTCTTCATGGAGGGCAATTCGAAATATTGGACGGCTTAGATTGGAAGTGTGATATTGGTTCATGGTGGTAAAGATCATTATTTGCATACGTTCCCTATTTGGATAATAACAAAAAGGGGAAGAGATGTTTGAATGGCATGGCATGGATTAAGGGGAAGACAAAGGAAGAAATACTTTTTTCATTCATGGTGAGATCCCTGATCTCAATTTATCTACTTTATCTAGGGAAGTTCGTTCAAGAATAGTTTTGTCATTATCAACTAGGGGAAGATTGTTGGGAATTATACATTTGAGCTGATAAGACAAAAAGAATGAAACAAGAGAGACTCAATACGACAAGAAGGAAACCTACAAAAAGATGGAAGGACTTGCTTGCAAAAGAAGTTTTATTTATTAGTCCTTTGTAGTATTTTGTAAACCCTAATCCTCTAGTATATAAAGAGGACATGGGGTGTAGGTTTTATATATATGTCTTCCATAATGTAGTCGACTAAAGGTGTGTGTGTGTGTGTCCTAGGCGTATAGTCTTGTAAACGCCTAGGTTATTAGTTTAGTTAGTAGTTTAGTTATCTAGACGTGTTCCTATAAACGTCTAAGATTAGTTAGTGTTAGTGAATGAAAACCTTGTTCAATAACAAAGAATTGATTAGTTTATTCCGATGTGCATGTTATTAGTCTTTGTTATTGATCCCTAGCTGAGCTTATAAACGATGACAATACGCCTAGGACACACACACACCTTTAAGTCGACTACATCTTGGAAGACTTATATATAAAACCTACACCCCATGTCCTCTTTATATATTAGAGGATTAGGGTTTACAAATTACTACAAAGGACTAATAAATAAAACTTCTTTTGCAAGCAAGTCCTTCCATCTTTTTGTAGGTTTCCTTCTTGTCGTATTGAGTCCCTCTTGTTTCATTATTTTTGTCTTATCAACTCAAACGTATAATTCCCAACAGAAAGATGCCATGGCGCCTCTCCAGATTTAATCAGATAAATGTCTGGCCAGACCCAAAGGGTAATGCAAGATGATTCTTGATTACATTTGGTATATCTGAATTAAAATCTATAATGAGATTCTAAATGGTTAAATTATGTGGAATGATTTAAGATCCATATCCATGGTTTAACGGTATCTATAACAAAGGATGATTAAAGCAAGACATTGAATGACCATGCTACTGAGAGGATTTTGAAACTATTCTCTCAGACACTTTTAGTTAAAAAGTGAGTGAGAGCGTTGTTAGGCGTTTCCGTTGCTAGTTTTGTGTGCCATTCGACACACCAACTCCCAAGTGGGAGCTGTTGGTTTGTGGGAGTTTAAAACACGCGTAAATGCTAAAAGTGTGTGAGCTTATGGGGGCACATACGACAAACACGTGAGTACGTGTCAAACGTAGTTGATACTTGAATATATACCCGATTAGAATGCATATGTTTGACTCGATCACATCAGACGACCCATGGGCTTTGTGGCATGTTGAATGGGCCAGTTTGGTGAGTTGTCTTGGGCCTTAAGCTGCCAAATGATCGGGCAAAGGGTTTTGCTTGGGCTTGAGACTTGTCGACCAAGTCTTGATCCAAACAAGAGGGTCGGTTAGCTTGGTTATATAAACACACCCTCATCACATGCATGGTACGATAATCTATACCCTAAAACTATCCCTAACCGATCAATAGTTCCCTGCTGAATTCCTTGTCGACTTGCATCAAAGTCGATCAAGGTTTGTTTGGTTTTTCTAGTTCCTAAACTTGCAACGATTCAAGCGTATTAGGTGTTGATCAATTGGAGGTTTCTTGGTCGACATAGCAACAACAACAAGTGAAGGTTTCTATTTGTTTCACTTCTCGGACAAAGCAAAAAACTTATTGGACGTGTTGTCCGATATCGGGTAGTAAAGGATTTTGTTTCTCGGACAATTATTATCTCGGGCAGAAGCAAGAGTGATTCTTGGGGTTTTTTCTAGTTCGTGTTATTCAAGTGAGTTCAAGTGTTGATTGGATTTTTACGTTCTTGACTAGCTCTTTATCGAACGTATTCGGTTTCATGATGTGTGTTATACTCGTAGAGGTATCTAATTTTGATACTAGGGTTTAGTTTGGTTTTCTTGTTCGTTGATTAAGCGTGCAGTTGACTTCAAGGGTTAGTTTCCTTATTTACCTTTTATACGTTATTGTTTATTAAATACGTGTTTACCTAATTGTGTTAATTAGATTCAATTCCATTTCGTATTTGTTTACGTTACTTGGCTAACTTAGTCCTAAAATCCCAACAGCTATAAGTTTCCATTACTTTGCTCCAAACTAAATGTTTATATGATCGTAATCACCAATACATCATGTTCACTTCCAATATATGGAACTTAATTACAAGATTCAGGAATCAAAACAATAACATTTAAACCAATTTTCTTGTAATTGTGAGATTGTATATTTAGTTGTGATAAGATCCTTAATAACGGTATTTTCTCAATGCATAAATTGGCTCATCTCCTTTCATGAATATAACCAAGTTTATAAAAACCAAATTAAGACTTTGTTTAAGTGGACATACTAGTCTTAACTCTTGTTAAGACTTAAAAGCATAACGACTAAAATTGAAATAAGAATCAATATTTAAGATTCATGTTCAATACTACTATTACTAGTTTTTAGAACACCGTGCACGCACAATATATCCACATAAGTGGCATTAACAGTACTATAGTGTTCAATCGAAGGTTTAAAGTTTTTACAGCTTCAGATTGTTCGCCAATCACATGTTAACACAAAGTTTCGGATATCATCACACAAACTTTTAAGAGGAACTACACAAGTCGTTTAAATATGTACAATATCGTGTATTATTTTACATGTCACAGTAACCGTGCTTTTGTTTTAATATTTATAATCTTGTGCATAAATTCTAAGGAACCTAGCTAGGAATAAATATAAAGTGTTTTCTTTAGTCCGGAAGCCAAAATTAATGGGAAAACGGGTCGGGTCGGGTCGGGTTCAAATGTAAAATGCATCATTATTAACACAATTGTTTTGGCAACTTAACAAAGTGGAAGCTAATTTTGAACCGAGTTTTTGACTCGTGACTTAATTCATAACTCAAAATACTAATTTTGTACTTTAAGGCTTGACTACAATTGCTTTGGCAACTTAACAAAGTGGAAGCTTCAGAAAGTTGAACCAAGAGAATTAAAAAATATATATATAGATTAATAGCAACTAGGGGTGTCAGTCGGGTCAGGTTGGTCGGGTTCGGGTCAATTCGGGTCGGGTCAAAGTCGAGTCAAGGCTAAAAATAATTTACCCGAACCCGACCCTATTTGAACTCGGGTTAGTCGGGTTCGGGTCAATTCGGGTTCGTGTCAACCCGAATATAAGTTAAATAATGACAAAATTGCCTATTTGTTCTAATTTATATAGAAAATTTCTAAAATAAATATATAAAAAAATAAAAAAATCCTTATTCGGGTCAAACGGGTTGACCCGAACCCGACTTAGTTAATTACACATAATAAGTTAAAAATATGTCTGTCTCACTTCCTAATGTAAATTGAAGTGTTACATCCAATCATTTCTTCATATCACTTTGTCCAAAGATTTTATCTAATTTTCTTTTTTCTTGCTAACGGCCGGTTCATCTTCTTGATAAAAGTTCAACAAAAATTCCTAAACAACAAAGTCATTTGTTGTTGTAACTACACTAAATTCATTTATTTGCATCCCCATAAATTTCAATCAATATTCAAGGTGTTTCCTCTTATTTTTTAAAAGCAGGTCCTGAAAAAATCTATCTATCACTTCTAAAAGATTTTTGCTCACAAGGTGGTTCCTAAATACCACCTATCTCTATAAGGTAGATCCGCCGGTATTAGACAATCATAATATAAAGTTTTGGGCCTAATTTTAAATTTTATTAATTATAATATAATTTTTTTTTTCTTTTTTTTTTTTTTTTTAAATTAACCTTTAAAGTTTAACTAATTGCCCCATTTTTTTTAAGTTTCTTTATTGTTAATTTATACCTAATTTTTATAGTTTTGTTTGTCAAATTAAAAAATCAAATTTAATAATAGTTTTTTTTGTAACATAATAATAGTTTAATTTCGATCACCAAATTTTCAAAGATAAACCGCCCCCTCTCACCAACATATTAATTCTATTTTGACTTTATATTGGCTCATAAAAAGACTTAATTTTAAAAAGCTTTTATATTGGTCCTATTTGGTTGGCGCGAATGGCTTATTTAAAAAAAAAAAAAAAATCTTTTTCTTTTTAGCATATAAGAGATTAGTTGTACTATCAAATATTTTTGAAAGATTAATCCCCAAATAGGGATAGGGCTCATTACGGCTTGAAAAATGGTCAGAGAACATGTTTAAAATGTTTAGTCCAGGTCCGGGTCGGTCCGATCTAGTCCAACAAAGCATAATAGTCGATCAAACCGGAATGGACCGGATCAAAGACAAAATGTGTGGAAGAAGGTGGACCGAGGACACCAGTCCAGTCGGTTCTATTCGATCCGGTTTTTTGGTTCGCTGCGCCGTGCTTAGCCGTATCCCAGATGGTGAAAATAGTTATAGATTTACCAATATTTATAAATTTATATTTTAAATGTTTTTTTTTTATTATTGTTTTATTATTTTAACTCCTAAGCTAATTACATATTTACATGCGTAGAAGACTTTTATTTCGGGAGGTGATTTGCACACTTTTTATATTGACTGAGACACTCATTTTACAAATATTCAGAGCACATTATAAACACTATACAACTATGTTATGCACAAAATAGAGTGTCCCAATCAAAACCATGAGTGTGCAAATTAATTTTTTTTTTCACATGCGTAGAGAAAACTAAAGTAAAAAGTTTAGATAATCAAGTAATTAATTGGAAATCATGGTTTTTACTTTTTAGATAATGTGAAACTAAGCTTTGGTTGCTGTCCTGTTTAGATATTCACATAAACCAAAGACCGCGTCTATTAGGTTTCCTCGCACATTATATTTAACAAAAACAAAAAACAACCTAAAAATTTAGTTTATCACACTTTTGCTCATCACAGTTCAATCAATATGTCGAAAACAGTTAGAGAAACTGCAGTCGGCATTGATATTGGAACAACATACTCATGTGTTGCTGCATGGTTTGATAAGCACAACCGTGTTGAGATCATTCCTAACGAACAAGGTAACAAGGTTACACCATCCTGCGTTGCTTGGAATGGCACGCAACTCATGGTTGGCGAGGCTGCCAAAAATCAAATCCGCAGGAACCCTAATAATACTGTTTTCGGTAAGTCTGTAGAGTATGCTATGTTTATTGTCTTTTGATATCCAGTTTTTTTAGTATGTGGACTTCCTTAAACTTCAGTTTTGTTTAATAATTTTCAGATGTTAAACGTTTAATGGGAACCAGATTCAGTGATGGTAGAGTGAGGAAGGATATTGAGTCATCATGGCCTTTTAAGGTAACTGAAGGGTCTGGAGAAAAACCAATGATTGTATTTGAACACGAGTCTGAAGAAGAAAAGAGATTCTCACCTGAAGAGATATCTGCTATGATTCTAAAGAAACTCAAAGAAGCGGCTGAAGCATACCTTGGAACGACAGTTACGAATGCTGTGATTACCGTTCCTGCATATTTCAGTGACCAACAACGACAAGCAACCAAGGATGCGGGTGTGTTGGCTGGCCTTAATGTCATGCGTTTGATTAATGAACCAACATCGGCAGCAATTGCCTATGGTCTAGATAAGAGCGCTGATATAAACTGTCCTAAGGAGAAAACTATCTTGATATTTGATATGGGTGGAGGAACGTTTGATGTGTCTCTTCTCAATATTAGCAAAGATGGCACCATTACTGTTAAAGCAGTGGGTGGTGACACTTATCTGGGTGGCGAGGATTTTGACAAGGCTATGGTAAGTTATTGTGTCCAAATGTTCAAGAAGAAAGAAAAGAAGGATGTGAGTAAGAATGCAAAAGCAATGATGAAGTTGAAAGTGGCATGTGAGAAAGCAAAGAGGGATTTGTCGTCAACAACTTTAACAGCAATTGAAGTTGATTCCTTGTATGAAGGAATTGATTTTTCGATTAAGTTCTCTAGGGCAAAGTTTGAGGAGCTAAATAGTTGTTTTTTTGAAAAGTGCATTGAGCATGTGAAGAGTTGTTTGAGAGATGGGAATATGCATAAGAACAACGTTGACGATGTCGTTATTGTTGGTGGGTCAACACGGATTCCCAAGGTTCAACAAATGCTGATGGAATTCTTCAACGGGAAACCACTTTCGAAGAGCATTAACGCGGATGAAGCTGTTGCTTATGGTGCAGCAGTGTTGGCAGCAAATTTGGGTGGTAAAGGGAATGAAGTTGTGCGGGATTTGATACTCTTAGATGTAACCCCTCTTTCACTTGGCATTTGGAAAAATGTAGATGATTTGAGTGGAGACGATATGGGTATCTTGATTCCCAAGCACACACCCATACCCACTGTTAAGGAGCGTATTTATCTTACACATGTTGACAACCAAGCAACTATGACAATCAAAGTATATCAGGGTGAGAGTGGCAAAACGAAAGAAAACATCTTGCTTGACTCCTTTGTTCTTCATGGTATTCCTGCAGCCCCTAAACATGAACAGAAGGTAAAGGTGTGTTTTAACATAGATGCCAACGGAATCCTTGATGTTTCAGCTGAGGTGATATCAACAGGTAAGAAGAGCACTATAAGGATTGCAAAGTGTACGTGAAAAGTTGGATTGCTAAAAGAAGATAATACACAGGATAATACAAGTGCATTTTAAAACATATTTTCATAATATGTTTTAAAATTTTCATATGAACCTATGTACGTGAAAAGTTAGATTGCCTAATTGGATAACTATGTAGTTCACGCTTTCTATTTGGGTTTTCCGCATTCAACATTTTAGTTTAATTTGTTTCTCTGACTTATCACATTTTTATTATGGAGAAATATGTCATTTTTATTATGGAGAAATATGTCATTTGTGTGTTTAGCAGTGAAGCAACTATGAATCAAAGATACACATATTAGATACACAAAGTTAAAATTTTCTTACAGGACTAAAAGCATTCAGTTTGTGGTGTTATTGAGAATTAAGAATGTTAACCACAAAAACAACACATTCTGTAGCCATCCGGTGAAACCTTATTTGAAAGAAGTACGTGTTGATTGCTAATGGTGAGGATTTCATTGTTTATATATGAAGCTTGCTTTAGTAAAATAATGACCAAATGCTGTCATAAATTTGCAGCCACAGGAATCTAAGGATGGTTTTGACAAACTTTTCATTTATGGTAATAACGAGTTTGACAAATTTTTCGGTTCGGTTATGGTTTTAGTAATCCAAACCGAAAACTAAATTCAAATATATATATATATATATATATATATATATATTTATATACAAAATATCTATTAAACTAAAATACATCGTTGGTCTCTAAACTTGTTCTTGCGCATCACGATGGGACAAAGTTTGGCGTTATCATCGCTGGAGGTCCAAAACATGTGTTTTATACTCTAGACTAGTCCCTTGACCAGGATTGCCATAGTCAACATGAATTTTCTGGCTTTACATCGAGGGTATAATAGACCATTCACAATTTTAACCCAACCTTCAACCCAGGGACCAAATGTGATTATGCCTACTAGCCGTTTCTTCCCTGATACGCTAGCATTTAATTTCGCGCGAACCAATACACCCACCCAATACCAATCATAATAACACCCTTATCCAGAAACGATCAACTGAAAATCAAAATCCGAATCTAAATCCTCATTTCCAGAACTCAAAAGACCAACCCAACTTCCAACAATACCATGTCGATCGATCGTATTAGCAACATGCCAGATATAGTGATCAGTAACATTTTGAATCGGTTGCCTTTGTTAGAAGCGGTGAGAACCTCAAGTTTAGCGCGAAACTGGAGGTATAAGTGGACTTTGCTCACCGATGTCATAGTTGATGAGGATTTCTTTTATTATTTAACATATGAGTTTGATGGGAGGCTTGTTACTAGACTCTTAAATCGGCTTATGGGTCCAATAAGAAAGTTTGTCTTCTTTGTAGAGCCAAGATCAATGCTTGGAAGAGACGACTTTCATTATGAAGAGATTAGTGATTGGCTTTTGTTTTTGGCTCGGCATGGAATTAAGGAGCTGATTATTACAAACTGGTATGGTGAACGAGTTACATTCCCAACCCAACTTTATTCTTGTAGGGAGTTGAAACATCTGGTACTTCATGTTTGTGCTATGGCTACTTTGGAATATTTTCATGGCTTTCCAAATCTATTGAGCTTAGAATTGATTCATGTCACTTTTCTAACTGGTACAGTTTGGGAGTTTATTGCTGGTTGTCCCTCACTTGAGTCTCTTAAAATGAATCGTCCTACTACAAACGAGATGAGACTATGGGATATTGCAAAACTTAGGAATTTGAAGAAGTTAGATTTGTCATTCGGTCTTTATAATGTTGTGACGACAATCACAACATCCGATATCTTTCACCTAATAAGACTTCAAAATCTTGAGACCCTTACATTGGATTTTGATGATTGCACGGTAAGAACAATTTGAGTTTTACACTTATAATTTTACAATGTTAAATAAATGTGTAACAGTAATGAAATTTAATCTGTTAATACAAATAAGCCGTAAAAATGTTTATTTATATTTTACGATCTTTTAATGTTTTTTCGATAACAAACGTAAAATCATTTTAACAAAACAAATAAAATTAGTAAATGGTTTGAGCCAATAGTTTACTAACATACTTATACTCTCATATAAATCACCCAACAAGTAATAGTGCTTTCATGATTTAATAATATGTACAACAACTAGTGTTTACATATTGGGTAGATATATACATACTTAGTATGTATTATAATGGGTAATAGAATGGGTAGAAGTTTAAGTATTTAACCCATTGACTTAATAAATTGAATGTAGTTGGGTAAAACCCAAAGTCCATGACCCATACCTATGGAGCATATCCCATGACCCATTGCATGACATCATGCATAAGTTATAATGGGTATTATCCATGACCCATGGAGCTAACCCATAACCAATGGACTAGATACACTGCATCTTCTAGATACATTGTATCTACTTGAATACCCATGGTCCAAAGCCTAGGACCCATGACCCATGACCCAAAACCCATGGGCAATGAAGAGCGTCTCACGGATCCCTAATATTACACTAGACGGATCCCTCAAGCAAGGGATCCGTGGGACAGTAGCATAATTTTGTCTATAATTAGTGAGCCATTTATTTATTGTAACTCACCCCTTTCACACACATTTTCTCTTAGTGTTGTAAACTTTCTAACCTCAGATCCAAGTGATCTTTCTATGTAGTTTTGTAATTGTGTGATTCTCTAGGTTCCTCTTAAAGGCGAGATCACCACATCTTGAAGTCGAGCAAGCTCAAGTCCATGGGTTGCCAAGCTTTGTCATCATCAAGACTACTCATGGTATCTTGTTGATAGTTCTTTCCTTTCTCATTAGAAGTGTTGTGTCAAAAAGATAGGTGAAAGATGTCTAAAGAGTCAAGACGAAGACATTAGTGAAAAGTTTCAAAAAGTCATATTGAAGGCATTAGTGAAAGGTGCCAAAGATCCGTGTCAAAGACATTAGTGAAGGGTGCCGAGGTCCGTGTTGAAGGCAATAGTGAAGAGTGCCTAGAAGTCCAGTCAAAGGCATTAGTGAAGGGTGCTTAGAAGTCGAGTCAAAGGCGTTAGTGAAAGATGCCTACGGTGTACATTCGACATGGTGTGTCGATGTACAAGATAGATTAGTAATGGGTCAAAGGATATTGATATCCTTGTTGATATTGTCATAAGGAGTGGATCTCCTTTGGGATAGGATTTGTGTAGTGTTGGGTTGTAGTTCCTCCTTTGTAATGGAACTCGGTATCAAGCCTTGTACCGGATAAAGTGTAGGCGACGTTGTGATAGGTTTGGTTCTACCTCGTGGAAGAACCCGGTGTCTAGCCTTGTACCGGATAAAGAGTAGGCGACGTTGTGAAGGCTTCTCCGCCACAAAGAGTTTGTGTTGTGTAGTGATTACGAACTCTCGAGTAGGTGACTCGGGGAGTGGAGTAGGGCAAGGAAGGTGTCCTTGTAGCCGAAACACTATAAATACTCGTGTTGTGGTTTTGTGCTTCTTACTCTTTATCTTAGTCTTATATATTCATATGCTTATCTATCAACATCCAACACACATGTTTAAATAGATTGACATAAATCGATCTAAATAGTTTAAAACCAAGTTTTAATTGGGAAAACTATTCAACCCCCCTTCTAGTTTTCCACAATTGGTACCAGAGCTTCGTTACCAAGTTTTTAAAGTATATTGTACCTTAAAAACTTGACATGATCCGTGTATAATTGAAAACTACAAAGAAGGTCTTTTACATAAATAAACATCATGTCTTAAATGTTGATGGTGTGACTCCCAGAACAGGGTTAGATAATCAATGTCAGCAGAAACAAACAACAAGTCAGCAGAAACAAATACCACTAGGTGGTTACCGGATATCACTTGGAATCGTGTGATCACTTTCCAAAGTAAACTATTCGACCCTAATGCCTGGGTTACACGAATATCTACTTGGGATAAGACTAAATGCAGTTATAGAATTAGGCACAATTCAATAACCCTTGTGCTTATAAGTGTTAATCGTTTTCTATGTGTCTTTCATGCATAATCAGATCTCCTATTTATAGGAGTTTACTCTAAGCTAATCAAATGGAATTATGAGTATTAATCGGCCCATTAATAGCCTCATAATTATCCCCATTATTGCCGTTAGTGGTTACATGACCAATTAAACGTGGTCATTAAGCAATTGAAACTGCCACTTGAATAGGTCAAAACCGTTACAAGCAGTACTTTCATTAGTACTTTCATAGTGCTATCAGTGGATACACTGCTTCAGTGGAATCCACAAGCTTCAGTGGAAAACACAAGCTTTAGTGGAAACACTGCTTATCAGTGGAAATCACAAGCAGTACTTTCCACAAGCAGCACTACTTTCTACTAGCACTACCAATACAAACCACTACAAGAGTCAGGGTGTTCATGGACCTTATGGGTGTACACTCCGTACCTCCTAACCCATTACAAGGTGTGAACTAATCCCACAAGTGCACTAAATTTTCCAACAATCCTCCCCAAATTTAGTTCACTTCCTTTGCATGAAAAATAAACATCAAGCAAAACATGTGCATAAATGAAAATGTCCTGAGGATTGAATTTCCATCTTAGTAAATTACACGTTCAAATATTCGAGAATTAGGGTGTTCTAAGAATTGAACCCTTCAACCCATTTGAATACTTGAAGATAAAATACACACAAGTTTTCAAACACTTAAAAGCTCCTGACACTATACAAGCCATGTGTCCATATCCAAATTCATAAATGTTGTAAAAGCTAAAAGTCCAAAGCTTCCTGAAGCGGCAAAACTTCAACATTTACATAGGTGGTTCCTCTTTAATCATGCTCCTGCCTAGCACTTTTTCAAAGAAAATTAACCATTGAGAAGTAAAGACTTCATCCTCATTTTAGCAGGTTCTGAGCACAACCTTGGGATGTAAATAAAACATGTGCTCTATTCCACTGAATGTTTAGCTTTCCACATTGAACTCAGCTCCCAAGTTTCCTCAGGAGGGAGTTGGGTGTCCTAGCATTCAGTGACTAAGTTGGACTTAAACCCATCCCTTTAGCAGACTTTATAACCAAGTCTCTAGCCAGACCCTTCGTCAAGTGATCAACTAAGTTCTGTTGAGATCTCACAAACTCTATAGATACCACCCCATTCATGATAAGCTCACGAATCATGCTATGTCTGACACCTAAGTGTCTAGACTTACCATTGTACATCTGGCTATAAGCCTTAGCCAATGTAGCTGCATTATCACATCGGATAGAAATAGGTGCTATAGGTTCAGGCCACAATGGAATCTCAAGAAGCAAGTTTTTCAACCATTCAGCTTCTTTACCAGTAGCTGCTAAAGCCACAAATTCAGATTCCATTGTTGAACTGGTGATGCAAGTTTGCTTCTTGGATGCCCAAGAAATTGCACCTCCACCAAGTAGGAATACCTAGCCACTGGTAGACGAATTGTCTTCAGTGTTACTGATCCAACTTGCATCAGTGTAACCTTCCAACACTGATGGGTAACCAGTATATGAGAGACTGTAATCCATAGTTCTCTTTAAATACTTCAGTACCCTTTGAACTGCTTGCCAGTGATGAGCACTAGGATTACTAGTATACCTGCTCAATTTTCCCACTGCAAAACCAATATCAGGTCTTGTACAAGTCATGGCATATATCAGGCAGCCAATTACCCTAGAATACTCAAGTTGAGATACAGCCTTGCCATGATTAGGCATCAGCTTCTCACAAGTATCCATAGGTGTACTCACTGGAGTACAATCAAAGTAATTGAATTTCCTCAACACCTTCTCAATATAATGAGACTGAGAGATAGAAATTCTTTTACTTTCATGTTTAATCCTTATACCAAGGATAACATCAGCCTCCCCCATGTCTTTCATGGAGAACCTTGATGACAAAAATTCCTTTGTCAGGTCAACCTGATTTAGGTCAGTGCCAAAGATCAGCATGTCATCAACATATAGGCAAATGATGACTCCTTTACCAGATTCATCAAATTTGCTATATACACATTTGTCAGCTTGGTTAAGAACATAACCACTGGACAAAACCACTTCATCAAATTTTTGATGCCATTGCTTAGGTGCCTGCTTTAGTCCATAAAGAGACTTAATCAGTTTACACACCTTGTTTTCATTGCCAGGCATGATGAAGCCCTAAGGTTGGTTCATATAAACCTCCTCATCCGATTCACCATTCAAGAAAGCTGTCTTCACATCCATCTGATGAATAACCAGATTGTGAATAGATGCCATAGCAATCAGCAGTCTTATGGTACTGATACAAGCCACAAGGGCATAAGTATCAAAATAGTCTATCCCTGACTTTTGTTTAAAGCTCTGAATAACTAGTCTAGCCTTGAACTTTTCAATAGTTCCATCTACTTTCATTTTCCTTTTGAAAATCCATTTGCAACCCAGAGGCTTGCAACCTGGTGGTAGATCAACCAACACCCAAGTGTTGTTCCCCATGATGGAATCCATCTCATCATTGATTGCTTCTTTCCAGAAAGCAATATCCTGGGACTTCATTGCTTCTTCAAATGTCTTGGGATGATCCTCAACAATGAAGCAATAGGAGTATTGGTTTGAGACCTCATCCCTTGTTCCTTCAACTAAGTATAGTTGAAACTCAGGTCCAAATGACTTTGGAGTCCTGACCCTTTTGCTCTTTCTAAGCACAGGTTCAGGTTGTTGAACCACAACCTCATCAGGTACACCAGTGTCATGAGTTCCATTAGGAATCCTCATACTTGGTCTAGGGACTGATGAGAATCTATTCTCATCAAAGTTTGCATCCCTTGATTCAATTATGGAGTTAACTGAAACATATTCATTAGGTTCAATAACATAAAACCTATAAGCCTTAGAATGCTCAGCATATCCAACAAAGATGCAATCAATGCCTCTTTCACCAAAAGTTTTCAACCTTGGATCAGGGAGTCTTACAACAGCCCTACAACCCCCGACCTTGAGATAATTCAGGTTGGGTTTCCTTTTAGTCCAGAGTTCATAAGGGGTAACCTTGTTCCTTTTGTTGGGAACCCTATTTAGCAAATAGCAAGCTGTTAGCATAGCTTCACCCCAGAACCCTTGACTCAGTCCTGAATAGGACAACATGGAATTAACCATCTCCTTCAGCACCCTATTTTTCCTTTCAGAAATACCATTTTGCTGAGGAGTATAAGGGGCAGTTGTTTCATGGATTATACCAACAGACTGAAAATACAGAGTATCCATGTACTCACCTCCCCTATCAGTCCTTAATCTTTTGATCAAACACCCAAGTTGTAATTCAACTTCAGTTTTAAACACTTTGAGTTTATCTAATGCTTCATCCTTGGTATGTAACAAATAGACATAACAAAATCTAGAAGCATCATTAATAAACGTCACAAAGTACTTCTTATTCCCCAAAGAAGGAGTGACATGCAAATCACACAGGTCACTGTGTATTAACTCCAAGAGCTTAGTCTCACGACTAACACCCTGAAAGGGTTTCTTGGTTATCTTGGTCAACATGCAAGTTTTACACTTTTCAGTGTCCATGTCAAAGGCTGGGATCAACCCATCCTTAGACATATCTTGCAACCTTTTATAATGAACATGGCCAAGTCTAGCATGCCACAGGGTAGAGACAGTCTGGTCAGTGGTGGTCACACAGGCTGAATTTACATTATCAGTGGAAATAAATACACTATCAGTGGAAATATTAAGCCTGAACATTTGATTACATAAATAACCAAAACCAATAAAAACATCATGCTTAGAAAGCACAAATTTATCAGACTCAATAACTTGTTTATAACCATGATTATTCAAAATACTACTTGAAACCAAGTTCTTCCTGATATCAGGAACATGAATAACATCAAACAAAGTTACAATCTTTCCTGAACTAAACCTAAGATCTACACAACCACGACCATGCACCAAGGCTGTTGACTCATTTCCCATGTGAAGAATAGAACCATCATTCAGTGACTCATAAGTCTTGAACCATCTTCTATCTTTACATACATGAACTATTGCTCCAGAGTCAACCCACCACGCAACATCATCATCCTGCACATAATGAGATTCAGATACATATGTAACATAATAAATCTGAAAAGACTTATTAACCATATTCTGACCTTTCAGTGAGTTGGAAGAACCACCACTCCCTGAACCATTAGTGCCTGATCTATTGGCTTTACCACCAAATTTAACACCCTTGCAGTCCCTTTTAATGTGACCAGTCTTGCCACATTTCCAACAAGTAGGTGTTGCCTTTTTGTTAGGATTTGCCCTTGTGTTATCATGATATTTGCGTTTGCCTTTGTTGTCATTGTACCTGGTGGAGTTGTTATGCTCCACCATATTGAAAACAGATGGTCCAGTAGCATTGCTACTCTTTGGCTTGTCATTATCCTGCACCTTGAGAGATTCCTCAATGCGCAGATGACTGCCCAACTCAACCAGAGTTAACTCCTCTTTCTTATGTTTCAAGGTATGCTTGAAATCTTTCCAAGAAGGAGGAAGTTTATCAATAACACAAGAGACTTGAATAGCCTCATCCATGTGCATATTGTGTTGTGTAAACCTTCCAAGTATTCCAAGAAGTTCATTGTATTGTTCCATAACTGGCCTTGAATCAGTCATTTTGTAATTTGTGAAATTACTAACAAGGAACTTCTTACTTGATGCATCCTCAGCCATATATTTGGCATCCAAGGAATCCCACAGTTTTTTGGAAGATTCAAAGTTCTGATAAATATCAAACAGAGAATCAGACATACCATTGAGAATTAGACCTCTGCATATGTAGTCATCATTCTCCCATTTGCTCCTTCTCCTAATCTGCTCCACAGTAGCATCATCCCCATCATCAGGAATAGGAGTAGTCAGCACATAAACCACACTCATGCTTGACAGCAAGAAGTGCATCTTCTTCTGCCACCTCCTAAAGTCCACCCCTTCAAACTTGTCCAGCTTGGCAAAGTTTGAAGCCATGTGTTTCATTGAAGCAGTAGCCATTGATTATAACAAAATAGTTTACTTTGATTGTTGGTGGTGTGACTCCCAGAATAGGGTTAGATAATCAATGTCAGCAGAAACAAACAACAAGTCAGCAGAAACAAATACCACTAGGTGGTTACCGGATATCACTTGGAATCGTGTGATCACTTTCCAAAGTAAACTATTCGACCCTAATCCCTGGGTTACATGAATATCTACTTGGGATAAGACCAAATGCAGTTATAGAATTAGGCACAATTCAATAACCCTTGCGCTTATAAGTGTTAATCGTTTTCTGTGTGTCTTTCATGCATAATCAGATCTCCTATTTATAGGAGTTTACTCTAAGCTAATCAAATAGAATTATGAGTATTAATCGGCCCATTAATAGCCTCATAATTATCCCCATTATAGCCGTTAGTAGTTACATGACCAATTAAACGTGGTCATTAAGCAGTTGAAACTACCACTTGAATAGGTCAAAACCGTTACAAGCAGTACTTTCATTAGTACTTTCATAGTGCTATCAGTGGATACACTGCTTCAGTGGAATCCACAAGCTTCAGTGGAATCCACAAGCTTCAGTGGAAAACACAAGCTTCAGTGGAAACACTGCTTATCAGTGGAAATCACAAGCAATACTTTCCACAAGCAGCACTACTTTCTACTAGCACTACCAATACAAACCACTACAAGAGTCAGGGTGTTCATGGACCTTATGGGTGTACACTCCGTACCTCCTAACCCATTACAAGGTGTGAACTAATCCCACAAGTGCACTAAATTTTCCAACATTAAAAACACTTTTGTAGGATGTTGATTAGATGGCAACATTATACTTTTTATTTCTTGTTTTATCCTACTAAAATGCACTAACCTTTCTTGTCATTTTGCTTAGTTCATGTTTGTCAAGCCATAGGAATTCCTTGATAACAAGATTACCTTTCCTAAGAAGGTATCTTAATTATCATCTAGATCACAAATGAACCAGAGTTGTCTATTGACATTCTTTTGTCAAAAGTAGAAGACACTCATAACTACATTAGAGGTATGACTTTCTAATCTTTTATAAATAACATTAGCTTAGAATAAGTATGCTTACATAGGAACTTATATGATTATATTTTTACATACTCATGTATTACACGTAGCTTTGTTAGGAAACTTTTCCTGCATACGTGTTACTTTTTCCGTCAATAGTCTAGGTTTATAAACATGTGTTTTTATTTCTACTTAATCCAAAAATCAAATCTTTCTAATAATAAAACAAAACACAAATCTCAAAAATTCCTCCTTCCCCATAAAACCTTCTTCCGCTTGTCAACTCCACCAAACCCTCATTTTTTAAATCTTCCACTTTCAAAAATTACCTCTCATTCAAACTTTATCCTCCTTCTTCATCTCATCACATCTCAAATCAAAACCAAGGAAGAACTTCATCATCATGGTTTACATCGCCTTCATGATCACCCCCTTGACACTCATCGCTCTCGTGTACCCCATGATCAAGTTTTCTCATGGAGACATGCACTTTGTGTTGTTAATCTACATTGGTGTTATATATCCAATCCTTTGTATCTTTCTTAGCATTGAAATGAAATATTACTAATGTTTTAGTTTATCTAGTTTACTTTTCATAATGTGTTTGTCATTTCTTTTATTTCTTGTCTTTCGTACATTTGGTCTTGAGATACCTTAGAAACCTACAATGCATGCTTAACTAAGTAAATATTGGCTAAAATACACTTCTTTTATAAAAACCTAAAAGATGCAAAATACACTACAGATCCACGGATCCCTATAGTTTAACTAGCCGGATCCCTCTAGGAAGGGAACTGTTGGGATATAAAAAGACAAAGTACTGAAGAAAGTCAAAGTGCTAAAGAAAGTCAAAGTACTGCTTAATGAAAGTCAAAGTACTGCTCAACATCAAAGTACTGCAAACAAAAGAACTGCTATATCGTTTATGGAAAGCTTTGTAATTCTAGAATATTCTTAGTTTAGTTTAGTATTACTTGTCGTACAAGGATTGTAATTGTAAATCGACTAGGGTATTCCTTATGCCTATAAAAGGACCTCTAGATTGGCATTAGAGGTACGAATGCATACGCAACATTAGAGAATATTAGAGTTTACCAAGTTCGATATTAGAGTTATTAGGGTTGTTAGTGAATCTGTGTATCAAGCAGGTTCAAAGTATTAATAAAATCGTTGAAGTTTAAAGTTATTTTCTTAGCTTTATTGAAGTAGTTTCCGCATACTTAGTAGAGCAATATCATTGTTTCATTGTTAGTAACTTAGGATTTATCTGAGGTTGCTAAGACCTTACAAGCTACATAGCTAGTTTGGTCAGAGTATATCGATCCAACAAGTGGTATCAGAGCTTGTGTGGAAACTCTGATTAAGAAGAAACCCTTAAAAACGATTTATATACTAACCCTAAAGATGTCGACTGAAGCTGCACCACCCTCATCCATCACCTCACTCAGAATTCCTCTCATCAAGAAGGGATAATATGATCTTTGGAGCATGAAGATGAGGTAGTACATTGCTATTACAGACCATGCACTGTGGAATGTAATTGTCAATGGTAATGAAGTTATTGAAGAACCTGTAGAAGTTCCTGGACAACCTAAACCACCTAAGCCTATCTTGCCAGCAACTACAGTAAGAAATCAAGAAAAGGCTCTCAACATACTGTTGTCTGCTATTCTTGATGGTCCCCTACTCAAGTTCCATGATGCTAAGGATGCAAAACAACTATAGGCTGCTCTCAAGACAAGATTTGGAGGTAATGATGCTTCCAAGAAGATGCATAGAAATCTGTTGAAGCAACAGTTTGAAACATTCACTGTTGGTGAAAGAGAAGGTCTTGATGCTGCCTATGACAGATTCCAAAATCTCCTTAGTATGCTAGAGTTATACAAAGCAGAAGTATCTGCTGAAGATGCAAACCTGAAGTTCTTAAGAAGTTTGCCATCCGTATGGCATGTGATTGCTACTATGATCAGAGGACAACCTGGTTTGGACACTATGGACTTTGATGATCTTTACAACCACTTAAAGGTGTATGAGCATGAGATGAATGGCCAAACAAGTTCAAAATCTCACAGCATTGCTTTTGTGTCTTCTGAAAATAGAAGCAGTACTTCCACTAAAATACTGCTTATCCTGCTCAAAGTACTGTTGGTGATAAACAGCATATCTACACAACCATGACTACCCCCACCTCATCACCACCAAACACCATCCACTCTGATGAAGTTGTATGTTCATTCTTCGCTCAGCAAGCCACTTTACCTGTTACTTATGAAGAAGATTTGTCACAAATTGAAGAGGATGCTCTTGAAGAAATTGATATAAGGTGGCAAGTTGCTATGATCACTGCTAGGATCAAGAAGTTCATGAAGAAAACAGGAAGAGGCATTACTTCAAACCCAAACAGGGTATAACATTTGACAAGTCCAAGATTGAATGCTTTAATTGTCAAAGAACTGGACACTTTGCAAGAGAATGCAAGTTTGCTAAATATCAGGCATATAGAATGATTGAGAAACCCAAGCTTGAACTAAAGAAAACTCCTATTACTGAAACAAAAGCTTTGGTTGCTCAAGAAAATCTATCAGAGGTTGACTAGAGTGCTGAATTTGATGATGAACCAGTAACCTACTCTATGGTCGCAGTGGAAGAGTTTGATTGGAGCAAAACTTTTGATGAGGAACCAGGATTTGCTGCTTTGGGATCAAGAGATGGTCTTGGAAGCTTTGATTGGAGCATGGAAAGTGAAGAAGAACCTGTTCTGCTCGCTATGGTAGCTACTTCACCAAGTTCACCCACTATCTCTGAGGTATGCTCTAAGTGTAATGATTTTTTATCAAAAAGTGCTTAAAGATTATGTAACTGAAAGAGATAATTGTAGAAGGGCTAGGTTTGAGGTAGCTGGTTATCAAATAACTTTAGAGTCAATGGAAGCCAAAATTATAACTCATGAAAATAATGAAATGGCTTGGGCAGAAAAATATGAGCAACAGGATTATCAATTAAAATTAAGTGAATGGAAGTTAGGATGTAAGGTTTCTGAACTTGAAAAGATGACTAAAGAAAGGGATGAATTGTTAGAAAAATTTGCTGCTTGGGGATAATCTGGCCTTTCACATGTTAGTTTTGTTGAAAACAGAAAAGAGCACACAAAAAACTGGCCTAGGTTTTGGTATGGATTTTAGTAGCACAGAAGAGAACCCACCTAGTGATAAGAAACAACTTTATTCAGAGGAGATAACAACTAGTGATGATGAACTCATTAGCTCAGAAGAGAACACATCTAGTAATGAGGAATCAATTAGTCAAACACCTCCTGAATTTAAGAAAGACAAGGGTTATCATGCAGTCCCTCATCCCACTAGTAGTTTTCAACCACTTAGGACAGATGTTTCTTGTTTTGGAGTAGACAATTTAGAGTTTAGGAAAAAGCTTACTGGTCAATCTAATTCAGTTCCATCTAGTTCTGAAACCCCAAAAGAAACAGTTGAAAAACCTAAGGATGATAATGTTAAGAGTCAAGCAGTACCTTCAACTCAGAGTACTGCTAAACATTCAGCAGTACCTTCAAGAAAAACTTTTCAAAATACTGCTAAAACTTTTTGGGATAATCATGGTCAAAATAGTTTTCATCATTCACCAAAAAGTCAGATTAGGTTTGGTCATAGAACTAAAGGAAGAAATTTTGGGAGTATGGGTCAAAAATTGTGTTTTGTTTGTTATAGTCCTGATCATTTGATTAAGGACTGTGACTTTCACTCAGAATATCTAAGCAAATTCCCAAAGACCAGCTCTACCAACCATAAGCCAAGGGAGAATAAACCAGTCTGGAATCACTCACATAGGGTTAACCACAACAACTTTTCAAAAAACTATAGGTACCCTCACCAGAGAAGATCTTTTTCAAAACCACCAGTACCCTCAAGCACTTTTCAAGGTACTGGTAAGCCAAAAGTTTCTCAAGCATTACCTTCTCAAAGTACTGCTAGGTTTTCACCTAATCAAGGTACTGCTAGCACTTTTTAGAATGGAAGCCCTAGGAGATCTAATTATTATCAATCTAGAAGGCGTTACACCTCAAAAAGAGTATCTAGATCAAAGAACTCTACACAAAAAGTTAAAACCAGCTGGATTAAGAAAGAAAGTAGTGATGGGGAACAAACAGTACTTTCAGTAAGTAAGAGTGAAACAAAGAATTTTGTTGAAAATAATAAAGAGAATTTTGATGAAAAAGAGAGTTTTGTTGAAAAACCAACACAAGTTTTGGAACAACCAAAGATAATTGATCATGTGCTTAAAAACAGTGGAGATTACATACTTAAAGAATTTAATTATGTCACTCCACAAGGGGAACACAAGTCAGTAATAGCTTGGGTTCCTAAAATTAACTAACTCTTTTATCTTTGTGCAGGGCAACCCAGAAGAGGAGCTTAAAGATCATTTAATTGTTGATAGTGGTTGCTCTGGAAGCATGACAGGAGACAAAGAGATTCTGTCAGATTTTAGATCTTATTTTGGAGGAAGAGTTGCATTTGGGAATGATCCTAGTGGAGGTAGAATTACTGGCAAAGGAACCATCAAGGCAGGAAGCATAGATTTTGAGAATGTTCGTTATGTGAAGGAGCTCAAGTTCAATCTTTTATCAGTCTCTCAGATCTGTGACAAGAAGCACCCTGTGTTATTCACTGACACATAATGTCTTATTCTTTCCCATAAGTTCAAGCTTGTTGATGATAACTTGGTAATACTGAGAGTACCAAGAACCAACGATGTGTACAGTCTGGATATAAAGAGTCTTAACTGTTCTGAAAGAGCAACATGTTTAGTAGCCAAGGCAACACTTGAAGAAGCACATCTATGGCATAGAAGATTAGGCCATGTGAATTTCAAGAATATCAACAAGTTGGTTAAAGGAAATTTAGTTAGAGGTTTACCTTCCAAAACATACAAGAATGATCATTTATGTTTGGCGTGCAAGAAGGGTAAACAACACAAAGCATCATGAATGAAGATTGAGGAAAGAACTATTAGAGAACCTTTAGAGTTGCTGCACATGGATCTGTTTGGACCTGTTTCTGTTGCAAGATTAAACAAAAAGAAGTACTGCTTAGATGTAATAGATGATTGTAGTAGATTTAGTTGGTTCTTGGGATTTAAAGATGAAACCTTTGATGCTATTCATGATCTTATAATAGCCCTTGTAAACCAATTGAGACTCAAAATAAGAGGTATTAGATGTATTAATGGGACTGAATTCAAGAACAAGTTTATGGATGAATTTTGTGCCAAGAAAGGAATCAAGAGGGAGTTTAGCATTGCTAGAACTCCACAGCAGAATGGTGTTGCAGAGAGTAAGAACAGAACCTTGATAGAAGCAGCCAGAACAATCCTTGCAGATTCCCTATTACCTATTCAATTTTGGGCTGAAGCTGTAAGTACAGCTTGTTATGTGTTGAATAGAGTATCAGTCACTAAACCTCATATGAAGACACCTTATGAGTTGCTTATGGGAAACAAACCTAACATACGTTTTATGAAACCTTTTGGACGTCCTCTGACTATTCTCAATACTATTGATTCTTTGGGAAAATTTGATGGCAAGTCATATGAAGGATACTTATTGGGTTATTGTACCAATAGTAAAGGATTTAGAGTGTACAACAAGGTCACCAAAAAGGTTCAAGATTGTCTTCATGTTGAATTTTTAGAAGATCAAGAAAATCAAAAAGGTAAAGGTCCTGATTGGATGTTTGATCTTGATGTTTTGACTCCTTCTATGAACTATGTTCCTGTTAGAGATGAGAATCAAGTTGTTCACAAAGAAGAAGATTTACAGTACATTGTTCATGGAGTCAATATTAGACCTGATGCTGTTCCTGATGAAGAACCTATAACTGTTGAGAAGGAGAAAAGTACTGATGAACCAAAATCCACTTTGTCTGCTGAGGATCAAGCTATTCAAGATGAACTTAATAGGATGCTTTTTCAAGAAACAATAGCACAATCTTATGAGGATGAACAAAAAAGAGCTTATGAAGAAGCAAAGCAAAAGGGTAAGTCTACAGATTCCCATCATAGCACTTTGGATCACAGTACTTTGGATCAAAGTACTACTACACCAATTAACAGTACTTCTGATGATTTGTATGATCCTAACATGCCTGGGTTAGAAGACACTGATGATGAATTAGATGATGAAGGTATTTTCTCAAATTCCAATGAAGGAGCTAATTTCACAAATTTGGATGATGATCTTGAAGTTCCACAGACTCCTACATTAAGAATTCACAAAGATCATCCTCCTGGTCAAATCATTGGACCTTCTACATCAGGGGTGCTCACAAGAACCAAAGCTAAAGGTTTCTCTAAACCACATAATGCTTTACTTAGCTTTGTGTATAAACAAAACAGGATGAATCATAAGGATCAACAAACGTGTTTATTCACTTGTTTTATCTCTTAAGAAGAACCCAAGAATGTAGCTCAAGCATTAAATAAAGAGAGTTGGGTTGAAGCCATGCAAGAAGAACTTCTTCAATTCAAAATTCAAGAAGTTTGGGTACTATGTGATCTACCAGATGGAAAGAAAGTCATTGGTACAAGATGGGTTTTCAGAGTTAAAAGAGATGAAAGAGGGAATGTCATCAAGAACAAAGCAAGATTAGTTGCACAAGGATATAGACAAGAAGAAGGAGTGGACTATGATGAAGTATTTGCTCCTGTAGCAAGGATTGAAGCCATTAGAATATTCCTTGCTTTTGCATCTTATATGGGCTTTCCTGTTTATCAAATGGATGTCAAGAGTGCCTTTCTTTAAGGCAAGATTACAGAGGAGGTCTATGTCAAACAACCTCCTGGTTTTGAGGATCCTGCACATCCAAACAAAGTCTTCAAAGTTGTTAAGGCTCTGTATGGCCTTCATCAAGCACCTAGAGCTTGGTATGAAAGACTCTCCACTTTCTTATTGCAACATGGTTACAGGAGAGGAGCAATTGATAAGACTTTGTTTATCAAGAGAGACAAGAAGGATATCATGCTTGTTCAAGTCTATGTAGATGATATTATTTTTGGAGCTACAAAACAGTCTATGATGAAATAATTTGAGAAGCTCATGCAACAAGAATTTCAAATGAGTTCCATGGGTGAATTAACTTTCTTTTTGGGGCTTCAAGTTAAACAATCAAAGGCTGGAATGTTCATTAGTCAAGACAAGTATGTCACTGACATTCTTAAGAAGTTTAACTTCGATGCTATGAAGCCTGTCACCACACCCATTAAAGCTATCAACTCATTGGGAAAGGATGAAGATGGACAAGCTGTAGATGTCAAGCTTTACAGATCAATGATTGGTTGTCTTATGTACTTAACTGCATCTAGACCTGATATCATGTTTGCTGTATGTTTGTGTGCGAGATATCAAGTTTCACCTAAGGTCTCTCATATGAATGCAGTCAGGAGGATTTTTAGTTATTTGAAACAACAACCTAAGTTAGGGTTGTGGTATCCAAAGGATTCACCTTTTCACTTGGAAGCTTTTTCAGATAGTGATTATGCAGGTGATAATTATGATAGAAGATCACCAACTGGAGGATGCCAATATCTTGGAAGAAGATTAGTTTCATGGCAATGTAAGAAACAAACCATTGCAGCAACATCATCCACTGAAACAGAATATGTTGCTGCTGCAAGCTGTTGTGGCCAAGTATTGTGGATGCAGAATCAACTCTTGGATTATGGATTCAATTTTAAGAATACTCCTATCAACATTGATTATGAGAGTACAATCTGCATTGTGAAGAATCCTGTTTATCATTCTAAGACCAAGCACATTCAGATCAAGCATCACTTTATTCGAGATTGTTATGAGCATAGGCCCATTAATGTTGTCAAGGTCTACACAGACGACAATGTAGCTGATCTACTCACAAAGGGATTTGATGTTTCAAGATTCAATCATTTAGTGGTGAGTATTGGTATGATTAACTATTAAGCTACATTTAAGGGGAGGACTTATTGGTTAGTTAGATAGTCCTATGCATTGTTTGAGAGGAGGCAATACAATGCTTTTTTGATGTTTTTGCAATTGTGAAGAAGAGGATGGAAAAGTACTGCTTATTGTTTATCTGAAAGTACTGCTGTGAACGTACTGCTTACGTGGAAAGCACTGCTAGTCTTGTCAACGTACTGTTCCAACGGTCAAAAGATGGGGTAAAATTCAAACAACGGTAACTGTATTAATTGGGCTGTGATTTTTTAAATCTTACCTATAAATAACTACCCTCCAATTTTCCCTCTCATCTTTATACTTATCAATCTTTTCCTTATTTTTCTCTTATTCACTATTCATCACACCATTTTCTCTTATAACAACATTCAATGGCAAATCGTAACACAGTTAGTAAGCATAACATGGTGGCTAACTTGGACAAAACACCATCCAACGTCTCTTTTCATGACATAATTGATTTCCTCACTGGATCATCAATCAATTATGCTCTTTTGGTCGAACCTGATGTTATTGAACCCTGGATTCAACAATTTTGGGAAACTGCTAGATCTCATATGGAAGATGATGAATCCTACATTCAGGCTAAGGTTGCTAGGAAAATTGTTAGAGTTAGTGAAGCTTCGATTAGGGAAGATTTATTGTTCGATGATGCAGAAGTGGCCATTCGTTTTGACAAACAAGTTCTTTGGGATACATTAAGGGATATTGGTTATGAAGGGTCTCTCACTGAAACAACTTTTAAGAAACCCTTATTCAGTCCACCCTGGAAGTACCTTGTTCATGTATTGCTTCATTGCTTAATTCCCAAGAGTACTTCATGGGAACAATTTGAATCAAATATCGCATCTGCTTTAGTAGGATTAGCTACCAATCACATATTTAATTTTTCCAGAATGATTTTTGATGGTATGCTATCTCATATCTCCAATGGTTCACCCTTCCTCATGTACCCAAGAGTTTTTTAAGTCTTCTTGAACAAACAACTTGAGGTTGTACCAAAACCTTCCAGCTTGCTACCAGTTGTAGTACTTCCACCAAAGGTATTCACCTTCATGGCTAGAAAGAGTGACAAATTCTCTGGGAGGGCTACACCATTAACAGCTCACATGATGGCGATAGTACAATAAGTTAGAGATGAAGCTACTGAAAGTGAAGATCATGAGCCTTCTATTTCTAGGGAAGGTACTACTTCTCAACGTACTTCTTCACCACAAGGTACTGCATCTCAACAAGATATTGCTCATGGGGATTCAGAACCAGAGGTGAACCCACCATCCTCTCCCAATGATTATACTTCCACAGATGGGTCTCAAACATTTGGAGGAGATGAGAGAGATATGGCTTCTGAGGGTCAAGTTCTGGATAACTATGCTTTAACAAGAGAGTTATTGAGGTTAAAGAAAGATTATGAAGCTCAAGCTGCACAACTGGTGAAATTGAACAATAAATTTAGAAGATTGAAGAACTTTGTCTGGACTTTAGTTCAACATCATAGGTTGTGGGTGAAGTCACAGAAGAAGAAAGGAAAGAAATTTAAGAAGACTTCAAAGGGCAAGAAGGTTCACAAGCAGTCTTCATTCCAATTGGGGAGGATATTGGAACAAGAAAATTTGAATGAAGATGTTGAACATTATGAAGAACCAGAGGTTGAACTTCAAAGTACTGAACCTCAAGGTACTGAAGTTCAAGTTAATATTCAAAGTACTGAGCCTACTGAGCCTCAAAGTACTGGTGTACAAAGTACTAGAAATCAAGGTACTGATGATCAAGGTGTTGCTCTTCAAGGAACATATAGACAAGAGCTAATTACACCAAGGACCCTAAATTTTGAAGAAGAAGCTGGTCCTTCAACAGTCTTACATGAAGAAGAAGCTGGTCCTTTTAGTCCTATCCAGCAAAAGGAGCACACTGCTAGTGATGATGAGACTGTTGCTTAGATATTGCAAAACTTGTCAAGACCAAGAGGTGTTAGTATCCCTGGAATTGAAGAACAACCTCAAGCTTCTCAACCTGCTTTAGATCCAAAGGATAAAGGAGAAGGTAAACTGGTAGAAACAAAGAAGAAGAAGAAGCTTACTTTGGCAGAATTGAGAGCTATTGAAGTGGCTAAGAATGAAGAAGCTGGTAGAAAGCTACAAGCTCAATTGGATGCTGAAGTTGCTATACCAGAAAATCCAGCTGTTATACCATAAAGACCACCTAGTATTGCTAAGGAAAGGAATGCTATGATGGCCTATCTGAAGGGTAGAGGATATACAGGTCTGCATAAATTGAAATATATAGAGATGAAAGACTTGTATGATGCTGTTAGAGAAGCTTATCAAAAGGAAGTGGCTGGTATTATTCCTTTTGATGATGAAAAGAAGAATGAGGATGCAAGTAAAAGAAGCTTAAAGAGAAAAAGAACAACTGGTGATGAACATCCATCAAAGAAGATAGAATTAAGAACAGATACAGTTGATGAGCTGAGGAATTATCTTAGAGTTGTAGATTTTGAGCATCCTAAGTCCAAAGATGTTGCAGTAAAGAAGTCTAAGATGTCTACATTTGAAGTTGTAGAATCAAAGGATGGAGACTATCTGATGTTCCATAGAGAAGATGAAAGCTTTAGAGTATTTAATTTGCTATGGGATATACTGCACATGACAGATAGAGAGGATCTGTTTCACCTATATCAACTAGTGAAAGAGTATTTTGAGCATATTCCTTCAATTGGAGTTGGCTTAGTCTTGCTGGGAGATCTAATAACTATCTGGGAGACAGAAGAGACAAGCACTGATGAAATCTGGCAAAATTAAGAAGTTTGGGAGATTACTAGCTGGAGATTCTTTGAAGAATCAAGAGTGCATGTTTTATAGTTAGAAGATGGGACCATGATTCACATGCTAGCAGAAAGAAGATATCCACTGACAAGAGATCTTTGATAATACAAGCACAGAGGGTGTAAAATAAATCTGAAGATAAAGACACAATCTTTCCTTGAAGACAAAGATGTTAAAAATACAGATACAAAGGAACTTGAAATCAAGCAAGTAGAATTCAAGTTAGGGGAGGATTGTTGGGATATAAAAAGACAAAGTACTGAAGAAAGTCAAAGTGCTGAAGAAAGTCAAAGTACTCATTAATGAAAGTCAAAGTACTTCTCAACATCAAAGTATTGCAAAGCTAAAGAACTGCTATATCGTTTATGGAAAGCTTTGTAATTCTAGAATATTCTTAGTTTAGTTTAGTATTACTTGTCGTACAAGGATTGTAATTGTAAACCGACTAGGGTATTCCTTATGCCTATAAAAGGACCTCTAGATTGGCAATAGAGGTACGAATGCATACGCAACATTAGAGAATATTATAGTTTACCAAGTTCGATATTAGAGTTATTAGGATTGTTAGTGAATCTGTGTATCAAGCAGGTTCAAAGTATTAATAAAATTGTTGAAGTTTAAAGTTATTCTTCTTAGCTTTATTGAGGTAGTTTCCGCATACTTAGTAGAGTAATATCAGTGTTTCATTGTTAGTAACTTAGGATTTATCCGAGGTTGCTAAGCCCATACAAGCTACATAGTTAGTTTGGTCAGAGTATATCGATTCAACAAGAACCGTGAGAACCGTGGAACTGGGAAACAGATTCTCATGCAACATAAAAATCTTGGAAGGGAACCATAACCCATGGACTAGATACATTGCATCTTCTAGATACATTGTATCTACTTGGATACCCATGGTCCAAAGCCTAGGACCCATGACCCATAACCCATGACCCAAAACCCATGGGCAATGAGGAGCGTCTCACGGATCCCTAGTATTACACTAGACGGATCCCTCAAGCAAGGGATCCGTAGGACAGTAGCATAATTTTGTCTATAAATAGTGAGCCATTTATTTATTGTAACTCACCCCTTTCACACACATTTTCTCTTAGTGTTGTAAACTTTCTAACCTCAGATCCAAGTGATCTTTCTATGTAGTTTTGTATTTGTATGATTCTCTAGGTTCCTCTTAAAGGCGAGATCACCACCTTTTGAAGTCGAGCAAGCTCAAGTCCATGGGTTACCAAGCTTTGTTATCATCAAGACTACTCATGGTATTTTGTTGATAGTTCTTTCCTTTCTCATTAGAAGTGTTGTGTCAAAGACATAGGTGAAAGATGTCTAAAGAGTCAAGACGAAGACATTAGTGAAAAGTTTTAAAAAGTCATATTGAAGGCATTAGTGAAAGGTGCCAAAGATCCGTGTCAAAGGCATTAGTGAAGGGTGCCGAGAGTCCGTGTTGAAGGCAATAGTGAAGAGTGCCTAGAAGTCAAGTCAAAGGAATTAGTGAAGGGTGCTTAGAAGTTGACGTTTGTGAAAGATGCCTACGGTGTACATTCGACATGGTGTGTCGATGTACAAGATAGATTAGTAATGGATCAAAGGATATTGATATCTTTGTTGTTGTTGTCATAAGGAGTGGATCTCCTTTGGGATAGGATTTGTGTAGTGTTGGGTATGTTTGGAATTAGAAAATTCCTTAGTGAAGAGTCGGTCACCCCAAATGTTATCTAGCTTAAGTTAGCTCGTAGACTTGTCGTTATTTACGTTATTAAGTTGTTTATTAGGTAGTTTGTAGCGTAGTTTAGTTTAGAGCAACACCGTGGAAGAAGGATGGGTCTTTACCCACTGTATACCTGATCCACAGGCCGATAGGAGGTCGTGTATTGTGTAAGTATAAATACCCCTTCCATCCATGGAAGGGGTGGTGCTTCTCATTCAATCTAATATTCCCTTTGTGTAAACCTCTAGCAAGAACACCCTCTCTCTCTACTAACTCTCTAACTATGGAAAACATGTATTTTGATCATCCAAGACCACCCGAATCATCAACACAATAATATATTCGATCCTGCAATTGGTATCAGAGCCAAGTTATTGTGTTGTGTTGATTTATTGTGGTGTTGGAATCTTGTGTTTACTGTTTTCGTACTTTATTGGCTGGAAATATTTTCCATTTATTATTTTGGTAAACTGGTTTTAACATGGTTCTTTTCATTCCTTTTTTGGTCCAAAAATATCATCCGGTCATTAAATGGTTTTAAATGGTTAAAACGTATGGTTTTGTGTCAAACTTGTCCAAACTGGTTTGTTGTTTTTATCAACTTGTTAGACATAATTTTTGGTACCATATCCGTGACATATCATGTGGTCTATTGGTCATATATGCTTGGTCAAAACTGTGGTCAAACTGGGTTGAAACAGTTTTTATGCTATTTTTTCTGGGTTTGTATGAGGATTGTTTGAAGATGGTCAGAAAATGGCATGAAAATCATGCTAGCGAGTTGCCCTTAAAAGATGTCCAGATACACTATTTTTCAAAGCGTGTTGACTATTGAGTCAACTGCTGCTAGCGACTTGTCTAAGTCTAGCGACTTTTACATGCTAGCGACTTGTACATGCTAGCGACTTGTTATGCTAGCGGCTTGTCCTAGACCTAGCGACTTGTCTTAGACCTAGCGACTTGACAGATAAAATGATGAAAAAGAAAGTCACTTAGCGACTTGTAAAAAGTTTCTAATCGTAGCGACTTGACAGTTTGACTCAAACCACATTCCTAAGACCACATCACCTAAATACCAAATACAACTTATGACCTCAGGATTATAACAATACCATCATCAGTCAACAATATCAAAATGAAAAAAAAAACATTCAGATCCGAACCAAAACCTTTCTTGACTCAACCAAATCCGAATATTACTTAACCTTCAACTAGACTCACTCCAAGACCCTCTTTATCACTACATCCAAACCAAGACTCAAAATGTAACCACTAATCTCAGATTACTATCTCGTTTTTTAATGAAACATCAAGACTCTAAGGTCTTTCTAACGAGAAAGAGTTCATCATCGATCCAAACGGTTTTTTGTTATCCGAATTTAAAGAAAAGATTTTAACAACTTTGTTAAATCTTTTTTCTTTGATTCATTTATTAAAACTCAAAACAAAGAAACTATCTATTGATTATATCATAATTATACCTACCCGTGACCATTACTGATCTTGAAGCCGCGTCCTTATATTCGTTACCATCCTTGTGGCTGTTTCAAGTTGCTCTTAGCCATCCCTATGGCGAGCCTAACTTGGTTAAAGGATGCGTCTTTATTAGCTTGAAGTTGCGTGTTGGGTGTTGAGATAAGAATCTGTTTGGAGGTTGATGACTTGAGATGCGTTTAACTTTTGTTTAAGGAGATGCGTACTGCTTCATTCTTGATCGGATTTGTGTGGTGGCTGAGTTTTTGTTGATGTGTTTTATTAGGGTATGTTATCTGTGATTGGGTGGCAAGTTGGTTGAGAGGAAAAAGAGGCGGACATGTTTAATATGTGAGATTAGGGTATCACTACTGTTTTATACTCACGCTTTATTAGGGTAGTGTGTTAGCTTGGATGAGATGGGCTTGATGGTGTGAATATCATGGACCGAATGTAATGAATCATTGGCCGAAAACTATTTTCATTATTCCTATCTGGGCCTCGTTATTCCTATCTGATGTGTAACAAAGTGAGATGGGCCTCCTTTTGATATAATTGAGTTATTATGAAGATCCTACCGATTATGGTGTATTGCCTACAACCGAAAAGTTTATTAAGATGTGTTATTAATAACTTTTGATGATCGTGGGTTCAATCTTTGATCTTATCCGTTTATTGGACTAATATGTTAATCGGATGGGTTAGGATATATGAAGTATTCAACTCGGATATTGAACTGGACCGAAATAAACCTTGAGTAATTGGGTTTCTCATAATTTTGATTTGATATTATGAGGTTTATGTGACTTGGATTTTATGAGATTCGTTAAATAATTTTGATAATGAGATTGGATGATGTGAATTGTTGGGATGATTAGATTCTTTATGAGGTTTGGCAATTTGGTGTATACATCTTCATGGAAAATCATTTTTGTCGCGGCTCGAACTGAAAAATGATCAATGATGACTACGAGGTTGTTTGGTCAGTATTTCGTATTTGGATTTGAAGTGAGATTTTCTGGGAGTGTTTACTTATTTTCGTCTTCTTTCTTTCTACCCTTTCACGAAGATGACTTGTTTGGGCGCTTATAGAGGGTGATAAAGACTTGGCTATTTAGGTACGGTTGTGATTCTTTCTCGATTTACCCACAACGTAACTATCACTTAGGTGTCTCACTCAGTTGAGTATGTCAAGAGGTTTTGTACATTGGGTACACCGTTTCTTTTTCACGAGGATGAGTACAAGTTCAACTAAAAATCTAGGGAATTTTACTTCATATTCAAGTTTGATATATCGGGTTTACTTCTCAATGTGGTCACTGCAATAGCCGACAGAATACGTGAATGATGTGTTTACCAAAGTGTTTTTTTTGGTTGATTTTGCTAATGTTGGATTATGAACAGTTGATGAACCGCTGCATGTTCCCCTAAAACCAATATTCACTGAAACCAAAGTTGTCATAACACATTCAATCTGACATTGTTTACGGTTTTGTCTTGATTTTGTAAAATCCCGCGAAAGAACCTATTTCTCGGTTTAAATCATAGACTTGTAAAATCCCGTGACAATGGAAACATCCTGGTAAAAGTAAAGTGCATCTCCGGATCTTTCTTACGGTTTATTCTTGGTTTTGTAAAATCCCGCGAAAGAAACTATTTCTCGGTTTAAACTATAGAATTGTAAAATACCGTATTGATAGATTCATCCTGAAGGAAGGAAAGCGTATTTCGGGATCTTCTGATGCTGGTGCTACGGTTTCTGTTTCGAAGAAGGGATAAAAGGGTGTACTTCATGAATTGGATGTGTGTTTGAATTTTCATCATGGCAGTTTGGTTATTACTTGGTTTTACGGGGTTATGTGCTTTTAACCATGGTCGGGATGAAACCATTATCAAAATTCATTTAAATGTCAAAGAAGGCTAGATTTGAGCGGTTCAGAAGATGTGACAACAGCGTTAATTCAGTATTATTTATTTGAGGTTGAAGTGAAATATCACGGGCGAGTGTACTTAGTATCTGAAGGTATCGGGGATGGTTGGATGAAGATTCCTCATGATCCTTGTTCGAGCCTATTATCAAAAACAAAGACTTGAAAATCTAGTTATTGTTGGGTGACTTTTACCTTTTCTTTTACCACTTGGGGGAATTGGGCTCTTACCACCACAAGATAACTATTACTTTAAGGAGTTACGTTGTTGTGCTCAGTGTCACATTCAATTGTGGATTTTCAAGAGGTAATGTACGTCTTATACTTGATGGTTGGTTGGTTGAAGAGGATAGAGTACATAGAGAGTACTTAGAGATGCTAATGGAAATCGGCACCGCTCTTTGTTACATATGTGCAAGTTTAAGTCACGAGTTCGGGGTAGTTTACTTCTGGGTCAAATTCATCATATTGGGTTTTCTCCATTTGCTGTCACGATAAAGAGCCTACAGAATGATAATGGGGATGATTACATGTTTTGCTAAGAGAGCAGAAAAGAGAGAGATTATGACGTATGAACACAACAGTTCATGCCTCGTACTCTAACGAAAAGAAAAGTGTATGTTTCAGCGTGCTTTATCTTCAAAAGAAGAGAGATCTTCTTATGACGTATGAACACAACAGTTCATGCCTCGTACTCTAAAGAAAAGAAAAGTGTACGCTTCAGTGCGCTTTATCTTCTGAAGAAGAGAAATCATCTTATTATGACCATTCTCATCAACATGCTTCATACTTTTTCCATGCGCTTCAGTCATCAAGTGAACCGGGCTACCATTGATTGTTTTCTTATTCAACTTGCTCAACTATAATGCCGATGGCGACATCATGTGCTAATTTTGCGGGGGAGAAGTGTGAATAGTCTACATTTTAATGATTCTCACTTGTTTAATCAAGAATGGCATCTCCGTATGCAATTCTTGAGGGGGAGAAGAAGTATGATAATACTGCATGGTTGATTGATATTTGAAAATATAAATGGTCATACGGCTCTAAACTCATGTAAGAACCGAGCTTCTTCTTATCGGGTCATCTTCACATGGAGTTTTTTCTCTTCTAAGAGCCGTTGGTTGACATCTTCACTCGGATTGATGAGTTTATCGACAAAGTGCTTCCGGTTAATGCTTCACGTATACATCAACATGATGATTCCGAACAATCTATCTGTTCTTGTTTGATGTGATTGGTAGTTTGGTGTTACCATCTTGTGTGTTCGTTGCGGCCTGATTGCTGATTTCCTTGATGAACATCTTTCTGTTCTTGTTTGATTGGGAGGGATTTTAGTTAAGGGGATTTGCAAGATGTAAGTTAATTGGGATGCTTTTTGGTGGGATGCTTTTTGGTGTGAGTTGAAGATGTTAACTATCTATTCCCCAACTGCACAATCTTGAAGAAGGTCGAGTCTACAGTCTGTTCTACATTTTCTGCTACATGTTAGAAGACTAAAGTCGAGTTGCATTTAACGATCTAAAGACTTCTTCTTAATTTGGGCATCTATCAAACAGATTGTCGGTTTAGGGGAGAGCACTAATTGGGAGAGAGTTATAAGTCAGATTCAATCCCCAATTAGACTTGCTCATATTCTTTAGCAGTGACTCCTCGAGACGTTGTTATTGACTATTTCACGTATTGGACATTTGACACAAGTTGATTACTTCGGAGTTAATCCTTTATCACTTATTTGAGATTGAAGTTGACTTTCACAAAGGCGTGTTCTTATTTGATAACTTGCTTGGGCGTAAGAATTTGAGTTGAAGACTTGGTTTATCTAGTTACCAGCAGTCGAGGTGGATGGTTGAAGACCTGGTTAACTATCACGATTAGGAGTTACTTTGTTTTACTCAGTGTCACACGCATATGACGGTGTGGATAATCACAAGAGGTGTTAATGTCTCATACTTTGTTTGGGTAGTGAGTACTTAGAGATTTGCTTGAAGCATAAATTCTCTACACCGTTCTTCCATCTTTAGGTGCAAGCTTAAGATACAAATGTGGGGAAGTTGACTTCAGTTTCAAGTATGGTATAGCGGGTTTTCTTCTTCAGTGGTCACTTCAAATTGTCTACAGAAGGGTTGATATAAATAGTCAGAGAGAGTCTTCAGCAAGTTGATTCTCATAAGAGTTCAAGTGTTCTTCTCAACAAATTTCTAGTATACGGGCTTATAATGATTTGCTGACTCTGAAGTGTCAAAACCAGCAAGGCGGAAGGAAACAAGCATCTAAACGCGAGTAAACTTGATGAACTTAATACTTCTAAGTAATTGAAGATATCCCGGGAAGACAAATGTTATTACCGCAGAGAAACTCAAGGTTTGACTCATGGCGAGTAAACTTGATGAACTTAATTCTTCTAAGTGATTGAAGATATCCCGGGAAAAAAAATGTCATGACCGAAGAGAAACTCAAGGTTTTACTCATCAAGGCGTTTAGTATTCTTATTCCAACTATGTGGGGAAAGAGATGTAAGAGAAAGTTTCTAAAGATAAATGAGGTACACGAGTGTGTGGTGATTTCGATGGTATCGCAATGATCAGGGGAGAGAGATTGTGTACATTGGGGATGCTCAGCTATTTCACTTGAGTGCTTAATCAGTGATTCAGAGATTTAATCACTTATTCCGGTGTTGACATCCGCAGAGATTGTCACCCGCAGAGATAATCAGTGACTTGGCCTGCTTCTTCAATGTTATCAGTTATTCATTCCTTGTGTATTGGTATACTTCGAATACTTGAGCTTCATACACGATCATCAGGGAAGAAAAATGTGAACATGGGGAGGTGTTTTCATTCCCCTCATGATGTGTATTCGGGGAGAGCTCTTGGGTATTGGTGTACTTCGGGTTCTTGAGCTTCATACACGATCATCCAGGAAGAAAAATGTGAACATGGGAAGGTGTTTTCATTCCCCTCATGATGTGTATTCGGGAGAGTTCTTGAGCATTATACAAAGAGGCTGACTGCATCAACTCAACTACTTGGGGGAATTGTTCTCTTGACACCTTTTGGAATGGATTGCCTTAGACTTCAGTGGAAAAGGAATTTGAGAAGATTATTTAAGTGTGGGATGAAACGTTGCTGTTCTTCTACTTGATGATATAACCCCGAACGGAGAATCTCGATTATCGTTCTTAAAAGGAGCAGCGGGATTTATGATAATGGTGTGCTTCTCTGTGCACCTGGCTAAGGCAAGCTTGAAATATAGCTTCGTATCTGCTCATCTAATGGATTTTCGGTTTGGGGGAAGCTGTCAAAGTCTCTCTTTCTCAAAGGCTCATGTTCTATCTTCTATTCTGGAGCCTAGGAAGCTTTGGTGGTGAATGTTTAAGAGACGATGACTTCTATCTACAACGGGGCTGCTCGATATCCTTATCTTGGTACTCGTATCATTATCTTCTTTTACCATATCATCTTCTCTATCTTTGTATATATTTTTCAAAAACAAAATACAAAAATATAAAACCAGCAAAACAAAATAGAAAAATATAAAACCAAGAAAAATAAAATAGAAAAATATAAAACCAACAAAAACCCATAAAAATCAGAAAATTTGAAAAATTCCAAAAATATGTTTTCTCTTGACATGTCTTCTGGTATCGATAACATCTACGGTCTTAGAAATGTCATTCAATAATGGCACGGGACTTTAGATGAAGTTCGAGCAGGAGGTGTAAATATTCTTTTTCAAAACATGTCACAAATCAAATGGCTTCCAATTATTTCTGACTGTAACCCGCACTTCAAAAAAATGGCTTGCAGTTACTTCAGACTGTGACCCTTGCTTAAACTATGGCTTGCTATTATTTCAGATAGCAACCCGTTTTTTAAAGAAGGAAAGTGCTACGCTTAAACTATTTTCAAAATATTTCGTGCACTTTTCCTAAAATATATTGAGGAAAGTATGTCGAAGGACTGCTGTTCCTACACAAATGTTTTTCCGTCTAAAATTATTCAGAAAAATATTTGTTGTATTTCAAAATGGTGGTAAAATGAGTTGCTTGAAAAATCAATCAGGATCAGATTTTTCGTATTAATTCGCAAAAACTCAATCGATGACTTCAGCACTTTTAAAACTTTTCAAGAAAAAGAGTCATTGATTGAGGGGAAGAATGTTTTCAAATCTATATCATCTAACAAGCTTTCTTAATTATCCTAATATGCTTAATTAAAAATGATGTTAACCTATGTTGAAGGACTAGGTGCCTAGGATATGATTGCTAGGATTAGATGATTAAAGTTTGATGAACACATTATTCCCATACATTTATATGATCTGATTGATATGTTGCATTGACTTTTATTAGTCGATTGTTGTTTGGGTGATGTCGACCACCATATATTTGTATGTGTGTTTACTAACGTATGCAGGTATATTGGTATAAAAGAATGTTCCCGATCCGGATCCCACAATTAAAGATGATTGGATGCCGAAAGGAAAGGGTAACTATATCTTGGGTTGACAAATGAAGAAACGGAGCTTAATTGGACTTCTATGGAGAGTTAGCATAAATGCAATGTAAGAGGTCTCACTGCATCAGCAGATGGTTTTCTTCTAAGTGATTGAAGAAACGAAGCTTAATTTGACCTCAGTTGGCATTCTAAATGCAACGTAAGAAGAAGTCTCACTGCATCAGCAGACGGTTTTTCTTCCAAGCCCTACAGCAACAACAACAGAAGCTTCTCAACCACCTAATTTATCTTGGTGCAGGATCCCATTTTTAAACAATTTTGAATAACTTGATTAAATTGTTTTGAAAAATGGAAAAATATTGTTTTGAAAATAAATTGAACTAAATTTTGAAAATCACCGGACTTCTTTTAATCAAAACCTAAGTCACTCAATTATTGACTTCTGTCATGGATTGAGGGGGAGAGTGATTTAAAATAAAATATTTTCAAACGATATTTCTTCACAAAAGTTCCGTTTTGTACGATAATAAGTGGTGATCTAAAGATTTAATGTTATGTCATGGTATGATTTTTCTTTTGAATCAAGGTCTTTCAAAATGAAATTTTTTCTGTTCTTGTTTGATTGTGAAATTGTTTTATTTTACTTAAAGATCTCATAAAACAATCATACCTGATACTAACAATCTTTAATGTCTTAAAATGGTCCTTATCTATCATTTTTCAAAATTAAATCAAGCCACGTCTTGCCCCAAAATCTTTTAAATGATTTAAATCAATTGGGATCACAAATCTCAAAAGGTTTGAAATTTTGATCGAGGTAGAGATTGTGAGTTAAATCTCTTATCTGTTTAAATGGAATTGGTTTTAGTCCTTTAAAGGCACTCCTGCCTCCATGTGCCAAACGATTTCATACACAATGCACATGTTGAGGAGGAGGATTTATCCAAAAACATGATGAGTATTTAAACCAGGCCACATATTCTCCCATGTTTTCTAAACCGTATTAAATCACTTGGGATCCAAAATCTCAAAGGGTTTGATATTTTTGATCGGGAGAGAATTTGTGATTTAATAATGAAACTTGATATAAGATGATCGTTTTGATTTAATTGTGCAGGCTGCTCTCTCATATGTGCTAAACGCTTTCGAATCTCGAAGCACATATTGAGGGGGAGCAAATAAACTATCGAGGTACAAAAGCTTTTTAAAGTGATTTATAAAGTACCTTGATTGAGTTTTCAAATGGTTTCTTAATGGCTCTTGTGATTGTGGATGTGCTTCAAATTAACTCTTGCCTCTATGTGATAAAATGATTTCAAATATCCTATGCACATATTGAGGGGGAGAATTTACCAAAGAAAATCAAATGGCTTTTTCGTATGAAAATTGTGATCAAAGAAAATATTTCAAAGTCCTCTTGCCTCCTTGTGCTAAACAATTTCTAAATCATATGCACATGTTGAGGGGGAGGTTTTCTAAATGATCAAAAATATTAAGGTACAAAATGTTTTGATCTCGTATCACAAGTACCTTGATTGTTTTTCCAAATGATTTTTCAATTGGTTTCATGAAGGAAAGAACAATACCAAAAGACCGACCAATTTACTTTATGCATGGTGTTATAAGGATGGTTAGGTTAGGTATTTGTTCCCATGATCCGCCAGAACCGGAGGGATCTACCCAGGGACAATCCACTAGATAGTGTAGAGTCCTCAGGTATATTGAAAAAAGGAGAAAAAGTGAGATATGGGAGGAGTGCGGACTGAGATAGAGCTAGAACTGGAATAAACCCAACAAGGTTCTAGTAATGAAGTCTCGGTAAGCACTGAAGGGGTTGAAGAATGAAAAAGAAATGAATGTGAAAAGGGTGAAAAGAAAGAGCCCTCCAATAATTCAACCTTAGGGCAGAAACCGGGTTCAATACATTTGCTACTGGTGGTTACCAAGGTAACACTGGTACTGAAGACAAGACGTCATGGACCCAGTGACGCACTGCACTAAACTTCCCAAGCTACTCAAGTTCCTCTTAAAAGGGCTTGTTTCATTCTCACGGGGAACCGACATAATCTATCGACTTTCTCTTAGAGATTGTTGATATTGAAGAAGGAGACCATCTTCCTAGTCTCCGGCACAGGAACCAAAAGTGCACTAATTGAGTCTAGAGCCAAGAGATCATCCACAATATCTCGTTAGGACACTAAATTCATGAAGACTTGCTGTTTCACACAATGTGGAAAGTAAGTATATATTAAGAGTCCTACGCATTATCCTTGTGGTATTGCCAGAACATCTGAGTGGTATGTAAAAGTATTCACGATGAAGATGGAAATCCTTCTAGAGCCAACATCAAACAAGCTCTTTGTGGGTGACATGTGAGATCTTCTCGTAAGATCAAGCTTGTGACAACTGGATAGAAACGATGGGGAGATTCATTCTTGAATCAACCTTGGTCCAGGAATGGAATTGACGAATACTTTTGGAAAAACCGTTCGATGTGCAAACCTTCTTTTCTATAGCACGTCGAATGTGTATTCATTTCAAATTCAAAAAGTATCTTTGGTTGAAAAATACTTTTAGACAAACTGTTCGATGTGCGAATCTCTTCTTTTCGCTAGCACGTCGAATGTGTACTCATTCTCTAATACAAAAAGTATTTTGATTGAAAATTGATCTTTCTCATAAAACCTTCGTCGTATTGCAAAACTCTTTCCTCAAGAAATACGCGATTGTTTTTCAAATCATTTTTCATCAATCAGTGAATCTCAATTTGCTGGTTCACTCACTCCGTGTTGTCTTCTTTGAGACGTTCCGGTTTGAGAACAGCTAGAACAGCTGCGAAACCCTGTCAAGGAGATTCTTAGGAATCCTACCTGATCACAGGCAGTACTTGTACTGATCAATGGGGAACCGTGGGCCGTGTACCTCAATTCAACGAAAGTGATCAAAGACACTTTCGTGCGCTTTATTGCTAACTGTCGTATGCAGGTACACCCCGACGATTGCAGCTGATCAGAATTGAGGAGTCAACCCAATGCCGCATGCTCACAGCATCCACACTTAATTTGAAGAAAACATGACTGGTGCATATCTACATAACCTGGTTCTGATATTTTTATACTATGCTTCTGCTACGCTGCTACAAATATCATGAACCAGTAAGGCTTCCGCTACTCTGATGGAAAGATGTCATGATTCAAAAGTGTGAGCATATCGGTCCAAAAGTCACAACTTCACATAAAGGAAACACAATAAAGGGTGATCAAGAGATTTACTGTGGCTGATGATCTCAATGAAAGCTCGAAGATCATCAAAGATGTGGATCAATTAAAGGCCTCCACTAAAAGTACAAAATATGCGGACTATGAAGTGTCACTGCTTAAGCACAAAGATTCTGGAATTGAAGAATTGAAGTCTACAAGCTCAAGAACAAAGTCAAGAATAGAATGCTAGGATTCGAAATGTAAAACATGGGGTGACCTCCCTTAGGGGGAGATTGTTAGGAATTAGAAAATTCCTAAGTGAAGAGTCGGTCACCCCAAATGTTATCTAGCTTAAGTTAGCTCGTAGACTTGTCGTTATTTACGTTATTAAGTTGTTTATTAGGTAATTTGTAGCGTATTTTAGTTTAGAGCAACACCGTGGAGGAAGGACGGGTCTTTACCCACTGTATACCTGATCCACAGGCCGATAGGAGGTCGTGTATTGTGTAAGTATAAATACCCCTTCCATCCATGGAAGGGGTGGTGCTTCTATGACAACCCGTACTTTCAGGTCATTTCTCGACACAATTTATGCCTCACTATTTCAACATTTATCGTAAACTTGGTTTACTTGTTTCAAATTCGCGTAACCTTTAAGGTTTAGCGGCGAATTCATGATCATATCATCACGAACATTTCATATGGACTAAGATTAGTCTACATTTCATTGACATCATTTGCATCACGTTATTTCATTCATGACATTTCATTTCACATTTAACGCGTAATTTTTATATTAAATAAACGTTATCGCGTGAGTTATTATTTTGAAAATTTAATCCGTTACTTTCAAAAATGATCCCGACATATTTTTATACTTAAATTAGTTTATAAAAACTATATTTTTAGTTTTCCTAGTGATTTGAATTTATTTCATACATAAATCGTTAAAGTTAAATTATTACGACGTTTTTCTTAAAAATTACTCGATAATTATTTTATCACTCAAATTTCACAAGGAATGTATTTTTACAATTTTTATTATCTCATTACATTCTATTTGATCTATTAAAAACTTACTTGTACCAAAAATCTACCATTTACCTTTACAAGTTAATAATACTTACACATCTACTTACAAATCCATTTAACAAATACATTTACTTATACATATAAAAAAAATAAAATAAAAAAAAATAAATATCTAGACATTCCTCCCCCCTTGGCCGACCAAGGGGGAGGGTGTCATTAATTTGATGCATGGCCTCTTGATTGTATTGATGATCACTCTACATAAAAAGTCTTATATGATTTACTTAAACCATTTCATTCATTCAAACTCAATTATTCAAGTCAAGTAGTAAAAACTTTTCTCTCATTCTTTCTCTCATCACAAACCGGTTCTACATCAAGAGAAATAGGGATCATCATTTTTCTCAAGTCCAAGTGTTTAAACAATCTAGTTAACATTCTTTATAAGGTTTTGAAATAAAAACCAAGAGTGTTTAGGCTAAACCTTGTTACTTGCACCTCATCATATTCACTTGTAAGCATGTTTCTTTCATTTTTCATGTTTCCTTTTCATCTCATATGTATCTTTTCATTTTTGGTACAAACATGCAAGACATATGTGATTTATACCATTTTACATGATTTTAGAGTATATATATATATATTTGGTCATCCTATAAATATCCCCTTGGTATTCTTTGGTCTTGATGATGTCTAGGAACCCATGACACCCTAAGAAGGTGTATGGTAGGATTAGATTAGCTTTGGAGTTGATTTGAAGGGATTAGAATAGGTTTTGTCCGAGAAAAACTATTTTCGATACGTATAAAATATGTTCTGTCCTTATTTTGATTTTCTGGAAAAACCGACAGGAAGCACGACTTTTTGGCCTTGATATTTAGAAAATATACTTTAAAACGAATCCGTGGCCGCTTGAACGGATAAAAACGGAGTTATAACGAAGAAGTTATGGATTTTACAAGTTTGACGACGAAATATATAATTTTCAGAAATTTCAGCATACTATATTTTTCTTGTACGAGTCAAAAATGAGCCTTAAGCTTCACAAATTATTTCGACTTGTCAAAAATATATTAGTTTACTTCGATACGAAGCTAAGGACGTATTATACGTAGAAAACGGATTTGAAATGACAAAGATATGCACGTTTTCAAAAAATTGCCGTAACTATTATTTTCTGAAAAACTATATTATTTTTACGATACAAGTGTTACGGTAGCTGTAACGACCATGTTTGAGGCTGTTTTTAGCCATGATGTGGGACTTTTTGTAACGAAATGTTTTCTAGTAAAATCAAGTTCACCGAGCATATTTTTCAAAACGACAAGCCGTTTGTATAGCGGAGTGGTAATAAATTAATTACGGATGTTTAAACTTGGCCGAAACTCACTTTTTGAACAACAATTCAACAAAATCACTATCTTTAACCCTTATTATCTTTATGTTCGAGACCTTTTGGACGAAAACTCCTGAACTGAAACTTCTAGATATCGATACAAACTTTCCAAAACAGTCGAGTTCGTTCTCTAACGATCGACGTACACAATTTTACGACTAGTTTTCCAAAGCCATTTTTGTCACTTTCAAGAAATTTCCGACGACATTGTTTTGCGACGAAAAGTGAAAATTTCACCAAAAATCATTATAAAACCATTGTAGGATGACATTTTGACGTAAAAACTTGTAAAGTGATTTTTGAAGGGTCAAGACGTCAAACGAGTATTTTTCGACGATAAGTAATATTTTCAAAACTCGCAAATGGTATAAATAACATACGAAATGCATGCATAACATTACATTGCAACTCATTACATATCATATCATTGGTAATAGGTCCCGGTTAAAGCATCACATTATACCTCGGTGTACTCACTCTTGTCATCACATCAGTTTACCAAGTGAGTTTTCATAGCCCCGATTTATTCAAGTTTTACTTATTTCAAACCTACGGGGGAGAATACATTGCAGAACATTTTTATTACGATACCAAGTATGATAAATACATTTACATTGCTTGAGTTACAAAGTTGCCAGTTAAAAGTCCCCATTTCAAATGTATGAGCCGTTAATTCCTAGAAGCGTGTGTGAGTGGATAGATCTATCGAGGGTGACGCCTCCATCCGAGTTGGTGAATCCCAACTTGTCATACGGATGCATTTCATTCATAAACATTACCAGAGTTGTTTGGCAAGACACTCTTTTGGGGCGTACATCAGTCTGAGCTTCGGTATCATGCGCTTAAGCAATTGTATCATTTTTACGTGACATGATTGTCATGCCTGAGATATACTTGCGTAGTCGTATAAAACATTTACATAAACCTATGATTTCTCACCAACATTATTGTTGACCGTTTTAGCAATGTATTTTCAGGTAACTAAGACATTCGCATGGCATGGTTAAGGGACCACATTTTGAGTCGCGGTGTCGACTTACATCATTGTACATTATGGCACTATCTTTCAAAAACATCGTTTGGATTTGTAATATATTTGTATTTCCGCAAACTTTCTAAACTTTTGGGACCGATGTTGTACTCTGAACGTTTTTAATAAATATCCAACGATGTGTTTTTTTAAAACGACACTTTAGGTCGTTCAATATAACTGTGATTGTGGTGCTATGACAGTCAATCCCCCAGGAATTCCATTCCGCTGCAAAACAGGTAAATTGGGGTGTGACAGATTGGTACCAGAGCTACAGTTATAGAGAACTAGGTTGCATCATTGACCCTAGACTATAACTACATTACCATAGCATCTCATCATTTCATCATAAGTGCATGTTCACTTTGCATGCGATTTATACGTACATTTTTCGAGTTATTTACTTTCATTTCAAAACGATTGTCACATGGATGCCCTTAAATACCCATCCCATTATTTTTTTTCCTCATACTCTAACGTGGAGAATTCCTTGTCATTCCCTATCACAATTTTCACATCAATTGACTCATCACCGATAACGTTGAATACCGAGATAAACCTTTTAGGAGGACGAAGTTACACCTACACCATCACGATCACTATCGATTCACTGTAGGATCAGGACAATTTTTATCACTCAGTTGGGACAGATCATACTATTGGGTAGAATTTATAGGTTTAGTCCTAATGAACCTATTTTCTTAACTCACCGCAAGGATTCCATTATCATCATTGTCATTATTTTCATCATCATTATCATTTCGAGCACCATCCGTACCATCACATCTCATACCCGATACTCATACACCTGACTTGCAGCTTGGGAAGCGTGCATGATTTGACACACCATTACCATCTACCACTAAGACTATAGACACTACATCATCTCATAGGTTTGAGGACTGTGAGAGTTCTAGGGCTATTGTTGCTAGACCGCCTACTACTCCTACACTTGAAACACGATTAGACCACCAACAGGAACAGATAATAAGTACCTTTCTAACTAATGTGATCTTTATCATTTATTATCTCTACGATAATCACCACCTTGTTTATTTCATCCCTTACTCCAATTGCCCAATTTTCTATCATTTCACGACGATACATCACTATCTTACTAGGGGTTAGGCCAACTTTATTCTCGATCAATTAGTAGACTGTTATTACTCGATAAGGTTCTCTTATGCATCCTACAAACCATCCAACAAATTTTATTCCAAATTATCCTGCTACTATTTCATGAAATTATTTCACTTGATTTTATTTCGAACTATTTTATCACCATCTTAGAAACGTTGTTTCATAAAGTTTTAACGCAAGTTGTTTTATTACCAACTTATCAATTGGTTTCAGTCATTTTATCAACTATTTAATATCCTCATGCGAAACGATTTTCATGTTACTCTGAAAAAAAAAAAATCATCGAGCTATTATCTTACAAAACAAAACGTTGAATACCAACTATTTGTCCTACATTCTCTCTTTTGAGATAATAAACTTCATCGTTATCTAACGCAAACTGCTTTCAACTATTTTACCGACCATTTCATCTTACTCCTGTACCATTAAACCAAAAATTTACGACTTTAATAATACTTTATAAACAATGACCTTACTGATACTTTGCAAACTATTTTCTCATAGTATGATAAACCGATTAATTTGCTATTATTTTATAAAACAATAAACAATTGCAATAGCAAGTTATAAACTATATTACAAATTTTTTCTGCAAGTAATATTACGGTCTTATAAACTATTTTACCCTTTTGGTGAGCTATTTTAGCCACTGTCTGATTTAAAATCATAAAACTTGGTACGCTTACCTCACAGACTATTCGCCTTTACTTTACTGACTATTATATTACCAACCTATAAACCATCTTGATATTAAATGAACTACGAAATCTTCTATTATTTGACAAACGATAAATTGTTTTCTTGTAAGCTATTTTACAAATTATTTCACGAGTTATGTTATAATCTGAATTGTGTCTTACCAAAATATTTCACTACCATTGTTAAGCCGTTTTCTATCACTATATAAGCTATTTTAAAATCACCCTAACGAGTTGTTGCTTTAACAGCAAGCCACAACTAAGATTTATTATTAAACTGTAAATGATAGAAATGTTTCTTTCTTACTCAATAAAGTGGTTTTACAAACCTTTTCATAAACTTTACTGTAAATTTTCTTACAAACTATTTATTCTCGTTTGAAAGCAAAGTTTTATAATCAGATATATCGTGCATAAACATTTCTTTCTGTTAACACTCTATAGATGCTTACGCCATTTATCTCTCACTCAACCGATAAGTTAGGATTTGACGAGTGACATTTTTAGGAAAGACTTCCTATACCATCTGTGAGGAGGATTCCTCGATACAAGAAAACAATGAAAGGATTTTGAAATTACCAACAAGGACTAGAACTAGGAGGTAGGATGATTCAAAACTCAACAAAAATCTTAAGACATCACGAGACATTCCGAACCACTATTTTGAAGTAGAATCCAAACTTTATCATTCCATAAGTACTAGCTAGACCGAGTTACGAGATTTAATACGAAGCAAATACCCATGAAGCAACACTATAAGAGATATACCAAGTCTTCTATCTGAGGCTATAAGAACATTCTATTAAACATGGCCTCAACAATATGTGAACTTCCCTACCATGAGTGTCCCTTAAAGGAAAATTTGGTTAAATTAGGTTATCGATATAAACTTTCCCTAAGGCATTGTGATCTCTAGAAATTCCAAGTAACCTCAAACTTACCACCTTCTATCACTTCTCTTTAGAGCGCCTATTCTTAACATAGGATTTGACTACGTCTCATTTTCCTTTCATTTTGAAGAGTTATGGCGTCGAAGAAAGCTGCACTAGAAATGACACCAGCTGCTATCCAAAAGTACATAGAGGATTATATATCCGAGGCACTAAGGAAAGAACGAGCGACAGTAGCTGCTATTACCGAGGCCGCAACTGCTGCTGAAACTGCGAGACTTGCTTACATCAAAAGGTTTCAAGAGTTGACTGTTCTTTGTCCAGCTATGGTTTCGGACAATGAGAAACTATTGAAAAATTTCATTGGAGGACTTTCACAAAATATCCAAGGAGATGTAACTTCTTTCGATCCACAAACAATTGAAGAATCTACCCGTATTACTCAAATACTCATGGCTCAAGTTGTGAAAAGGGAAAACATTATCAACAATAACCACCACAACAATGACAACAATCATACCATCAACAACAATAGTAACCGCACCAACGACAACAAACAAACTAACAACAACAAAAGGAAATGGGATAATGACCAGGGAGGTTATAACAACAACAACCAAAGCCGTAACACTAACCATCACCAACAACAAAATAGAAGACAAGAAGCCGCCAGGGTTCATGTTGCTGCACCAACAAAGGAAAGAACTTATACTGGAAACTTACCACGATACCATCAATGCACGCTACATCATAATGGTCCATGTGGTATATGCTTTATCTGTCAAACAGTGGGACACCTTGCTAAGGACTGCAAGGGAAAAGGATATGTTGGGACTAAACCACTATGTAATCGATGTAAGTATCATCACACGGGTCCTTGCCCTGCCAAGTGCCGCGAATGCCAAAAACCGGGACATCTAGCCAGGGATTGTAAAGGCAAAATTATAATTACATGTTTCGGATGTGGGGAGCAAGGACACCATCGGAATCAATGTCCTCAAAACCAAGGTCAACAAGTTGAAGGTGCTCATGGGAAGGCATACATGTTAGGAGGAGGAGAAGCTCGTCAAGGTACCAACGACGCGGAAGACTGAAGAAGTTCGGAAACTAACAGTCTTATTTCTCCTTATGTACTATGTCGTACTAAGTTTATATTTTCCATCGTATCCGGATCTTTATAACCTAAGATGTACTACTTTTGATAAACCACTCGTTGTAAAATATTCTCATCTATCGTACTTTATTTCCTTTCGATTCGATATCACTTACGAGAATTTTACTTCTTTTTTTTTTTTTTTTTTACTTTATCGACCATTTTAACGACACGGTTTAAATCCTTGTAAGCATCGAGAGTTATAACAACTAAACCGAACGACACATCATCGTTCCTTAATTATACATAGCCTAGCTAACTATGTCTAATTCTGGAGGTATCATGTTATGTTGGGAACGGTTATTTATAAATCTTAGTGCAAGCAAAATCTTCACATATTTCAAAGTCAAAGTGTTACTTATGAGAGATTCATCCGATATTTTCTTTACTACGATGTTTTATACGCTCTCAATCATCGATAACCGTAACGACACTTCTCCATGTCTTTTCTCCTCGTTATTCATTATAAACTCAAAAATTCGATAGACCTAACAACGATTGAATTCAGGGACTGAATTCCTTTTTGGATGGGCGAATGTGACAACCCGTACTTTCAGGTCATTTCTCGACACAATTTATGCCTCACTATTTCAACATTTATCGTAAACTTGGTTTACTTGTTTCAAATTCGCGTAACCTTTAAGGTTTAGCGGCGAATTCATGATCATATCATCACGAACATTTCATATGGACTAAGATTAGTCTACATTTCATTGACATCATTTGCATCACGTTATTTCATTCATGACATTTCATTTCACATTTAACGCGTAATTTTTATATTAAATAAACGTTATCGCGTGAGTTATTATTTTGAAAATTTAATCCGTTACTTTCAAAAATGATCCCGACATATTTTTATACTTAAATTAGTTTATAAAAACTATATTTTTAGTTTTCCTAGTGATTTGAATTTATTTCATACATAAATCGTTAAAGTTAAATTATTACGACGTTTTTCTTAAAAATTACTCGATAATTATTTTATCACTCAAATTTCACAAGGAATGTATTTTTACAATTTTTATTATCTCATTACATTCTATTTGATCTATTAAAAACTTACTTGTACCAAAAATCTACCATTTACCTTTACAAGTTAATAATACTTACACATCTACTTACAAATCCATTTAACAAATACATTTACTTATACATATAAAAAAAATAAAATAAAAAAAAATAAATATCTAGACATTCCTCCCCCCTTGGCCGACCAAGGGGGAGGGTGTCATTAATTTGATGCATGGCCTCTTGATTGTATTGATGATCACTCTACATAAAAAGTCTTATATGATTTACTTAAACCATTTCATTCATTCAAACTCAATTATTCAAGTCAAGTAGTAAAAACTTTTCTCTCATTCTTTCTCTCATCACAAACCGGTTCTACATCAAGAGAAATAGGGATCATCATTTTTCTCAAGTCCAAGTGTTTAAACAATCTAGTTAACATTCTTTATAAGGTTTTGAAATAAAAACCAAGAGTGTTTAGGCTAAACCTTGTTACTTGCACCTCATCATATTCACTTGTAAGCATGTTTCTTTCATTTTTCATGTTTCCTTTTCATCTCATATGTATCTTTTCATTTTTGGTACAAACATGCAAGACATATGTGATTTATACCATTTTACATGATTTTAGAGTATATATATATATATATTTGGTCATCCTATAAATATCCCCTTGGTATTCTTTGGTCTTGATGATGTCTAGGAACCCATGACACCCTAAGAAGGTGTATGGTAGGATTAGATTAGCTTTGGAGTTGATTTGAAGGGATTAGAATAGGTTTTGTCCGAGAAAAACTATTTTCGATACGTATAAAATATGTTCTGTCCTTATTTTGATTTTCTGGAAAAACCGACAGGAAGCACGACTTTTTGGCCTTGATATTTAGAAAATATACTTTAAAACGAATCCGTGGCCGCTTGAACGGATAAAAACGGAGTTATAACGAAGAAGTTATGGATTTTACAAGTTTGACGACGAAATATATAATTTTCAGAAATTTCAGCATACTATATTTTTCTTGTACGAGTCAAAAATGAGCCTTAAGCTTCACAAATTATTTCGACTTGTCAAAAATATATTAGTTTACTTCGATACGAAGCTAAGGACGTATTATACGTAGAAAACGGATTTGAAATGACAAAGATATGCACGTTTTCAAAAAATTGCCGTAACTATTATTTTCTGAAAAACTATATTATTTTTACGATACAAGTGTTACGGTAGCTGTAACGACCATGTTTGAGGCTGTTTTTAGCCATGATGTGGGACTTTTTGTAATGAAATGTTTTCTAGTAAAATCAAGTTCACCGAGCATATTTTTCAAAACGACAAGCCGTTTGTATAGCGGAGTGGTAATAAATTAATTACGGATGTTTAAACTTGGCCGAAACTCACTTTTTGAACAACAATTCAACAAAATCACTATCTTTAACCCTTATTATCTTTATGTTCGAGACCTTTTGGACGAAAACTCCTGAACTGAAACTTCTAGATATCGATACAAACTTTCCAAAACAGTCGAGTTCGTTCTCTAACGATCGACGTACACAATTTTACGACTAGTTTTCCAAAGCCATTTTTGTCACTTTCAAGAAATTTCCGACGACATTGTTTTGCGACGAAAAGTGAAAATTTCACCAAAAATCATTATAAAACCATTGTAGGATGACATTTTGACGTAAAAACTTGTAAAGTGATTTTTGAAGGGTCAAGACGTCAAACGAGTATTTTTCGACGATAAGTAATATTTTCAAAACTCGCAAATGGTATAAATAACATACGAAATGCATGCATAACATTACATTGCAACTCATTACATATCATATCATTGGTAATAGGTCCCGGTTAAAGCATCACATTATACCTCGGTGTACTCACTCTTGTCATCACATCAGTTTACCAAGTGAGTTTTCATAGCCCCGATTTATTCAAGTTTTACTTATTTCAAACCTACGGGGGAGAATACATTGCAGAACATTTTTATTACGATACCAAGTATGATAAATACATTTACATTGCTTGAGTTACAAAGTTGCCAGTTAAAAGTCCCCATTTCAAATGTATGAGCCGTTAATTCCTAGAAGCGTGTGTGAGTGGATAGATCTATCGAGGGTGACGCCTCCATCCGAGTTGGTGAATCCCAACTTGTCATACGGATGCATTTCATTCATAAACATTACCAGAGTTGTTTGGCAAGACACTCTTTTGGGGCGTACATCAGTCTGAGCTTCGGTATCATGCGCTTAAGCAATTGTATCATTTTTACGTGACATGATTGTCATGCCTGATATATACTTGCGTAGTCGTATAAAACATTTACATAAACCTATGATTTCTCACCAACATTATTGTTGACCGTTTTAGCAATGTATTTTCAGGTAACTAAGACATTCGCATGGCATGGTTAAGGGACCACATTTTGAGTCGCGGCGTCGACTTACATCATTGTACATTATGGCACTATCTTTCAAAAACATCGTTTGGATTTGTAATATATTTGTATTTCCGCAAACTTTCTAAACTTTTGGGACTGATGTTGTACTCTGAACGTTTTTAATAAATATCCAACGATGTGTTTTTTTAAAACGACACTTTAGGTCGTTCAATATAACTGTGATTGTGGTGCTATGACAGTCAATCCCCCAGGAATTCCATTCCGCTGCAAAACAGGTAAATTGGGGGTGTGACAGCTTCTCATTCAATCTAATATTCCCTTTGTGTAAACCTCTAGCAAGAACACCCTCTCTCTCTACTAATTCTCTAACTATGGCAAACATGTATTTTGATCATCCAAGACCACCCGAATCATCAACACAATAATATATTCGATCCTACAGGGTAGTAGTTCCTCCTTCGTAATGGAACTCGGTATCTAGCCTTGTACCGGATAAAGTGTAGGCGACGTTGTGATAGGTTTGGTTCTACCTCATGGAAGAACCCGGTGTCTAGCCTTGTACCGGATAAAGAGTAGGCAACGTTGTGAAGGCTTCTCCACCACAAGGAGTTTGTGTTGTGTAGTGATTACGAACTCTCAAGTAGGTGACTCGGGGAGTGGAGTAGGGCAAGGAAGGTGTCCTTGTAGCCGAACCACTATAAATACTCGTGTTGTGGTTTTGTGCTTCTTACTCTTTATCTTAGTCTTATTTATTCATATGCTTATCTATCAACATCTAACACACACGTTTCAATAGATTGACATAAGTCGATCTAAATAGTTTAAAACCAAGTTTTAATTGGCAAAACTATTCAACCCCCTTCTAGTTTTCCACAATTGGTACCAGAGCTTCGTTACCAAGTTTTTAAAGTATATTGTACCTTAAAAACTTGACACGATCCATGTATAATTGAAAACTACAAAGAAGGTCTTTTACATAAATAAACATCATGTCTTAAAAACACTTTTGTAGGATGTTGATTAGATGAAAACATTATACTTTTTATTTCTTGTTTTATCCTACTAAAATGCACTAACCTTTCTTGTCATTTCGCTTAGTTCATGTTTGTCAAGCCATAGGAATTCCTTGATAACAAGATTGCCTTTCCTAAGAAGGTATCTTAATTATCATCTAGATCACAAAGCAACCGGAGTTGTCTATTGACATTCTTTTGTCAAAAGTAGAAGACACTCATAACTACATTAGAGGTATGACTTTCTAATCTTTTTTAAATAACATTAGCTTAGAATAAGTATGCTTGCATAGGAACTTATATGATTATATTTTCACATACTCATGTATTACCTGTAGCTTTGTTAGGAAACTCTTTCTGCATACGTGTTACTTTTTTCCGTCTATAGTCAAGGTTTATAAACATGTGTTTTTATTTTTACTTAATACAAAAATCAAATCTTTCTAATAATAAAACAAAACACAAATCTCAAAAATTCCTCCTTCCCCATAAAACCTTCCTCTGCTCGTCAACTCCACCAAATCCTCATTTTTAAAATCTTCCACTTTCAAAAATTACCTCTCATTCAAACTTCATCCTCCTTCGCATCTCATCTCATCTCAAATCAAAACCAAGGAAGAACTTCATCATCATGGTTTACATCGCCTTCGTGATCATCCCCTTGACACTCATCGCTCTCGTGTACCCCATGATCAAGTTTTCTCATGGAGACATGTACTTTGTGTTGTTAATCTACATTGGTGTTATATATCCAATCTTTTGTATCATTCTTAGCATTGAAATGAAATATTACTAATGTTTTAGTTTATCTAGTTTACCTTTCATAATGTGTTTGTCATTTCTTTTATTTCTTGTCTTTCATACATTTGGTCTTGAGATACCTTAGAAACCTACAATGCATGCTTAACTAAGTAAATATTGGCTAAAATACACTTCTTTTATAAACCTAAAAGATGCTAAAATCTAGTTTTCGTCAAGATCAGTTTTCTGTCACTATAGATCCACGGATCCCTATAGTTTAACTAGCCGGATCCCTCTTGGAAGGGAACCGTGAGAACCGTGGAACTGGGAAACAGATTCTTATGCAACATAAAAATCTTGGAAGGGAGCCATAACCCATGGACTAGATACATTGCATCTTCTAAATACATTGTATCTACTTGGATACCCATGGTCCATGACCCATAACCCATGACCCATGACCCAAAACCCATGGGCAATGAGGAACGTCTCACGGATCCTTAATATTACACTAGACGGATTCCTCAAGCAAGGGATCCGTGGGACAGTAGCATAATTTTGTCTATAAATAGTGAGCCATTTATTTATTGTAACTCATCCCTTTCACACACATTTTCTCTTAGTGTTGTAAACTTTCTAACCTCAGATCCAAGTGACCTTTCTATGTAGTTTTGTGTTTGTGTGATTCTCTAGGTTCCTTTTAAAGGCGAGATCACCACCTCTTGAAGTCGAGCAAGCTCAAGTCCATGGGTTGCCAAGCTTTGTCATCATCAAGACTACTCATGGTATCTTGTTGATAGTTCTTTCCTTTCTCATTAGAAGTGTTGTGTCAAAGACATAGGTGAAAGATGTATAAAGAGTCAAGACGAAGACATTAGTGAAAAGTTTTGAAAAGTCATATTGAAGGCATTAGTGAAAGGTGCCAATGATCCGTGACGAAGGCATTAATGAAGGGTGCCGAGAGTCCGTGTTGAAGGCATTAGTGAAGAGTGACTAGAAGTCAAGTCAAAGGCATTAGATGCCTTCGGTGTACATTCGACATGGTGTGTCGATGTACAAGATAGATTAGTAATGGGTCAAAGGATATTGATATCCTTGTTGATGTTGTCATAAGGAGTGGATCTCCTTTGGGATAGGATTTGTGTAGTGTTTGGTAGTAGTTCCTCCTTTGTAATTGAACTCTGTATCTATCCTTGTACCGGATAAAGTGTAGGCGACGTTGTGATAGGTTTGGTTCTACCTCATGGAAGAACCCGGTGTCTAGCCTTGTACCGGATAAAGAGTAGGCGACGTTGTGAAGGCTTCTACCCCACAAGGAGTTTTTGTTGTGTAGTGATTACGAACTCTAGAGTAGGTGACTCAGAGAGTGAAGTAGGGCAAGGAAGGTGTCCTTGTAGCCGAACCACTATAAATACTCGCGTTGTGGTTTTGTGCTTCTTGCTCTTTATCTTAGTCTTATTTATTCATATGCTTATCTATCAACATCTAACACACACATTTCAATAGATTGACATAAGTTGATCTAAATAGTTTAAAACCAAGTTTTAATTGGCAAAACTATTCAACCCCCCTTCTAGTTTTCCACAATTGGTACCCGAGCTTCGTTACCAAGTTTTTAAAGTATATTGTACCTTAAAAACTTGACACGATCCGTGTATAATTGAAAACTACAATGAAGGTATTTTACATAAATAAACATCATGTCTTAAAAACACTTTTGTAGGATGTTGATTAGATGACAACATTATACTTTTTTTTCTTGTTTTATCCTACTAAAATGCACTAACCTTTCTTGTCATTTTGCTTAGTTCATGTTTGTCAAGCCATAGGAATTCCTTGATAACAAGATTACCTTTTGATCGGTGCTAAACCGTCAAGTTTAATTACACAAGCTAACCACTTGTGAATGGTCAACCGTAACAAACTTAAAACAGTTCAAACACTAATGCAATTTAAGATCAGAGGAATATAGGGAATTCCTGGGTCGTTAAGTCCCACGAAGGATGAATTGGTGTTTAAACACTTGATCAGATGATAGAATGATCACTAAGGATAGTGATCAATAAGGTTTTTGATGGAAAATTATACCTAAAGAAAAGATTTACAAATTACAGCGACTTAAATGTAAATTAAGAAAATTAAAAAGTTAAAATATATTAAATAAACGCTATCACTATTTTTACAATGATGTTTTTGTGATTTTATAAAATAAAATGACTTAAATAAACTATATTAACTAAAACGTAATCCTAAATTATCTAGAAACGTGGTTTAAAATGAAAACGAGCGTTACGTTTAAAAATTACGCTGGAGCGCAAGCAAAAACGTAAAATTTATGAAATAAAAGGCCTACGAATGTAAAACTAATTTTATTACGTACTATATGATAAAAGAAAATTTTAGAAAAAAGATTTATATTTTTTAGACTTTTATATTTTTTATTATGAATTAAATAAGATTTTATACTAATTAAATGTTAAAAAATACTAAAACTATTTGGAAAAATCTGAAACTTTTTTATAAAATACTTAATACTAATACAATTTTATAAAAAATACAAAAACTGAAAAAGCTATACTAAATAAGCTGGAAATAAGTGAATAAGCTCGTATAAGCTTATTTGGACAAGTGTGGTTATGTATTTGATTTTGCAAAATAAAACCAAGACAAGTCCCAAGGGCAACTGGTATCCAGGTACCCTTCTAACGCGCACCAAAGGGGGAGGTCTCAGGTTCGAGCCTGCCTACCCCCTTTTTGCAAAAACATTTTATTTTTCAATTTTTCTTTTTGAAACTTATTAAGTACATTAAGATAAGCAATTTCTAAAACTGCAACTTTTTATGAAATACAATAATAAGCTCTGTGAGAGCTTATTTTTTTAACAGTTGGCTTTAAAAGAAAATAAGCAAAAGATATAAAGCCAAGTAGCTTATAAGCTACTCAATAAGCATAAGCTAACTAGAAAATAAGATTAGCAACTAATAAAAAGCTAAAATGACAACTGAGGAAGCATAATTACCAAGAAATAAGCACAAAATAAGCCAAAATAAGCAAAATCTTAAACTGTTACACAGGGGACTGTCTAGATTTACTAGGCACCTTCTACCTTAATTTTAAGCACATGAATAAGCTCAGAAATGAAAATGAACACTTGAATTAGCTAGCTTACCAACTGAGCTATCTAAAAAACTAGTTTACAAAGATTGGCTTACACTATTGAACTTATGAGAAGCTTTTTAAAAACTGATGAACACTGATTGACTGGTTAACTTAAACAAAATGGATAAATCTAAAAAGCACTTGCAGGCTTATTGGATAAGCTGCAAATTAAAAAATAAGAATTGTAATAGAGAGATGGGTGGGTTGGCTTTCCAAAAAGCCAAAGCTCACACTGTGGGTACCACCGTGGAGCTTATAAGGAGCTTAAGAAAAAGCTTGTTATCCACTGAGTAATTATGTAAAACAGAAATGGGACAAAAATAAAGTCACTAGCAGCCCTAGAGAATAAGCTACAAAATGGAAAATTGAACTTGGAACCTTAAGAGGGCTTGGTTAGCTATCCAAAGAACCAAGAATGACAAGCTATGGTGCACTTGAGAGCTTTTTACAAGCTCTTGAAAATGACCAGTTCACTTGTGCACAGGACACAATTTGACTTTTTAAGAAAACTACAAGTTTGACTTTATTGAACTTTGGACTGATTTTACTGATTATATATGTTATATTAAGCTATACTAAGATGAATTTAAGCTAGGTTATTAACTTCTAAGCTAATATGTGGAATATGAGACTAATAACTCTAACAGTTAAACAGCTAGATGGAATTACAAACTATTTTGACTTTTTAACTAATAAGACCTCTATATTATGACAGATATGGACTATGTTGAACTAAATAAACATGCAGTAACAAGAATTAAGCACAATAACATGCATATACCTAGTGAAACAACTTGATCCAAACACACCTTAGCAAGGGTAATCTTTTGATTAGTGTTGTATAACACTGATTTAAAACATGAGACTGAATTTAACCACTTGATTATGATTATATAAGATCAGATTAACACAAGAACACAGTAATTAACAACTTATAACTATGAATCACTACTACACTATTTTAACTAAAAATATGAAACAACTAGCAATTAAGATTTCCAACTAACAACCTACTGATTTTACTCTATATTACCATTAACTACTAACAACTAAGCATGAAACAGAAAAGATTATACTAAATTAAGAACAAGAATAGTAAATGCCAAAAGTCAAGAAATTAGCTTACAACTTGAATCCAAGGCACAACTGAGAACCAAGAACTGAGTACCACACCTAAATGCTCTCCACAGAGCTCTAAACCAAGGCAATCCAAGATAGCACTTGCTCCTTGCTTCTTCACAGATTTCTATTTTTTTATTTATTTTCTATTTTCTATATTTTTGGTATTTTCCTACTTTATTGATTATTGATTGTTAAGATGACTTAAAAGCTTGCTAAAGCTTACTGAGAGCTTAGTAGTGTTATTTATAGTCCTCTAAACAACAATCATCAACAGAAATTAAAAGACTTGAAAGTAAAATTTGGTACGAATCAAAGATAAATTAAAACTGAAAGATAGATTGTTATAGATTAAACAAAGCTGTTGAATACACTTTAGCAAAGTTATACAACACTTTTGAAACAGAAATAAACAATTACACTAATGATACAAACTATTTTGATTAACTACGATTGATCATAGACTAGATTACTATTATGATGATTCTCTTCTTCTCCTTTCTTCTGTATTTATCACCTGAAAACATTCCACTAGCTCAATAATACTATCCCACTTCATCTGAACCCTTGAATCTCTGTAAGTGATCTTAACCATTCAAATCCAAAAATGGCGCCAAATCTCTCCACGTGGTATTGAGGCGGTTTGAGACTAATTAATTCATCTTGGGAGTATGTAGAAGTGTCAGGAAGATATTTGGATAGTTTGGACCAAGTTGGGATGGCTTTGCTCAATACTATGGGTAAGTATGTGAACAGTGGTGGTATTGGGTGGGAATGGCATTTATTGTGGCAGGTTTCTGCTGTAAGAGGTGGTGGAGAGTGGGTAGGAAAGTAGAGGTGAGCTGGAAGGGGTGAGGTGGTAGTGTTAAGGTGGCAGTTACAGGTGGCTAGGGGAGGTGGAAGAAGAAGAGGAAAAGCGGGGGTACGTTTGGTTTTATTTATTTACAAAGGGTGGGGTTTGGGCTGGTGAGATTGGGATTGGGCTAGCAGCTGGTTTAGTGGATTGGATTGGATTTGTATAAATAACATAAAGGGTCCAATTGGTTATTTGATAAACACAAGGACCATTGTTGTAATATTCTGAAACTTGAGGGACCAATCTTGCCTATTTTCCATAGTTATAATAAGGACTAAACCTGCCAAATATGGTTAGTACAAGGACAAATGTTTCATAAAATTCCATTTTTTATAAGTCCAAGGACTAAAATTGTCAACTTTAAAACTTTAAGGGCCTAACTTGTAATTTTCCAAAAGTTTATCATAAGGACCAATTTTGTCATTTATGAATAGTACAAGGTTTATTTTTGATAAATTTCATTTTTTTAAATTAACCAAGGACTATATTTGACATTTTCCAAACTTGAGGGACTAAAGTTGTCATTTTGTAAATTTTAAACTTTAAAGGGTTTATTTTGACAACTTTTGAATCTCATGGACCTTAAATGACATTTTACAAGTTTTTGAATTACCAGGGACTGTTTTTGACAACTTTTGAAACTTGGGGGACTAAAACTGCCAATTATGCAAACTTAATACGTTTTTCACCAGATTTTGATGTTTTTGCATTTAAAACATATAAAACACTTGTTTGTGATATTTTTATCATTTTGAAGCATTTCTGAGTGTTTTCAGATGTTTTTGCAGTCTAGATAATACAAAAATGATGAGTATTTAGACACTCATCAATCCCCCACACTAAGATATTGCTAGTCCCTAGCAATGATTTATGAAAAGTTAATGGATTTTATCTCTTTACCAAAAGCCATTACTTCTGGAGTAGCCAATTGTTTTAGTTCAAGTAAGAACTTTGGTACAATGATAACCAAATGATTTTGAGCAAATCATTAGCTTTCAACGGATTTGATTTGTCTTTACCAGAAGCCGTTTGCTTCTGGACTAGCCAACTCTTAGATAAATTATCAGTATTATCTTTGGTGAGCTGATTACCAATTATGGTTTTTCCACTGCCTTTACCACAAGCCATAAACTTGCGGGCTAGCCAACTCTTCACTTTTTAGGATATGGTGAGCTGAATACCATACAATTTTGGGCAAATTGCAAGCCATAAACGGATTTGAGATATCTTTACCAAGAGCCGTTTGCTCCTGGATTAGCCAATCCTTATGTGGGTTAGATATGGTGGACTGATTACCATTTGTTGTGTTTAGTACATAGTACTTCCACTAAAAAATTTTAAAATTTGGCCATTTTGGGGGAAAAAGGGACTAAAAGGGTACATTTATGATCAAATTCGCCAGAATTTCCCCCCCACACTTAGAAATGAATATTGTCCTCAATATTCAAAGTACCGGCTGTAATGCCGAAACTTAGAACGTAAAAAGATAACATTGCTAGCTAAGTGTAGGAACACAACAATTATTCTCTTTTTTAATATATACAATTTTCATTCATTTTTAAGATCTATAAACAATATGTGGGGCATCTCCCCCACACTAGGATGGTAGAAAGGGGTAAGAAATCAGAAATATGGGTGAAAACCCATATGGTGTGTGCTACTGTTTTAGATTACCGAGTCGCTAGCTTGACTCGACCCCGAATTAATTGGTTCATGGGGAAGTAAGTGGAAGAGACAATCTCCATCGGACTTTCATTTAAAGATATTTGTATAAACATTAAAGTATGTGAAAGTTCCACACCGATGAGATATACATAGAACCGGCTCAAAAATGATAAATGAAAATGCCGGGGTCAAAGATAATGTCTTCATTCCCGAAGGAGTGAAGAACACGAGAAGCCACGGGATAGGTGAAGAAGAGAAAGAAAGTCATGATAATAATCTTGACTAACTCATCATCATCAGAAGGAGAATTCATGATAGCATGAATTTCATCTTTTAAGCTCAATTGGTCTAGACATATCCCGGGTGTGTCTAGATCAAAGTAGAAGTTATCATACTCCGGTGGAGATATGATATGAGTGAGTTCAAAGGAGAACTCCTCAAAGGCAAATGATTCATATTCGGGATTGATTTGAGTGAGTTCACTGGGGAACTCCTCAAAAGTGAATGATTCATAATTGGGGAGAGAATTATGAGAATGAGAAGTGGTAATACCACTAATCTTTTCTCCCATATGATCAAAATGGAACGTTTGCAATTCGGGAATAGAATCATTGAACAAAAGTTCACTATCCTCAAAGGGGATAGGATATGAAGTAGGCTTTTCATTAAAAGCCTCGATTCTAGAAACGAGAAGATTAACATTTAATAATGTAAGACGAAGAGCTTCGTCTTGGATTATTTCTTCATCATTCTCTTCTCCTAAGCTGACAAGCTCAGAAGGCAATTCCCCCACATAACTTATGTCTCCACAAGATAAAGAATAGTCCTCATCAGAATCAGAGAACATCTCAATATGATCATTTTGGAAGACAAGAGGAGGAGGGATATCACACCCATGATAAAAAATTCCCTGTGACTCTCTCGGGATTGGGACAAGGTCCTCAACACTAGACTTTATGAATTCATCCGATTCCTTTTTAGGAACAGTGTCAAGATGCTCGTTCCCCATGTTCAGAGAGTGAGTGTGAACCTCGGGTGTGATAGCAGTTGTTTGAGAATGAATCTCAACTGCTGGGATATCCACTGATGAATTTGATGAATCTTCAAGTGTATCTTCATCATCACTGTCATCAGGAATAAAACGAAATTGAGAGCTAGATCTGGCTGCTTTTTCTTTTGCAATTAATTCCCTAATAGATTTTTCAAAAGCAATTTGGGAATTTATTTTAGCAGCCTGCTCTTCAGCTAGCAATTCTTCCATGGATTTCTCATGTGAATTTTGAATGACGGGATATTGTGGGAGTGGAGATTTGTCAAAACCGGAAGGTTGACATTGATAATCATCATGAGGACCCTCACAATATACACAAGAAAAACTAGGAACATTATGAAATGCTGTCTTACTCAACTCCTCAGTTCTTTTCACTGACTCCAGATGCTCTAGATAAGTGTCTTGTTGAGTTTACTGAGGAGTTTGAGTTATTTGGCACTGTGAAGGTTGGTCGTGATATGGATAGTCGTAATTGTTACAAGGAAATGGATTCCCTGTTTGACAATCAGAGCTGAAATGGGGACCTCCACAGCTCTCACAACAGTAAAACTGTTGAGCCAGGATTGGTGAATCATATGGATTTTGGTCATTTCCAAAGTTCTGAGCATCACCGGAAAACTGTTCATAGACAATCGTGTTTCCGGATTGACACTCAAATCCTTGGTGAGGACCTCCACAAAATTCACAGAAGTTATGTTGATTATATGAAGATGAGTCGGGCTGTGGTGGGTAGATGGAAAAATTTGAGGGGTCGTTAAATGAGTTCGGATTAGGATCATATTCAAATGAATTCCTAGAACCACAAAACAAACAACTCCCGTTACGGATATCATTACCACATTGTACACACGTACACCAACGACAGGGTGAACCATAAAGAGGCTTACCACAACCTACACAAGGAATAAACGATTCTATTTGAGAGTTATGAGAAGGAATCCGTTCATCCAAAGAATCAACAAAACCAACATGGTGATCTGAATGACTATTAAGACTCAAAGAACATTTTGAAAAATCCGGAGGTGGGACAAGTGGTGTGCTCTGAGAGCTAGCAATTTCCACCACTTCCGTTATGGATTCCAGTTCTGGTTCTTGAGAAACGTGAAGATTAGGCAAGTCATTCTTGCTAGTCACCGATTTAAATTCTGCATGTTTGCTTTTAACCGTAAATCGTGAAAGTGTAGGATCAATTTTAGACGACTTAGGAGCAATCGAGGGGTTAGATCTTTGGATAACCGTAGGTTGGACGTAGTTAGTACTTCCATTATCACAAGGAAGTACCTGGTCCTTTGTCACCCCGGTTTCTCGTTCCATTTCCCTACGCAGAATGAATGGATCATCATGAACCACACGAATTCTTGACAGTTGTGATAAAATAGGAAGTTTTTCAACTTCGTTCCAGATTTCGTCGTAGTCGAGAGATTCCATAAGAATAGAAGAAGTTAGAATCAAATAGATAGAGGGTAAAGGAATAAAGAATCAAAAAGGGTAAGAGGGTAAAGATGAATATTTTTGGATTTTTGAAAAACATGCCATAAAAACAAAGAATGAAAATATTTTTGGTGTTGCTAACACTTTAGGAAAAGTGTTAATGAACTTTTTGATTTTGAAAATTGTTTACAAAAAGGTGGTATATGTGCAAGTACGGGTCTGGAAATGCTTAAAACACGCTTACAGCCTCCCCGGCAGCGGCGCCAAAATTTGATCGGTGCTAAACCGTCAAGTTTAATTACACAAGCTAACCACTTGTGAATGGTCAACCGTAACAAACTTAAAACAGTTCAAACACTAATGCAATTTAAGATCAGAGGAATATAGGGAATTCCTGGGTCGTTAAGTCCCACGGAGGATGAATTGGTGTATAAACACTTGATCAGATGATAGAATGATCACTAAGGATAGTGATCAATAAGGTTTTTGATGGAAAATTATACCTAAAGAAAAGATTTACAAATTACAGCGACTTAAATGTAAATTAAGAAAATTAAAAAGTTAAAATATATTAAATAAACGCTATCACTATTTTTACAATGATGTTTTTGTGATTTTATAAAATAAAATGACTTAAATAAACTATATTAACTAAAACGTAATCCTAAATTATCTAGAAACGTGGTTTAAAATGAAAACGAGCGTTACGTTTAAAAATTACGCTGGAGCGCAAGCAAAAACGTAAAATTTATGAAATAAAAGGCCTACGAATGTAAAACTAATTTTATTACGTACTATATGATAAAAGAAAATTTTAGAAAAAAGATTTATATTTTTTAGACTTTTATATTTTTTATTATGAATTAAATAAGATTTTATACTAATTAAATGTTAAAAAATACTAAAACTATTTGGAAAAATCTGAAACTTTTTTATAAAATACTTAATACTAATACAATTTTATAAAAAATACAAAAACTGAAAAAGCTATACTAAATAAGCTGGAAATAAGTGAATAAGCTCGTATAAGCTTATTTGGACAAGTGTGGTTATGTATTTGATTTTGCAAAATAAAACCAAGACAAGTCCCAAGGGCAACTGGTATCCAGGTACCCTTCTAACGCGCACCAAAAGGGGAGGTCTCAGGTTCGAGCCTGCCTACCCCCTTTTTGCAAAAACATTTTATTTTTCAATTTTTCTTTTTGAAACTTATTAAGTACATTAAGATAAGCAATTTCTAAAACTGCAACTTTTTATGAAATACAATAATAAGCTCTGTGAGAGCTTATTTTTTTAACAGTTGGCTTTAAAAGAAAATAAGCAAAAGATATAAAGCCAAGTAGCTTATAAGCTACTCAATAAGCATAAGCTAACTAGAAAATAAGATTAGCAACTAATAAAAAGCTAAAATGACAACTGAGGAAGCATAATTACCAAGAAATAAGCACAAAATAAGCCAAAATAAGCAAAATCTTAAACTGTTACACAGGGGACTGTCTAGATTTACTAGGCTCCTTCTACCTTAATTTTAAGCACATGAATAAGCTCATAAATGAAAATGAACACTTGAATTAGCTAGCTTACCAACTGAGCTATCTAAAAAACTAGTTTACAAAGATTGGCTTACACTATTGAACTTATGAGAAGCTTTTTAAAAACTGATGAACACTGATTGACTGGTTAACTTAAACAAAATGGATAAATCTAAAAAGCACTTGCAGGCTTATTGGATAAGCTGCAAATTAAAAAATAAGAATTGTAATAGAGAGATGGGTGGGTTGGCTTTCCAAAAAGCCAAAGCTCACACTGTGGGTACCACTGTGGAGCTTATAAGGAGCTTAAGAAAAAGCTTGTTATCCACTGAGTAATTATGTAAAACAGAAATGGGACAAAAATAAAGTCACTAGCAGCCCTAGAGAATAAGCTACAAAATGGAAAATTGAACTTGGAACCTTAAGAGGGCTTGGTTAGCTATCCAAAGAACCAAGAATGACAAGCTATGGTGCACTTGAGAGCTTTTTACAAGCTCTTGAAAATGACCAGTTCACTTGTGCACAGGACACAATTTGACTTTTTAAGAAAACTACAAGTTTGACTTTATTGAACTTTGGACTGATTTTACTGATTATATATGTTATATTAAGCTATACTAAGATGAATTTAAGCTAGGTTATTAACTTCTAAGCTAATATGTGGAATATGAGACTAATAACTCTAACAGTTAAACAGCTAGATGGAATTACAAACTATTTTGACTTTTTAACTAATAAGACCTCTATATTATGACAGATATGGACTATGTTGAACTAAATAAACATGCAGTAACAAGAATTAAGCACAATAACATGCATATACCTAGTGAAACAGCTTGATCCAAACACACCTTAGCAAGGGTAATCTTTTGATTAGTGTTGTATAACACTGATTTAAAACATGAGACTGAATTTAACCACTTGATTATGATTATATAAGATCAGATTAACACAAGAACACAGTAATTAACAACTTATAACTATGAATCACTACTACACTATTTTAACTAAAAATATGAAACAACTAGCAATTAAGATTTCCAACTAACAACCTACTGATTTTACTCTATATTACCATTAACTACTAACAACTAAGCATGAAACAGAAAAGATTATACTAAATTAAGAACAAGAATAGTAAATGCCAAAAGTCAAGAAATTAGCTTACAACTTGAATCCAAGGCACAACTGAGAACCAAGAACTGAGTACCACACCTAAATGCTCTCCACAGAGCTCTAAACCAAGGCAATCCAAGATAGCACTTGCTCCTTGCTTCTTCACAGATTTCTATTTTTTTATTTATTTTCTATTTTCTATATTTTTGGTATTTTCCTACTTTATTGATTATTGATTGTTAAGATGACTTAAAAGCTTGCTAAAGCTTACTGAGAGCTTAGTAGTGTTATTTATAGTCCTCTAAACAACAATCATCAACAGAAATTAAAAGACTTGAAAGTAAAATTTGGTACGAATCAAAGATAAATTAAAACTGAAAGATAGATTGTTATAGATTAAACAAAGCTGTTGAATACACTTTAGCAAAGTTATACAACACTTTTGAAACAGAAATAAACAATTACACTAATGATACAAACTATTTTGATTAACTACGATTGATCATAGACTAGATTACTATTATGATGATTCTCTTCTTCTCCTTTCTTCTGTATTTATCACCTGAAAACATTCCACTAGCTCAATAATACTATCCCACTTCATCTGAACCCTTGAATCTCTGTAAGTGATCTCAACCATTCAAATCCAAAAATGGCACCAAATCTCTCCACGTGGTATTGAGGCGGTTTGAGACTAATTAATTCATCTTGGGAGTATGTAGAAGTGTCAGGAAGATATTTGGATAGTTTGGACCAAGTTGGGATGGCTTTGCTCAATACTATGGGTAAGTATGTGAACAGTGGTGGTATTGGGTGGGAATGGCATTTATTGTGGCAGGTTTCTGCTGTAAGAGGTGGTGGAGAGTGGGTAGGAAAGTAGAGGTGAGCTGGAAGGGGTGAGGTGGTAGTGTTAAGGTGGCAGTTACTGGTGGCTAGGGGAGGTGGAAGAAGAAGAGGAAAAGCGGGGGTACGTTTGGTTTTATTTATTTACAAAGGGTGGGGTTTGGGCTGGTGAGATTGGGATTGGGCTAGCAGCTGGTTTAGTGGATTGGATTGGATTTGTATAAATAACATAAAGGGTCCAATTGGTTATTTGATAAACACAAGGACCATTGTTGTAATATTCTGAAACTTGAGGGACCAATCTTGCCTATTTTCCATAGTTATAATAAGGACTAAACCTGCCAAATATGGTTAGTACAAGGACAAATGTTTCATAAAATTCCATTTTTTATAAGTCCAAGGACTAAAATTGTCAACTTTAAAACTTTAAGGGCCTAACTTGTAATTTTCCAAAAGTTTATCATAAGGACCAATTTTGTCATTTATGAATAGTACAAGGTTTATTTTTGATAAATTTCATTTTTTTAAATTAACCAAGGACTATATTTGACATTTTCCAAACTTGAGGGACTAAAGTTGTCATTTTGTAAATTTTAAACTTTAAAGGGTTTATTTTGACAACTTTTGAATCTCATGGACCTTAAATGACATTTTACAAGTTTTTGAATTACCAGGGACTGTTTTTGACAACTTTTGAAACTTGGGGGACTAAAACTGCCAATTATGCAAACTTAATACGTTTTTCACCAGATTTTGATGTTTTTGCATTTAAAACATATAAAACACTTGTTTGTGATATTTTTATCATTTTGAAGCATTTCTGATTGTTTTCAGATGTTTTTGCAGTCTAGATAATACAAAAATGATGAGTATTTAGACACTCATCACCTTTCCTAAGAAGGTATCTTAATTATCATCTAGATCACAAAGGAACCGGAGTTGTCTATTGACATTCTTTTGTCAAAAGTAGAAGACTCTCATAACTACATTAGAGGTATGACTTTCTAATCTTTTCTAAATAACATTATCTTAGAATAAGTATGCTTGCATAGGAACTTATATGATTATGTTTTTACATACTCATGTATTATACGTAGCTTTGTTAGGAAACTTTTCCTGCATACGTGTTACTTTTTCCGTCTATAGTCTAGGTTTATAAACATGTGTTTTTATTTTTACTTAATCCAAAAATCAAATCTTTCTAATAATAAAACAAAACACAAATCTCAAAAATTCCTCCTTCCCCATAAAACCTTCCTCCGCTCGTCAACTCCACCAAACCCTCATTTTTCAAATCTTCCACTTTCAAAAATTACCTCTCATTCAAACTTCATCCTCCTTCTCATCTCAAATCAAAACCAAGGAAGAACTTCATCATCATGGTTTACATCGCCTTCGTGATCATCCCCTTGACACTCATTGCTCTCGTGTACCCCATGATCAAGTTTTCTCATGGAGACATGTACTTTGTGTTGTTAATCTACATTGGTGTTATATATCCAATCCTTTGTATCATTCTTAGCATTGAAATGAAATATTACTAGTGTTTTAGTTTATCTAGTTTACTTTTCATAATGTGTTTGTCATTTCTTTTATTTCTTGTCTTTCGTACATTTGGTCTTGAGATACCTTAGAAACCTACAATGCATGTTTAACTAAGTAAATATTGGCTAAAATACACTTCTTTTATAAACCTAAAAGATGCAAAAATCTAATTTTCATCAAGATCAGTTTTCTGTCACTACAGATCCACGGATCCCTATTGTTTAACTAGCCGGATCCCTCTTGGAAGGGAACCGTGAGAACCGTGGAACTGGGAAATAGATTCTCATGCAACATAAAAATCTTTTCATCCTAATTAAAAAAAAATCACTAGAATGTTAAGAAATAAGTAAGTTAATTATCACTGTTAATAGAAATCTAGTAAAAACGTAAGGTGATCATCTTTTTGCCTTAATGCGTCTCATCATATTAACTTTTTACTTTCATAGGTCTCATCATGTCTCATGAGTATGAATTCGACTTTCAACTCTCTCATGTCTAAATTCCTAATATCTCTCTTGAGCCCAACACACCTGGCAATCATGTCTGTGGGTTCAGTAATCTCGAAACTCGTCACTTCCATGAAGGACGTATTGTCGACACACCTTTACTAAACGAAGAAGGTATCAATACCTCTTTCCGAACCATAGGTGTAGGATATTGGATTTCACAAACATATCATAACATAATAATATTAGGCGTATGGTTTAAGAGTTTAGAGAGAGAAAGTAGAAGGTGGGAGCCTTTCTAGAGAGAGAAAGTAAATAAAGAAAGAAATGTTAGATTGAGTGAAAGGTCCAACCCTCTACCTTGGGAGGTAGAGGGTATTTATAGTTTTACATAATACGTCCTCCTAACGGACTGTGGATCAGGCATACAGTGGGTAAAGACCCGTCCTTCCTCCATGGTGTTACACTACGCTAAACTAAACTAATAACTAACTAATAAACTGATAAATAACGTAACTAACGATATGTCTACGAGCTAACTTATGCTAGATTATATTTGGGGTGACCGATACTTTACTTATGGAATTTCCAATTCCTAACAATCTCCCCCTAAGGGAGGTCACCCTATGATTTACATTTTGAATCCTAGCATTCTATTTAATCTTCAGTCTTGAGCTCGTAAACTTTAATTCTTCACTTCCGCAATCTTTGTGCTTAAGTAGTGCAACTTCAAAGTCCGAATGCTTTGTACTTTCAGTGGAGGTTTTTTAAACTGATCCACATCTTTGATGATCTACAAGCTTTATGGAGATCATCAGCCACAGTAAATCTCTGGATCACCCTTTATTGTGTTTCCATCATGTGAAGTTGTGACTTTCGGACCAACATGCTCACACTTTCTGGATCATGACATCTTTCCAATAGAGTAGCGGAAGCTTTACTGGTTCATGATATTTACAGCAGCATAGCAGAAGCATAGTATAAAAATATCAGAACCAGGTTATGTAGATATGCACCAGTCATGATTTCTTAAATTATGTGTGGATGCTGTGAGCATGCGACTTTGGATTGACTCCTCAATTCTGATCAGCTGCAACCGTCCAAATGTACCAGCAAACAACAGTTAGCTATAAAACACACGAAAGTGCCTTTGATCACTTTCGTTGAATTGAGGTACACGGCCCACGGTTCCTCGTTGATCAGTACAAGTACTGCCTGTGATCAGGTATAATTCTGAAGAATCTCCTTGACAGGGTTTCGCAGCTGTTCTAGCCGTTCTCAAACCGGAACGTCTCAAAGAAGACAACATGGAGTGAGTGAACCAGCGAATTGAGATTCACTGATTGATGAAAAATGATTTGAAAACAATCGCGTATTGCTTAGAAGAAAGAGTTTTGCAATACAACGAAGGTTTTAAGAGATAGATCAATTTTCAATCGTAAATACTTTTTGTATTTGAAGAGAGTACACATCCGATGTGCTAGAGAAAATAAGAGATTTACACATCAAACGGTTTTTCCAAAAGTATTTTTCAATCCGAGATACTTTTTATGTTTGAAAATGAATACACATTCGATATGCTAGAGAAAAGAAGATTTGCACATCGAACGGTTTTTCCAAAAGTATTCGTCAATTCCATTCCTGGACCAAGTTTGATTCAAGATTGAATTGCCCCATTGTTTCTATCCAGTTGTCACAAGCTTGATCTTACGAGAAGATCTCACATGTCACCCACCAAGAGCTTGTTTGATGTTGGCTCTAGAAGGATTTCCATCTTCATCATGAATACTTTTACATATTACTCGGATGTTCTGGCAATACCACAAGGATAATGCGTAAGACTCTCAATATATATACTTACTTTCCACATTGTGTGAGACAGCAAGTATTCATTAATTTTGTGTCCCAACGAGATATTGTGGATGATCTCTTGGCTCTAGACTCAATCGTGCATATTTGGTTCCTATGCCGGAGACTAGGGAGAGGGTCTCCTTCTTCAATATCAACAATCTCTAAGAGAAAGTCGATAGATTATGTAGGTTCCCCGTGAGAATGAAACAAGGCCTTTTAAGAGGAACTTGAGTAGCTTAGGAAGTTTAGTGCAGTGCATCACTGGGTCCATGATATCTTGTCTTCAATACCAGTGTTACCTTAGTAAACACCAGTAGCATATGTATTGAACCCGGTTTCTTCCCTAAGGTTGAATTATTGGAGGGCTATTTCTTTTCACCCTTTTCATATTCATTTCTTTTTCATTCTTCAACCCCTTCAATTCTTACCGAGACTTCATAACTAGAACCTTGTTGGGTTTATTCCAGTACTAGCTCTGTCTCAGTCCGCACTCTTCCCATTTCTCATTTTTCTCCTTTTTTCATCATACCTAAGGACTTCTACACTAACTAGTGGATTGTCCCTGGGTAGATCCCTCCGGCTCTGGCGGGATCGTGGGAACGAATACCTAACCTAACCATCCTTATATCACCATGCATAAAGTAAATTGGTCGGTCTTTTGGTATAGTTCTTTTCTTTCTTGAAACCAATTGAAAAATCATTTGGAAAATCCAATCAAGGTACTTCTGATATAAAATCAAAACATTGTGTACCTTAATTGTTTTTGATCATTTAGAAATGCTCCCCCTCAACATGTGCATATGATTTTGAAATTGTTTAGCACATGGAGGCAAGAGTTCTTTGAAATAATTTCTTGATCACAATTTCCTTAGGAAAAGCCATTTGATTTTTTTTGGTAAATTCTCCCCCTCAATATGTGTGTTGGTTGCAAAACTTTTTATCACATAGAGGAAAGAGTTCTTTTAAGTACTTTCATGATCACACATGCCATAAAATATTTGAAAACTCAATCAAGGTACTTTATGTTAAAACATAAAAGCTTTTGTACCTCGATAGTTTATTTTCTTTTGAAATGCTCCCCCTCAATATGTGCTACAAGATTTAAAAGCGTTTAACACATATGAGAGAGCAGCCTGCACAATTGAATCAAACAATCACCTTTTATCAAATTTTATTATTAAATCACAAATTCTCCCCCGATCAAAAATATCAAATCCTTTGAGATTTTGGATCTCAAGTGATTTAATTAGGTTTAGAAAACATGGGAGAATATGTGTCTGGTTTAAATACTCATCTTGTTTTTGGATAAATGCTCCCCCTCAACATGTGCATTATGTATATTGAAATCGTTTGGCACATGGAGGCAGGAATGCCTTTGAAGGACTAAAACCAATTCCATTAAAACAGATTTCAGATTTAAATCACGATTTCTCCCCTGATCAAAACTTTCAAACCAATTGAGATTTGTGATCCCAATTGATTAAAATCATTTAGAAAAGTTTGGGGAAAGACGTGGCAAGATTTAATTTTGAAAAAATGACAGATAATGACCAATTTAAGACATTAAAGATTGTTAGTGTCAGGTATGATTGTTTTAAGAGATCTTTAAGTAAAATGAAACAATTTCACAATCAAACAAGAACAGAAAAAATTTCATTTTGACAGATCTTTGAGTTTTAAATAAAATCATACCTTGACATAACATTAAATCTTTAGATCTCCACTTATTTTGTACAAACCGGACTTGTTTTGATGATATATTGTTTGAAAATATTATATTTTAAATTACTCTCCCCCTCAATCGATGACCGAAGTCAATAATTGAGTGACATAGGTTTTGATAAAAAGAAGTCCGGTGATTTTCAAAGTTTAGTCCAATTTATTTTCAAAAAAATAATTTTCCATTTTCAAAACAATTTTATTCAAAGTTTTAGAAAAATGGTATCATCCACTATTAATCCTGCACAAAGATACGTTAGGTGGTTGAGCCGCTTTTGTTGTTGTTGCTGTAAGGTTTGGAAGAAAACCATCTGCTGATGCAGTAAGACTTCTTACGTTGCATTTTTTTCATGCCAACTTTCCATAGAAGTCAAATTAAGCTCCGTTTCTTCATTTGTCAACCCAAGATATAGTTACCCTTTCCTTTCGGCATCCAATCATCTTCATTTATGGGATCCGGATCGGGAACATTCTTATATACCAATATACCTGCATACGTTAGTAAACACACATACAGATATATGGTGGTCGACATCACCCAAACAACAATCGACTAATAAAAGTCAATCCAACATATCAACCAGTTCATATAAGGCATGGGAATAATGTGTTTCATCAAACTATAAACATCTAATCCTAACAATCATATCCTAAATTCCTAGTCCTTCGACATAGGCAAATATCATTTTTAATTAAGCACGTAGGATAATTAAGAAAGCCCGTTAGATGATATAGATTTGAAAACATTATCTCCCTCAATCAATGACTCAATTTATGAAAAGATTAAAAGCGCGGAAGTCATTGATTGAGTTTGGAAATTTATGAAAACTACGATACTGATTGATTAAAAGCAACACAATTTACCACCAATTTTTGAATACACCAAATATTTTTCTGAATAATTTTAGATGGAAAAACATTTGTGTAGGAACAGCAGTCCATCGACATACTTTCCTCATTATGATTTAGGATAAGTGCACGAAATATTTGAAAAATTGTTTTAGTGCAGCACTTTCCTTCCATGAAGAGCGGGTTGCTATCGGAAATAATAGCAAGCCATGGTTTAAGCATGGGTTACAGTCAGAAATAACTGCAAGCCATAGTTTAAGAACGGGTTACAGTCTGAAATAACTGTAAGCCATTATTTGAAGCCCGAGTTACAGTCTGAAATAACTGTAAGCCATTGTTTGTGACATGTTTTGAAAAGAAATATTTACACCTCCTGTTCGAACTTCATCTATGGTCCCGTGCCATTATTGAATGACATTTCTAAGACCGTAGATGTTATCGATACCAGAAGACATGTCTTGAGAAAACATATTTTTGGTATTTTTCAAGTTTTCTGATTTTTTTTGGGTTTTTGAAGGTTTTATATTTTTCTATTTCCTTTTTGCTGGTTTTATATTTTTGTAATTTGTTTTTGATAAGTATATACAGATAGAGTAGATGATATAGTTTAAGAAGATTATGATACGAGTACCGAGATAAGGATATCGTGCAGCCCCGTTGTAGAAGATAGAAGTCATCATCTCTAAAACTTTCACCACTAAAGCTTCCGAGGCTCTTGCATAGAAGAAAGAAATTGAACCATTTGAAAGTGAGACTTTGGTAGCTTCCCCCCAAACCGAAAATCCTTATGTTGAGCAGATTCGAAGCTCTATTTCAAGCTTGCCTTAGCCAAGTTCACAGAGAAGCACATCGTTATCGTCAATCTTGCTGCTCCTTTTAAGAATGATCATCGTGATTCTTCGTTCGGGGTTATATCATCTAATAGAACAACAGAAACATATCATCCCACATTTAAATAATCTTCTCAAATTCCTTTTCCACTGAAGTCTGAAGCAATCCATTCCAAAGGTGTCAAGAGAACAATTCCCCTAAGTAGTTGAATTGATGCAGTCAGTCTCTTTGTATAATGCTCAAGAACTCTCCCGAATACACATCATGAGGGGAATGAAAACACCTCCCCATGTTCACATTTTTCTTCCCTGATAATCGTGTATGAAGCTCAAGAACCCGAAGTACACCAATACCCAAGAGCTCTCCCGAATACACATCATGAGGGGAATGAAAACACCTACCCAATGTTCACATTTTTCTTCCCTGATGATCGTGTATGAAGCTCAAGAACCCGAAGTACACACATTCCCAAAGAAAGAATAACCGATAACATTGAAGAAGCAGGCTGAATCACTGATTATCTCTGCGGATGACAATCTCTGCGGATGTCAACTCCGAAATAAGTGATTATATCTCTGAATCACTGATTAAGCACTCAAGTGAGAAAACTGAGCATCCCCAATGTACACAATCTCTCTCCCTCATGTTATACATTTATCTCCCCTGAATATGTCATACTTGTGTACCTCTTTTATCTTCAGAAACTTTCTCTTACATCTCTTCCCCCACGTAGTTGGAATAAGAGCACTAAACGCCATGATGAGATAAACATTGAGTTTCTCTGCGGTTATGACATTCGTTTTCTCGGGATATCTTTAATCACTTAGAAGAATTAAGTTCATCAAGTTTACTCGCGTTTAGATGCTTGTCTCCTTGCCCCTTTCTGGTTTTGATACTTCAGAATCAACAACATAGTATAAGCCCAAATACTTGAAATCTTTATGAGAAGAACACTTGAACTCTTGTGAGAATCAACTTGCTGAAGACTCTCTCTGACTATTTTTATCAACCCTTATGTAGACAATTTGAAGTGACCACTGATGAAGAAAAACCCGTTATACCAAACTTGAAACTGAAGTAGAAATCCCCACATTTGTATCTTGATCTTGCACTAATGTAGGAAGAATGGTGTCGAGAATTTATGCTCCAAGCAAATCTCTTAAGTACTCACTACTCAATCAAAGTATGAGACATTAACACCTCTTGCGATTATCCACAACGTCATGTGCGTGTGTCACTGAGTAAAACAACGTAACTTCTAATAGTGATAGTTAACCAGGTCTTCAACCATCCACCCCGACTGCTGGTAACTAGATAAACCAAGTCTTCAACTCAAATTCTTAAGCCCGAGCAAGTTATCAAATAAGAACACGCCTTTGTGAAAGTCAACTTCAATCTCAAATAAGTGATAAATGATTAACTCCGAAGTAATCAACTTGTGTCAAATGTCCAACATGTGAATAAATGTACAACCGGATGTACATTAACCCACTTAATGAACCAGAACAAATGATTCCTCAACATCAATTCCATCTTCCTAAAGATATACATATAGAGACTGATCAGGAAGATTCACCAATAATGTCTTCAAGCGGATGAGGTAGTCATTTTCCTTAATGTTCATGTAGTTGATTTACAGAGTGCACAATAATCCGTGAAGATTTGGTAAAGGAATACCAAAGAGCGGATCATTTTTCATGAACAATAATCCGTGAAGATTTGGCGAGAGAATACCAAAAGAGCAGATTATTATTCAATAGTGCAACTGCAATATTACAATAGTCAATATCAACGCCTCGAGGAATAACTGGAGATTGGATTTCTCGAGGAATCACTGGTAAAGAATATGAGCAAGTCTAATTGGGGATTGAATCTGATTTATCACTATCCCCCAATTAGTGCTCTCCCATAAACCGACAATCTGTTTGATAAATGCCCAGATTAAGAAGAAGTTTTTAGATAATCAAATGCAACTCGTCTTTAGTCTTCTAACATGCATCAGAAGATGTAGAACAGACTGTAGACTCGACCTTCTTCAAGATTGTCCAGTTCGGGAATAGATAGTTAACATCTTCATCACACCAAAAGGCATCCTAATTAACTTACATCTTGCAAGTCCCTTTAATTAAAATCCCTCCCAATCAAACAAGAACAGAAAGATATTCATCAAGGAAATCAACAATCAGACCGCAACGAACACACTAAGTGGTAACACCAAACTACCAATCACATCAAACAAGAACAAAGAGATTGTTCAGAATCATCATGTTGATGTGTACGTGAAGCATTAACCGGAAGCACTTTGTCATTAATCATATCAGCTTGTGAAGATGTCAACCAACGGCTCTAAGAAGAAACTACATGTGAAGATGATCCGATAAGAAGAAGCTCAGTTCTTACATGAGTTAGGAGCCATTTGACCATAAATTCAAAAATATCAATCAACCATGCAAAAAATTCACACTTCTTCTCCCCCTCAAGAATTGCATACGGAGATGTCATTCTTGATTAAACAAGTGAATATCATCCAAATGTATTCTATTCACACTTCTCCCCCGCAAAAATTAGCACATGATGTCGCCATCTTCATTATATTGAGCAAGTGGAATAAGAGTAATTATCAGTAGTTCAGTTCACTTGATGACTGAAGCGCATGGAAAAAGCATGAAGCATGTTGATGAGAATGGTCATAATTGAGAAGATTTCTCTTCCTCAGAAGATTAAGCGCACTGAAGCATACACTTTTCTTTTCTTTAGAGAACGAGGCTTGAACTATTGTATTCAAACGTCATAAGAAGATTTCTCTTCTTTTGAAGATAAAGCGCATTGAAACGTACACTTTTTTTTTCTTTAGAGTACGAGGCTTGAACTGTTGTGTTCAAACATCATAATGATGAAGTACGAGGCCTGAACTGATGTGAACAGACGTCATAGCCAAAAGAATATCAAGATTGAGTTACTTGAACCCGTGAGTTATGAGATATCAATCCATTTGTAATCCATACTTTAAGGCAGTCCATGTAGTGAAGGATTGAAGTATCTGCAACAGAGTAAGGACTACCTGCACTAATATTACAAACTTGATTGCATATATTTTGGTTAATGACATTAGTATCCAAACCCTTTGGGGTTTTACAGGCAACCTTGATTTTGTCATCGGTAAATAGCTTTCCGGTAGGTATCCACCTAAGTCCAGCATCCTTAAACATTCTACCAGACGGCATCCGCTTATGGCAAGGTCTACGATTGTTGATATTCTTATGCAAATTGGAAGACTTATCGTTATTCCTAGACTCCAAAGATTTAGCAGTTTGGATCCATCTAGACGAAGTTTTAGGTTTGTTTTGCATCATAACATGTTAAAACGTAGCCATGTAGGTAGTCTTAGTGGATTGTACCTTGGCATGTGAATTAGGAAAATGTTTCTTATGTGGAAAAGACTCAGAATTTCTAGTTTTGTTTTCTACATGCTTAGCATTCTTATGCACATAACTACTCTTAGATGCACGCCAATCCCTAGTCTTTTGAGTGTTCCTAGGTAGTGGTTTACAACTACTAGCAGTGACTTGAAATCTCGTAGAATTCCTCACCATAGGTCTTGCACCTAAAATTCCATCTTTTCGAATCTGTGCCTTTTTCCTAGATTTTTCTAGATAATAGTTCTTCCACAAGTCATTCATATCATATGAATTCTGGGTTTTAATGCTTGGTTTTGACACTATTTTTGAACTAATCCTAGAGGTGCTGGGAGTGGAAGTGGCTACGTGTTGAGAGTTAATGGAGCTAGAAGCCTTATTCTTAGGTAACTCTGGTGAAGTGACTGGTTTTGACAAAACTTGTTTCTCATCAACTTGGGAAGCAAACCGTATTTTTGAAAATTTTGGTCTTTCGGATATAAACGCAGTAGGCTGCCTAACAATGGACCGGTTTCTAATGGGATGAGAAACTGGTTTCCCCAAGGTTGATGGTTTTGTAAACTTAGTGTTCACACTTTTCCCTACAGTTTTCCTAAGCTCATTTTTTAAGGTAACAATAGCGAAACTCTTTTCCTGAAGTTGAGCTTTGAGTTCATCAATTTTTGCTATCAAAGAGTTTGTTTGCTCCATTGACTTAGCTCTAGCTTCTTTGACAGAGTCACTTAGTTCTATGTGATGCTTTCTCAACGACTCATTTTCCTTTAGTAATTTGGCCACACAAACCGCTAATTCATCATTTCTCATTTGAATATCATCAATAGTATTAACATCAGAATTACTTGTAACCAAATTACTTTTCACATGCATATTAGAAATATGTTTCTTTAAATTGTTGATAGTTGACTCTTTGTCTTGAAGCTAAGTTTTCAAAGTGTTAATTTCAAAAAGTTCACGAAATTCAGGAAGTTTTGGATTTTTACATAGTTTGTTATGTTGAAAACTTTCTTCTTTACTGTATATCGCAATTTCAAGTGAAATGCAATGTTTTTCAAGTTTTGAGAATTTGTTTGAAAGTTCATCAAAAGCCTTTTTCTCAACCATATCATTTGTTTTGAAATTATTAGACTCAGCCTCAACCAAGGAACATTTATCAGAATCATGTTCAACATTAAGATTAGTATGTTTAGGTACATTAGCAGATGCACTATGTTGAACAGTTAAGGGTACCTCATCACATGACACCTGCTCAATTTCTGGTCTGATATCTGCATCCACATCATGTGTAACAAGAGTCACTGGACCGCTGGTTGTGTCAAGCTTATCTATCTCTGAGCCTCTGTATTCAGTGTCAACGGATCCATCATCTGGTGCTTTACCCGACTCATCATTATTTGTTGTCTCTGACATTCTGCATTCAGCAACACCTAATTCTTCAACAGATACATTACCGAACTTATCATAATAATCTCTCAACTGCACCAGACACTCATCCACTTTTTCATCTGTCTGAGTAACTTCCTCAATATACTTCTCCACATTATCCATGAGATGGATAAGTGTCTCTATGAACACGCTAATTTCCATTCCAGTGTGTTTCTTGAAAGACACTTCAGACATGTCTTGATCATAATGTGATGTAAATTCCCCACTGATGACTGACTAAAATTGTTTGTGGATCACCTGAAGTGCAGCACTGGAACTATCCTTTTGAACCTTTTCTTTATCAAGCTGTTGTTCCAATTTTTCTAAGTTCAACAGCAAGTTTCTAGTCAGTGTAGGTAAATCCTGACGGAAGATGGCACTACATGTTTGATCCCTAATTGTGGACAAAAGCTGTACGAGGTGAGAGTGAAGTAATTGATAAGGTTCAATGTTACTTTCCATTAGCATGGCATTTTGTAGCCTAAAATGGTGCAATTCTCTCTCTTTAGATTCTGAACACGGAGATCTCACATCCTCATTGCTTAATTCAATCATCTTTAATCGATCAGTGTAGCATACATTATCATTGTTGTCCATAGTATCATACAATTTAAGCACTTCTGAAATCACTGGGTCAGTAGAGTAAGACATGATGTGGTAGAATGCACGGGATTTTACAAGTCTATGATTTAAACCGAGAAATAGAATCTTTCGCGGGATTTTACTAAAATCAAGACCAAACCGTTAAGCAATGACCAATGGAATGTGTTAAGATGACTGATGGATCAACACAATGATAGAAAATTGTGTGTTAGGATATATGATTGTTTGTAGGATTAGCAGAGATGTTGTTTGGTTGAGATTTGGATTGGTTTATGCCCGTTTTTACTAAGAAATTTAGGTCTAAAAACATAAAAACCTTAATAACTTCTGTTTGGAGCGGATTTAGGCCTCGAAGATTGACTTGAATGAATTTAATTCATTCAGCTGCCATTCTACTCATTCTCGCGGTCGTTTTGATGGGTAGAACGCTGAAAACGGAGTTACGGTTCAAAAGTTATGGCCGTTTGAAGTTTTATCAGGAAAAGTCAACAAAACGCAATGAAGACAAGTCGCTAAGTCACCAAGTCGCTAAACACAAGTCGCTATGAACCAAGTTGCTAAACACAAGTTGCTAACGAACCAAGTCGCTACACAGTCAAGTCGCTAAGGTCCAACTCTCTAACACCAAGTCGCTAAGAATACTAAGTACAAGTCGCTAACAAAATTGAAAGCAAGTCGCTAACTTCACCAAGTCGCTAGCCGTAGTGGAGAATCCACTAAGTTGTACTATTTGTTGGCTTGTATCAATAGACAAGTCGCTAGGACCAAATCGCTAACAATTAACACTACAACTCGATACCTTTTACTGAAGCAAGTCGCTACGATGAAAAACACTACGAGAACCAAGTCGCTAGCAAGAAAAACTTCAAAAACACACTTTTCAATCCAAAACAACAAATGATGACCAACCCTTAGGGGGAGATTGTTAGGAACATGTTTTATTATAAAGTGTAGGTCATTTCATTTGTAATAGGTCGTTAACAATTATGGTTTATAAATGTTTGTATTTAGATTTACAGCTCGTGTAGTAAACCCATGAGCTGTGATAAGAGGTTCTTCTAGAACCAATGGGAAACACCCCTACTTATGTAAACACTATAAATACCCCCTCCCTTGAAGGGAGAGGGTGTTGGTTCTAATTGCAATTATCATTTCATTAATCATTCATTAGTTCTTTCCACTTTCTCTCACTAAAACTTTCTCTCTCTAGAAATACATATTGATGTGATAGAATGGTGACCTAACAATGAGGAATCATCAAAGTCAACTAGCTGATCACATGGAAGTAGATACCTCTCTACCACCATCCTCATCACATATTCCACCACCACCACCTTTGGTTGTATCACCTACAAATATACCTCTACAAATTCCTCCTTCTTTTGTGGAATCTCAACCAAACCTTCCATCTCAAGCCATTCCTTTTCTACCACCACCATTTCTGAGCCATGACAAAGATTGTTATCATTGTCAACACGTTGAAAGCTTGATACATAAAGTACGTGAAGATCAATGTTTCATGTTTTATCACCTCCTCGAACGTTTCGACGAGATCAACAAACCTAAACAACCTTGAGCTTAAGGACTCAAGTGGTGTCCTAGTCTTAAGCTTATCTTAGATAGTTTAGGAATCATATATCATGTTTAAATCATTCTCTTAGTTTTAGAGATATGTAGATCGTCTCTCGTATGTTTATTGAATGAAATTACATGTTTTATGCCATAGTATCTTGAGAATATGTTTGGTGCCTTAATACATATCTCATTTTTTTTATGTTAACATCACTTGTTGCATCACCATTGTTGTCTTATGCTTACAGACAGACGGGTTGTTAACCTCGCTCTTTTATAAAGATAACGTCACTTACATGAATTGGACTAGATGCGTAGTATACTTTGCCCTCAGGGACTAGTATCATTTAAGTGGCAAAGTTGTAGCAAGTTGAACCTATAAATACCTCGCATAACTCTCCATGAGGGGTGAGGTGAATCATTAGGTGTATTGTAGTGTTTTCATTTATTCAAGTTATCCTTTGTTTTCTCCTCACTCTCTCTAGTTTCTCTCTCTAAAAGGATGAAGATCTTCATCTTCATCCACCAACCTAGGCCTCCAAACCACATAAATCTTTTGTTTTTCGGTCCTAACAAGTGGTATCAGAGTCATGGTTATCGTGTTATTGATTTATAGTGGTTTTGATACATCTTTTAGACTGTTTTTATGTACTTTTTCTTGGTCGGAATTTTTTTTTTCGGATTCTTGTGGGTAAACAGTTTTTTTAACATGTTTTGTGTCCCTTATGGTCAGAAAAGTCTCTTGTTTTTTCAAGCTTGAAATATCAGTTTGTGTCAAAACTTTGTCCACATGGTTTCTGTCACATATATCTGTTTTTAGACTTTTTTGTTACCAACGTGTAAAATTATTCGTGGGTCACTTGGTTAAATCTGAATAATTAAACAGTGGTCAACCAGGTCAATAGTAACTTTTCTAAGCGTTTTTTGGGTTTATTATGAAGCTGAATGGAAATCTTGATCGGAATCTCACCAGAAAAAAGGTCAAAGGGTCAAAACCCTAAACTTACGCCTAAGGATGTTCTTACGCGTATGGAATACGCGTAAGAAGGTTACGAGTAAGCAAAACCTACGCTTAAGAATGGTTACGCATATGAAGTTATGCTTAAGCCTGATTTACGCGTAAGACCATGTTACGCATAAGTATGAAAGAGTTTACGCATAAGAAAACAGTTTACAAGGTTTCAAGAAAAATGTTACGCGTAGATTTTTTTTGTACAAGCAAGACAAGAAAAATCGTATGCGTAAACCAAAAACGACCAAGACTTTGACCACAATATACCACATACCATATACCAAAATATCATCTCGACCTCAGTCATATGCCATCATTGGTCCAAGAAAATTGAAATCGAGAAGACCCAAAGCTTAAACAGATCCGACAAAATCATCCAACAAAAACTTAATCTAATCTAGACTCACCAAGGACCCTCACATCAACTCCCCAACTCTCATCATTCAAACGACAAAATAAATCAAAAACTGAAAAGTAAACAATCTCTGATAAGGTTCACGTTTTATCTTTATAAGATTTTTTTTCGTGGAACCATTAATCATCATTTATTCATGCCTTATGACACTATCCGAACCAAAAAGAGAAGAAAATAACTATAAAGTTACTTTTTTTCTTTGTTTGTTCAATTGAAACACATAAAATAATTATTTATACCTACCCGAGACCACTCAATGATCTTGAAGATTTAATGGCGTGTTCTTGATTGGATTGAGAAGCACATAAGGTTGGGTACGTTTGTGATTGTGGGTTTTGATGTATGAGATTTTGATTGAAACTGAGTTTGATGAGAATTTCTCTTTAGATCTGTTGAGAAGAGATTTTAGAAGTTTGAAGAGAGAAATGAGGAGGAGGGGGCGGTTATCTTAAGTGTGGCTTGGGGTTATGACCTAATTTTTAGGTTATGTTATGTCACACCCCCAAAATATCGCAGCGGAACGACAGTGTCATTGGGGTATAACGTCATAGCACAAAGTATGGATACAGAAAACGACCTCTATAATGAGACGTTTTGAAAAGTTTACCATTCGATAAATAAGTTAAAGTTTACACCACAAGAATTCACAAAGTTTACAAAACATGTCGAATGGTAATTGTTAAAAGCACAAGACTCCAATGTATGCCATGTGACCCAAAAGCTCCATGAAATGCTATCACCTTAAGACCTGAGATAAACATGCTAAAAAGTGTCAACACAATGGTTGGTGAGTTCATAAGTTTGTAACAAAATGATTTGAAATACTTTGAGAAATGTTCACACAGCAAAGGCTTTGTAAATCCACTCAGTTCCAAGTTCCGCCCATACAAAACTTGCAACCTGTGTGTTCACAACCCATTGCCGAAATATAGTATGAAAATTATGATTATGTGCATTAAGATAGTTAAAAGTATAATCGTCACCACAAGGGTCTTCCAACAACTCATGTTGGGATGTTTGTAATTAATAGCCTTCCAACAACTTAATTTGGCGCCATTAATTCTTGTATGTTTGTAAATTAGTAGCCCTCCAACAACTTAATTTGGTGCCACTAATTCTTGTATGTTTGTAAATTAGTAGCCCTCCAACAACTTAATTTGGTGCCACTAATTCTTGTATGTTTGTAAATTAGTAGCCCTCCAACAACTTAATTTGGTGCCACTAATTCTTGTATGTTTGATCCAAGTATGCATATGAAATCAAGTATAACCCAATCAAGTATAAAACGCAATCAAGTCTAAAGTATAAGTAATGTTGTTTGGCAAAAGAGTTTAAATGTTTGATAAATAAGCATGTATCTCGCCCCAAATAGTTTATAGGAATTTAAATGAGTAAAAGCGGGGTATGAACTCACCTGGTGTGGTTGATATGCTAACAAAATGAAGTGCTCGAAAGTGAGACTCGGAAACTATCCGCGACCTAGAATGAATGTTATGATATGTAATGAGTTGCAATGTAATGTTATGCATGCATTTCGTATGTTATTTATACCATTTGCGAGTTTTGAAAAATAATACTTTTCGTCGAAAAATACACTTTTGACGTCTTGACCATTCAAAAATGACTTTACATGTTTTTACGTCAAAATGCCCTCCTACAATGGTTTTATAATGATTTATGGTGAAATTTTCACTTTTCGTCGCAAAACAATGTCGTCGGAATTTTCATGAAATTAACAAAAATGGCTCCGAAGAACTAGTCGTAAAATGGTGTATGTCGATCGTTAGAGAACGAACTCGACGGTTTTGGAAAGTTTGTATTGAAATCTAGAAGTTTCAGTTCAGGAGTTTTCGTCCAAAAGGTCTCGAACATAAAGATAATAAGGGTTAAAGATAGTGATTTTGTTGAATTGTAGTGCAAAAAGTGAGTTTCGGCCAAGTTTAGACAACCATAAATAATTTACTACAACTCCGCTATACAAACGGCTTGCTGTTTTAAAAAATATGCTCGGCAAACTTGATTTTACTAGAAGACATTTCGTTATAAAAAGTTCCACATCATGGCTAAAAACAGCCTCAAACATGGTCGTTACAGCTACCGTAACACTTGTATCGTAAAAATAATATAGTTTTTCAGAAAATAATAGTTACGGCAATTTTATGAAAACGTGCATATCTTTGTCGTTTCAAATCCGTTTTCTACGTATAATACATCCTTAGCTTCGTATCAAAGTATACTAATATATTTTTGATAAGTCGAAATAATTTGTAAAGCTTAAGGCTCGTTTTTGACTCGTACAAAATAATAATAGTATGCTGAAATTTCTGAAAAATATATATTTCGTCGTCAAACTTGTAAAATCCATAACTTCTTCGTTATAACTCCGTTTTTATCCGTTCAAGCGGCCACGGATTCGTTTTAAAGTATATTTTCTAAATATCAAGGCTAAAAATTCGTGCCTACTGTCGGTTTTTCCAGAAAATCAAAACAAGGACAGAACATAATATATACTTATCGAAAATAGTTTTTCTCGGACAAAACCTATTCTAATCCCTTCAAATCAACTCCAAAGCTAATCTAATCCTACCATACACCTTCTTAGGGTGTCATGGGTTCCTAGACATCATCAAGACCAATGAATACCAAGGGGATAATTATAGGATGACTTTATGTACAATAAACTCTAAAAATCATGTAAAAATGGTATAACTAACACAAGTCTTGCATGTTCTTGCTCAAAGATGATGAGATGAGTATGAAATGAATATGTAAGATGAAAAATAAATATTAGATGCTTACTAGTGATATGATGAGGTGATTAGAACCAAGGATTAACCTAAACACCCTAGGTTTTTATTTCAAAACCTAAACAAGAGTGTTATCTAGATTGCAATAAACTTGAACTTGAAAAATTTTGATGATCCCTTTGTGAGCTCTATGATGGCCGGTTATGGAGTATAAGAACCAAGAGAGAATAAGTTTTTCTAACACATGAGAATGATGTGGTGAATGAGTGAAATGAAATGAGTAGGACTTTTTAAGTATGAGTAAACTTATAAACAATCAAGAAACCATTCTCCATTTAATGCCCACCCTCCCCATGACCGGTTTTATGGGGATCATGTTTCTCCAAGATATAATTTTTTTTTTCTTTTATATAATTGTATAAATACTTGTGTAATTTGTAAGAAAATGTAAGTGAAATAGATTCAAGTTAAGGTAAATGGTAGTTTTTAGGTACAAGTAAATTTTTAATAGATCAAAGTAGAATGTAATGAGATAATAAAAATTGTAAAAATACATTCCTTGTGAAATTTGAGCGATAAAATAATTATCGAGTAATTTTTAAGAAAAACGTCGTAATAATATAAATTTAACGATTTATATACAAAATAAATTTAAAACACTAGGTAAACTCAAAATATAGTTTTTATAAACTAAATGTAAGTATAAAAATATATTGGGATTATTTTTGGAAGTAACGGATTAAATATTCAAAATAATAAATCACGCGATAACGTTTATTTAATATAAAATATACGCGATGAATGTGAAATGAAATGTCATGATGCAAATGATGTTAATGAAATGTAGACTAAACTTAGTCCATATGAAATGTTCGTGATGTTATGATCATGAATTCGCCGCTAAACCATAAAGGTTACGCGAATTTGGAACACGTAAACCTAGTTTACGATAAATATTGAAATTGTGAAACGTGAATTGTTTTGAGAACTGACTGGAAATTGAGAATTGTGACATGTTGTGAGTTATATTACCAGTTATAAGCATATGGATATTTTGGGCTTTTTTGATTTGGATCAGGGGATGTCTAAACGTGGACTGGATCGGGTTGATATAAGGATGGGTGTTGGATCGAGCCTAATTCATGGATTTAGGCTGCACGTCTAATACTACAAGTCATTGGGCTGGTGGATTTGTTTTTGAACTATCACGTCATAATGAGTTGTGTGCAAATCTGTTAGTCACCCTCTATTGGTCTTACAATGAATATTCGAATATTTTTGTTACAAAAATATTGAATACATAAGTCATATTAATACTTTTAAAGAGCGGTATTTTTGGTATGGTAAATTTTCATGGAAGGATACAAAATTCACGGCTTGAACGGTAATTTGAAAAAATGACGACGGGGTTTTTGTATGGTATTATTGATGCGAAATTGAAGTGACATTTCACAGGTGATCTTCTTTATTCTTGAGACGTTGGTTGGTTGGTTGCATGTCTCAAGATAACTTGTTGGGGTATTACTGTCACTTTAAGTGATTACGAATTGTCAATCTGGTTATAACTGGTGTAAGGAGTTATGTTGTAGTGCTCACAGTGTATAACCATCACTTTAAGGAGTTACATTGTAGTGATCAGTGTCACACGGCGTTGTGGATTGTTCAAAAATTTAGAACATGTAGTAAGTCACAAAGTTGGGATGTTTGCTTCCTTTTCAAGTTGGTCGTATCGGGTTTTCTCCATATGTGGTCATTACTATTAGCCGGTGAATTCAAAGGAGGTTCGATTTAAGGTTGGTTTGAGAGACGTGTTGAGAGTATTTTTGCGACATATTCTCACAGAATTTTGATCAAGCTAAGGTTTTAATATTGCAATAAGAAAAAGGTATACGGCATGTACGCAACATTATGATGATTCCGATAGCTCGCAACCATTAGAAGGGAGAAGTTGGTATTTCATCTTTAGTGATTGGATTGACGAAGGGAATTGTGCTTAAGACCGAAGAAGGAGAAGTAGTGTGTGTACATCGGGGCTTTTTACCAACTTGGATGTAATACTAAGTGAGTTATGTTGTTATGATGTTCCCAGAACGACAACCATTGTGCTATAATCAAGAATATACTTTCTCCGCTGCGTGTTAGAAGAGTGTTGTCGGTTCAGGAGGGAGCAGAAAAAGAAAAAAAGGCTCACTAGTTAGGAGGGAGTAATAACCTAACTAGACCGTTACAGTTGAATTTCAGAGCTACAAGGATTTGTGCCATCATCGCCAAAGATCAAATGCCGAGATCGTCAGAAGAGAGAACTTCAAGTTTGCCTCAATATCTAGACTACAGAGACTCTGCGCTTCAACAAAGTCAACATTGTTCATTACTATTATAATTTACTTTGTTTTGTATTTATAGGTCTCATTGTAACCATTCACGTGTGACGATATCTTGGAGGGAGATTGTTAGCTTCGCTCTTTTATAAAGATACGTCACTTACGTGAATTGGACTAGATGCGTAGTATACTTTGCCCTCAGGGACTAGTATCGTTTAAGTGGCAAAGTTGTAGCAAGTTGAGCCTATAAATACCCCTCATGACTCTCCTTGAGGGGTGAGGTGAATCATTAGGTGTATTGTAGTGTTTTCATTTATTCAAGTTATCCTTTGTTTTCTCCTCTCTCTCTAGTTTCTCTCTCTAAAAGGATGAAGATCTTCATCTTCTTCCACCAACCTAGGCCTCCAAACCACATAAATCTTGTGTTTTTCGGTCCTAACACGGATCCCTCAGTTTTGCTTAGACGGATCCCTCCAAAGAGGGAACCGTGGGATCCGTGCAACAGAATACTTGTTTATTACTAACTTAAGTCTTATTTGCTGGAAATTATGCATTATATACTTGTTTTTCTAACCTTTGTTTTGAAGATTTTCAATATACACATGAAGACTTTGACACCCCTAGCTAGGGGGAGTTTCGTGTCAAAGCAATACATTGAAAAATCATTTGCAATATCATTTACCTAGGATTACATTATATGACGTTCTCCTTGCAAAGTTGCAATCATCAAGGGGAGCATATTCGTCACAAAGACGAAACCATTTGAAAACTTAATTGCAATGCACTAGTTTAGTATTTCTACTTACTTGACGCCCTCACAAAGGGATGAACTCGTCAAGGGGGAGCTAAGTCGAGAATACTTCTCCTCACTTACTCTCTATTTTTCATTCTTTTTCTTTCTTTACACATTTTTTTCTTAAAAGAATGTGTTAGTATCTTTTCGACGCTCTTTTTGTTTCGCCAAAAAGGGGGAGAAGAGAGTAAAAACTTCAATTCAAACTTTTACGAATTTTAGTTTTTCCTTAAAATAATTTTATGTTTTGTCATCAACAAAAAGGGGGAGATTGGTAATACAAATAAGCCGTAAAAACGTTTATTTATATTTTACGATCTTTTAATGTTTTGTCGATAACAAACGTAAGATCATTTTAACGAAACAAATAAAATTAGTAAATGGTTTGAGCCAATAGTTTACTAACATACTTATACTCTCATATAAATCACCCAACAAGTAATAGTTCTTTCATGATTTAGTAATATGTACAATAACTAGTGTTTACATATTGGGTAGATATATACATGCATAGTATGTATTATAATGGGTAATAGAATGGGTAAAAGTTTAAGTATTTAACCCATTGACTTAATACATTGAATGTAGTTGGGTAAAACCCAAAGTCTATGACCCATACCCATGGAGCATAACCCATGAACCATTGCATGCCATTATGCATAAGTCATAATGGGTATTATCCATGACCCATGGAGCAAACCCATAACCCATGGACTAGATACATTGCATCTTCTAGATACATTGTATCTACTTGGATACCCATGGTCAAAAGCCTAGGACCCATGACCCATAACCCATGACCCATGACCCAAAACCCATGGGCAATGAGGAGTGTCTCATGGATCCCTAGTATTACACTAGACGGATCCCTCAAGCAAGGGATTCGTGGGATCCGTGGGACAATAGCATAATTTTTTCTATAAATAGTGAGCCATTTCTTTATTGTAACTCACCCCTTTCACACACATTTTCTCTTAGTGTTGTAAACTTTCTAACCTCAGATCCAAGTGATCTTTCTATGTAGTTTTGTGTTTGTGTGAGTCTCTAGGTTCCTCTTAAAGGCGAGATCACCACCTCTTGAAGTCGAGCAAGCTCAAGTCCATGGCTTGCTAAGCTTTGTTATCATCAAGACTGTTAGGAATTGGAAATTCCATAGTGAAGTGTCGGTCACCCCAAATATAATTTAGCATAAGTTAGCTCATAGACATATCGTTAGTTTTCAGTTTATTAGTTAATTATTAGTTTAGTTTAGCGTAGTGTAACACCGTGGAGGAAGGACGGGTCTTTACCCACTGTATACCTGATCCACAGGCCGATAGGAGGTCGTATTTCATGTAACTATAAATACCCCTTCCATCCATGGAAGGGGTGGTGCTTCTCATTTAATCTAATATTCCCTTTGTGTAAACCTCTAGCAAGAACACCCTCTCTCTCTACTAACTCTCTAACTATGGCAAACATGTATTTTGATCATCCAAGACCACCTGAATCATCAACACAATAAATATTACGATCCTACAATTGGTACCAGAGCCTAGGTTGTATTGTTTTAATGATTCACATGGTTTCTTGTTGGCGGTTTGAAGCGGCTGTTGTGATGATTGATGCGTGTTTATGTGATGATGTTATTGTGTTACGGTCTTGATAGAATCTGGTTAATCAACATGGTCAAAACTATTCTTTGTCCAAACTGTTTTTGGTTCAAGTTCTTTGTAGCAAGTTGTTGTTTTGTTTTGACTTTTGAGTCAAAAATGTTTGTTTTTGCTTCAAGATTCTTTGTAGCGAGTTGTTGTTTTGTTTTGACTTTTGAGTCAAAAATGTCATTCGCTTACTGTCATGGTTTCTTGTCACTAAACAGTCCTGTTTACTTTCTTTTGTGACTTTGTTGAATCTTGTCCAAACTGAATTTCCATATACTGTTACTATATTGGTCAAATTGTGGTCAAACTGGGTCAAAGAAGCAGTTTTTATGCTATTTTTTCTGGGTTTGATGCTATTCGAAAAATGGTTTGTTCTTGCTAGCGAGTTGACGGTAAACAAATGTCCAGATGCATTGTATGGTAAGTAGCGACTTGTACTTACAAGTCATAGCGACTTGTTAATTGAAGTATGCAGCGACTTGTCATTATTGAATGACAAGCGAGTCGGTTACAGAAAGTGGTAGCGACTTGACCAAAATTTATTAGCGACTTGCCTTGAGGTGTTGTGTCAAAATATGCTAGCGACTAGTCTTTACTAGTTAGCGACTTGTGCTTGAAAATCTTTGGTTAGCGAATTGAATCATGACCCTAGCGACTTGTCACTTAGGGCAGCGACTTGCTTTGAAAAAAAACGGGTAGCGACTTGCTTTGCAAAATAGTTAGCGACTTGACTTGGACAGAAATGATGAAGAAGAAGAACTGACCACGACCTCATACCATAAACCAAATACAATCACTCATGACTTCAGTAATTAAAACATCATCTTCATAACAACATCCGTATAACACACTACAAACATCTTTCACATTATCACTTACATCATACTTAATCCCATTATCTACAACTACAGTTATCACTCATCGACACCTAATCTAGCACAATCAAGGACTCAAACTGAAAAGAAAATCTTGTAAATGATCTCAGCTTCATGTTCTTTCGAAAGTTTCAAACATATATTGTTACATAATGTCTCTAAATCGAAAGAGTGAATCATCACTGATCTAAACTTCTAAAAATATCCGTAATCCAAACAAAAAGGAATCATAGCAAGTCTGTTATGCTCTCTTTCTTTTGATTACTTGGTTTAAATGGTATTAACAAATCTCAGAATTGGTCAACGATGGTTTCAATCATGTAAACTGATTTTTCGTTGCTCTCCATCATCATTGATCTATAATCTTTTAAATATCCGAATTGAAAGAAATGTCTTCAACAATTTTGTTGAAACAAATTCCTTGGCTCGTTAAAAATAATCAAAAGATAATCTTTGCTTATGTACGATTTAAAGAAAATGTTGTAACAATTTTGTTAAATCATTTTCTTAAGCTCGTGTATGACTCAAAATTCACATAAATACAAGTGAAACCTACCTTGAAGCCACTGGTTTGTTCTCGATACCATTCACGTCTTAACCATCCCAGTGGAAAATCAATGAACCCCATGCCATCTCTATGGCATTAACGTACACTCGAGCCATCCCTGTGGCAAGTGTAAGATGTGAAGGAGCTTGGATGGTGTTATGAAGGTGGAAGGCTGGTGAGAATGGAGGCGGAGAGTACTTTGTGTTTTATTTGATCTAGGGTTTGGAATGTAACTGTTATTTGTGTTGAGATGGGGGCGTGTAATAAGGGAATCAGGGTTAGGATATGTGTGTGATGTGCGTTTTAATACCCATGGGATTAGGGTATACATTGATTTGGATCGGGTATTTTGGGTATTGAAATGGGCTAGATTGGTTATGTGGGCTTTCAATTGATGCTGGATCTGAGTTGGTATTTGTTTTGATCATCTTTGTCGTGGGAAAGTATTAAGATGATGAATATTGAATATGGACAAGGTGTAATATTTAATGTCTTGATGTGAATTTTGGGTAACGTGAGTTTTGAGTGAGTGCATTTATTTTCGGACCTGGCTGGAAATTTGGATGTGTAATACGATGTGATTAGGGATTGTCGAGTGTGATAGACCTAGTGGAAATTGTTGTTGAGTAGTGTGTTGGGCCGAAGAAATGAAATTGATGTTTTATTTAAGTGGCCGTGTACGATTTTGAGTTGTGCTGCACGATTACATGAATTGAATTGGATGAATGGTCATAAATTTGAGTTAGACATTATTTTTTTTAAATGATGGGAATCAAATTGTAAACAAATGTCATCTCGAATTTATTTTGGATACATTTTGTTTAAATGTTGTTGATGTTGGAGTGTGAATCGTTGATGAACCGCTGCATGTTCCTCTAAAAACAGATATTCACCAAAACCAAAGTTGTCATAATACATTCAAGCTGACATTGTTTACGGTTTTGTCTTGATTTTGTAAAATCCCGCGAAAGAACCTATTTCTCGGTTTAAATCATAGACTTGTAAAATCCCGTGACAATGGAAACATTCTGGTAATTGTAAAGTGCATTTCCGGATCTATCTTACGGTTTATTCTTGGTTTTGTAAAATCCCGTGAAAGAAACTATTTCTCGGTTTAAACCATAGAGTTGTAAAATCCCCGTAATGATGGAACCATCTTGGAGAAAGGAAAGTGTATTTCGAGAGCTCTTTTGATGCTGGTGCTACGGTTTCTGTTTCAAAGAAGAGATAAAAGAGTGTACTTCATGAATTGGATGTGTGATTGGATATCGTCATGGCAGTTTGGTTACTACATGGTTTTACGGGGTTATGTGCTTTTAACCATGGTCGGGATGAAACCATTATCAGAGTTCACTTAAAACGTCAAAGGAGGCTAGAGTTGAGCTTTTAATCAGAAGATGTGACAATGGAGATAATTCACTATTATTTATTTGAGGTTGAAGTGAAATATCACGGGCGAGTGTACTTAGTATCTGAAGGTATCGGGGATGGTTGGATGAAGATTCTTCAAGATCCTTGTTCGAGCTTATTATCAAAAACGAAGACTTGGAAATCTAGTTATTGTTGGGTGACTTTTACCTCTTCTTTTACCACTTGGGGGAATTGGGCTCTTATCACCTCAAAATAACTATCACTTAAAGGAGTTATGTTGTAGTGCTCAGTGTCATATTCAATTGTGGATTTTCAAGAGGTAATGTACGTCTATTACTTGATGGTTGGTTGGTTAAAGAGTATAGAGTACTTAGAAATTCAAAGGGGCATGAATTCTCGACACCGATCTTTGTTACACATGAGCAAGTTTAAGTCACGAGTTTGGGTTGTTCTACTTCAGGGTCAAATTCATCATATTGGGTTTTCTCCATCAGTTGTCACGACAAAGAGCCTACAGAATGATAATGGGGATGATTACATGTTTTGCTAAGAGAGTTGAAAAGAGAGAGACTATGACGTATGAACACAACAGTTCATGCCTCGTACTCTAAAGAAAAGAAATGTGTACGTTTCAGTGCGCATTATCTTTGAAAGAAGAGAAATCTTCTAATGACGTATGAACACATCAGTTCATGCCTCGTACTCTAAAGAAAAGAAAAGTGTACGTTTCAGTGCGCTTTATCTTCCGAAGAAGAGAAATCTTCTTATTATGACCATTCTCATCAACATGCTTCATACTTTTTCCATGCGCTTCAGTCATCAAGTGAACCGGGCTACCACTGATTGTTTTCTCATTCCACTTGCTCGATTATAATGAAGATGGCGACATCATGTGCTTATTTTGCGGGAGAGAAGTGTGAATAGAACATTCGGATGATTTTCACTTATTTAGTCAAGAATGGCATCTCCGTATGCAATTCTTGAGGGGGAGAAGAAGTGTGAATTTTTTGCATTGCTGATTGATATTTGAGAATTTAAATGGTCATACGGCTCTAAACTCATGTAAGAATCGACCTTCTTATTATCGGTCATCTTCACATGTAGTTTTTCTCTTCTAAGAGCCGTTGGTTGACATCTTCACTCGGATTGATGGGTTTATCGACAAAATGCTTCCGGTTAATGCTTCACGTGCACATCAACATGATGATTCCGAACGACCTTCTGTTCTTGTTTGATGTGATTGTTTGCTTGGTGTTACCATTTCGTGTGTTCGTTGCGGGCTGATTGCTAATTTCCTTGATGAACATCTTTCTGTTCTTGTTTGATTAGGAGGGATTTTAGTTAAGGGGATTTGCAAGATGTAAGTTAATTGGGATGCTTTTTGGTGGGATGCTTTTTGGTGTGAGTTGAAGATGTTAACTATCTATTCCCCAACTGGACAATCTTGAAGAAGGTCGAGTCTACAATCGGTTCTACATTTTCTGCTATATGTTAGAAGACTAAAAGACGAGTTGCATGTGATTATCAAAAGACTTCTTCTTATTCTGGGCATTTATCAAACAGATTGTCAGTTTAGGGGAGAGCACTAATTGGGGGAGATTGAAATGCCAAATTTAATCCCTAATTAGACTTGCTCATGTTATTCTTCAGCAAGTTGATTCTCACAGAAACATCTAAGCTAATGATGTTCTTCTCAAAATATTTCTAGTATACGGACTTACAAATAGTTGCTGATTATGAAGTGTCAAAAACCAGCAAGGCGTAAGGAGACAAGCACCTAAACGCGGGTAAACTTGATGAACTTAATACTTCTAAGTAATTGAAGATACCCCGGGAAGACAAATGTTATTACCGCAGAGAAACTCAAGGTTTGACTCATGGCGAGTAAACTTGATGAGCTTAATACTTCTAAGTGATTGAAGATATCCCGGGAAAACATATGTCATGACCGCAGAGAAACTCAAGGTTTACTCATCAAGGCGTTTAGTGTTCTTATTCCAACTACGTGGGGGAAGAGATGTAAGAGTTAGTTTCTGATGATAAAAAGAGGTACACAAGTGTGTGATGATTTCGATGTTATCACAATCATCCGGGGAGAGAGGATTGTGTACATTGGGGACGCTTAGCTGTTTCACTTGAGTGCTTAATCAGTGATTCAGAGATATAATCACTTATTTCGGAATTGAAATCCGTAGAGATAGTCCTCCGCAGAGATAATCAGTGATTCGGCCTGCTTCTTCAATGTTATCGGTTATTCTCTCTTTGGGCATTTGGGTACTTCGGGTTCTTGAGCTTCATGCACTATCTTCAGGGGGAGAGAAAAGTATACATCGGGGTTATTCTTTGGATATTGGACTTAATATGCTACTTCGATGGTATAAGTTTCTTTGTCTTCGGGTATGTGTATTCGGGTTCGTGAGCTCTAGTCTAAGAGACTGACTGCATCAATTCATCTACTTGGGGGAAGTGTTCTCTTCACAACTCGTTGGGGATGCATTGCTTCAGACTTCAGTGGTAATGAAATTTGAGAAGAGTTATTTATGTGTGGGATGATACGTTGTTGTTCTTGTTGATGATATAACCTCGAACGAAGAATCACGGTGATTATTCTTGAAAGGAGCAGCTGGATTTATGATAATGGTGTGCTTCTTTGTGCACCTGGCTAAGGCAAGCTTGAAATAGAGCTTCGAATCTGCTCAGCTAAAGGATTTTCGGTTTGGGAGGAAGCTGCCAAAGTCTCACTTTTAGTTGGTTCAATTTCTTTCTTCGATTCAAGAGCCCTGGAAGCTTTGGTGGTGAATGTTTAAGGGATGATGACTTCTATCTTCTACAACGGGGCTGCTCGATATCCTTATCTCGGTACTCGTATCATCATCTTCTTTAATTATATCATCTATTCTATCTTTGTAAATATTTATCAGAAAATAAAATACAAAAATATAAAACCAACAAAAACAAAATAGAAAAATACAAAATCAACAAAAACCCATAAAAAATCAGAAAATTTCAAAAAAAAATACCAAAAATGTGTTTTCTCATGACATGTCTTCTGGTATCGATAACATCTACGGTCTTAGAAATGTCATTCAATAATGGCACGGGACCATAGATGAAGTTCGAGCAGGAGGTGTAAATATTTCTTTCTAAACATGTCTCAAAATATGGTTTGCAGTTATTTCAGACTGTGACCCGCGCTTAACTATGGCTTACAGTTATTTCAGACTGTAACCCGTGCTTAATACTATGGCTTGCTATTATTTCAGATAGCAACCCGCTCTTTAAGAAAGGAAAGTGCTGCGCTTAAACAATTTTTCAAAATATTTCGAGCACTTATCCTAAAAACAAAACAAGGAAAGCATGTCGCCAAAAAGACTGTTGTTCCTACACAAATGTTTTTCCGTCTAAAATTCTTCAGAAAAATATTTGGTGTTTTCTAAATTGGTGGTAAATGAGTTGCTTGAAAATCAATCAGTTTCAGAGTTTTATAAAAATTTGCAAACTCAATCAATGACTTCAGCGCTTTTAAAATTTTCAGAAAATGAGTCATTGATTGAGGGGGAGAATGTTTTCAAATTTATATCATCTAACGAGCTTTCTTAATTATCCTATACGCTTATCAGAAAATGATGTTAACCTACGTTGAAGGACTAGGTGCCTAGGATATGACTGTTAGGATTAGATGATTAGAGTTTGATAAACACATTAATCCCATATATTTATATGATCTGATTGACATGTTGCATTGACTTTTATTTGTCGATTGTTGTTTGGGTGATGTCGACCACCATATATCTGTATGTATGTTCACTAACGTATGCAGGTATATTGGTATAAGAATGTTCCCGATCCGGATCCCACAATTGAAGATGATTGGATGCCGAAAGGAAAGGGTAACTATTTCTTGGGTTGACAAATGAAGAAACGAAGCTTAATTGGACTTCTATGGAGAGTTGGCATAAATGCAACGTAAGAGGTCTCACTGCATCAGCAGATGGTTTTCTTCTAAGTGATTGAAAAACGGAGCTTAATTGGACCTCAGTTGGCATTCAAAATGCAACATAAGAAGAAGTCTCACTGCATCTGCAGACGGTTTTTCTTCCAAGCCCTACAGCAATAACAGAAGCTTCTCAACCACTTAATATATCTTTGTGCAGGATACCATTTTTAAACAATTTTGAATAATTTGATTAAATTTTTTTGAAAATGGAAAATGTTGTTTTGAAAATTAATTGGACTTAATTTTGAAAATCACCGGACTTCATTTTATCAAAACTTGAGTCACTCAATCATCGACTACGGTCATCGATTGAGGGGGAGAGTGATTTAAAATAAAATATTTTTAAATGATATTTCTTCACAAAAGTTCCGTTTTGTACGAAATTATGTGGTGATCTAAAGATTTAATGTTATGTCATGGTATGATTTTTTCTTTTGAATCAAGGTCTTTCAAAATGAAATTTTTTCTGTTCTTGTTTGATTGTGAAATTGTTTTGTTTTACTCAAAAGATCTCTTAAAAACAATCATACCTGACACTAACAATCTTTAATGTCTAAATCTGTTCCTTATTAATCATTTTTCAAAATTAAATTTTGCCACGTCTTTCCCTAAAACTTTTCTAAATAATTTAAATCAGATGGGATCACAAATCTCAAATGGTTTGATATTTTTGATCAAGGGAGAGATCGTGATTTAAATCTCAAATCTGTTTTTATGGAATCAGTTTTAGTCCTTTATAGGCACTCCTGCCTCCATGTGCCAAACGATTTCAAATACACAATGCACATGTTGAGGAGGAGGATTTATCCAAAAACAAGATGAGTATTTAAACCAGACAACATATTCTCCCATGTTTTCTAAACCTTATTAAATAACTTGGGATCCAAAATCTCAAAGGATTTGATATTTTTGATCGGGGGAGAATTTGTGATTTAATTATGAAATTTGATAAAAGGTGATCGTTTTGACTCAATTGTGCAGGCTGCTCTCTCATATGTGCTAAACGCTTTCGAATCTCGAAGCATATATTGAGGGGGAGCACTTTAAAAAGTAAATAAACTGTCGGGGTGCAAATGCTTTTATGTTTTAATATAATGTGCCTTGATTGAGTTTTAAATGGTTTCTTAATGGCTTTTGTGATCGTAAATGTGCTTCAAAGAGAACTCTTGCCTCTATGTGATAAAATGATTTCAAATATCCTATGCACATATTGAGGGGGAGAATTTACCAAAGAAAATCAAATGGCTTTTTCTATGAAAACTGTGATCAAAGAAAATATCTCAAAGTCCTCTTGCCTCCATCTGCTAAACAATTTCAAATCATATGCACATGTTGAGGGGGAGGTTTTCTAAATGATCAAAACTATTAAGGTACAAAATGCTTTGATCTCGTATCACAAGTACCTTGATTGTTTTTCCAAATGATTTTTCAATTGGTTTCAAGGAAGAATGAATTGTACCAAAAGACCGACCATTTTACTTTATGTATGGAGTTATAAGGGTGGTGAGGTTAGGTATTAGTTCCCACGATCCAGCCAGAACTGGAGGGATCTACCCAGGGACAATCCACTAGTTAGTGTAGAGTCCGTAGGTATGATGAAAAAAGGAGAAAAATGAGAATATGGGAAGAGTGCGGACTGAGACAGAGCTAGTACTGGAATAAACCCAACAAGGTTCTAGTTATGAAGTCTCGGTAAGCACTGAAGGGGTTAAAGAATGAAAAAGAAATGAATATGAAAAGGGTGAAAAGAAATAGCCCTCCAATAATTCAACCTTAGGGCAGTAACTGGGTTCAATACATATGCTACTGGTGTTTACTAAGGTAACACTGGTATTGAAGACAAGACGTCATGGACCCAGTGACGCACTGCACTAAACTTCCCAAACCACTCAAGTTCCTCTTAAAAGGGCTTGTTCCATTCTCACGGGGAACCTACATAATCTATCGACTTTCTCTTAGAGATTGTTGATATTGAAGAAGGAGACCCTCTCCCTAGTCTCCGGCACAGGAACCAAATGAGCACTATTGAGTCTAGAGCCAAGAGATCATCCACAATATCTCGTTAGGATACAAAATTAATGATGACTTGCTGTTTCACACAATGTGGAAAGTAAGAATATATTAAGAGTCCTACGCATTATCCTTGTGGTATTACCAGAACATCCGAGTGATATGAAAATATTCACGATGAAGATGTAAATCCTTCTAGAGCCAACATCAAACAAGCTCTTGGTGGGTGACATGTGAGATCTTCTCGTAAGATCAAGCTTGTGACAACTGGATAGAAACGATGGGGCGATTTAATCTTGAATCTACCTTGGTCCAGGATTGGAATTGACGAATACTTATGGAAAAACCTTTTGATGTGCAAACCTTCTTTTCTCTAGCAAGTCGAATGTGTATTCATTTTCAAATTCAAAAAGTATCTCTGATTGAAAAAATGCTTTTCGAAAAACCGTTCGATGTGCGAATCTCTTCTTTTATCTAGCATATTGAATGTGTACTATTTTCAAATACAAAAAGTATTTTTGATTGAAAATTGATCTTTCTAATAAAACCTTCATCGTATTGCAAAACTCTTTCTTCAAGCAATACACGATTGTTTTTCAAATCATTTTTCATCAATCAGTGAATCTCAATTTGCTGGTTCACTCACTCCGTGTTTTCTTCTTTGAGACGTTCCGGTTTGAGAACGGCTAGAACAGCTGCGAAACCCTGTCAAGGAGATTCTTAGGAATCCTACCTGATCACAGGCAGTACTTTTACTGATCAACGGGGAACCGTGGGCCGTGTACCTCAATTCAACGAAAGTGATCAAAGACACCTTGATGTGTTTTATTGCTAATTGTTGTTTGCAGGTACATTTGGACGGTTGCAGCTGATCAGAATTGAGGAGTCAATCCAAAGCCGCATGCTCACAGCATCCACACTCAATTGAAGAAATCATGACTGGTGCATATCTACATAACCTGGCTCTGATATATCATACTATGCTTTTGCTTCGCTGCTGCAAATATCATGAACGAGTAAGGCTTCCGCTACTCTGATGGAAAGATGTCATGATTCAAAAGTGTGAGCATGTCGGTCCAAAAGTTACAACTTCACATGATGGCAACACATTAAAGGGTAATCATAAATCTCATTAGGACACATTCAATGAAGACTCTCTGTTTCACACAAAAGAGATCATCCACAATATCTCGTTAGGACACAAAATTAATGATGACTTGCTGTTTCACACAATGTGGAAAGTAAGAATATATTAAGAGTCCTACGCATTATCCTTGTGGTATTGCCAGAACATCCGAGTGATATGAAAATATTCACGATGAAGATGGAAATCCTTCTAGAGCCAACATCAAACAAGCTCTTGGTGGGTGACATGTGAGATCTTCTCGTAAGATCAAGCTTATGACAACTGGATAGAAACGATGGGGCGATTCAATCTTGAATCTACCTTGGTCCAGGATTGGAATTGACGAATACTTATGGAAAAACCTTTCGATGTGCAAACCTTCTTTTCTCTAGCATGTCGAATGTGTATTCATTTTCAAATTCAAAAAGTATCTCTGGTTGAAAAAATGCTTTTAGAAAAACCGTTCGATGTGTGAATCTCTTATTTTCTCTAGCACATTGAATGTGTACTATTTTCAAATACAAAAAGTATTTTTGATTGAAAATTGATCTTTCTCATAAAACCTTCGTCGTATTGAAAAACTCTTTCTTCAAGCAATACACGATTGTTTTTCAAATCATTTTTCATCAATCAGTGAATCTCAATTTGCTGGTTCACTCACTCTGTGTTGTCTTCTTTGAGACGTTCCGGTTTGAGAACGGCTAGAACAGCTGCGAAACCCTGTCAAGGAGATTCTTAGGAATCCTACCTGATCACAGGCAGTACTTGTACTGATCAACGGGGAACCGTGGGCCGTGTACCTCAATTCAACGAAAGTGATCAAAGACACTTTCGTGTGTTTTATTGCTAACTGTTGTTTGCAGGTACATTTGGACGGTTGCAGCTGATCAGAATTGAGGAGTCAATCCAAAGCCGCATGCTCACAGCATCCACACTCAATTGAAGAAATCATGACTGGTGCATATCTACATAACCTGGCTCTGATATTTCATACTATGCTTCTGCTTCGCTGCTGCAAATATCATGAACCAGTAAGGCTTCTGCTACTCTGATGGAAAGATGTCATGATTCAAAAGTGTGAGCATGTCGGTCCAAAAGTCACAACTTCACATGATGGCAACACATTAAAGGGTGATCCAGAGATTTATTGTGGCTGATGATCTCAAAGATAGCTCAAAGATCATCAAGATGTGGATCAGATCAAAGACCTCCAATTAAAGTACAAAGTAATCGGACTATGAAGAGTCGCTGCCAAAGCACAAAGATGCAGAAGTTGAAGAAGTCAAGTCTACGAGCTCAGAACCAAAGACAAAGATAGAATGCTAAGATTCGAAATGTATAACATGGGGTGACCTCCTTTAGGGGGAGATTGTTAGGAATTGGAAATTCCATAGTGAAGTGTCGGTCACCCCAAATATAATTTAGCATAAGTTAGCTCGTAGACATATCGTTAGTTTTCAGTTTATTAGTTAATTATTAGTTTAGTTTAGCGTAGTGTAACACCGTGGAGGAAGGACGGGTCTTTACCCACTGTATACCTGATCCACAGGCCGATAGGAGGTCGTATTTCATGTAACTATAAATACCCCTTCCATCCATGGAAGGGGTGGTGCTTCTCATTCAATCTAATATTCCCTTTGTGTAAACCTCTAGCAAGAACACCCTCTCTCTCTACTAACTCTCTAACTATGGCAAACATGTATTTTGATCATCCAAGACCACCCGAATCATCAACATAATAAATATTACGATCCTAGAAAGACTACTGATGGTATCTTGTTGATAGTTCTTTCCTTTCTCATTAGAAGTGTTGTGTCAAAGACATAGGTGAAAGATGTCTAAAGAGTCAAGACGAAGACATCAGTGAAAAGTATCAAAAAGTCATATTGAAGGCATTAGTGAAAGGTGCCAAAGATCTGTGTCAAAGGCATTAGTGAAGGGTGCCGAGAGTCCGTGTTTAAGGCATTAGTGAAAAGTGCCTATAAATCAAGTCAAAAGGCATTAGTGAAGGGTGCTTAGAAGTCGAGTCAAAGGCATTAGTGAAAAATGCCTACGATGTACATTCGACATGGTGTGTCGATGTACAAGATATATTAGTAATGGGTCAAAGGATATTGATATCCTTGTTGATGTTGTCATAAGGAGTAGATCTCCTTTGGGATAGAATTTGTGTAGTTTTGGGTAGTAGTTCCTCCTTTGTAATGGAACTCAGTATCTAGCCTTGTACCGGATAAAGTGTAGGCGACGTTGTGATAGGTTTGGTTCTACCTCGTGGAAGAACCCGGTGTCTAGCCTTGTACCGGATAAAGAGTAGGCGAAGTTGTGAAGGCTTCTCCGCCACAAGGAGTTTGTGTTTTGTAGTGATTACGAAATCTCGATTAGGTGACTCGGGGAGTGGAGTAGGGCAAGGAAGATGTCCTTGTAGCTGAACCACTATAAATACTCGCGTTGTGGTTTTGTGCTTCTTACTCTTTATCTTAGTCTTATTTATTCATATGCTTATCTATCAACATCCAACACACACCTTTCAATAGATTGACATAAGTCGATTTAAATAGTTTAAAACCAAGTTTTAGTTGGCAAAACTATTCAACCCCCTTCTAGTTTTCCACATAATCTTTAAAACTTGTTGTAGTACATAAAGCTAATTATAGGATGAATGTGCCCTTTGTATCCTTGATAAACCTTAAGCTGTCCAATGTTGATTTTGGGAATAGTGTTATGGTATCATTCATCATTGAAATGATTCGTGGATCTCCAAATTTGAAAATGCTGAAAACCAGAGTAAGTGTAATACTGTAATGCATATATATCAAATAAACATTCCTAAATTTCCATGTTTGTGTATCTCAACACTATTTGATTTTTCAGGCTGCAAACACGCTTTGTGTTCTACCTTTGGAAAATTTTTCCAATGTTGTAGACAGAAATACAATCAGCCATGGGCAGCTACAGACTCTGGTGTTTCGAGCTTTTCCTAGATCAGATCATGAATTAACTTTAATAAAGTTTATACATGCGTGTTCCCGGTCGCTAAAGACAATCAATATCAAGCTCAGCGATAGGAGTCATGATGGGAATGAAAATATCAGGAAGAATTGGGAGTTGGCTAGGAAGCTGTTGAAACTCTACCGAGCTTCCCCCACAGCCGTGGTAGATTTCTTTGAGTAGTTGTAGTTTATGTATGGGTTGAATACCCTATGACAATTCATGTTGCAAAATAGTTTTTGTATTTTGGTACAATATTTGTTTATATGGTTTCCTTAAATTTAGCTTGTTCATATATTGTTGTTTGTGCGTATTGTAGGTGATGTAAGTTTGACATTTGAAAGTCAAACTTCCGTTTAGCATTTCAATTTGATTGTAGAAAGTAAAACTGCATTTCCAGTTTACTTCAGTTAGCCAACATTGAAAATGGTGAATGGCTATTTTGTATTTGCAATTTGACTTTGTATACGTACAAACAACAATATATGAACATAGTATACGTAACTTGGAAACTTGAGGGACCAATTGTGTCTTTTAAAGTGATTATTGGGCGGGAGTTTTAAGTATGAAAACGGAAACCAAGACAAATTCAGTGACCGAGTGTGAAGAAAAAGTCACTATTAGACCCTTGACTGTCTCTTACCTAAGACGCTATTTACTTGTGCACACGAACCGATAAATCCATCCACCACTTTTTTAACACACAAATAATTTCTAATGGAAGATTTCCTTATTTTGAATGAACTCATGGAGATTGCTGGTTCATCCAAGTTAAATGATCGTATGGCAGTGTGGTTTGAAGAATAGGCTGCACAAGAAGGGCTTTTGAAAAAGCTAGTTCGTCAGTGCATTGATCATCTAAAGAGGGGAATCATGAAGCATAGGGAGCTGATTGAAGAGAACGAAGCTCTGGGACCTCGGGGAATAGCGCTTGACTGTTTGGATGCGCTGAGGAAAATCCAAGCGAGGCACATACACCAACTTGTTCAATTCATACAGATTCTTAGTCAAACTGATGAAGCTATTCGTTTCAACCAAGGTTTTGTTAACAAAATGGCTGAGCATAATGCCTGAATTTTGGGTATTTCATGGGGGTCGATAAATGCGGTCTTTTGGGTGCTAGTTTTGGAAATATATGTTGGTAAAAAGGGTATGTAAATTGGATCTTTTGATTGGTTGTTGGTCATGGTTTGATTTAGTTGTTTCTGATCTTGTAACCGACTATATTAATGATGAAATATCATCTAAGTTTTATGTATTTAATATGTTCTTATATTGTGATATTGGGTGTATTGTTTCTAATTAGTATCAGCAAAACCAAAAATCCCCTTGTATAAGCAAACCCAAACATCCCCTTTTATCAGCAAAAGTTTTATCAGCAAAACCAAACACCCCCTTGTATCAGCAAAAGCAAAGGAAGTGGTTTAAAAATATGTGTTGAAATGGTAAATGCTTTAGCACTAAATCATAATGTATTGACAATGGTGTATTGTTTAGGAAGAAATTGGTTTGGTGTTAGTGTTGACAGTGGAACTGAACACGCCCAATCCCTCAAATTATAACATCTTGAATTTTGACCTACCCAAGTCAAACAAATGTATGAAAGGCCACAAATTGTAACTTACTATTGTGGTATGACTTGGGTAAGTCAAACCTATTAAGAAATGCAAAACGATTTCAAGCAGTTACAATGCACAACCAAATACTATTACTTACATAAGAACCCAATTTTTTATTGATCGATTTCATGTTCTCAACAACAACAAAGTTTTCTATCAGCTAAGCATACACTTAGCTAGACTGATAACATCAAATTATCCTGAATATTAAGTGTCAATTTCCCCCGATAATGCTTGTAATTTATATCATTTATATGGATTTACGCTTGTTTTCCATTATATTACACTTTCAGGTAAATTACGAGCATTGGAGCTAAAGAGACGCGGAATTGTAGAATTATCAATGACTTATCATAGTATGCTCACTTTAAAGAAGTTACGGCGTAACTCATATCTCATATTACGCCGTAACTAAAGCTTGACTGAGAAAGCAAACTAATCAGAAGATTATAGCGTAACTGGTAACGCTCAGATTGTACATGTTTTTAGTAGCGTTATGTGTGCTTTTGTATATGTTATTTGGTTATATTTGTATGATTTCAATGCTTAATCGCATCAAAAGATGTTTGTCTAGTGTTTATAACCAAGTGCAGGGAAACGAAAGGAAAAGTAAAGGAATGTTCAACAATTAGAAGATTCTCGTTTCAGTGAAACATGTCAAGCACAAATCAGTATCTCAAGTACCATAGAAGACCAAAGTGATTGAAGAACCAAGTTCTACAAGTCAAAATTAAGTAAAATTCGATTTCCCGTAACTCAGGAAGACCAATCGGATCGGTTGCAATTGCAACCGGATCGGTTGGATGAAGACCCAATGATGCCTGAAGAGCCAATCCAACCGTTCGGTTGCCGCCCGCAACCTATACGGTTAGAACCTTTGTAGAAGACCAACCGGATCAGTTGGTCATGTGACCGATCCGGTTGGAGAGCCTGTTTCTGCCAAATCTTCATCATTAAGCTTCCCCTTTGCATCCAAACGATTCTAGCTCCTTCCCTTGGTGTATTCAAGTCCCTTCCTAACTCCTTGGTGGCCAAGTTCGGAAATTAATACCCTAGGCTTTGGAAGTAGTATAAATAGAGACCTCTTGTGAGCATAGGAGAGACACACTTCAATACAACTCTCTCTACTCATCAAACAAAGCTCTTAAGCTCTCAAATTCGTCCTTAGAAGTCCAGGAAAGTTTGGAGTTACAGAAGTTCCACATTTGGAGGCCAAAACACCAAGGAGTCTACCCTAATACTTTGGGAATCATTACTTCACTATTTGTAATCTTATTCCAAGCATTGTAAGACTCTTAATTATGTTTTCTAATGTTCAAAGATCTGAGTTTATGTTCATGTTTGCTACGAGTGGCTAGTTTCTTTATACACTTGCTTAAATGATGTTGATTATCATATGATTAGTTAGTGATTGTGTTAACATGTTTTAATTCAATTTCAAGTTGATTCTAAGATCCAATTGTGCTAAAGTTTCATAGTGACATTTTTTAATCAAATTTGACTAGTTGATAGTAATTGTAGAGGTCGAAAGAACTTATTGTTATTCAACTAGTTATAATCATTTTGTCTATAGATGATTGTTTTTACCCATTATTCTTGATTAAACAAAGGAACTAAGGTGTGGTTGTAATAAGAACGCTTTTTGATTATCAAGTTGGATTGATTGGAAACATCTAAAAGGTCATAAGATTAGTTGTCAACAATCAATTGTAGCCTTTTGTCTATAATCGGTTACCTTTTGTATTGACCATTTCTTAAGCAATTTGATAAACAAGTGGATGTTTTTGTGTTTAAGTTTGTGAAAGTAAACTTATGAAACTTGAATTGATCTTGAATTGATTGGTTAAACTTAATGCTTGTTTTTATGAACTAAAATCTTGACGGAGGTTTAACTTGTAAGAACAATAGATTAGTACACTAACTAATTATCACAATCAACATGTTAAGAGGTTAACACAATCATATTAATCATGGATAAGAAACTAGTTTAAGCAAGTGTAGTTTTTAATCATCTGAATTTCATTATATCTATTTGCGTTGTTATATGTTTTGGATTGTCTTAGTTGATTCAAGCTTGTTAATCAGATTCACTCAAATCCCTGCGAACGATACCCGACTTACCTTTATAATCTTGCTATAACGGATGAGTGCACTTGCTCGTATGTGTTATTGGTAAAATTGGTAATTCATCTTTTATAAATTTAAAACTTGTACACACGTAGCACATCAAGTTTTTGGCGCCGCTGCCGGGGATTTGATTGTGTTTCAGTAAGTTTGGAATCCACATCAGTCGATTTATTCCAAAAATTTTTTCTCATAAACTTCAACCAATCTGGTTGCCTCACAACCGAACCGGTTACGCCTTTAACCCAAAAAAACTGATCTAACCAATCAGTCGCACCTCGTAACCGATCCGGTTACCCCTTCTGACCAGGAAACTGTTTTCTTTGTTTACCCGTGTGTTTAGATATTGCATGGATTCTCTAGGTCATTGTATGAACACTCGTGCAATATGAATAGAACCAATTTCACCTCTTACCAACCCCAAACGTTTGATTCGAAGAATAAGAAGAAGACCCTTCATACCATTGGAAAATCGTGTACCTAGAACACCTAACCCACCATTTAATAACCTCGTAGAAGCAAAAGTCATTTACAACCCTTTCACCAATTTACCTTTTCCCATGGCGGACGATGAACCCATGTGGGGAACCAACCGAGCCGTAATATCCATATGTGAATAAAAGGTAAACCAGGCGTTTTTAGAATTAAGGGTTCTTAATCTCTTTTGAGGAATCTTTGCTACTTCTTCATAGGTTTAGTAGAAAAATATTGAAATCCTTGGTTTTAGAAACGTGAGTTGATTGCATTGTGTGGGGACACGACAATGGTCTCGTCTGGGGTATTTTGATATGTGCTAAAACACATAACTTTTCTTTATCAAATCAGACCCAAAATAACCAAGAAAGAGCCGTTTATTGCTAATATTTGCTGTTTTCTTGAGTTTATGCATGTGCAGGTACGAATATGATAAAACACGCAAAAGATAACCAAATCCGACAAAAACCCGAGCACGAGAGATAAAGAGTGCTAAAGCTGAGCCGGAAGGTCAGAATTGTGCATCTGTAAAGATTTCTATGCTGAGAGGATTATTTTTGAAAGATATGTTCAACCTTGAAGAAATGTCAGAAATAGTCCCTGAATTTTGAGCAATTAGCAGAAATTACCCTTGAAGATTTAAACGTGGCAAAAGTAGTCCTTGGATTATTGAAGATTTGAAAGATTAGCCCTTGGATCACATTTTCAGATTTACACTTGTGGCCCCTGGATTTTCAGTTTGTACACTTTTGGTCCTTACATTACTACATGGATCTATTGTTACTCCTAAGTCCAAATCCAATACACCTTAGCCCAAAATATCCATTGGCCCATGAAACAAAAACCCGGTCCACCCTTATTTCCTATACCCGGTCTACCCATTTTATACCATTTACCCCGGTCAACTGCATTAATAACCAGTCAAACATAATTTTTTTTACTCTAAAAAACCTTGGCGCCTATTTTCCCCCCAAAAACCATTTACCCAGATAAGCCATGAACCCTAATTCACCCATCAAATTAATTCGCTTAATGAAACTCAAATTTGTACGAAATTGACACTCAACACTGACACGTGACTGACACACGGATGCCACGCTGGCAATCCGTGTGTCACATCAGAACATTCCTCGCATGTGATTGGTTGAGAGGACGTGGGCACTTGATCCAAGGGTGGAAATGGACTGATGATCGATGGGAAACAATCCAAAGGCTGATATTGACTGAGGGAAAGCACAAGAACAGTTTCTGGATCCTTCCAAGGCTTGAAGATCAAGTATATAAAGACCCTCTCATTCACGATTGAAGATCACCTTTCATTTTTCTTAATTCAGTAGCTTAAATTGTATTTTCTATTCAGTTTTTAATTCCAGTTTTTAATTCCTTACTTATACTCAACTTTTATATTTTAATAAAATTCAGTTTTAGCTTATTATCATTGTTCAAGTTTTAATGTTTTCAATTCAGTTTAGTACTTATGTTTGATTCATATTATTGCTCTTAAAATTTATTTGCAGCTTATTCTCGTCAATAAACCAAAAATTAAAAAAAATTAGAAAAAAAAATTGAAAAATAAAAAAATACTTTCAATCTATCTCTAAGCTTGTAAAAAGATATTGCTACTGTTCTATTTAGCTCATTTAAGCTTTTGATAGCTTATTGTGAGCTTACTTGTGTTTCAATCTCAAAATTCACTCAAATCTCAAATTCAGTCAATAAAAGTCAAAAGAAGAAGAATCAGAGAATATTTAGGTTTATCTGCTGATATGGAGTTGGATATGGGTTGAAATTCAGAGTGATTTGGGTTTGGGATCAGTTTAGGATAGTGATACTTTGATCTCAGTGGCAAGCCATTGTGGCTAGGACTTTTATAAGTGCTTGTTTGCTATCTCATTTCTGTCAATCTGTTCTATCTGAATCATTTATAGTTTTGCATTTAGTTATATTTAGTAATTTTAGATATAGATTAAGTGCTTGATTAAGCTGATTTAGTAGTTTTCAGAGTTTAAATTGCAAAGTAGCTCTATAAGTAGTGTTTGGATAAGGTCTCAAATATGTGTTAGAAATGAGATCAGAAGTAAGGATTGATTGAGTTAAGGTCATTTAGTTAGTTAGTTAATTTGGTCATTTAGTTGCATTTTAAATCTCTGAAAGTCAAAATTAGCTCAAAACTTGCTTCATTGATCATCACTGTTGGAATTAGGGGTTAGATCTTTGCATTTAGGTATAGAATTAGATAACTTAGCTTGATTTAGTTCTATTTTACCATAAAACAACATAATCAGTTCATGAAATCAGTTTAAATCTCATCAAAGTCAACATTCTCAAATCTGTCTTATAAAGTCAAAAGTGTCAAAACAGATTTTTACAAAACTTTATAGATTTTTCATAGCTTCATCTTTGGTTCAATTCATTTGAAATTTTGGATTTCATAACTTCAGTTGGTGGTGATTTTCAAGATATTTTTAGTTTATTTTTATAATTTTTCTAAAATAGCTTTTGAAGTGCTTAAACTTGGTCTTATTTTCTGAAAGTGCCATGTGCACAGGTAATTATGGTAAATCAAGTTTGTGTAGAGCTCATAAAAAGTTCATTTCAATTGTTCCAAGGCTAATTTTTGGTTTATAAGCTCCTTACTAGGTTTAGTTGAGGATTCTTCATCTGTTTTTGAATTTCTTAAACTTTAGCTAGCTTGTTTCACATCTACAAACTAGGGGGATAGGCCTGTTTGGCATCTTAGCTTATTGCTCACCAAATCATTGTAGCTTGTGATTCAGAGATATAGTTTAGATTATCTAGGTGCATTTCACTTAGTTTTAGCCTATTACAAGTAGTGGTAGCTTCTGGTTCAATTTTATAGCTTGTAGCTTAATTCAAGTAGCTTATTTATCATCAGTTGCACTACAGTTTCAAAATCTCACACATAAGCATAGGTTTTTATATTTTTTATAGATTTAGAATATAATTTTAGAATTTTCCTGAATTTTTTATATTTTTCCAGCATTGTTTACTATTTTTCTTATTTTAAATCAGTTTTTAAGACTTTTTAAATAGCTTTTAATAAAAATAAATCAGAAAAGCTTCAAAAAAATAAGTTTTCAATTTTCATAGATTAAGAAAAATATAACAAGCAAAAAAAATAATTTTTCCATATTTTTACTAGTTTAATTTGTAATTTTTAGCATTTAAATTAGTTTTAAATAGTTTTTAATTCATAGAAATTAGAAAAATCATCAGAAAAATACAAAATCAGTTCTAAAAAGTCTTTTGAGTTAATTTAGATTTTTGAAAAATAGTTTCATAATTTTCCCACTTATTTTCATAATTTTTGGTAATTTAGTTTTATTTTAAAAACTAGAAATTATATTTTAATTCAAATAAATTCAAGAAAAATCATAAAAATTAGTTTTAATTCTTAGTTAATTTTCAAATTGCATTTTTAGTTTAAAAATAATTTTAGATCATATTTAGGATTTAGATTAGACGTAGTTGCATTTTATTTACGTTTCATTTATTGCATTTTATTTTTATTCGCGTATTTAGGATTCCCCGTAGTGTAATTTCCCTTTTATGCTTCCTTGCCCCGTAGTTTAGAAAACATCAAATTATTCTCTTTTCCCACTCAAATCCCGATAATCGCGACTTGAGTTGAAAATTCCATTCAACCCTCGTTCGGAACGATCTCGGTGCTCAAACCTAACACGTTTGAGTTACCCCTATACTACAAACTTCTATTATTTCTTTCCTGAGCGAATCAATTGTTGGCGCCGCTGTCGGGGAGGGCTTGTAGTGAATTTTCGTATTTCCGTCTCGAATCGCGTGCATTTGAAGATCCTTCCCCGAGTGAAGTTACCGTCGTTTTTGTATATATATATTTTTCAAAAACCCAAAAACATCTTAAAACACCAAAACATTCTTCCTAGAGTCTTTACAAAACCACAAAAATTAAAAAACCAATAAAAGAAACTGAAACGTCAATTGTTACGTCGGCTCACCTCAGAAGTACAACCTATACACGGGGTAAACGAAAGTCTTGACATTAAATTGCAGACTGAAGAACGATCCACTCTTCGTTCCCGCTCCACTGCGCGTACTTTTGGGAGCTACCGAGCACCGGTTGACGCAAAGGTTACAAAAAGATTGTGTTTTCAAAGTTTTCTAAGTATAAAAACCAAAAAGATTTTCCTTTTTCAAATTTATTTTTCCTTTTTGATTTTTGATTTTGAAATTTTTAGTGCATGCGCACTCGTTCTCAATCACGACGTAATCGTAATCGTAGAATAGACGTACCCAAGTTACGCACTATCTTTGAAGAACCCGTCGTCATGGCAGACACTCGAACGATGATCGAGTTACTTCAAGCTCCAGTAGACGGCTACGGTGATGCTATCGTTATTCCACCACTTGATACCGAGAATTTTGAACTAAAAATGAATCTAATTCAATTGGTTTCAAATAAACCTTTTTGTGGTTTAGATCATGAGGAGCCTCACGCACACCTCCGTTGGTTTAATCAAGTTGCTTCTACGATAAACTTTCGGGGCGTCACTCATGAGTCAGTTAAATTGAGATTATTTCCATTTTCCCTTGAGGGGGCAGCCCGGACTTGGCTAGAAAAAGAACCCCCTCAATCAATTACAACATGGGCCGATCTTTCTAAAAAGTTTGTGAACAAATTCTTTCCTCCTTCGAAAATTACAATGTTACGAAATCAAATCATTAATTTTCAACAAAAATTCGATGAAAGTTTTGGAGAAGCATGGGATAGATTCAAGGAACTTTTACGTAAATGCCCAAATCACGGTTTTACCGATCTTCATCAGATTGATACGTTCTACAATGCTTTAACGCCATCCGATCAAGATTCGCTTAACGCGACCGCCGGTGGTAACATCTTGAGTCGTATGCCCACTGATATTAGAACGATTATCGAAAATAAGTCAAAAGTTGTCTCGTCTAGAAACCGACCGGTTGTTTCTAAGATTACTACTAATGATAACTACGTTCAGAGGAATGAGTTGAATGGGCTGACTGATGCTGTTAATTCCATGATGAGAGTTTAAGATTTTGAAATCCGAACAAGTCAAAGCCGTTACCGAAACATGTGTTATTTGCGGTGGTCCTCATCCATACTATAATTGTCAAGCCACCGATGGCGATCTCAGAAATGCTTCCGTAGCTTCTGCTAATCTGGTTCAAAATCAGAACCAAGGATACCGTGCCAACCAAATGGGACTACCCGGTTTTGCACCCATTCCACAACAAAACCAAAACCATAACCAAAACCGTTATCAAAACCAATCTTACAATCAAAACAGAGGAACCAACGTTAATCATGGTAATCAAAACTACCAAGCTCCTCCATCTCAAGTTTATCAACAACCGTATCAAGCACCTCATCAAGTTGCTCCGAACAACGACTTTCTGATTTACATGAAGAATTCCGACAACACCATTAAAAGTTTTCAAACTCAAATCACCAGTATGAGGAATGATTTTAAAAGAGAAATAGAAGCTACGAGTAACAAGCAGATGAGTGAAATGAGGAATATGATGGCTAGTTTCTTTCAAGCCAATCAAGCTTCTACTTCTTATTCTCAACCATCGGGTTCTAGTACTCTTCCGAGTAATATGATTCCCAACCCGAGAGGTATCATGAAAGCTATCACTACTCGAAGTGGTGTTGCTTACGATGGACCCACGGCTCCTGCTACTAATTCTTCTTCTTCTTCTCGTGTGGTAGACCGTGAGATCGGGGTGACAAAGGACCCGGTGCTTCCTACTAATAAGGGGAGTACCGAGAATGTCCAACCCACGGTTGTCCCGACGTCTGAGCCCAAGGATGCTCCGGTTAGTGCTGAAAAGACTAATCGGAAAACAACACTTCCATACCCGTCAAGGATGAATGATCAAAAGCAACATGAACAAGCAAATCTTCAAATGGAAAAATTCTTTCAAATATTTCAAGATCTTCACTTCGAAATTAGCTTCGCGGATGCTCTTCTTCTCATGCCTATGTTTATTTCGACACTAAAAGGATTGTTAAGTAACAAAGAGAAAATTGTGGATTTGGCAAAAACGTCTTTGAATGAGAATTGCTCGGCGGTTATTCTCAAGAAACTTCTCGAAAAATTAGGTGACCCCGGCAAGTTCCTCATTCCGTGTGATTTTCAAGGAATTATTCAGTGCTCTGCCTTGGCCGATCTTGGTGCGAGTATCAATTTGATGCCGAAATCAATTTACGAAAAGCTTTCATTGCCCCCACTTACCCCAACATGTATGACCCTCGAGCTAGCCGACCGTACTACTACAAAACCAATCGGTATAGCCGAGGATGTTTTTGTTAAAATGGGGACGTTCGATTTCCCCGCGGATTATGTTGTAGTTGATTTTGATGCCGACCCTCGTGTACCCCTTATTCTCGGAAGATGTTTCTTAAGAAAGGGACATGCGTTGATTGATTTTTATGAAGGAGAGATCACTTTAAGAGTTGGAAAAGAAGCCGTCACGTTTAACGTTATCCATACGTCTAAATCTTTAAGCTACCAATATGATGTGGCCAAAATTAATGACATCGAGGTGACAAAGGACCCGGGAATTCCTACTAACAACGGAAGCACCAAAAACGTCCAACCTCCGGTGGTTCAAAAAGTTAGGCCTAAACCATCGAGAATTGATTCGAGCCTTTCACGTTTTACGGTTAAGAGTTTATCAACGATACGTGCTGAGCAAAGGAAGAAATTAGAAAAGGAGACTACAACGGTTGTGGTGGAAAATCCTAGCTCTAAGAGCACACCACTTGTCCCACCTTCGCTTTCTGTTTGTTGTGTTGAACTTAAGAACGTCGAGTTTTCTTTGAGTGGCAATCCCACTCCTTCTTCTAAAAATTTGGAACTTTCTTCTATACAAATCATTTCTGATTCTTCCTCTTCCCTCACTAAATTTGAGGAGGATGATTCTATCATGGAAGAAATTGAGGCTTATTTGAAAAGTGATTCAGTTTCACCAGAAATTGATAATGCTGACATCGACATCGAGGGAGATATTCATTTAATCGAAGAAATGCTCTATTCACTCTCTCCGAAAGAAAATGAAATTAAAGAAGTCAAGCCGTCTACTAATCCTTCGGAGCCCGAGCTCAAGGATTCTTCTATCAATTTACTTCTTGAGGAGTTCGCCGATGAACTCGCTCGCATGGACCCTCTTCCACCGGGAAGTGAGGATGACGTCTTTAATTTTAGAGCCGACTTACGCGAAATTGAATATTTGTTATATCAAGATCCGTCAATTTACTTTGAGAAGTTCACCGATGAACTTGCTCCCATCGACTCGATTCCTTTCGAGAATGAAGAAAATGAATACAATGATCCGTTTTTCCCGAAGAAAGATAAAGAAGTAAAGATTTCGACTGATGAGCTTATTGATTCCGAGGTCCCACGACATTTTTTATCTTAGAGTGATTCTTTTTCTCGTGAGGATTTTCACATAGATGATACGTTGATTTCGTTCCTCTCCGAGGACAAGATTTTTAACCCTGGGATACTCATCGAAGAGGACATTCATAAAACTAAAGTTTTCCGGAAAAAATATCCTTTCTTGGATGCCTTCATGTTTGAGCCTTTAAGAAACACCTCTCTGTACCATGGACTCCTTTCTTCTATGGAGTCGTTTCTCTTTGATCCGTCATCTCGACGTTTGCCTGCAAAACCACCGGATGATGGATCATTCTTTCTTGATATACCTCATATGATTTCGGGAGGATTTAACCTATTTGTGCTTGAGCCCGAAATTTTCTTTCCCTCCCAACCCACCCTTTCTTTTTCCTTTCGGAGTGAGGATACCATCTTTGATCCGGGTATCCCTTCCACTTGTTTCCCCAAGGACAAATGAATTCGGGGTCGAGTCAGGCTAGCGACTCGTAGAAGAAAAACAGTATCACTTCGTGAGAGGCACCCCATGCTTATCTCTATCTTCTTTCTATTTTCTAATAAGTGACGTGAAGGGGTTAGCCTCTTCGATTTCTCGTGTTTGGTTGTTTGTGATGTTTTGTCTAGGATTTTCCCGATATGAAGACTCTCGTGCTCGAAGTTTGTCTTTTCTCCACTCGAGTTTCATGTTCGATGCTAATGGAAATCCGATATCCGAAATCTTATCGACTAACGTTTATCTTCTTGCATACTTAATAAACGGCTTCTAGATTTTCGTGATACCCTTGCTTTAAACATTGAGGACAATGTTTCGTTTTAGTCTGGGGTGGGTAATCTTCGATTTGATTTGACCGCACTTGCTTATTTTTGTCGTGTTTCTATCGTAACCCCGTTTTTCCTTAGAAAATGAAAATTTGTGCAAAAATGAGAAAATTTAAAATTCTTTGTAAGCTTTTGCTAGTTTTATGATTGAAAAGTCTTTGTTAGTCTCTTAGAAGTTTCTTTAAATATGCGTTTTTTCTTGAAATAGCCTTTGCTAATTGCTTAGACAAGAGGCTATAAAATGCGATTCTAGCTCACAAGGCCAAGAATTTGCAAGTCTCCCTAAGTGATTTTAAATATGCGAAGCTTAAACAAGAATTTGCTAGTTTCTAATAAGTGACTTTAAAAATGCGAGACTTGAGATTATTCTACGAAGCATTTGCTAAGTTAATATATGTTTTGACACCTTGTTGACTTTCCACTTGTGAGAGTAGGAATAGAATTCTGACGTGACCTGGCGTGTTGAGCCCTAGCTTGTTCCCTTAACCATAGATAATTTAATTATCGGCTAAGCATCCGCGGATCTCATTATCTGGGATTTTAAATTTACGGAGATCGAGGAATGATAGAGTTACTTATGAGTTTAGATGCTAAGCGTGGAGTAGTTGGTTCTCTTTAGAGCCCATTGAAGGTACTTATGGCTTTTTGTTCCCACAAGATTGTTTCACTCCATATCTGTCAAATAATAATTAAAGATGTTCAGTTTTTGACGATAGTTAGTTCTTTATTCTTCTTTAGAGAATCCTTGCCCATGAGAGTTGGGTACACATCAAGGTACTGTCAGTGTTGCGGTGTAATAGACAACTAATTCCTGATAGTTCGCTGCTATTGTTTCTATTGTTATAAAAGCCGTAGGATTCGGAGTTTGGCACAAAAATTAACATGAAATAAAGCCCAAATGTATTAAAGTGAAAAGTCCAAAGCTATAAAAGTTTTCTATGTCTGACGGTACCCCCGTTGTCATGGACTTCTAAAAAGGTTGAGGAAAATCCAAAGTCATAATAATACTTCTAATAAAATGGTAATCCCGTTGAGTTAGTGGTTGAAAAGACCAAGGGCCCAAATTGCAAAAATGCAAATGTGCTGAAATAAGTGTTAAGCCAAACTTTGAATCCGGGAGATATCTCCCTAAATCGTGCGAAATTAGGACTTGATGTGGACCTCATTCTTGTGTGCAAGGGTTTTCGAGGGAAGGTGGATAACTAATTAGCGACTTAGCTTTATATCTTTATCGAAATAAAAGTTATCGAAACGAGAAATTTGAAGAAATTCATTTCTCACAAAAATAAAAGAAATAGAGGAAAATAGGAAAATGAGAGCAAAAGGTAATTACACAAGTAACTTCCATGGGTAGTGTTAGCATCTAAAGTCATATTTAACAATGATTTCGATTTTACGCTTAGTTTGGGGACTTGTGAAAAATCAGGGACGATGTATTCTATCCGTATGGTCACTTCACGCTGGGTTGTGTTTCCTACTCCGTGATCCTAACGTGTCGTTTGAAAAATGTTGGAGTTATTGATCGACATGAAAGTTCAACAAACCGTCACTCATAATGAATAAATGCTTAATCGTAATATCCATATGTGAATAAAAGGTAAACCAGGCGTTTTTAGAATTAAGGGTTCTTAATCTCTTTTGAGGAATCTTTGGTACTTCTTCATAGGTTTAGTAGAAAGAGATTGAAATCCTTGGTTTTAGAAGCGTGAGTTGATTGCATTGTGTGGGGACACGACAATGGTCTCGTCTGGGGTATTTTGATATGTGCTAAAACACATACCTTTTCTTTATCAAATCAGACCCAAAATAACCAAGAAATAGCCGTTTATTGCTAATATTTGCTGTTTTCTTGAGTTTATGCATGTGCAGGTACAAATATGATAAAACACGCAAAAGATAACCAAATCCGACAAAAACCCGAGCACGAGAGTTAAAGAGTGCTAAAGCTGAGCCGGAAGGTCAGAATTGTGCATCCGTGAAGATTTCTATGCTGAGAGGATTATTTTTGAAAGATATGTTCAACCTTGAAGAAATGTCAGAAATAGTCCCTGAATTTTGAGCAATTAGCAGAAATTACCCTTGAAGATTCAAACTTGGCAAAAGTAGTCCTTGGATTATTGAAGATTTGAAAGATTAGCCCTTGGATCACATTTTCAGATTTACACTTGTGGCCCCTGGATTTTCAGTTTGTACACTTTTGGTCCTTACATTACTACATGGATCTATTATTACTCCTAAGTCCAAATCCAATACACCTTAGCCCAAAATATCCATTGGCCCATGAAACAAAAACCCGGTCCACCCTTATTTCCTATACCCGGTCTACCCATTTTATACCATTTAACCCGGTCAACTGCATTAATAACCAGTCAAACATAATTTTTTTTACTCTAAAAAACCTTGGCGCCTATTTTCCCCCCAAAAACCATTTACCCAGATAAGCCATGAACCCTAATTCACCCATCAAATTAATTCGCTTAATGAAACTCAAATTTGTACGAAATTGACACTCAACACTGACACGTGACTGACACATGGATGCCACGCTGGCAATCCGTGTGTCACATCACAACATTCCTCGCATGTGATTGGTTGAGAGGACGTGGGCACTTGATCCAAGGGTGGAAATGGACTGATGATTGATGGGAAACAATCCAAAGGCTGATATTGACTGAGAGAAAGCACAAGAACAGTTTCTGGATCCTTCCAAGGCTTGAAGCTCAAGTATATAAAGACCCTCTCATTCACTATTGAAGATCACCTTTCATTTTTCTTAATTCAGTACCTTGAATTGTATTTTCTATTCAGTTTTTAATTCAGTTTTAAATTCCAGTTTTTAATTCCTTACTTATACTCAACTTTTATATTTTAATAAAATTCAGTTTTAGCTTATTATCATTGTTCAAGTTTTAATGTTTTCAATTCAGTTTAGTACTTATGTTTGATTCATATTATTGCTCTTAAAATTTATTTGCAGCTTATTCTCGTCAATAAACCAAAAATAAATAAAAAAATCAGAAAAAATAGTTGAAAAATAAAAAAAATACTTTCAATCTATCTCTAAGCTTGTGAAAAGCTATTGCTACTGTTCTATTTAGCTCATTTAAGCTTTTGATAGCTTATTGTGAGCTTACTTGTGTTTCAATCTCAAAGTTCACTCAAATCTCAAATTCAGTCAATAAAAGTCAAAAGAAGAAGAATCAGAGAATATTTGGGTTTATCTGCTGATATGGAGTTGGATATGGGTTGAAATTCAGAGTGATTTGGGGTTGAGATCAGTTTAGGATAGTGATACTTTGATCTCAGTGGCAAGCCATTGTGGCTAGGACTTTTGTAAGTGCTTGTTTGCTATCTCATTTCTGTTAATCTGTTCTATCTGCATCATTTATAGTTTTGCATTTAGTTATATTTAGTAATTTTAGATATAGATTAAGTGCTTGATTAAGCTGATTTAGTAGTTTTCAAAGTTGAAATTGCAAAAGTAGCTTTATAAGTAGTGTTTGGATAAGGTCTCAAATCTGTGTTAGAAATGAGATCAGAAGTAAGGATTGATTGAGTTAAGGTCATTTAGTTAGTTAGTTAATTTGGTCATTTAGTTGCATTATAAATATCTAAAAGTCAAAATTAGCTCAAAACTTGCTTCATTGATCATCACTGTTGGAATTAGGGGTTAGATCTTTGCATTTAGGTATAGAATTAGATAACTTAGCTTGATTTAGTTCTATTTTACCATAAAACAGCATAATCAGTTCATGAAATCAGTTTAAATCTCATCAAAGTCAACATCCTCAAATCTTTCTTATAAAGTCAAAAGTGTCAAAACAGATTTTTACAAAACTTTATAGATTTTTCATAGCTTCATCTTTGGTTCAATTCATTTGAAATTTTGGATTTCATAACTTCAGTTGGTGGTGATTTTCAAGATATTTTTAGTTTATTTTTATAAATTTTCTAAAATAGCTTTTGAAGTGCTTAAATTTGGTCTTATTTTCTGAAAGTGCCCTGTACACAGGTAATTGTGGTAAATCAAGTTTGTGCAGAGCTCATAAAAAGTTCATTTCAATTGTCCAAGGCTAATTTTTGGTTTATAAGCTCCTTACTAGGTTTAGTTGAGGATTCTTCATCTGTTTTTGAATTTCTTAAACTTTAGCTAGCTTATTTCACATCTACAAACTAGGGGGATAGGCCTGTTTGGCATCTTAGCTTATTGCTCACCAAATCATTGTAGCTTGTGATTCAGAGATATAGGTTAGATAATCTAGGTGCATTTCACTTAGTTTTAGCCTATTACAAGTAGTAATAGCTTTTGGTTCAATTTTATAGCTTGTAGCTTAATTCAAGTAGCTTATTTATCATCAGTTGCACTACAGTTTCAAAATCTCACACATAAGCATAGGTTTTTATATTTTTTTATAGATTTAGAATATAATTTTAGAATTTTCCTGAATTTTTCATATTTTTCCAGCATTTTTTACTATTTTTATTATTTTAAATCAGTTTTTAAGACTTTTTAAATAGCTTTTAATAAAAATAAATCAGAAAAGCTTCAAAAAAATAATTTTTCAATTTTCATAGATTAAGAAAAATATAAAAAGCAAAAAAATAATTTTTCCATATTTTTCCTAGTTTAATTTTTAATTTTTATCATTTAAATTAGTTTCAAATAGTTTTTAATTCATAGAAATTAGAAAAATCATCAGAAAAATACAAAATCAGTTCTAAAAAGTCTTTTGAGTTAATTTAGATTTTTGAAAAATAGTTTCATAATTTTCCCACTTATTTTCATAATTTTTGGTAATTTAGTTTTATTTTAAAAACTAGAAATTAGTTTTTAATTCAAATAAATTCAAGAAAAATCATAAAAATTAGTTTTAATTCTTAGTTAATTTTCAAATTGCATTTTTAGTTTAAAAATAATTTTAGATCATATTTAGGATTTAGATTAGACGTAGTTGCATTTTATTTACGTTTCATTTATTGCATTTTATTTTTATTCGCGTATTTAGGATTCCCCGTAGTGTAATTTCCCTTTTATGCTTCCCTTGCCCCGTAGTTTAGAAAACATCAAATTATCCCCTTTTCCCATTCAAATCCCGATAATCGCGACGTGAGTTAAAAATTCCATTCAACCCTCGTTCGGAACGATCTCGGTGCTCAAACCTAACACGTTTGAGTTACCCCTATACTACAAACTTCTATTATTGATTTTTTGAGCGAATCAGTGACACCGATGTCAATGCCATCAAACTCAAACTTTTTCCATCATCACTCGATGGAGATGCTAAAGTATGGTACAATGAATTAACCCCAGGAATTATCAACACTTGGGAGGAGATGAGGCAAGCCTTTGTAAGCCGATTCTTTCCACCTGCCATGTTTGATCGATTAATGGGAGAAATTCATGCTTTCACACAAAATCCCAACGAATCACTTGTCAAGCTTGGCTTCGGATGAAAGATTTGCTTCGTAGTTGTCATGGACATGGATTATCCAAAGGAACCATTATCCAAATCTTTTACCATGGACTAGATGAAATCTCTCAGGGCATCCTTGATGCTGGAGGAATTTTTCTCTATAAAACTCCTAACGATGCACACCAATTAATCGAAGATTGATTACTTCTCAAACTCGATTGGTCTAAAGATTCCAAAACCAAACCTCTTCGAAAAACCGTTGCCTTTGTCGAAAACATAGATACCTCAAAAATCGACTCGCAATACAAAGATATCAAAGAAGAAATAAAGGAAATGCGAGACGGATGCAACAATTGTGGAGGAAATCACCCATCATCTGAGTGTGACGATAAACCTATGGGTGGATCTAACGAAGGAGAAGCAAATTATGTCCAAGGAGGATATCGTAGAGGAGGATATCTTAGTAATTATTACGGGAAATTATTGAAAGAACTTCTTAATAACAAAAGCAAGCTAGAGCAAATATCAGCTACTTTCCTTAACGAACAATGCTCAGCCATTGTCCAAAACAAAATCCCACCAAAACTCGGAGATCCTGGGAGCTTTCTTATTCCATGCACTTTCGAGAATAATATTCAATGCGATGCTTTAGTCGATCTTGGCGCAAGTACCAATTTGATGCCTTATTCGCTGTATTCCAAGTTATGCAGCAACAGCCTTAAGCCAACGAAAATGAGCATTCAATTAGCAAATCATTCTTATCAATATCCTGTGGGTATTGCCGAGAATATGCTTGTTCAGGTCGGTAAATTCATTTTTCCCGTGGACTTTGTAATCTTAGAAATGGAAGAAGATAGTAAAGTCCCACTCATCTTTGGAAGACCTTTCCTAAATACCGTCGATGCAATCATCAAAGTGAAAGGAAAAGAACTCAACCTTGGAGTTGGAGAAGATCGAATCACCTTTCTAATCGATAAAGCGATGCGCTATCCACATTCCAGTGATGACACTTGTTTCAACATCGATGTTATCGATGAAGTCACTGACGAAGAATTGGATGCGTTACTCAACGAATCCAATCCATCCATGACTACTTCTGAAAAAATCAATGAAACAGACTTTGACAAAGAGTTTGATGATTTCATGAAAGTAGAATTCGAAGGAGATCACTCGGAGGAGGAAGAAAATTTTGAAGAAATAACTTTCAATGACGAGATGAGAATAAAATCCTTTGTCGAAGAACCACCAACTGATCTCATGCTCAAACCTCTGCCTGATCATCTTGAATATGCTTACTTGGAGGAAAAATCACTTCTTCTAGTAGTCATATCTTCATTACTCGAGGCCCATGAGAAAGAAAGTTTAGTCTTTGTACTCAAAAATCACAAACAAGCTTTCTCCTGGAAAACATTTGACATCCCAGGAATTAGTCCCAATTTCTGCAAAAACAAAATCAATTTCGAAGATGGAGTCAAACCTGTTTTTGAACGTCAACGTCGACTCAATCCCAACATGAAAGAAGTTGTTAAAAAGGAAATCATAAAACTTCTCGATGTCAGTATCATTTACCCAATCGAAGATAGTCCTTGGGTAAGTCATGTTCACTGTGTTCCCAAGAAAGGAGGAATGGCGGTTGTGACTAATGAACGGAATGAACTAGTCCCCACTAGAACTGTCACTGGTTGGCGCGTTTGTATTGACTATCGGAAATTAAACAAAGCCACCAGAAAAGATCATTTTCCACTTCCGTTCATGGATCAAATGATTGAAAGACTAGCAGGAAATAAATTCTTTTGTTTCCTCGATGGATTTTCAGGGGTATTTTCAAATTCTAATCAATCCTAATGACCAAGAAAAGACCACTTTCACTTGTCTCTTTGGAACCTACGCATATCAGCGTATGCCTTTCGGTCTTTGTAATGCACCTGCGACTTTTCAAAGGTGTATGATAACCATATTCCAAGACATGCTTGAAACCTCCATGGAAGTTTTTATGGATGACTTTTCAGTCTTCGGAAACTCATTTGAAGCTTGTCTTTCTAATCTTGACAAAATGCTCGAAAAATGCGAAGCTGCACATCTTGTCCTTAACTGGGAAAAATGTCACTTCATGGTGACCGAAGGAATTGTGCTTGGCCACAAGATCTCCAGTGCAGGCATGGAAGTAGATAAAGCAAAAATCGACATTATCATGAAACTTCCACCACCAACTAACGTCAAAGCCGTTAGAAGTTTTTTAGGACATGCCAGTTTTTACCGCCGCTTTATCAATGATTTTTCTAAAATATCTCGTCCGATGACAAAACTTCTTGAGAAAGATTCTATCATTGAATTCAATGCTGATTGCATAAAAGCATTCGAAATGTTGAAATCTCAACTAACTAGTGCTCCGATCATGGTTTCACCTAATTGGTCACTACCCTTCGAACTTATGTGCGATGCCAGCGATTTTGCTGTTGGATCTGTCCTAGGCCAACGAGAAGGAAAACACTTTTGGCTAATATATTTTGCTAGCAAGACACTGAATAGTGCTCAGCAAAATTATACTGTCACAGAAAAGGAATTACTGGTAGTAGTTTTTGCGTTCGACAAATTCCGATCCTACCTTGTGCTCTAAAAAATAGCCGTGTTCACCGATCACTCGGCACTCAAATATCTGTTCACCAAGCAAGATGCTAAACCGCGTCTTATCCGATAGATTCTGCTAATCCAAGAATTTGACATCGAAATAAAAGATAAGAAAGGAGCAGAGAATCTAGCCGTTGATCATTTATCACGTCTTGAAAACCCAGATCTTGAGGAATTAAAAGAAGAAGAAATCGATGATTACTTCCCTGATGAAACCCTCATGACCGTCGATGGAAATGACGATCCTTGGTTTGCTGACTTTGCGAACTATCTCGCTGGAGGAATTCTAAGAAAAGGTTTAACTCACGCTCAAAGGAGCAAATTCTTTTCGGAACTTAAATACTACTTTTGGGAAGAACCATATCTTTTCAAAATGTGTCCTGACGGAATGATCCGAAGATGTGTTTCTGGTTCCGAACCCGCAAGATTCTTGACGAATGTCATCATGGCCCAACCGGATGACATTAGGGTCCTTCCACCACAGCTAAAAAAGTTTTTGATGCTGTATTATATTGGCCAACAATATTCAAAGAAGCACATATACTTGTTCAGAACTGTGATGCGTGCCAAAGAACCACCAACCTTTCACGCAGAGACGAAATGCCATTAACGAGCATCCATGTGTGTGAAATATTCGATATTTGGGAAATAGATTTCATGGGACCATTTCCTAAATCCCACAAATATGGTTACATTCTCGTTGCTATAGATTATGTGTCCAAATGGGAAGAAGTTGAAGCTTTACCAACGAACGATGCTCGCATCATCGTGAATTTTCTCAAAAAGCTTTTTGCTTGTTATTGAATCCCCAAAGCCTTGATAAGCGATCGAGGAACCCATTTCTGTAACCAACAAATGGAGAAAACCATGAAAAGATATGGAGTTCAACATCGATTCGCGACAGCTTATCATCCACAAACCAGTGGACAAGTGGAAAACACCAACAGAGCTTTTAAAAGAATACTCGAGAAAACAGTGAAGGACAATCCTTCAGTGTGGTCGAAGAAACTTGACGATGCTCTGTGGGCATTTCGTACGGCTTATAAAACTCCTATTGGTACAACTCCTTACAGACTCCTATATGGAAAAACTTGTCATTTGTCGTTCGAAGTTGAACATCGTGCTTACTGGGCTCTCAGAAACTGTAACACCAATCTCAAAATAGCTGGAGAAAAGAGATTCTTGCAATTGCACGAAATCGACGAATTAAGACTCCGAGCTTACGAAAATTCTAAACTGTACAAAGCCAGAACAAAAGCTTATCACGACAAAAAGCTAAGAGTTCGAAAAGAATTCAAATCCGGGGATAAAGTTCTGCTTTTTAACATGAAATTCAAATTCAAAGCTCCTAAATTACAACCAAGGTGGTTTGGATCATATATCGTTAAACATGGATATCCATCCGGTTATGTCGAACTTTTTGACAAACAAGGTGGAAGTTTCATTGTTAATGGGCACCGAATCAAACTATACTACGATAAGGAGCAAATGAATGAAATATCAGTTGAGACAGTTTCCCCTGAAAATGAATTCGAAACCATCACCTTTGTAGCACCTTTTCCAGGAAGAATCCCACAAGTTGTTCCTTGGAAACCATCTGCTGAGTTCATCTGGAACGATATTGATGCTACTGGTGAAGAGTTAATGTATATCCCCGAGCTTTTCAAATTGTTCAAGGCTGCATCTGTGGCCAAGTGAATTCGGGAAGATTCGAGTCAGGATAATGAATCGGTAATAAAACAAGCGCTTCTCGGGAGGCAACCCGTGTGTTTCCGATTTGATTTTATGTGATCACGCCCCAAAGTTTAAACCTTTGGTCGAACTTAAGTGTGGGGGGTGCCACATATTAATAAAACTCCTTTGTTTGTATATAAGATTTTGTGCAGGTAATGATTACTCCAGTGGACGCTAGGAATGAAGAAAATTAAGTTGAGAAACTCATTGGAATATCTGGTTTCATCTCTATTTTCCTTATTTCTATACTTTGAAGTTCGTTTTTCACATTCAGGAGAATGTTTAACTTAAGTGTAGGGGGGGGGTGAATAGGAAAATTAGAGTTTTTAAGCTTAAAATTAAAAATTTGTTTGCCCTTGTGATCTAGTTAATTTTAACGCTTTTAGGATAATATATTAGAATAACCGGATCAAACCACTGGTAAAACTGTTATATTTGAAACTTTGAGATGTGTTCCGATTAGTATTGCAATCCATTCTGGGATCGATAAACATTTGCTAGCACAAATTATAGCCCTTTCCACTAAATTGTGAGGATTTGAGCCTGTTTTATACAAAGCATACATTTTTTTGTGCTTGAATCTTTTGTTATGAGTGTGCCGGTGATTTTATTTATTCTAGAAATTGTACTTGTAAATCATTACCAGACCGCAGTGAGATTGCATTCGTGTGATATAAGTGAATTTGTGTGATAAAGAGGCACCTTAGGATTTAACCCAAATGGCCTTCCATTTTTCATATCATGCTATATTAGCTAGCCACATCGGTTAGTTAACCACCTACATAGACCCATTTGTAGCGCTCATCTTTAGCGCTAGATACCCGTAGTTACACCCTCTGAGCCATCCTTTTCGTTTTTATAAGTCCAGAAAAATACAAAAAGATTTTACACTTTAAACCTTAGCCTGACCCTTGTCAATGTCTAAACGGTTGGTTGCTAGTCACCCGGAAAGTGAAGATTGTTCAAATGATTATGAGTACCGCATCTTGTTAGTTGATTCAGCCATTTCATGGATGAGTTTACATTAAAAAAAATGTTGAAAGTATGAAATGTATTAACCAATGTGCTATGTTTGAAGAAAAATTGTCATGGCAAAGCCAAGCAAAGAGTTGTGGAAATCCGAAGAAAAGAAAATGAAGCTATAATCATTTATTGGTTTGAGGATTGTTTGGTAGCTAGCAACACGGGTATTAGACTTGATTTTATTTTTATTTTAACACCAACTTCATTAATATATTCCCATGCCATATCCATACCCTTAACCCGAAGCCATATCATTATAACCTGAATAAAAGTCCTCTTTAGATGTTTTTGCTTGGTGCTCACGCCACGTCGGTGGAGTTTTGTTTCTTGTACAAGCTTATGGTAATAATCTAATCATGACTGAGCAATGAGTGTGATTTATCTTGTTACTCCACTAATTGACTGATTGAGTGAATTATATTTCGTTCCTTTGTTTTGAAATGTTAATCATGCGAGAAAATCATTGGATATTGTCAAACATCTTGAAAGTTTCGCTCTTAAAAGCATAATTGATGAATCTTCTCTTGTACTTGTACTTGGTAGATTTGCATCATATTTTTCGTAATCATGATCTTGTACCAGTGGATGTTTTTCCTAGATTTGCTTGAGGGCAAGCAAAGTTTAAGTGTGGGGGAATATGATAACGCTCAGATTGTACATGTTTTTAGTAGCGTTATGTGTGCTTTTGTATATGTTATTTGGTTATATTTGTATGATTTCAATGCTTAATCGCATCAAAAGATGTTTATCTAGTGTTTATAACCAAGTGCAGGGAAACGGAAGGAAAAGTAAAGGAATGTTCAACAATTAGAAGATTCCCGTGTCAGTGAAACATGTCAAGCATAAATCAATATCTCAAGTACTATAGAAGACCAAAGTGATTGAAGAACCAAGTTCTACAAGTCAAAATTAAGTAAAAGTCGCTTTCCCATAACTCAGGAAGACCAACCGGATCGGTTGCAATTGCAACCGGATCGATTGGATGAAGACCCAATGATGCCTGAAGAGCCAATCCAACCGTTCGGTTGCCGCCCGCAACCGATACGGTTGGAACCTTTGTAGAAGACCAACCAGATCGGTTGGTCATGTGACCGATCCGGTTGGAGAGCCTGTTTCTGCCAAATCTTCATCATTAAGCTTCCCCTTTGCATCCCAATGATTCTAGCTCCTTCCCTTGGTGTATTCTAGTCCCTTCCTAACTCCTTGGAGGCCAAGTTCAGAAATTAATACCCTAGGCTTTGGAACTAGTATAAATAGAGACCTCTTGTGAGCATAGGATACACACACTTCAATACAACTCTCTCTACTCATGAAACAAAGCTCTTAAGCTCTCAAATTCGTCCTTAGAAGTCCAGGAAAGTTTGGAGTTCCAGAAGTTCCACATTTGGAGGCCAAAACACCAAGGAGTCTACCCCAATACTTTGGGAATCACTACTTCGCCATTTGTAATCTTATTCCAAGCATTGTAAGACTCTTAAGTATGTTTTCTAATGTTCAAAGATCCGAGTTTATGTTCATGTTTGCTATGAGTGGCTAGTTTCTTTATACACTTGCTTAAATGATGTTGATTATCATATGATTAGTTAGTGATTGTGTTAGGACTTGGAAAATCCAGTAGTTAAAGTGTCGGTCACCTCAAGTATATGTAATCGTTAGAAAGCTCGTAGTCGTAGTTATTTAATGTTAAGTAGTATTTAGTTTAGTAACACCGTAGAGGATGGACGGGTCTTTACCCACTGTATGCCTGATCCACAGCCCGTCAGGTGGCATTTTATGTAAGTACTATAAATACTCTCTACCTCCCAAGGTAGAGAGTTGGAGCTCATAATAAGATTTCTCTTTCTCTCACTAAAGTTCCCAAACCTCTAGCTTCCTCTCTCTAAAACTCATATTGTGTACGCCTACTTTGCTTATGGTTTGATGTGTATGTGAAATCCAATATGTTACAAATGGTATCAAGAGCCATGGTTAGATCATCTCTTACATATCTTTGGATTTCTAGTGGTTTTTAGGTAGTTTTTGAGTTTGAGAATGTTTAGTGGTTTTTGCATCATTTGGTTGATTTCTAGTGTTAAAGTCTGGATTTTGATTGTACTTTTGTGTTTAGGATCATCACAAGTGTTTAGGTTTTGATTTGGAAGGCTTGAATCATCGTGGTTGGGTTGTTTTTGGATTGAAAAGTGTGTTTTGGAAGTTTTTCAAGTTAGCGACTTGGCTCTCGGTGTAATTTTCTTGGTAGCGACTTGCTTTGTAAGTCTGTAGCGAGTTGTAGTGTATTGTGGTAGCGACTTGGTGTCTAGCGACTTGCCTTTAGAGACAAGCCGACAAAAAGTACTGTTGGTGGATTCTCCACTACGGGTAGCGACTTGGTAAGGTAGCGACTTGCTTTCAATTTTGATAGTGACTTGTTCTTAAGTTTCTTAGCGACTTGGTGTTAGCGATTTGGACCAGTAGCGAGTTGCTATTTAGCGACTTAACATCTTAGCGACTTGGTGCATAGCGACTTGCAGTCAAAATTTGTAGCGACTTGGGAACTTAGCGACTTGCTTTGTTATCACTTAGCAACTTGGTTTTTAGCGACTTGATTCAAGGATTCTTAGCGACTTGGTTAACTTTTGTTTGTAATACGGTTTTCTCTTGATTTAGTAAAATCCCGTGAAAGAATCTATTTCCCGGTTTAATCATAGAGTTATAAAATCCCGTGTAATCTTTAAACATGTCTACCAACGTACCTACAATCATCTCCACTGTTGCCGAGGATGTTCAAGCAGCTGGTTCAGATACCCGTCCACCCATGCTTGACAGAACTGACTACGACTCTTGGGCTCAAAGAATCAGACTATACTGTCTTGGAAAGGAAAATGGGGTCAACATTCTCAAATCGATTGATGAATGACCTTATCAGGTTGAGACTACAAGAGACATAATTGATACTGCTGCAGATGGAACTATGATTTTTGGATTGGACAGGCCAAAGACGTATGATGAACTCAGTGATAAGGAGAAAAAGAGATTCGATGCTGATATCAGGGCTTCTAACATCGTACTTCAAGGTCTTCCAAAAGATATCTACAAGCTTATCAATCACAACATCGAAGCCAAGGCGGTGTGGGATAATGTCAAGATGCTTCTTTCTGGTTCTGAATTAACTGTGGAAGACAGAGAATCACAACTTTATGATGAATTTGAGCACTTCAAAATGAAACCAGATGAGAGTGTCTATGAGTATTACGTGAGATTCCACAAGCTTGTTAATGACATGTGGAACATCAGAATGACTATGCCAGACATTCAGCTGAACTCAAAGTTTGTGAACAACATGAATCCTGAATGGCATAATTTTGTCACCTCTGTGAAGCTAACCAAAGGACTGAAGAATACAAACTATGAGCAACTCTATGCCTTCCTTCTTCAGAATGAGAGACATGCTATGTTTGAAAAAAGGATTCTTGATCAGTTCAAAACTAACCAGGGAGAGACAAGCTCATCAAATGATTCAACTGCCTTCTACTCAAACATTGGAATTACCACAAAAGCATCTCAAGTTATACCCATGGGTAATGGTAATCACAAACTCATTCCCGATCCTATGTTCAAACAAGTTGATGCTGATGCACACGTGGGAAACTTCATTAATCAACTGGCTCTTCTGATTAGTCAAAACATGAACTCTCTTCCACACACCAACAACAATCTCAGAACTGCATCCAATCTACACAATCAAGCCACTGTCAGAGATGGGAAAGTTATGGTGCAGCCAATTCAAGAAAGACATTATGAACAAGGAAGAGGTGGAGCTGGTAGAGGTTATGCTGCAAATCAGAATAGGGGAAGGAATGGAAACCAGGGTCCAACTAAGCCAATCAAATGTTACAATTGTGGAGGTGAGGGACACATTGCAAGGAACTGCACATCGCCAAAACGCCCTCAAAATGCAGAGTACTTCAGGGATAAGATGTTGCTTGTTCAAGCTCAGGATAATGGTGCAGCTTTGGATGAAGAAGAGTTGTTGTTTCTTGCTGAGGGAAATGCCAAGACGTATAATGCAGATGTGGATGAGCAGCCAATTCAGGAGATAGGCAACAATCATCAGAATGCCTTTCAAGTAGTTGATTGTGATGCATACGACTCTGATGTTGATGATGAACCTACTGCACAAACCATTTTCATGGCTAGCATCTCTCCAATGGTCTCTCCTAAAGTCTCTTCATCACCACAAGCTGGTCCATCCAAAGACAAAATCATTTCTGAGGTACTAAAACTATACGATGATGCTGATGTGCAAAAGATGCATGACAAAGTACAATCAACTGAAACTATTGAGTCAAATATTGAAAATATGGGTAATATCAATGTTGTCCCATATGATCAATATGTGAAACAAAGTGAAAGGGAGATCGTACCAAGTGATGCATCTTCTGCCGTCAATGATGACTATGTTTGTGATGAATACACTACATGTGCCCCTGATGATTCAGTTATCTCTGAACTTAATGCCTATAAAGAACGAGTTGCCATTTATGAACAACGTGCCAAGTTTGAGTTAACTACTCGTGAGCAGGAGTTGGATAACCAAATGCGTACAATTATTAGAAAAAGTAATTTTAGAGAAGAAGTGTAAAAACAAGAGTTAAACTCCTTACAAGAAAAGCTTTCAAAAACTGCTAAGCAAAAACAAGAACTTCAAGAAAATGTTAAAGTGCTTAAGCATGAATTTCATGCTAAGGAATCAAAACTTTTGAATGATTTTTCTAATCTAAAAACTTTGAAGAACAAGCTTGAAAATAAGTTGTACTGTGACAATTCGTATTTTCAGGTCATTCTCAAAACATTATTCATGCTTCATCATTTATCGTTTATTGTAAACTGGGTTTACGAGCATCAAATTCACGTAACCGTAATGGTTTAGCTGTGAATTCATGATCATATCATCGAGGACATTTCATGTAGACTAATTTTAGTCTACATTTCATTAACATCATTGTCATCATATTAGTTCATGCATAGTTTTGCATTTTTCATTAAACGTATAACTTTTATTAAATAAACGTCATCGCGTAATTAATTATTTTGAACAATTGATCCATTACTTCCAAAAAGTATCCCGATATATTTTTATACTCATATTAAGTTTATAAAAATAATATTATGAGTTTACCCAGTGTTTTAAATTTATTTCGTATATAAATTGTTATATTTATATAATTACGACGGTTTTATTAAATACTATACGATTATTATTATATCACTCAAATTTTGCAAGTAATGTATTTTTATAATTTTTATGACCTAAAAATATTTTATCTTGGCCCGTGAAAATTTATTTTTATCCAACACTACCCTAAATATTTACAAATGACTACAACTTACCACAAGTCTTCACTTTACTACAAGTTATTACACTTATACAATTTAAAAAAAATATATATATATATATTAAAAGATGACAAACCCCCCTTGTCGACAAGGGGGATGAGTCACAAAATAGATATTTGCACAATATCTTAGTAAATGTATTATACTTTATCATTTCACTATTTCACTTATTCATTTAACCAAAACTAGACCAATATCCATCTCTTTTCTCTCTCAAAATTCGGCAGCCAAGGGACCAAAAGGAGGATCATCTCCAAGTTTTCAAGACAAGTTTAATTACACACTAGTATCATTTGTTGCAAAGGTTTTGTAATACAAACCTCAAGTGATTAGGAAAAACCTTTTGTCCATAAACCTCATCATATCACTAGTAAGCATTCATATTCATATTTTTATTTCACATTCATTATTATGGTCATATCATTTTACTTGAGAAACATGCAAGTTATGTGATGTTTATACCACTTTTTAAGGTTTTTAAGTGTTAAATATATATAATCCATCCTATAATTACTGTTGGGGGTTACTTCCCAGAACAGGGTTAAGACAATCAATAACAGTAGCAATACCACTAGGTGGTTACCGGATATCACTTGGAATCGTGTGATCACTTTCCAAAGTAAACTATTCGACCCTAATGCCTGGGTATCACGAATATCTACTTGGGATAAGACCAAATGCAGTTATAGAATTAGGCACAATTCTATAACCCTTTCGCTTATAAGTATTTAGTGTTTTCTGTGTATATTTCATGCATAAACATATCTCCTATTTATAGGAGGTTACTCTTGAGCTATTCCAATGGAATTATGAGTATTAATCGGCCCATTAATAGCCTCATAATTATCCCCATTATAGTTGTTCGTGGTTACATGACCAATTAAACGTGGTCATAAAGAAGTTGTAACTGCCATTTAGCAGTACTTTCCCATAAGCAGTACTTTCCACTAGCAGTACTTTCACTTACAGTGGAAATACAGCCTATCAGTGGAAACACTGCTTATCAGTACTTTCATAGCATCAGTACTTTCACACTGCTATCAGTGGAAACACTGCCTATCAGTGGAAGCACTGCTTATCAGTGGAAACCACAAGCAGTACTTTCCACAAGCAGTACTTTCACCAAGCAGTACTTTCACTAGTACTACCAATACAAACCACTATAAAGAGTCAGGGTGTTCATGGACCTTATGGGTGTACACTCCGTACCTCCTAACCCATTACAAGGTGTGAACTAATCCCACAAGTGCACTAAATTTTCCAACAATCCTCCCCAAATTTAGTTCACTTCCTTTGCATGAAAAATAAACATCAATCAAAACATGTGCATAAATGAAAATGTCTAGAGGATTGAATTTCCATCTTAGTAAATTACACGTTCAAATATTCGAGAATCAGGGTGTTCTAAGAATTGAACCCTTCAACCCATTTGAATACCTGAAGATAAAATACACACAAGTTTTCAAACACTTAAAAGCTCCTGACACTATACAAGCCATGTGTCCATATCCAAATTCATAAATGTTGCAAAAGCTAAAAGTCCAAAGCTTCCTGAAGCGGCAAAACTTCAACATTTACATAGGTGGTTCCTCTTTAGTCATGCTCTTGCCAAGCACTTTTTCAAAGAAAATTAACCATTAAGAAGTAAAGACTTCATCCTCCTTTCAGCAGGTTCTGAGCACAACCTTGGGATGTAAATAAAACATGTGCTCCAGTCCACTGAATGTTCAGCTTTCCACATTGAACTCAGCTCCAAAGTTTCCTCAGGAGGGAGTTGGGTGTCCTAGCATTCAGTGACTAAGTTGGACTTAAACCCATCCCTTTAGCAGACTTTATAACCAAGTCTCTAGCCAGACCCTTCGTCAAGTGATCAGCTAAGTTCTGTTGAGATCTCACAAACTCTATAGGAGGGAGGACTCCTTTGAAACCTCGACTCAAGTTACACCTTTCGACTTGTAAGTCACCTGACCTCGTGTACAAAATAAATGTAGGGTTCCAACACGAGTCTTGGACGACTTTCCTCCTACTTCAGAAATGAAGAATTACCAATTAAAAGAAACTTTTTCACGAACCGTTCTCGTACTGATTTCTCCTTGGTGGATACATTTACAACTTCAAAACGGCGAAGTCCTTCGAAACCTGAAAATCGAAAACGTTGTAAATACTTAAACCTATACCTGTGTACCGAACATATCACAGTCCTCGAAAATTCACAAACTTTTGAACACACATAAAATAGAAGTCCATAAGTTTACCCAACTTCCCAAGTTAAGAATCTTGTGGGACTAAGAGCTT